>JARQOD010000005.1:331501139-331909755 GCA_033576555.1 Oophaga sylvatica
TTGACCTCAGGGGGGCGTATAACCTTATTCGCATTAAGCACGGGGATGAATGGAAGACGGCATTCAATACCCCTGAAGGGCATTTTGAGTACCTGGTGATGCCCTTTGGGCTCACTAATGCTCCTTCCGTCTTCCAGTCCTTCATGAATGACATTTTCAGGGATTTTGTGGACAAATTTCTGATTGTTTATTTGGATGATATCTTGATTTTTTCTAATGACTGGGACTCTCATGTGAAACATGTTCGAACTGTATTCCAGATTTTGAGAGAGAATGCTCTGTATGTGAAGGGATCAAAGTGTCTTTTTGGCGTACAGAGGATCTCATTTCTGGGATTCATTTTGTCCCCATCTGTTATTGAAATGGACCCGGTCAAGGTTCAGGCCATCTGTGATTGGGTCCAACCTACTTCATTAAAGGCTCTTCAGAGATTTTTGGGTTTTGCCAATTTTTATCGTAAATTTATTGGTAATTTCTCGGTTATTGTTAAACCATTAACTGATTTGACCAGAAAGGGTTCTGATGTGGTGAATTGGCCTCCTGAGGCAGTCTCTGCATTTCAGGAACTTAAGCAGAGATTCACTTCTGCTCCTGTTCTACGGCAGCCTGATGTTTCTCTGCCATTTCAGGTGGAGGTTGATCCTCTGAAATTGGGGCAGGTGCCGTTTTGTCCCAAAAAGATCCAGAGACCTCTAAAAGTAACCCTTGTGCCTTTTTCTCTCGAAAATTTTCTCCTACTGAACGTAATTATGACGTGGGTAATCGGGAGTTATTGGCCATGAAGTGGGCTTTTGAAGAGTGGAGACATTGGCTGGAGGGAGCCAAACATCAGGTGGTGGTCCTTACGGACCATAAGAATCTGGTCTATCTGGAATCTGCCAAGCGACTCAATCCTAGACAGGCCAGGTGGGCCTTGTTTTTCACACGTTTTAATTTTGTGGTTTCCTTTCTTCCTGGCACTAAGAATGTTAAGGCGGATGCCCTCTCGAGGAGTTTCCTTGCGGACTCTCCTGAGTTATCTGATCCTTCTGTTATTTTGAAAGAGGGTGTAGTTCTTTCCGCCATCTCGCCCAATTTGAGACTTGCTCTGGAGGGGTGTCAGGAGGATAGGCCCGAGTGCTGCCCTGTTGGAAAATTGTTTGTCCCGGACCAGTGGAAAAAGAGTGTGATGTCTGAGATTCATTGTTCCGCGTTGGCTGGGCATCCCGGAATTTTTGGTACCAGAGACTTGGTTAGTCGGTCCTTTTGGTGGCCTACATTGTCTCGTGATGTCAGGGAATTTGTGCAGTCCTGCGGGACTTGCTCTCGCTCCAAGCCTTGCTCTCGCTCTAGTGGTTTGTTGATGCCATTGCCTGTGCCCAAGAGACCATGGACCCATATCTCTATGGATTTCATTTCCGACCTTCCTGTTTCTCAGAGAATGACCACCATCTGGTAATTTGTGATAGGTTTTCCAAGATGATACATCTTGTGCCATTACCTAAGTTGCCTTCCTCCTCTGAATTGGTGTCGTTGTTCCTTCAGCACGTGGTTCGTTTACACGGCATTCCTGAGAACATTGTGTCTGACAGAGGAGTCCAGTTTGTTTCCAGATTTTGGAGGACTTTTTGTTCTAAACTGGGTGTTCAATTGTCTTTCTCCTCGGCATTTCATCCTCAGACCAATGGTCAAACTGAGAGAACAAACCAGACATTGGAGACTTATCTAAGATGCTTTGTGTCTGCTGATCAGGATGACTGGGTCTCTTTTTTGCCTTTGGCTGAGTTTGCTCTTAATAATAGGGCTAGCTCTGCTACTTTGATGTCTCTGTTTTTCTGTAATTCTGGGTTTCACCCTCGATTTTCTTCAGGACAGACGGAGGCTTCTGTCTGTCCAGGTGTTGACTCTGTTGTGGAGCGTATGCAACTGATTTGGGACCAGGTAGTGGAGAGGTTGTCCCTCTCTCAGGAGAGGGCCCAGCGGTTTGCTAACCGGCATAGGACTGATGGTCCTCGGTTTAAAGTGGGGGACTTGGTCTGGTTGTCCTCAAAGAATATTCCTATGAGAGTAGCATCTCCTAAATTTAAGCCTAGGTTCATTGGACCTTATAAGATCATGGAGATTATTAATCCTGTTTCTTTTCGTTTGCTTCTTCCAGGGACATTTAAGATCCATAACGTGTTCCACAAGTCCTTGTTGAAGAGGTTTGTTGAGCCAGTGGTTCCTGCTGCTGTGCCTCCTGACCCTGTTTTGGTTGAGGGCAATCTGGGTATGCGGTTGAGAAAATATTAGATTCTCGTTTTTCTAGACGGAAACTCCAGTATTTGGTTAAATGGAGAGGTTATGGTCAGGAAGACAATTCTTGGGTGTTTGCTTCGGACATCCATGCTAGGAGACTTATCCGTGCGTATCATAGAACTCATCCTGACCGACCTGGTTGCTCAAATGAGGGTTCGGTGACCCCTCCTCAAGGGGGGGTACTGTTGTGAATGGTTTGAGATGAGTTCTGAGCAGAGGCTCCCTCTGGTGGTTACAAACGGTGCTAGTCTGTCCAGTGAAGATTGTGAGGAGTGGGAATCAGGTGTTACTGACTGGTCTTATATAAGGGAGTCACCTTCCCATCAGGGTTGCCGGTGATCAATTGTTCTGGTCTGAATCCTTTATTCCAGTTTCCCTTGTAGCCTGCTGTGTCGTGTCTGCATCTCCTGCTAACAGATAAGACATTTTCTTCTTTTGTGTTTGTGCTATATTTTTGCATTTTGTCCTGCACTTCTGTGGGGGCCTTCAGGGTCCCCTCCGGGGGCTTCTGCCCTCTCAGTTTTGTTCAGCCACTGATGTTTGTACTTTTGCTTTTTCCAGTTTTTTCAGTGGCTGCTGTTTTGATTTTGTTACACCAGAGAACTAATTTAGGTGGAAGAGGTCGTGTGATCTCAGGTGTTTTTGAAATTAGTAGAGTTGGTGCCTTTCAGGGTTTTCTGGGATTGCAGTAAGTACCCTTCCTATCCTTTTCTATTTAGTTAGTTTGGGCCCCAGCGTTTGCTCATACTATTTTCTTTCTGTGTCAGTATTTCATCTTGTCTAACCGCCATTACATGTTTGGGGGCTTTCTATTATCTTTGGGGTTCTGCTCCGGGGCAGATAGCTTTCCTATTTCTATCTTTAGGTGTAGTTAGTTTCTCAGGCTGTGACGAGGCATCTAGGACCAACGTAGGAACGCTCCACGGCTGCCTCTAGTTGTGGTGGTTAGTCAGGGTACTGCAATCTCATAGATTCCAACTGCTCTGGTGTATTGCCTTTTTTACCTGCACTCCTCAGCTACCGAAACATAACAGTACGCTGTTGGAGAGTGTCAACAAGGAAATCAATAGGGAGTACAAGTTTCACCATTGAACAATGTGCCAAGTTGTCACAAAGTACAAAACATTAGCCATGTGGGGTATACATGACCACTAAGTACTTGTTGCAGAAGCAGGGAGGAGATTTCATGAACAAAATGGGTTTGGATGGTAAGGAATGGATGTTAACACAACTTCCCAGTAAAAAACGTTTGGCCTGCTTTTACATTACGTTGCTGTTATCCGTATGGATTACAAAGTTGCTGGAAATCCAGCCCTTGTTCAATTTTAGAAGAGTCAGCCTGTCTGCATTTTCCATTGACAGGTGTGTGCGCCTATCCGTTATGATTACACCACCTGAACTAAAAACCAGCTCAGAAAACACAGTTGCAGCAGGGCATGGAAGCACCTCCAAAGTGTAGAAAGAGAGGTCAGGCCAAACGTGGATCTTGGACAACCAATAGTTAAAGGGCACTGAAGAAAAAGGGAGGACGCTGACATGGTCATTTAAGTAGTCCTTCACCATCTTGGTCAACTTCTTCCTCTTCGTCATTGTTACACCCACAGATAGCCCATGCTGATGTGACTCTCACGAAAATGTGCCAGCTGGCGGACATTCCCACCCCGGAGTTTAACCTGTGTGAGTGGCCTTCCTTTGCAATACTTGTGGGTGAAAGGAGGCAGTAGCACTGCCAGCAGCATTGTCCGAGGGTAATATTTTTAGCAAGTCTTCCGCAAATGCCTCTGGCATACATGCACTGAAAATGGCAAGTCTGCTTCCGACATGAGAGATGCAAATTTCTCCTTGTACCGTGGGTCAAGAAAGGTGCACAGCCAGTATTTAATGTTGGAAAAATGTGTTTCATGCAAAGATCTTTGGAAAAGCATCTGGACATGAACACTGCCATGTGTGGCAGACTACAAAGAGTCAAACGTTCGGTGTCCTCACCAGAAACAACACTAACCATCCTCTCCTCCTCATGATGCATAGCCTCCTCCTTCTCCTTCTCCGCTTCAGGCCATCCACCTTAAAGCAATTGTTCAGGCCATCCACCTTTCGTGTCTCCCCTATTTCCTCATAGATTGTAAGCTTGTGAGCAGGGCCCTCTTTCCTCTTGGTATCTGTTGTTTATGTGATTATTGTTATTCTTTAATGTCTTTTATTGTCTGTGCAAGTCCCCTCCAAAATGTAAAGTGCTGCCGAATATGTTGGCACTATAGAAATAAAATTATTAATTATTGATATAATTACTATTAAAGCTCAATTTATAGTGTGTGGGCAGATCACAAATCAGTCAGTGACAAGGCAAATGAAAGCGCTGCTGCAGCAAAGCTAGTCCAACGAAAGCCTGAAATGACTTTTGGACATGTGCGCTGACACGCCGTACCTTGGTGAGTAGTTCTGGCAAGTCAGGGTATGTTTTAAAAAAACGCTGTACAACCAAGTTCAGCATGTGGACCATGCATGGAATGTGTTTACCAGCTTGCTGAGCTTTAAAGCCGCCACCAAGTTACACCCATTACCGCACACAACCAGACCTGGTTGGAGGTTCAATCGGTCTGTTCTTTTATCACCTTCAACAGCTTGGCTGCGTGTTGACCTTTATCAGCTAAATAGATGAGCTTCAGAACAGCATGCTGCCACTTTGCCAAGGCACTGCTGCTGGGGAGTGATGGGGAGGCTACATTCGGTGAGGAGGAGGAGAGAGACATGAACTGTAATACGAGGAGACTGAAACCCTGATGGAAGTTGGGACTGATATTTTTGGTGTGGGTAAGATGAGTGATGTCCCAGCCTCTGACTCTGTCCCAGACTTCACCAGGTTTAGCCAGTGTGCCATAAGGGAAATGTAGCGTCCCTGTAAACAAAAACTTGTCCACGTGTCTGGGGTAAAGTAGACCTTCCCTGTGACTGCATTGGCCACAGCATGGCTGATATTGTGTAGCATGTGCTTAGTAACGTGTTGATGGAAAAATAGTATCAGATGAGAATCGAGTACCGTGGGGCTGCCACCGCCTCCACCAAGAGGTCGCGAAAAGACTCAGTTTCCACAAGTTGAAACGGCAACATTTCCAAAGATACTAATCTGGTTATGTGGGTGTTTAACGTTTTGGCCTGTGGGTGGGTCAATATTTCTGCTTTCTGTTAAATGTCTGGGGCAGGGACAAGTGAACGCTGCGCTGGGACAACAAACTGAACGTGGTTGCTGACTGTTGTGTCTGTGCAACTGCAGGTTGTGGGCAGGAGGCATCAGTGCCTGCTTCATGGACAGCAGATTTTTAAGGACATTACACAGGGAAAGGTGCAGTAGTTTCACCATCAGACAAAGATTTTGTACCCAGGCGTTCCGCCCACCTATTGGGGTGCTTGGCAGACACGTGCTTTTGCATGCTGTTGGTGCTCACGTTGGCAGTGTTCTTGCCTCTTCTTAGCTTGGATAATGCAAATTACGGTTGTTATGTCTGAAGGAATTTCAGAAAAAACTGCCATACAGGGGAAAACACACCATTGGCCTGTTATCTAGCCGTGTGCGGGGGGCTCTGTGAAACAGTTGACCGAATTCTCCCTCTGGTCAAACCACTACCTCTTCTTGTCTGTTTTTGTGCTATGGATCCATCCCTGTCTGCATTGCTGGGCTTGCTAGGCATGCCATGGTGCTAGGTTGAATCAGTGGTCTCATCATCGACCACGTCATCTTCCAATTTCTCAATCTGATCCTCCTTCTGAGTTGCAATTTTAGGCTGACCTGATGGCAACTGTGCGCCATGATTATCCTCAACCTTTTCAGACATGAATTGACCTTCCCCAACGTGGCTATCTCCTAGCCATGGGTGCTCAAATGTTTAGGCATCACTGCACTCCACCTCATCATGACCCTCTTTAATGGTACACGTTGATAGGCCTGACAAATTACAAGGGAACGTAAACAGTTCCTCAGAGTGGCCAGCGTTGGGGTCATATGTCTCCTGGGACTCTTGATTGTGGAAGGAAGAAAGACCAGGTTGAGGATTCAGAGGCCCAGTCTCTTGGCTACTGAGACTGAACCATGTGGAAGACTTCGTGGTGCTGCTTGTCAACACACTGGAGCCTTTGTCTGCCATCCAACTTACAACATCCTCGCAACTGCCTAGGTTTGTCAGTGGTGTAGCGCGCTGACCACATTTTGACAGGAAGCTAGAACGAGATCCAGTCACCTTCTGATCTATAACATGGCCTTGGCAGGCACCACCACATCCACGTCCCTTAACATCACCTTTTCTCATATTGAATGCTTTATGCTTGTAAATATAACATTTTCTGGCTTTATTTTTGACAAATACCCTCACAGAGGTGTTATGTACAAATTCAATATATCTAGCAATGTATGGTATTTTTTTTAAGATATCACCTTTATTACACATGGCAACAGCAGACTCATGAAAATTAAATAGAAATAGTGACGCTTGCGTATCTCTGTAGGCCAGTTGCCAGTCGCACAACTGCTAGATAAAGATACGTTATTTATTAAACCAATAGAAAATTATGTTTTTTTTATATACCATTTGTAATACAGTTATGCTCAAAAGTTTACATACCCCGGCAGAATTTTTACTTTCTTGGCCTTTTTTCAAAGAATATGAATGATAACACCAAAACTTTTTCTCCACTCATGGTTACTGGTTGGGAGAAGCCATTTATTGTTAAACTACTGTGTTTTCTCTTTTTAAATCATAATTACACCCAAAACATCCAAATGACCATGATCAAAAGTTTACATACCCTGATTTTGGCCTGATATCATGCACAGAAGTTGACAAAATGGGTTTCAATGGCTACTAAAGGTAACATCCTCACCTGTGACCTTTGACAAATGCCAGGAAAATTGTTCGGGATGCAAAGAAACACTCACAAATAACATCAGCTGAAATACTGAACTCTGAAAACTAACGATGTGGCTGTTTCAAGATGCACAATAAGGAGGCACTTGAAGAAAAATGGGCTGCACGGTCGAGTCGCCAGAAGAAAGCTATTACTGCACAAATTCCACAAAGTATCCCACCTGCAATACGCAAAACAGCACAGAGACAAGCCTCAGAACTTCTGGAACAAGGTACAGTGGGTACGGAAAGTATTCAGACCCCTTTAAATTTTATTAAAAAGAAAAACTGAAATATCACATGGTCATAAGTATTCAGACCCTTTGCTCAGTATTCAGTATAAGCATCCTTTTGAGCTAGTACAGCCATGAGTCTTCTTGGGAATCATGCAACAAGTTTTTCACACCTGGATTTGGAGATCTTCTGCCATTCTTCCTTGAAAATCCTCTCCAGTTCCGTCAGGTTGGAACGTTGGTGGACAGCCATTTTCAGGTCTCTCCAGAGATGTTCAATTGGGTTTAGGCCAGGGCTGTGTCTGGGCCAGTCAAGAATGGTCACATAGTTGTTCTGAAGCTACTCCTTTGTTATTTTAGCTTTGTGCTTAGGGTCATTGTCTTGTTGTAAGGTGAACCTTCAGCCAAGTCTGAGGTCCAGAGCACTCTGGAAGAGGTTTTCATTCAGGATATCTCTGTACTTGGCCACATTCATGTTTCCTTCAATTGCAACCAGTCATCCTGTCCCTGCAGCTGAAAAACACCCCACAACATATCGCCATCACCATGTTTCTCTGTTGGGATTTCATTGGGCAAGTGATGAGCAGTGCCTGGTTTTTTCCACACATACTGCTTAGAATTATCACCAAAAAGGTCTATTTTCACCTAATCAGACCAGAGAATCTTATTTCTCATAGTCTGGGAGTCCTTAGTGTGTTTTTTAGAAAACTCTATGCGGGCTTTCATATGTCTTGCACTGAGGAGAGGCTTCCATCAGGCCACTCTGCCATAAAGGCCCAACTAGTGGAGGGCTGCAGTGATTAGTTGACTTTGTGGAACTTTCTCCCATCTCCTACTGCATCTGTGGAGCTCAGCCACAGTGATCTTGGGATTCATCTTTACCTCTCTCACCAAAGCTCTTTTCCTATGATTGCTCAGTTTGGCTGGACGGCCAGGTCTAGGAAGACTTTTGGTGGTCCCAAACTTTTTCCATTTAAGGATTATGGAGGCCACTGTGCTCTTAGGAACCTTGAGTACTGCAGAAGTTCTTTTATAACCTGGGCCAGACCTGTGCCTTGCCACAATTCTGTCTCTGAGCTCCTTGGCCAGTTCCTTTGAACTCATGATTCTTATTTGGTCTGACATGTACTGTGAGCTGTGAGGTCTTACATAGACAGGTGAGTGCCTTTACAAACCAAGTCCTATCAGTTTAATTAAACACAGATAGACTTCAATGAAGGAGTAGAACCATCAGGATCACGAGGAAATGGACAGCATGTGACTTAAATATGAGTGTCTGAGCAAAGGGTCTGAATACTTATGATCATGTGACATTTTAGCTTTTCCTTTTTTATAAATTTGCAAAAATGTCTACATTTCTGTTTTATTTCAGTCAAGATGGTGTGCAGAGTGTACATTAATGAGAAAAAAATGAATTTACCAAATGGCTGCAATGAAACAAAGAGTGAAAAATGTAAAGGGGTCTGAATAGTTTCCGTACCCACTGTAATTTGGAGTGATGAGACCAAAATTTAACTTTTTGGCCACAAAACCATAAACATTACTTTTAGAGAGAGGTAAACGAGGCCAATGATGAAAGGAACACCATTAATACTGTAAAGCACGGAGGTGGATCGCTGATATTTTGGGGATGAGTGAGCTACGAAGGCACAGGAAACTTGGTCAAAGTTGAAGGAAAGATGAATGCAGCACGTTATCAGCAAATACTGGAGGCAAATTTGCAAACATCAGCCCGGAAGCTGCACAATGGACATACTTGGAAGTTCCAACATGACAAAGATCCAAAACACAAGGCCAAGTCTACCTGCCATTGACTACAGCAGAGCAAAGTGAAGGTTCTGGAGTGGCCATCTCATTCTCCTGACTTCAATATCATTGAGCCACTCTAGGGAAATCTCAAGCGTGCAGTTCATGCTAAACAGCCCAGGAATTTAAAGGAACTGGAAGATTTTTGCCAAGAAGAGTGGGCAGCTTTACCATCTGAGAAAATAAAGAGCCTCATCCACAACTACCACAAAAGACTTCAAGCTGTCATTGATGTTAGAGGGGCAATACACGGTATTAAGAAATGGGGTATGTGAACATTTGATCAGGGTCATTAGGTTTTCTTCCGGCGACTCGATCATGCAGCCCATTTTTGTTCAAGTGCCTCCTTATTGTGCATCTTGAAACAGCCACACCGCTAGTTTTCAGAGAGCCCAGCATTACAGCTGTTATTTGTGGGTTTTTCTTTGTATCCCAAACAATTTTCCTGGCATTTGTCACAGGTCACAGGTGAGGATATTATCTCTAGTAGCCATTGAAACCCATTTTTTTCAACTTCTGTGCATGTTATCAGGCCAAAATCACCAGGGTATGTAAACTTTTGATCAGGGTCATTTAGATCTTTTGAGTTGTCATTATGATTAGTGATATTTGGGATTAGCAGGTTCTCCCCAGCTTTTTGTAAAGTTTGAGTTCGGGGCCCGAGATGGTGCAAACTTGTGTCCGAACCCCGAACTTGAACTTTACAGATGTCACCGCACGAACACTGCCGGGAAAAGCTGAAGACTGCCAAGTGCAGTGAATACTGCCGGCAGTTAGTGAGTGGTCCAGGAAGCAGATGCGGCTGGGAGACAGCGGGATGGGAGGACACGTCGTTGGACGGGAGGACGCATTGCTGGACAGGTAACTATAATTAGAATGGCCCTGGACCTGAACCCGAACTGGACCCGAACTTTAACATGGGTTTCCCATGGAAACCTGTGTTCGAGACCTTGTGACCGAACACTATGTGTTCGGTACGGTCCCAAATTTTACAGTTCGGGTTCTCCCATCCCTAATTATGATTTAAAAAAAGAAAACACAGTAGTTTGACAATAAATGGCTTCACCCAACCAGTAACCATGAGTGGAGAAAACATTTTGGTGTTATATATTCATATTCTCTGAAAAAAGGTCAAGAAATCTAAAATTCTGCCAGGGTATGAAAACTTTTGAGCACAACTGTAACTGCAAGGTGTATTGTGATGTCCCCATCACGGCGTCTTTCAGCGTGTATGATACAGACCCCTTAGGTTAATTTTTGGAAACCTTTGTACATTGTGCAAAGGTCAAATTTCTACTCTCGATCTCTATATATTCTATTATTATAATTTGTTTATTGTGTCACCCTTCTCATGGTCTCTTTAAGCGTGTATCTGGTAGCCTGATGTTGATTTTTGATTGTGCACTTGGACATTTTGGTACATGAATGCATTAATATATAGAAAACAAGAGAAAGAAAAGGAAATACCAAACACCAGGGACTCCAAAAAATAATAAATAATACAATAACGATTTTATTAAACACCTGCAAAATCACACCATAGTTGATTAAAAACAATTAAAAACAAGGCAATAGCCCCATGAAAGGGAGTAGGTCCCCTGAACCCCAACAAACCAATATATGTACCATAAAGTGCAAAATGATGCAATTATATCAATGCCATATTCATGAAGAAATACAATATTAAATACATAAATGGTATAAATTCATAGCACAATATATAAATAAAGCCCCCCCAAAGGCCAAAATGCAGAAAAAGGGAAAGAAAAAACCCTCTATACAAGAATCAAAATAATGGATTACTGTGCGGTTGCCCAAACAGGCATATAGAGTACTTATACAGCAACTACAGACCAGCCATGCTGGAAAAGTTGGATGAAAAACAATCTTAATCAACTAAAATGAATCCATATAAATCACAGAGTCAAAGAGGGAGAGTAGTCACATACGTGAAAATACAGTACTAAATTTCCCTAATCAATAAGCACTAAGATGAAAACATAACAAATAAGATGCAACATTTGTTATCCCTAATAAAGCAGTATAGACACACACATGCATAGGGCTGTGAGAGTGCTAAAAGAAAGAGGGGGGTCTAATAATTGAGACATGACCAGGTTACCAAGCCTCGGGGTCAGACAGGACTATGCATTTCTTGTAGCACTCTCACAGCCCTATGCAGTGAGCGATGAGTAATGAAACATGCTCTATATACAGTACTAGCTGAAGAGCCCGGCGCTGCCCGGGCATAGTACCTAACTACGGTTTGTTATAACAAATTCTAATGATTATATCTATATACAAGTATTCAGCTTTCTCCCCATTATGTAGATAGGGCCAAAATAGTTTGGCGATTTGGAACGTGCGGGGGTTAAAATTTCCATTCAACACATAGCCTATGATGCTCCTGGGGTTGAGATGTGCGGGCATGCAAAATTTCATGCCCGTAAGTACAACGGTGCAGATTCCTATCCCGGGCCAAAATTATTTGCCGATTTGGAATGCGCGGGGTTAAAATTTCGACTAAAAACCTAGCCTATGACGCTCCCGGGGTCGAGACGTGCGGGTGTGCAAAATTTCATGCCCATAAATGCAGATTCCTATGCCGGACATACACACAAGCATTCAGCTTTCTCCCCATTATGTAGATAGGGCCAAAATTGTTTGGCGATTTGGAACGCGCGGGGTTAAAATTTCTATTCAAAACATAGCCTAGGACTCTTTCGGGGTCGAGACGTGTGGGCGTGCAAAATTTCATGCCCATAAGTGCAACGGTGCGGATTCCAATCCCGGACAAACATACCCAAATACATGCACACATACATACATTCAGCTTTATATATTAGATATACTGCTAGTTCGAAAACCTTACCCACACATCCCTTTATAAAGGGAAATTCAACATAATACCTCTATTAGCATACGCCATTTACTGCTCACATACGCAGCACCCAGTAGGTGGGCAGAACGCCTGGGTATAGAATATGTGTCTGACGGTGAAACCACTGGCCCTTCCCCTGTGTTACGTCATTCCCACTCTGCTGTCCAGGAAAGAGGCGCTGCGGCCTCCTGTCCACAACCTGCAGTTACACAGACATAACAGTCAGCAACCACATCCAGTTCATTGTCCCAGCGCAGCGTACAGTTGTCCCTTGTCAGCATATATCTATACTAGTGATGAACCCGTTCTACGCCCGGGTGGCAAGCATTTTTATAGGTACATGGTCTCCCATTCTGGTATGTGCTGCCCCCCTCCTATCCTGGTATGCATGGCACCCCTCATCTCTATCCTGGTATGTATGGTCCCCTCACCCCCATCCAAATCTACTATGCATGGCACCCCATTCCTCATCCAGGTATGCATGGTCCCTCATCCCCCAATCCTGGTATGCATGGTACCCCCTCATCCCTATCCTGGTATGCATGTTACCTGCTCATCCATATCCTGGTATTCATGGTTCCCTCACCCCCAATCCTGGTATGCATGGTCCCCTCACCCCCCAATCCTGGTATGCATGGTCCCCTCACTCCCCAATCCTGGTATGCATAGTTCCCTCCTGCCCAATCCTGATATGCATGGTCCCCTCACCCCCCAATCCTGATGTGCATGGTCCCCTCACCCCCCTATCCTGATGTGCATGGTCCCCTCACCCCTCAATCCTGATGTGCATGACCCCCTCATTCCCCAATCCTGATGTGCATGCTCCGGTCACCCCGTCCTGTTGAGCATGGTCCCCTCACCCCCATTCTTGATGTGCATGGTCTCACCCCCCAATCCTGATATGCATGGTCCCCTCACCCCCCAATCCTGATGTGCATGGTCCCCTCACCCCCCTATCCTGATGTGCATGGTCCCCTCACCCCTCAATCCTGATGTGCATGACCCCCTCATTCCCCAATCCTGATGTGCATGGTCCGGTCACCCCGTCCTGTTGAGCATGGTCCCCTCACCCCCATTCTTGATGTGCATGGTCTCACCCCCCAATCCTGATATGCATGGTCCCCCTCACCCCCCAATCCTGGTATGCATGGTTCCCTCCTGCCCAATCCTGATATGCATGGTCCCCTCACCCCCCAATCCTGATGTGCATGGTCCCCTCACCCCCCTATCCTGATGTGCATGGTCCCCTCACCCCCCAATCCTGATGTGCATGGCCCCTTCATCCCCCAATCCTGATGTGCATGGTCCGGTCACCCCGTCCTGTTGAGCATGGTCCCCTCACCCCCAATCCTGATGTGCATGGTCTCACCCCCCAATCCTGATGTGCATGATCCCCTCACCCCCAATCCTGGTATGCATGGCACCCTTCATCCCTATCCTGGTATGTATGGTCCCCTCACCCCCATCCAAATCTACTATGCATGGCACCCCATTCCTCATCCTGGTATGCATGGTCCCCTCATCCCCCAATCCTGGTATGCATGGTACCCCCTCATCCCTATCCTGGTATGCATGTTACCTGCTCATCCATATCCTGGTATTCATGGTTCCCTCACCCCCCAATCCTAGTATGCATGGTCCCCTCACCCCCAATCCTGGTATGCATGGTCCCCTCACCCCCCAATCCTGGTATGCATGGTTCCCTCCTGCCCAATCCTGATATGCATGGTCCCCTCACCCCCCAATCCTGATGTGCATGGTCCCCTCACCCCCCTATCCTGATGTGCATGGTCCCCTCACCCCCCAATCCTGATATGCATGGTACCCTCACCCCTAATCCTGATATGCATGGTCCCCTCACCCCCAATCCTGGTATGCAAGGTCCCCTTTACCCCCCAATCCTGATGTGCATGGCCCCCTCATCACCAATCCAGATGTGCATGGTCCGGTCACCCCGTCCTGTTGAGCATGGTCCCCTCACCCCCAATCCTGATGTGCATGGTCTCACCCCCCCAATCCTGATGTGCATGATCCCCTCACCCCCAATCCTGATATGCATGGTCCCCTTTACCCCCCAATCCTGATATGCATGGTCCCCTCACCCCTAATCCTGATATGCATGGTCCCCTCACCCCCCAATCCTGGTATGCATGGTCCCCTCACCCCCCAAACCTGATATGCATGGTCCCCTCACCTCCCAATCCTGGTATGCATGGTCCCATCACCCCCCAATCCTGATGTGCATGGTCCCATTCACCCCCCAATCCTGATATGCATGGTACCCTCACCCCTAATCCTGATATGCATGGTCCCCTCACCCCCAATCCTGGTATGCAAGGTCCCATCACCCCCCAATCCTGATGTGCATGGTCCTCTCACCCCCCCAATCCTGATGTGCACGGTCCCCTCACCCCCTATCCTGGTATGCATGGTCCTCTCACCTCCTATCCTGGTGTGCATGGTCCCCTCACCCCCCAATCCTGATGTGCATGGTCCCCTGGCAAGCATTTTTAAAGGTATAGGTCTCCCATGCTGGTATGTGCTGCCCCCCTCCTATCCTGGTATGCATGGCACCCCTCATCCCTATCCTGGTATGCATGGTACCCCTCATCCCTATGCTGGTATGTATGGTCCCCTCACCCCCACCCAAATCTGGTATGCATGGCACCCCATTCCTCATCCTGGTATGCATGGACCCCTCATCACCCAATCCTGGTATGCATGGTACCCCCTCATCCCTATCCTGGTATGCATGGTACCCCCTCATCCCTATCCTGGTATGCATGGTTCCCTCATCCCCCAATCCTGGTGTGCATGGTCCCCTCACCTCCCCAATCCCCTTAAGCACGGTCCCCTCACCCCCTATCCTGGTATGCATGGTCCTCTCACCCCCTATCCTGGTGTGCATGGTCCCCTCACCCCCCAATCCTGATGTGCATGGTCCCCTGGCAAGCATTTTTAAAGGTATATGGTCTCCCATGCTGGTATGTGCTTACCCCTCCTATCCTGGTATGCATGGCACCCCTCATCCCTATCCTGGTATGCATGGTACCCCTCATCCCTGTGCTGGTATGTATGGTCCCCTCACCCCCACCCAAATCTGGTATGCATGGCACGCCATTCCTCATCCTGGTATGCATGGAACCCTCATCACCCAATCCTGGTATGCATGGTACCCCCTCATCCCTATCCTGGTATGCATGGTACCTGCTCATCCATATCCTGGTATTCATAGTTCCCTCATCCCCCAATCCTGGTGTGCATGGTCCCCTCACCTCCCCAATCCCGGTAAGCACGGTCCCCTCACCCACCAATCCTAGTATGCATGGTCACCTCACCCCCCAATTCTGGTATGAATGGTCCCCTCATCCCCAATTCTGGTATGAATGGTCACCTCATCGCCCAAACCTGATGTGCATGGTCCGCTCACCCCCCAATCCTGATGTGCATGGTCCGCTCACCCCCCAATCCTGATGTGCATGGTCCGCTCACCCCCCAATCCTGATGTGCATGGTCCCCTCACCCCCCAATCCTGATGTGCATGGTCCCCTCACCCCCGCAATCCTGATGTGCATTGTCCTCTCACCCCCCAACCCTGATGTGCATGGTCCTCTCACCCCCAACCCTGATGTGCATGGTCCCCTCATCCCCAATCCTGATGTGCATGGCCCCCTCATCCCTCCAATCCTGATATGCATGGTCCCCTCACCCCCCAATCCTGGTATGCATGGTCCCCTCACCACTCTATCCTGATGTGCATGGTCCCCTCACCCCCCAACCCTGATGTGCATGGTCCCCTCACCCCTCAATCCTGATGTGCATGACCCCCTCATTCCCCAATCCTGATGTGCATGGTCCGGTCACCCCGTCATGTTGAGCATGGTCCCCTCACCCCCATTCTTGATGTGCATGGTCCCCCTCATCCCCCAATCCTGGTATGCATGGTTCCCTCCTGCCCAATCCTGATATGCATGGTCCCCTCACCCCTCAATCCTGATGTGCATGGTCCCCTCACCCCCCTATCCTGATGTGCATGGTCCCCTCACCCCCCAATCCTGATGTGCATGGCCCCTTCATCCCCAATCCTGATGTGCATGGTCCGGTCACCCCGTCCTGTTGAGCATGGTCCCCTCACCCCCAATCCTGATGTGCATGGTCTCACCCCCCAATCCGTGCATGATCCCCTCACCCCCAATCCTGGTATGCATGGCACCCTTCATCCCTATCCTGGTATGTATGGTCCCCTCACCCCCATCCAAATCTACTATGCATGGCACCCCATTCCTCATCCTGGTATGCATGGTCCCCTCATCCCCCAATCCTGGTATGCATGGTACCCCCTCATCCCTATCCTGGTATGCATGTTACCTGCTCATCCATATCCTGGTATTCATGGTTCCCTCACCCCCCAATCCTGGTATGCATGGTCCCCTCACCCCCAATCCTGCTTTGCATGGTCCCCTCACCCCCCAATCCTGGTATGCATGGTTCCCTCCTGCCCAATCCTGATATGCATGGTCCCCTCACCCCCCAATCCTGATGTGCATTGTCCCCTCACCCCCCCATCCTGATGTGCATGGTCCCACTCACCCCCCAATCCTGATGTGCATGGCCCCCTCATCCCCCAATCCTGATGTGCATGGTCCGGTCACCCCGTCCTGTTGAGCATGGTCCCCTCACCCCCAATCCTGATGTGCATGGTCTCACCCCCCCAATCCTGTTGTGCATGATCCCCTCACCCCCAATCCTGATATGCATGGTCCCCTTCACCCCCCAATCCTGATATGCATGGTCCCCTCACCCCTAATCCAGATATGCATGGTCCCCTCACCCCCCAATCCTGGTATGCATGGTCCCCTCACCCCACAAACCTGATATGCATGGTCCCCTCACCTCCCAATCCTGGTATGCATGGTCCCATCACCCCCCAATCCTGATGTGCATGGTCCCATTCACCCCCCAATCCTGATATGCATGGTACCCTCACCCCTAATCCTGATATGCATGGTCCCCTCACCCCCCAATCCTGGTATGCATGGTCCCCTCACCCCCCAATCCTGATATGCATGGTCCCCTCACCTCCCAATCCTGGTATGCAAGGTCCCATCACCCCCAATCCTGATGTGCATGGTCCTCTCACCCCCCCAATCCTGATGTGCACGGTCCCCTCACCCCCTATCCTGGTATGCATGGTCCTCTCACCCCCTATCCTGGTGTGCATGGTCCCCTCACCCCCCAATCCTGATGTGCATGGTCCCCTGGCAAGCATTTTTAAAGGTATATGGTCTCCCATGCTGGTATGTGCTGCCCCCCTCCTATCCTGGTATGCATGGCACCCCTCATCCCTATCCTGGTATGCATGGTACCCCTCATCCCTATGCTGGTATGTATGGTCCCCTCACCCCCACCCAAATCTGGTATGCATGGCACCCCATTCCTCATCCTGGTATGCATGGACCCCTCATCACCCAATCCTGGTATGCATGGTACCCCCTCATCCCTATCCTGGTATGCATGGTACCTGCTCATCCGTATCCTGGTATTCATGGTTCCCTCATCCCCAATCCTGGTGTGCATGGTCCCCTCACCTCCCCAATCCCGGTAAGCACGGTCCCCTCACCCCCTATCCTTGTATGCATGGTCCTCTCACCCCCTATCCTGGTGTGCATGGTCCCCTCACCCCCAATCCTGATGTGCATGTCCCCTGGCAAGCATTTTAAAGGTATATGGTCTCCCATGCTGGAGTGCTGCCCCCTCCTATCCTGGTATGCATGGCACCCCTCACCCTATCCTGGTATGCATGGTACCCCTCATCCCTATGCTGGTTGTATGGTCCCCTCACCCCACCCACAATCTGGTATGCATGGCACCCTATTCCTCATCCTGGTATGCATGGACCCCTCATCACCCAATCCTGGTATGCATGGTACCCCTCATCCCCTATCCTGGTATGCATGGTACCTCTCATCCAATTCTGGTATTCATGGTTCCCTCATCCCCAATCCTGGTGTGCATGGTCCCCCTCATCCTCCCCAATCCTGGTATGCATGGTCCCTCACCCCCAATCCTGGTATGCATGGTCACCTCACCCCCCAATTCCTGGGATGCATGGTCCCCTCAGCCCCCAATTCTGGTATGATGATGGTCACCTCACGCCCAATCCTGATGTGCATGGTCCGCTCACCCCCAATCCTGATGTGCATGGTCCGCTCACCCCCCAATCCTGATGTGCATGGTCCCTCACCCCCCAATCCTGATGTGCATGGACCCCTCACCCCCAATCCTGATGTGCATGGTCCCCTCACCCCCCAATCCTGATGTGTATGGTCCTCTCACCCCCAACCCTGATGTGCATGGTCCTCTCACCCCAACCTGATGTGCATGGTCCCCTCATCCCCAATCCTGATGTGCATGGCCCCTCATCCCTCCAATCCTGATATGCATGGTCCCCTCACCCCCCAATCTTTGGGATGCATGGTCCCCTCACCACCTATCCTGATGTGCATGGTCCCCTCACCCCCCAATCCTGATGTGCATGGTCCCCTCACCCCCTATCCTGGTATGCATGGTCCTCTCATCCCCTATCCTGGTGTGCATGGTCCCCTCAAGCATTTTTAAAGGTATATGGTCCCATCTGGTATGTGCTCCCCCTCCTATTCTGGTATGCATGGACCCCTCATCCCTATCCTGGTATGCATGGTACCCCCTCTCCCTATCCCAGTATGTATGTCCCCTCACCCCCACCCAAATCTGGTATACATGGCACCCCATTCCTCATCCTGGTATGCATGGACCCCTCATCACCCAATCCTGGTATGCATGGTACCCCCTCATCCCTATCCTGGTATGCATGGTACCTGCTCATCCATATCCTGGTGTTCATGGTTCCCTCACCCCCCAATCCTGGTATGCATGGTCCCCTCACCTCCCCAATCCCGGTATGCATGTTCCCCTCACCCACCAATCCTGGTATGCATGGTCACCTCCCGCCCAATCCTGGAATGCATGGTCCCTCACCCCCCAATTCTGGTATGAATGGTTCCCTCACCCCCAATTCTGGTATGAATGGTCCCCTCATCGCCCAATCCTGATGTGCATGGTCCGCTCACCCCCCCAATCCTGATGTGCATGGTCCCCTCACCCCCGCAATCCTGATGTGCATGGTCCTCTCACCCCCCAACCCTGATGTGCATGGTCCTCTCAGCCCCCAACCCTGATGTGCATGGTCCGCTCACCCCCAATCCTGATGTGCATGGTCCCCTCATCCCCAATCCTGATGTGCTTGGCCCCCTCATCCCTCCAATCCTGATATGCATGGTCCCCTCACCCCCCAATCCTGGTATGCATGGTCTCCTCACCACTCTATCCTAATGTGCATGGTCCCCTCACTCCCCCAACCCTGATGTGCATGGTCCGCTCACCCCCCAATCCTGATGTGCATGGTCCCCTCACCCCTATCCTGGTATGCATGGTCCTCTCACCCCCTATCCTGGTGTGCATGGTCCCCTCACCCCCCAATCCTGATGTGCATGGTCCCCTGGCAAGCATTTTTAAAGGTATATGGTCTCCCATGCTGGTATGTGCTGCCTCCCTCCTATCCTGGTATGCATGGCACCCCTCATCCCTATCCTGTTATGCATGGTACCCCTCATCCCTATGCTGGTATGTATGGTCCCCTCACCCCCACCCAAATCTGGTATGCATGGCACCACATTCCTCATCCTGGTATGCATGGACCCCTCATCACCCAATCCTGGTATGCATGGTACCCCCTCATCCCTTTCCGGGTATGCATGGTACCTGCTCATCCATATCCTGGTGTTCATGGTTCCCTCACCCCCCAATCCTGGTATGCATGGTCCCCTCACCTCCCCAATCCCGGTATGCACGGTCCCCTCACCCACCAATCCTGGTATGCATGGTCACCTCCTGTCCAATCCTGGAATGCATGGTCCCCTACCCCCCAATTCTGGTATGAATGGTCCCCTCACCCCCAATTCTGGTATGAATGGTCCCTTCACCCCCCAATCCTGGTATGAATGGTCCCCTCATCGCCCAATCCTGATGTGCATGGTCCGCTCACCCCCAATCCTGATGTGCATGGTCCGCTCACCCCCCAATCCTGATGTGCATGGTCCGCTCACCCCCCCAATCCTGATGTGCATGGTCCCTCACCCCTCAATCCTGATGTGCATGGTCCCCTCACCCCCGCAATCCTGATGTGCATGGTCCTCTCAGCCCCCAACCCTGATGTGCATGGTCCTCTCACCCCCCAACCCTGATGTGCATGGTCCGCTCACCCCAATCCTGATGTGCATGGTCCCCTCATCCCCAATCCTGATGTGCATGGCCCCCTCACCACCCCAATCCTGATATGCATGGTCCCCTCACCCCCCAATCTTGGTATGCATGGTCCCCTCACCACTCTATCCTGATGTGCATGGTCCCCTCACCCCCAATCCTGGTATGCATGGTCCCCTCACCACTGTATCCTGATGTGCATGGTCCGCTCACCCCCCAATCCTGATGTGCATGGTCCCCTCACCCCCCCAACCCTGATGTGCATGGTCCGCTCACCCCCCAATCCTGATGTGCATGGTCCCCTCACCCCCAATCCTGATGTGCATGGTCCCCTCACCCCCCAATCCTGATGTGCATGGTCCCCTCACCCCCCAGTCCTGATGTGCATGGTCCCCTCACCCCCCAATCCTGATGTGCATGGTCCCCTCATCCCCCCAATCCTGATGTGCATGGTCCCCTCACCCCCCAATCCTGATGTGCAGGGTCCTCTCACCCCCCAACCCTGATGTGCATGGTCCTCTCACCCCCCTATCCTGATGTGCATGGTCCTCTCACCCCCCTCAATCCTGATATGCATGGTCCTCTCACCCCCCCACCCTGATGTGCATGGTCCCCTCACCCCCTATCCTGATATGCATGGCCCCCTCACCGCTATTAAACTACACACATACCCCCCAAAAAACAAACATTTATACTCACCTTTCATCCCTGTGCTCCAGCGCTGTTCCGTTCTGCTGGACGCAGTGGGAGGAGAGCGGCGCCGGAGTACATGCATGCCCATACAGCCCTGTAAATGTGTCTTCAGCAAAATGGCGCCGGATAGCGCTATTGCGCATGCGCGATTCCGACGCGCACTCCTGGTCTCCTGCCCCGGGAAAAGAGAAGCGCCGCGGCAACGCTCCTCCCGGTCAGGTAAGTATGTGAGTATGGCACCGGAGATCGCGGTATGCATCCGGTACGCATACCGCGATCTCCGGCGACATACAGAGTACTCGCCGCTGGATGCTTCACTCTGTCTGGAGCCAGACTGCGCAGGCGTGTCGCGCTTGCGCAGTCTATAAAGGCTTCAGACAGAGTGACGCTAGTAGCGTTATATTATAGATCCACAAATTGTTAGTTAAATAGGGCATACATATTTGTTAGCACTTTACATTGTACGGTGATGGACATAGACCATTGCTGACTTTAACATGCTCCTAAATGAGACTTCTGTCTCTTTATTAAGCTGTTGCTTCCCTTACATTTTCTTCATTTGGGTCATTATGAAAAAATGGTGCTGGGGTATTGGTCAGTTTCTGTACATTTTAAGGACATCTAAGAGACTGGGTTAATATGCTTGACAGACCTATTCAGGACACATCCTTCCACATATTGGAACATAGTAATTGCCACGCCAAGGCCTTTACCTGTGCTCTGTAGCACTGCCTGTCACCTGAGTAATACACTCCACAGACCTCGACACTCTCTGGGACATATCCTGTAATTACTCCATTGTTGCTCAAAACCATGGAAAATATACATTCTGCCTGGTTGGGTAGTTTCCAGAAGAAGTGCTTGGTCTTGTGCAGATTGGTTGGTCAATGGCACTCCTTTCTCTTTCCCCTGAGGAGGCTGCTCCAAGTAAAATGAGGCTTGTACATGTTCCTGACTTTGGTTTCAGGCCTGACAGACTGACCACAATACATTCCCTCGCTTGCATACACTGTATTCAGATTTTAATTCTGTTGCATTTGGTGTGTAGTAAAATCCAATTTTCTGACATTGATCATACAGCTCCCCCAACTCCTGTATTATATTCACCTTACAGCGGCTTCACCCAATTTAACATTGGTTCCATTGGGATCCGGTGGCAAAAATGAACTGTGGACCTTACAAAATGCAGGTTTCACAGCACCTGGTGGCCCTCTGAAAATTAACAGCGAGGGCAGCATAATGACATGGCGATGAACATGGTGGTGGTGGCGGGCGAAGCCCAAAATTCAAATGGGTATGTTTGAAATGACATTGTAAAGGGATGGGGAATATGTATTCCACTATCGTGCTAACTATTTGGCATGATGGAGAGACTTCCAAATGTAGGAGTGAGAGTCCTCACAAATGTTAAAGGAAAAACTAAAGACAAAACGCATTGTGTGAACATACAGTGGGGGAAATAAGTATTTGATCCCTTGCTGATTTTGTAAGTTTGTCCACTGACAAAAACATGAGCAGTCTATAATTTTAATGGTAGGTTAATTTTTACATTGAGAGATAGAATATCAAAAATAAAATCCAGAAAATCACATTGTATAAATTATATACATTTTTTTTTGCATTTTGCAATGAGAAATAAGTATTTGATCCCTCTGGCAAACAAGACTTAAAACTTGGTGGAAAAACCCTTGTTGGCAAGCACAGCAGACATTTTTTGTTGTTGATGATGAGGTTTGCCCACATGTTAGGCCGGCGTCACACTCAACATATAAAAATACGGACCGTATTGTACGGCCGTAATATGACAAAACGTTCCTGGCACAGTTATCCGTATTTCATCCGTTGTCAAAGTGTGGCTGCGTATTTTGCGCATGTAAGCATCCGTATGCAATCCGTATGGCATCCTTATAGCGTTTTTTTTCTCGCAGCCTTGCAAAATGGACATTTAACGGTTTTTTAGGCCTGAATATCATTGAAATCATCATCAGCAAGGCTATTTATTGGCTCAGCATCAGGTGCCAGCCCCCAATCTGGCCATTTTGGTGCTGTGCTTGTGTTGGAATACTGCTGCTTGGTTGCCAAAATGTCTGACACTCTTCAGTTCAACCCCAACTGATCGAGTTCTGTACAACTGGGTTTTGTCCCGCTGCTTTGGCCAGCCACACCCAGTGATTGTTGCTTCGCGGAGGACCAGACGAATGTGGGTGCATCCGCATTTGAGGCAACGCCTCACTAAAGCCCATTTTCACCGCCTTTATGCATCTCTGCAGACTCATCTTGACAAGTTTTTTTCTCTATTGTCGGATGACCATTGCCACATTTGATGTTTTGTTGGAGATCATGGGCCCTGGGATCACCTACCAGGACACCAGGATGCGCAAAGCTATCTCTGCAGAGGAGCGACTTCTCCTTACGTTACGGTATGTATTCCTCACCTACATACTGTCTGTTGATGATGTATTTTCCCACAAGTTTGCCTTTTCTCTTATGGCTGTTGCTTAAATATCCTCATAATATATCCCATACATCAGCTCGAAGTACCAGAACAATGATGTGTATGTCACAATCACATAGAACTTTGACTTGTGTAAAATTTCAGTTAGGATTGTTAGGAAATTAAATCCTTTTATGGTTATGTATAGTGCATTTGTGAAACCTATGGGCATGTGTAATGATGTTTCTCTCTACATTTGTTTACTTGTAGGTTCCTAACTACTGGCATTTCATATGCCGCAATCCATCTGGAGTTTTTGATTGGGAGATCCACAATATCTGACATTGTTCGTGATACATGCTCACAACTCTGCGACAGACTTCATCAAATGGTCATGCCTGAGCCAAAGATGGAAGACTGGATGAGGATTGCCAGGGGATTTGAGGAGCAATGCCAGTTTCCAAATTGTATAGGAGCCCTTGATGGGAAGCACATCCATGTGCGTAAGCCGCCAAACTCTGTAATTATAAACAATATTTTTCTGTAGTGCTGTTGGCTCTGGTTGACAGTAACTACAGGTTTATAATTGTAGACATTGGGGCCTATGGAAGAACTGGAGACTCTAGAGCAGGGGTCTCAAACTCAATTTACCCGGGGGCCGCTGGAGGTAGAATCTGGGTGAGGCTGGGCCGCATCAGTTATTCCACAAGAAAAGCTCTTACAAAACAGGTGGAAATAGGCTATCACGACTAAATGAATTATTCTTAATATTATGTTACAATACCAGGATATGAGGATTTTCTGTTTCGAAGTCAAGAGCTCTCTGATGCGATGTTGCTGCCTGTCTCGCTGTCTTCCTCTTTTGACACTGCAGTGTGGTGGACAAGAAAACATTATCTGGTTAACAGCAAGAAGTCATTCCCCACAGCACTCATTTTCCCCAGCGCTCATTCTCCCCAACGCTCATTCTCCCCCATTGCTTTTTCCCCATCACCCCATCGTTGCTTTTCCCCATCACTCCCAGCATTGCTTTTCCCCATCACAGCTTTTCCCCATCATTGTTTTTCCCCCATCACTCCCATCATTGCTTTTCCCCATCACTGTTTTTCCACATTGCTTTTCCCCATTACTCCCATCATTGCTTTTCCCCATTACTCCCATCATTGCTTTTCCCCATCACTGTTTTTCCACATTGCTTTTCCCCATTACTCCCATCATTGCTTTTCCCCATTGCTTTTCCCCATTACTCCCACATTACTTTTCCCCATCACTGTTTTTCCACATTGCTTTTCCCATTACTCCCATCATTGCTTTTCACCATTGCTTTTCCCCATTACTCCCATCATTGCTTTTCCCCATTACTCCCACATTGCTTTTCCCCATCACTGTTTTTCCACATTGCTTTTCCCCATTACTCCCATCATAGCTTTTCCCCATTACTCCCACATTGCTTTTCCCCATCATTGCTTTTCCCCATTGCTTTTCCTCATTACTCCCACATTGCTTTTCCCCATCACTGTTTTTCCACATTGCTTTTCCCCATTACTCCCACATTGCTTTTCCCCATCACTGTTTTTCCGCATTGCTTTTCCCCATTACTCCCATCATAGCTTTTCCCCATTACTCCCACATTGCTTTTCCCCATCATTGCTTTTCCCCATTGCTTTTCCCCATTACTCCCACATTGCTTTACCCCATCACTGTTTTTCCACATTGCTTTTTCCCCATCACTCTCTTGCACACACACACACACACACACATACACACACACACACACACACACACCACCTCTCACCTGTCCGCAGCATTACCGGTGCCCGCGCTTCCTCGCTCTGACAGAGCAGGCCGCTGAATGATGACAGGAAGCGGGGTGGCGGCAGCAGCAGGAGATGAGGTGAGTATGCCCGGCGCTGGGGCTGAGATCTTTCTGTGGAGTCAATTGTCCAATTACTTTTGGTCCCTTTAAAAACAGGGTGGCACATATTAAGGAGCTGAAACTCCTAAACCCTTCATCCAATTTTAATGTGGATACCCTCAAATGAAAGCTGAAAGTCTGAACTTCAACTGCATCTGATTTGTTTTGTTTCAAATTCATTGTGGTAATGTCTAGAAACAAAATTAGATAAATGTTGTCTCTGTCCAAATATTTATGGACCTAACTGTATGTGCAAAATGGCGGGTCCTCCAGTCTGCTATTCATCTGAGTGAAGCCATCGTCAGTGAGCTCATCAAAGCATGTGTTGTTCTACATAATTTCACCAGAATGCATGATTGTGGCCCATCTGATGTTGGTGAAAGTGTGGTGACCAATAGGGATATGCCTAGGCCCCATGTCATCCCTTTACATCGCCCACTCTCAGGACTGAAAACCCGTGATATCTTTACGCAGTATTTTGTGTCACCTCAAGGTACTACAACTTGGCAAGATGAGGCATTATCTATGCTGTAATGTGTTTCTGTGTGTATAGATAAATATTTTTGTTCTATGACATAGTCTGTGTCTGGTGTTAATGGTCAGAAAAGATGTGTTGGTGGTTTAGTAGAAAGAATTAATGAAAGAAGAGTCCAAACTTTCTATAAAAATATGTTTTTATATGTGCAAACTCTCACTTGAGGTAGTGACAACCATATTTTTGTCATATGGTATATGTATTCAAAGCACAATACTGTAAGTCTGCATTATGACACAAGTACCAAAATAAGTCATAAAAAATAACAAACATTTGAATAAATTATAATATATAATCAAAAAAACAAACTTTCACTTGCCTAGTGAAGACCATATCTGACCCATATGGTTGAGTTGTAAGACTAGACTATTGCAATTATGCATAAGCCAACATGGAGTAAAATTAAAGATAAAAAAATAACAAACATTTCAAAAAATAATACTAGATAATGAAAAAAACAAACTTTCACTATGACTAGTGAACATCATATGTCACACATATGTTTGATTTGTAAGATTAGACTATTGCAATTATGCATAAGCCAACATGGGGTAAAAGTAAAGATAAAAAAATAACAAACATTGGTATAAATAATAATAGTTAAAGAAAATAACAAACTTTCAGTTAGCCCACTGAAAACCATATCTGTACCATATGGGTTTTTGAGGCATTCAGATTAGTGCAAATATGCTTTACACAACATGTTGTTAAAATAAATATAAAAAAATAAACTGATTTTGAAATAATAATACATAATAAAAATAACAAATCAGAGTTGGTGGTATGTGGGTGGTGTGGTTGGCGGATGACCAGCACCTCTGTGTTGTTGGCTTTGTTGACCATCTTGAGCATCACCCAGGTTGGTGTGTGGGCACATTGCCATAAAGATAATGGAGATTATACTCCTGGGGAAGCTGGTACCCACGAGAATCATACCCCCAATATGACCATATTGAGCAAATCCAGGTTGGGACCTGCCTCCAACACTGCATCTGAACAAGTGGCCATATGGGGAAGTTGGGTTATAGCCTGCCATTTGACCCTGTTGTTGCCAAGGTTGGTTTTGTGGGTGAATGGGTTGAGGTGTAGGCACACGTGCAGGAGGATCCTCAGATCCTAATTGAGCATGCACATTTTGGGGGGTTAAGGTGCATAAGGTTATGGGGTGAGAGCTGCCACCTCTCAAGGAATTCAAACACCTCATATGGGGTATTGGGGGGGTGTGCATGCATCAATTAGGATCTGAATATTTCCTCGCACATGGAGCCTGACCTCACAGGGTAGGGGACGAAGGTAGAAGGCAAGGCTACGTGAATACGCCTCCTCACCCTCATCCACAGCTGCCCTTGAAAGATAATTGAGGACCCCAGTGTCCACATGCCTCCGGGTATCAGAAGCTGTGTTGTACTCCCACGGCGGGATATTGTAGCAGCCTGGGGGGAGACCCCCAAAGGTACAGTGGGGCTGCTGCTGTTTGCTGCTTCCTCTACACTGGGTGCTGCTGCTGCAGCTGGTGGGTCAGGTACTGGTAGAGGTGCAGCTGGTTGCTCAGGTCCTGGTGCTTGGGAAGCTTGGGGGGTGCAGCAGGGAGGGTCAGACGATGGGCCAGCCACCTCTTCACCTCCCCCAACTGGGTCTATAACGGTCTCTGAGTCAGAGGCTGTCTCTCTCTCAGTGAGGTTGGACTGAGTTCTGTTAGGAAATTAAATGGGATTAGAACATGTTGGAGATGTCAGCCTAAACTGCATATGTGTTATGTGGTGTGATGTATGTACTTACAGTCTCAGATCCAGAATAGGAGCCAAAAAGCCAAGTCGGTCGAAGTAAACATATTTGTGCTTGGTCGGTGCTGCAAAACCGCTCCTTGACCCCTGCTGACGTTCCCGCCGGTACTGGTCGCGAATGCTTCTCCATCGTCTCATCATGTCATCCACTGCAATGTGACATATAATTACATCATTTATCTAGCTGCACTATGCCACATTGTTCAACATACATTTCACATAGTCATGGGGACCTAGTCGGATGTCAGTATCCTAACATTTTGGCGCTTAAAAAAAAAAATTATTTTAGGGAAACTCATCTCAATTATTATATTTTGCCCTCAAAGGTGTTTAGGAAAAAATCAGATAACTTACTCATTCGTTGCTGCTCCTCGCGTGGGCTGTCCCCAAAGTGGGGAAACATCTGCCCACAGATGCGCCTCCATGCCGCCTCTTTTCTTGCGCGGTGTGCATAGTGTGCATCACGTTGGTCCCAAATTTCGGCCTCTCCTGGACCAAAACTATCAGAATCTCCACATTTATGTGTGTAGACATGATGGCCGACTCTGTGGAGGCGCTCTGTGGAGGCGTTCTTCTGGGATGTCTGTTGCTCTTTTTGAGCTAATTTGCATGTGTCAGCTTCCTGATTCATGGATTGCACCATTTCCTTTAAGCTGCAGAAGTCTTGCGTATTTCTCGCAAGTCACACGTGTGGTCCGTGTGTAATCCGTATTTTTCTCTCACCCATAGACTTTCATTGGCGTACAATGGGCGTAATACGATGACAATCGCAGCATGCTGCGAGTGTCTCGCACCGTAAAATACGGCCGAGAAATATACACATGATCAGAGCTGCCCCATAGAGAAATATTGGTTTGAGTGTAATGCGTGATTTTCACGGCTCTCACTCGTCTGTATTCCTCCTTAGTGTGACGCCGGCCTTAGGAAGAATTTTGATCCACTCCTCTTTGCAGATCATCTCTAAATCATTAAGATTTTGAGGCTGTCGCTTGGCAACTCGGAGCTTCAACTCCCTCCATAAGTTTTCTAAGGGATTAAGGTCTGGAGACTGGTTAGGCCACTGAATGAACTTATTGTGCTTCTTTTTAAGCCACTCCTTTGTTGCCTTGGCTGTATGATTTGGGTCACTGTCTTTCTGGAAGACCCAGCCACGACCTATTTTTAACCCCTTCCCGACCTATGACGCCTACATAGGCGTCATGAAAACCTTTGCCTTCCCGACCTGTGACGTCTACGTAGGCGTCATGGTATAAATCGCGTTCCTGCGGGTCGGGTGACCGGGGTCACTGAAAGGTCACCTGACCCGCAGATACAGGAGGCTTTGTGCTTCACCCCAGGGGGGGTGGCTTTGCCCCCCCATGGCTACGATCGCTCTGAAAGTGAAACAGCCAATCAGAGCGATAGTAATATTTCACCAATGAAACTTGGTGAAATATTACAATCCAGCCATGGTCGATGATGAAATAGCATCGGTCATGGCTGGAGACACTAATCTGACCTCCCCACACCGACTGATGGGGGAGATTTTCCCCCGTCACCGACTGATGGCGACGATCTGCCGCTGCCGTCACCATCTGCTCCACCTCTCCTTCCCTCCGCTCTTCCGCCTTCTGATCACCCCCTCACCTCCCCTGGAACCTTACGACTCCCGCTGTCACTCCTGGTGTCCCTCCTTTCTCCTGCATGGGTGCCGTCATCTTCCAAAATGGCGGACGCATGCGCAGTGCGCCCGCCAAATCTGCCAGCTGGAAGATTCATTCATTCAGGGACATTTTGATCACTGTGATAAACCCTATCCCAGTGATCAAAATAATAAAAATAGTAAATAATCCCCCTTTTATCACCCCCATAGGTAGGGACAAATAAAATAAATAAAATATTTTTATTTTTCTATTAGGGTTAGGGTTAGAATTAGGGTTAGGGTTAGAATTAGGGTTAGAATTAGAGTTAGGGTTAGAATTAGGTTAGGGTTGGAATTAGGGTTAGGGTTGGAATAAGGGTTAGGGTTGGAATTAGGGTTAAGATTAGGGTTAGGGGTGTGTTGGATTTAGGGTTGGGATTAGGGTTAGGGTTGCAATTTTGGTTAGGGTTGGAATTAGGGTTAGGGTTGGAATTAGGTTTAAGATTATGGTTAGGGGTGTGTTGAAGTTAGAGTTGGGATTAGGGTTAGGCTTGTGGTTAGGTTTAGGGTATGTTTCCACGGTCAGGAAACAGTCCGGAATAGCTGCGTGTTTGATGCTGTGCGTTGGCGCAGCGTCAAACACGCAGCGTCCAGATGTTACAGCATATTGGAGGGGATTTCAAGAAATCCCGTCTCCACTATGCTGCAAAACACGCAGGCGGAAGACCTGCGTTTCCTGACATGCGGCGCGTCTTTTCAGACCGCAGCATGTCCTATTCCCTTGCGGCGACGCTCAGGAACACATCCGGAATGAGCGCGCGTACAGTAGGGGGCGGGGCTTTGGGCGGAGCAGAATTTCCGCTCCGTCCAAAGCGCTGTGTTTCCGTACCATGGAAACACAGCCTTATGGTTAGAGTTGGGATTAAGTTTAGGGGTGTGTTGGGGTTAGGGTTATGGTTAGGGCTGGGATTAGGGTTAGGGGTGTGTTGGGGTTAGGGTTAGAGTCAGAATTGGGGGGTTTCCACTGTTTACGCACATCAGGGGGTCTCCAAACGCAACATGGCTCCATCATTGATTCCAGCCAATTTTGTGTTCAAAAAGTCAAACGGTTCTCCCTCCTTTCCAAGCCGTGACGTGTGCACAAACAGTGGTTTACCCCAACATACAGGGTATCAGCGTACTCAGGAAAAATTGTACAACAACTTTGGGCATCTTATTTTTCCTGTTACCCTTGGGAAAATAAAAAATTGGGGGCTAAAAATTATTTTTGTGGAAAAAAAAATATTTTTTTATTTTCATGGCTCTGTGTTATAAGCTTCTGTGAAGCACTTGGGGGTTTAAAGTGTGCACCACACACCTAGATAAGTTCCTTGGGGGGTCTAGTTTCCAAAATGGGGTCACCTGTGGGGGGTTTCTACTGTTTAGGCACATCAGGGGCTCTGCAAACCATTACATCAAAGTCTGCATTTCAAAACATCACTACTTCCCTTCCAAGCCCCAACGTGTGCCCTAACAGTGGTTCTCCCCCACATATGGGGTATTAACGTACTCAGCACAAACTGGACAACAAGTTTTGGGGTCCAATTTCTCCTGTTACCCTTGTGAAAATAAAAAATTGAGGGCTAAAAAATGTAAAAAAATGATGTTATTTTCACAGTTCTGCATTATAAACTTCTGTGAAGCACTTGGGGGTTCAAAGTGCTCACCACACATCTAGATAAGTACCGTGAGGGAACTAGTTTCCAAAATGGTGTCACTTGTGGGGGGTTTGCATTGTTTAGGCACATCAGGGGCTCTCCAAACGCGACATGGCGTCCAGCCAATTCGGCTTTGAAAAAGTCAAATGGCGCTCCTTCCTTTCCAAGCTCTGCTATACACCCAAACAGTAGTTTACCTCGACATGTGGGGTATTAGCATACTCAGGACAAATTGCACACTAACTTTTGGGGTTTTGTTACCCTTGGGAAAATAAAAATTGGGGTGAAAACATCATTTTTTGTGGAAAAAATATGATTTTTTAATTTTGTGGCTCTACGTTATAAATTTGTGTGAAGCACTTGGGGGTTTAAAGTGCTCACCACGGATCTAGATAAGTTCTTAAGCGGGTTCAGTTTCTAATATGGGGTCACTTGTAGGGGGTTTCCACTGTTTAGGCACATCAGGGGTTCTCCAAATGCGACATGGCATCCAATCTCGATTTCAGACAATTTTGGTTTGAAAAAGTCAAATGGCGCTCCTTCCCTTTCGAGCTCTGCTGTACACCCAAACAGTGGTTCCCCCCACATATGGGGTATCAGCATACTCAGGACAAACTGAACAACAACTTTTGTGGTCCAATTTCTCCTGATACCCTTGGGAAAATAAAAAATTGGTGACTAAAAGATCTTTTTTGTTGGAAAAAAATAGGATTTTTTTATTTTCATGCCCTTTATAAACTTTCATGCCCATTATAAACTTATGTGAAGCACTTGGGGGTTCAAAGTGCTCACCACAGATCTAGATAAGTTTCTCAGGGGGTCTAGTTTCCAAAATGGAGTCACTTGTGGAGGGTTTCCACAGTTTAGGCACATCAGGGGCTCTGCAAACTGACCATGATACCCATCAAAGTCTGCATTCCAAAACGTCATTACTTCCTTTCCGAGCTGTGCCGTGTGCCCAAACAGTTTCTCCCCCCACATATGGGGTATCAGTGTACTCAGGAAAAATTGGACAACTTTTGGGGTCCAATTTCCTTGGGAAAAATAAAAAATTGGGGACTGAAAAATCATTTTTGTGGAATTTTTTTTTTCACACCCAGGCATTATAAACTTTAGTGAAACACTTAGTGGTTTAAAGTGCTCACAACAGATCTAGATAAGTTCCTTAGGGTGTCTAATTTCCAAAATAGTGTCACTTGTGGGGGTTTCCACTGTTTAGGCACATCAGGGGCTCTCCAAAAGCAACATGGCGTCCAATCTCAATTCCAGCCAATTTTGGTTTGAAAAAGTCAAATGGCGCTCCTTCCCTTCCGAGCCCTGCCGTGCGCCCAGTGGTTCTCCCCCACATATGGGGTATCGGTGTACTCAGAAGAAATTGCAAAACAACTTTATCTGTCCATTTTCTCCTTTTACCTCTGTAAAAATAAAAAAATTGTTTGTAAAGATCATTTTTGTGACTAAAAAGTTAAACGTTCATTTTTTCCTTCAACGTTGCTTCAGCTTCTGTGAAGCACCTGAAGGGTTAATAAACTTCTTGAATATGTTTTTGAGTACCTTGAGGGGTACAGTTTTTAGAATGGTGTCACTTTTGGGTATTTTCAGCCATATAAAGCCTTCAAACTGACTTCAAATGTGAGGTGGTCCCTAAAAAAAATTGGTTAATAATATATACCTGACAGGAGCCCATACACTCTATATCTATAATAATATATACCTGGTATATACAATAATATATACCTGACAGGAGCCCGTACAGTCTGTATCTACAATAATATATACCTGGAAGGAGCCCATACAGTATATATCTACAATAATATATACCTGACAGGAGCCCGTACAGTCAATATCTACAGTAATATATACCTGACAGGAACCTATACAGTCTATATCTACAGTAATGTATACCTGGCAGGAGCCCGTACAGTCTAGTGTCTTCACCAGTGAGCCCATATATTCTGCTGGCTTTAATAATTTTTACCTTGAAGGAGCACAAGCATTCTAGTGTCATGTATGGGCTGCAGTCAAGGCCAGGCAGCAGCCAATAAAGTCTGCTATCTTCAAGAATATATACCTGTAAGGAGCCTGTACAGGTTAGCATCTTCAGTAGTGAGCCGGCTAGACTGTATGGTCTGCAGTCAGGACCTGTAAGGAGCCGAAACAGTCTAGGCTCATCCCTATTTTTACTGGTGCATCAGACGGCATTAATCTTCTTAAAGGGGCATTATTAAACAGTGGGTCTCCTAAACTGTTATAGCCTATGCTGTGAGTGGATGGGCTGCCAAGAATTACGACGCACCCCAATACCCCCTTTCATAAGAGGTCCAGTAGGTCCTCCATAAAAAAATACTGCATTGAATGCAAGACCTGCCCTGCTACCAATTCATATGCACCCCAATAAGACTTTGAACCCACATACTGGATGGGCCTCGTAAAATCCACGTCACCATATTCCTTTTGTACTCCTGTACTCTTTTGTTAACACAGTGACAGCAATGTCTGCCATGCTGCAAAGTCATATGCACCCCATTAGGCCTTGGAACCCACATCCTGGATGGGCCCCATAAAAACACTTCACCATATTCCTTTTGTACTCCTGTACTCTTTGTTTTACCCAGTGACAGCAATGTCTGCCCTGCTGCGAGGGGCGGATTATAATAGGGTAATTCTGGGCGGTAGCCCAGAGCCCAGTGGTGTGGGGGGGCCCATCACAGGGCCGCCGCCATCAGGGCATTACTGCCCTGACGGCGGCGCGCTGCGGCAGTTTACCGCTATTGACGTGCGGGCGCCCGGCGCCCGCACATCAATGGTTAACAGCCGCCGCCCGCCATTCAATCGGAGGCTGGCAGTGGCAGCTGATATCAGCCCCAGGCTAGCGCACAAGTCGCCGGCGTCTGACGTCATTGTCAGTCGCCGGCGAGTGCTCGCTTGTGGAGGGAACTTCGGCGCAGGAGCTCGGTCGGCAAGGTAAGAATAGAACTTTTTTTTTTATTGAGCGGCGCCGGCGGCCCGGGGCAGCCTGTGACTGAGAGACTCAGGGCCGGGGGGCAGACTCACTGCTGCCCTGGACGGACACATGGGGGAAGATTCTGCCTACCATGATGGGGAGTCGGGACGACGGTCGGGACATGATGAATTGATTGATGAATGCTGGATATGGGAGATGTTGGACATGGGGGCAGAATGTGAGGCAACATGAGGCAGAATAATGGACATTGGGGCAGACTGAGACATGGGGCAGAATGCTGGACATGGGGGCAGAATGTGAGGCAGCATGGGGCAGAATGCTTGACATGGGGGCAGAATGCTGTACATGGGACCAGAGTACTGAGACATGGGGCAGAATGCTGGACATGGGGGCAGAATGTTGGACATGGGGCAGACTGGTGAGGCATGGGGGCAGAATGTGAGGCAGCATGGGGCAGAATGCTGGACATGGGGGCAGAATGCTGGATATGGGGGCAGACTGTGAGACACGGGGCAGAATGCTGGACATGGGGCAGAATGCTGGACATGGGGGCAGAATGCTAGACATGGGGCAGAATGCTGGACATGGGGCAGACTGTGAGACACGGGGCAGAATGCTGGACACGGGGCAGAATGCTGGACATGGGGGCAGAATGTTGGACATGGGAGCAGACTGTGAGACACGGGGCAGAATGCTGGACATGGGGGAAGACTGAGACACGGGGCAGAATGCAGGACATGGGGGCAGAATGCTGGACATGGGGCAGAATGCTGGACACAGGGGCAAAATGCTGGACAAGGGGGTAGAATGCTGGACAAGGGGGCAGAATGCTGGACATGGGGGCAGAATGCTGGACACGGGGCAGAATGCTGGACATGGGGCAGAATGCTGGACATGGGGCAGACTGTGAGACATGGGGCAGAATGCTGGACATGGGGGCAGACTGTGAGACATGGGGGCAGAATGCTGGACATGGGAGCAGAATGCTGGACATGGGGCAGACTGTGATACATGGGGGCAGAATGCTGGACATGGGGCAGACTGTGAGACATGGGGCAGACTGTGAGACACGGGGGCAGAATGCTGGACACAGGGGCAGAATGCAAGACACGGGGCAGAATGAAGATACGGGGCATGATTGGAGACAGATGGGGCAGGGTTGGAGACAGATCGTGCAGGATCATGGGGCAGGATGGATACGATGGAGACAGATGGGGTAGGATGGGGAGATCATATGGGGCAGAATGGATATTCATGAGGGCAGGATGGGAGAACATATGGCTGAAGCCAGAAATGAGACACACGGGGGCCAGTATGGGGAATATTATTACCATAGGGGCTAATTAAGGGATATAACTGCAGTGATGTATTTTTTTATTTTTTGAGCATACTGTTTTAAATGGGGGGCGGTCCTGTTACTGTGTAGAGTGATACTATGTCGCCTTTTTTTCTTCATGTGGTGTAATGTAGAAGTTGGGAAAAATTAAGTAATGTGTATGTGTTCTGCAAGCGGAGCTCGAGATAACTGTGTTATTTCCTGCAGAGACGAGCCCTGGCTGGAAGAAGTGATGGCGGTCTGTGCAGGATAAAAGATGAAAAACAAAGATGAAGGACTTCACCTAGAGACGTCACTGGTGAGTCAGTGTGTTACCTATACACTGACACTATACACTGTATACTATATACAGAAGTCCTGTGTATAATGTCACCAGTGATCACTGTATTACCTGTACACAGACACTGCATACTAAGTACAGATCTCCTCCTGTGTATAATGGCACTTATGGTGATAGTATTGTGTTTTTTTTTATTACTGATCAGTATTGTAGTATTCAGTCACTATGTGGTGGTAATATGTGGTTTGGACATGGTGTTGCGGTATTTGACCCTTGTATGTACTATTTGGTCACTTTGTGGTGGTAATATGTGCTCTGGTCATGGTGTTGTGGTATTTGTTCCTTGTATGTGATATTATTCGATCACTGTCGTGGTAATATGTGGTCTGGTGGTATTTGTCCCTTGTATGTGGTGTTATTGGTCATTTTAAAAATTGAAAAATAAATAAAAATATTCCTAAAGTGTATTGCATATTTTAACAAATATTTAATAGATTACAGTAGAGTAGAGCCCAGCCAAAAGTGTCTACTGTGTTATGGTGGCAGCTTAAAAAATATTTTGGCCAAAACAAAAGCTGCTGGCTATAGGTGTGATCTGGTGATGGGAACTGTTAATGTATAATAGGTGAGAAGTGGAGTTTTTCCAAGAGAGAGCGGTGGGACTGTGGACAGTTTGAGGGGTGGATAGACTTAAAAGGTCTAAGTTAATCTACCCAAGTGAGGATTTATGGGGCTTCAGTCCAAGATTTCCAACATATCTAAGTAAATGGCATTTCCACTGCAAAAAAATTAATTACACCTCCATGCAAAGTGTGTGTTTTCTCCACAGAAAAACTTGAAGATCATTATATTTTTTTAACACTCTTATTGTATCAGATAAAGAAAATAATGTTGCTTCCCTGAAATCATCTTCTGATGGCAAAGAAAATCATTCTGTGAAACTGAAGGCAAAGATCGTACATTGTAAAATGGTGGACGTTACACAAGGTATGGTTCGAAAAGATTATTTTTGAAAGTCAGAAAAGTGCGTTCTTCCGCTATCTAATCCATTTCTCAATGTTATAAAAAAAATCACATAGAAAATCGCACAGAGTTAAGGAGAACTGACTGCAAGGAAAAAAAAAGGAAAGAATCAGCTTCTCTTCCATCAAAACTTGCTAACACTTCAGAGTTGTGGCTGATAAAAATCTCACCAATTATTCAAAAAGCGAGTGAAACAGATTACTTTAAATCCTTGCAAGTTTACTAATGTGACACAAAATCGTGTATGTTTTCAGCTAAGCTTTTGAGAATAACCAACAATGCAGTCTGAATGACGTGATTGGAGACAGGAGACTGTTAGTTAAAAAAACAAAAACGAGTGTGCCATGAAACCTCAAGCTGTCAAACCTTTTCTTGGTTTTCAAATGGAAATGGAATCCCGACAATATGTTGAGAGCAGTATGCACTGCATTGAAGGACGATCAACTTTTCGTATTTTTTAATGGTTTGATGGTTTCCTCTTTGCAGAATTATTTAATGGATAATTTGGCAATTTGATTTGCCAAGTTTTTAACACTAAGGTTCAGATACGGCTTAAAAGATGCCTAATACTTGCGATATAACGCTATTTTATTTAAAAGTACAAAATTAAAGGAATAGTGTGATTGAATAGTATGAGTGCATAAACTTTTGTATATTTTAATATACGAAGGTTAAGCACATATTGGGATTAAATACATATAATGATTAAGTATTCATTAAGATTAAGTACATACAGTATACTTACATCATCACCAAGAGGCTTTTAAACATCATCCATCTGGAATATCAGAGAAGCAACACCAAGATGGAGAACCCCTGGGAGATTCACTACACTGCATGGGCGTCCCCAATTATGCAGGTATGAACACACTGTACATGTACAGGTACCCCAGTATTTGCATCTGTCTTAGTCATGTTTCTCTGTCCTATATAGTGATTTACACTATGTAGTAACTCAAGTTTCACCCAGCCCTTCAAGTGGCCAGCTTTCAAGGTCGGATGAAATTGAGATATCATGGAGTCGTCAGACGAGGGGCCATAAACCCTTAGAATATAAAAGCCACAAGGATTTAGATAAATCCACCACAGACAGAGATTAAGTAAACCGTAAAGTTTTACAATCACAAACAACAAACATATGGAAGCTTAGAACTGTTTGTGAAGTCAATAAACAGTTTTCCAGATTGTGTCAGGATGAGCATTTTCTTTCACATCTGTAAATCTTTTACCAGAAATGCAGCTATGTAATTGTCTGAATGCATTCTGTATATTTCAATATGGATTCAAAAGAGCCATTTGTATATTCACACTACACTATTAACAGCAACCATATCTATATTCAGCCGTTCTTGAAAAACTTAAGCTTAACCCATAGACTACTCTGGATAATTATGACAATCTTCTTGACCAGTATCTATAGGTAAGTAATGTTAAAACTAGCTGCTACTATGTGTTCCGGAAATAAAAGAGAGAACTGCAAGAATGTTAAGATGTTCTAAAACATAACTGTGACCATGCTCAATGTTCCATAACTGTTCCGTTCTGCTGTGTAGTAAATATTGGAGACACAATAGATGATCTGACATCCTTTCCAAAAATTTATTTACAGATAAAAAGAGCATATATTTTATTCCTGTTTATTATCCTAGAAAGAAAGAAGGAACATGCAGTCTCCCTCATACAAGTAATCTCAGTCAAAAATGATTACATTACATACTCTGCATCTACAAGCATTCAGCTGTAGCTTTTTGCTATTGAACACTTCCCATTTGATGCAGCCAAAGTAATGGCTTTCAATACGAGAAAACATATTGTGTCAAAAGATATATTACTATTCAGCAGTATATTGTGTCCAATGTGATCAACCAGTCAACAAAAACTGAGCTTTACAAGTAAGGTCTTTAAAGCACACAAATTTTATGAAGTATTTGCAAACCAGGATGTGGTTTACACATGGGGGGTACCTTGGTAACAAATATACTCTTGTCATCACAGACACACTTGCCCTAAATTGTACTGCCTATTACAGCACAGAAGATGTTCCCCAGTCATCTATTGGCTGTTAAGGAGGAGACAGTGATGAAGGCCTCAGTAACAAGTAGGCCAAATGTAAAGGACCGGGTCTCCTACACTAGTAATGTCCATACACGCAGTGCATTAGCTGACAAACATTTCCCCATGGTGGGGAAGTTTGTTTAAAAATTTTTAGTGCAATCAGACACACTTACCCAAAATTGTACTTCCATAAACAGCACAGACCACGTTTACCCTGGTCATGTCTTCGCAGATAATTGGTAGACATTGAAAAGGGTTCAGTACCAAATGTGCTCAAGGTAAAGGACTGGGTCTCTTAGAGTTATAATGCCCATACATGCAGTGCATGGGCTGTCAACCAGTTCCCAATGGGGCGTACACATTTTTAAATACTATACTCTGAGCATCATAGACACCTTTGTCAAAAATTGGACTGCCTGTAAGGAAAAAGAAACAAAGAATCTGCATCTGTTCCAACAAAATTTGATAACATTTTAGAACTTTTGCCGAAATAAAACACCTAAATTGGTCAAAAAACGAGTGATACAGATTCCTTTAAATCGTACTAAATCTGTAAACTAATGTGCCAGAAAATTATGGATGCTTTCATTAAAGCTCATGAGAAGAAGCAAAAATGCAATCTAAATAAAGTGATTGTGGACAGGAGACAGTTTAAAAAAATCTAAAAGCATTTTTAAAGTGTACCCTGAAACCTCAAGCTGTCAAAGCCTTCCTGAAATTGCAAATGGTTATGGTAACCTGACAAACTGTTGAGAGCCGTATGCAATATATTCTTGGACGACAAACATTTCGTAATTTTTTATGGTATAATGGGTCCCTTTATGAAGAATTATTTTCAGGAGAATATGATGATCAACAGCAATCATATGTTTATTCAGCCTTTCCAGAAAAGCAGAAGCTTAACCCATTGAGTACTGGGGAGAATCATTACAATCAACTTTCCCAGGATATACAGGCAAATAATGTACAAAACAGCTGCTACTATGTATTCCTGAAATAAAAGAGAGAAGTGCACTAATGTGAAGATGTTCGGAAAAAGAACTGTGACCATGCCAAATTTTCCCTAACTGTTCCTTTCAGCTGTGGAGTAAATATTGAAGACACCATAGATGATCACAGAGGGTTTCAACAAAGTAATTTAGAAATAATAAGATCATTTTTTTATCTTACTGTTTATAATCCAGTAAAGAAGGAACATGCAGTCTCACTCAAAGAAGTTTTCGGTTCAAAAATTGATTAAGTCCTCAGCATCTACAAGAATTCAGCCATCACTGTTTTGTATTGAACTCTTACCATTTCATGCAGTCAAAGTTATGGCTCTCAAGGAGATAAACATAGTGGGCAAAGAAATATTTGTAATGTAATACTGAGCCTACATAACAGCATTGCTTTATCAAATTTATATGAAGTGTATTGTGTCCAATGTGAGCAACTAGGCAACAAAAAAGGAGCTTTTCAAGTAAGCTCTTTAAGGTACATAAATGTTATGAAGTCTTTGCCAACAAGGATGTGGTTTCACCAATGGGGGTACCTTTTTAAATAAATAAAGTATTGCTATGACAGCCCCCCTTGGCCAAAATTCTGACAGCCCCCCTTGGTCAAAATTCAACGGCCTATAACGGTACAGAACACGTTAACCCTGGTCATCTAGTGGAAGGTAAGGAAGAGACATTGCAGGAAACCGAGTTAAGAAGTAGGCCCAATGTAGAGGTGTGGGTCTCTGAGACATGTAATGGAGTGCATAGGCTGACAAGCATTTCAGCAATGGGGGTACCTTTTTGAATAAATAAACTATGGCCATCATAGCCCCCCTTGGCCAAAATTCATCAACCTATAATTAGTGATGAGCGAAGTCTATGGGAGACCCGAGTATTTTTGCCGCGATCCCCCCCGGGGGTCCTTTAAAGGTCTAAAAACGTAATAAAATGATGGAAACAATGTTCAAATGACATGGGGACATCATGGGGATCGTCCCTGGAAGCATTTCTGACTCCTAGTTCAGTTCACAGCTGTAAACAATGTTGTCAGAGTTTCATGCCTTGGTTTCTGATGCACCCAAAAACATACCCAAATGAAACCAAAACTGATTTTTCAGCGAAATATGTGAAGGCACATCCTTTCTATGTTAATGACTTGTATATAAGGCAAAATAATTAACCTCAGACCAAAATGTTTCTCCACCACTTGGAATACGTTTCGACGAAGCGTTTTAGAAGCGCTTTTGCTACTTTAATATTGATTTCAACCAAAATAAATGCATTCCCTGGGAAATGTAATTGTAACATTTAACAAGCCTAGCTGGCCATGTGGTGTGTGACACATAAACAGACCCATCTTCCTTCATTTATGAAGGAGGGACTCTTAAAGTCACAGAGCCTATTTTTACTGGTGCATCAGGCGGCATTAATCTTCTTAAAGGGCCATTATTAAACAGTGAGTCTCTTAAACTGTTGTAGCCTATGCTGTGAGTGGATGGGCTGCCAAGAATTATGACGCACCCCAATACCCCTTTCATAAGAGGTCCAGGAGGGCCTCCATAAAAAAATCTTTCATTGAATGCAAGGCCTGCCCTGCTTCCAATTGATATGCACCCCAATAAGCTTTTGAACCCACATACTGGATGGGCCCCGTAAAAACCACTTCACCGAATTCATTTTTTACTCCCGTACTCTTTTGTTTTACACATTGGCAGCAAGGAGAGCCCTGCTGCCTAGTCACATGCACCCCATTTTGCCTTGGAACCCACATACTGGATGGGCCTATGAAAATCCACTTCACAATATTTATTTGGTACATCCAGAAGTCGCCAATGATAGACATAAAAAGTTAATCTACCCAAGTGATGAATAATGCGGCTTCGTTGCAAGATTTTCAACATATGAGCGTTAATGGCATTTGCACGCAGGGCTGCCACTAGGAAGTTCGGTGCCTCATACTGGCAACATTTTTGGGGCCCCCTTGAGACTCCACCCAGGCTAGACCCCAGCCCCGCCTCCACCCCTCAAACTGTCCACAGTCAAAAGATTATTTAGGCTGCCACCATGACAAGGGACAAGGTAGACTCTTTTGGCCGAGCTCTACTCTACTCTAACCTATTAAACATTTGTTAAAATATCCAATACAATTCAGGTACATTTTTTTTTTCAATTTTTAAAATGACCAATAATATCACATACAGGGGACAATTACCACCGCCTTATGACCAGACACCATATTACCACCACATAGTGATCAAATAATAGCACATACAAGGAACAAATACCATCACACCATGTCCAAACCACAGATTACCACTATATGATGACCAATAATACCACATACAAGGAGAAAATACCACCACACCATAACCAGACCACATATTACCACCACATGGTGACCAAATAATGGCACATACAAGGAACAAATACCGCCACACCATGGCCGGACAACATATTACCACCACATAATGACTGAATACTACAATACTGATCGGTAATAAAAAAAACACAATACTAATGTCACCATAAGTGCCATTATACACAGGAGATCTGTACTTAGTATGCAGTGTCTGTGTACAGGTAATACAGTGATCACGGTAACATTATACACAGGAGCTCTGTATATAGTGTATAATGTAAAGGTAATACAGTGATCACTGGTGACATTGTACACAGGACCGCTGTATATAGTATACAGTGTATAGTGTCAGTGTACAGGTAACACACTGACTCACCAGTGACGTTTCTAGGTGAAGTCCTTCATCTTCGCTTTTAATCTTCCAGCATAGAACGCCATCACTACTTCCAGCCAGGGCTCGTCTCTGCAGGAAATAACACAGTTATCTAGAGAACCACTTGCAGAACACAATACTAATTTTTTTTACAAATTATAAACTACACTAGATGAAGAAAAAAAGGCGACAGTGTCACTCTGCACAGTAACAGGACCGCCCTCCCATTTAAAACAGTATCCTCGAAAAATAAAATAAATACAACACTGCAGTAATATCATCACTTAATTAGCCTCTATGGTAAAAGTATACCCCATCCTGGCCCCCATGTGTCTCATTCCTGGTTCCAGCCATATGTTCTCCCATACAGCTCTCATTAGTATCCATTCTGCCACCATGTGATGTCCCATCCTGCCCCATCTGTCCCGTGATCCTGCCCCATCTGTCTCCATTGTATCCATCCTGCCCATGATCCTGCACCATGTTTCTTCATCCTGCCCCATGATCCTGCTCCATGTGTCTCCATACTGCCCCATGATCCTGCCCCATCTGTCTCCATTCTGCCCTCTGTATCTCCATCCTGCCCCCTGTGTCTCCAGCCTTCTTCCTGCATCTCCATTCTTCCCCCGGGTCTCCATTCTTCCCCTGCATCTCAATTCTTCCCCCTGCATCTCCATTCTTCCCCCTGCATCTCCATTCTTCCCCTGCGTCTCCATTCTTCCCCCTGCATCTCCATTCTTCCCCCTGCGTCTCCATTCTTCCCCCTGCATCTCCATTCTTCCCTCTGTGTCTCCATTCTTCCCGTTGCATTTCCATTCTTGCCCCTGTGTCTCCATTCTTCCCCATGTGTCTCCATTCTTGCCTGTCTCCATTCTTGCCCCTGTTTAACTTTACCCAGGGGGCGGCTAGTGGTGACTGGTGACCCGCATCCAACAGGGCCCAGGAGGAGACTAGTGGGGACTGGGGGCCGCATCCAACAGGGTCCAGGGGGAGGCTATTGGAGACTGGGGGCCATGTCCAACAGGGTCCAGGGGGACGCTAATGGGGACTGAGGGCCACGTGACTGTCCAACAGGGCCCAGAAGAAAGCTAGTGGGGACTGGGGGCTGTGTCCAATGGGGAGCAGGGGGAGGCTAGTGAGGACTGGGGGCCACGTGAACATCCAACAAGGCCCAGGAGTAAGCTATTAGGGACTGGGGGCCATGTTCAACAGGGTCTAGGGGAGGCTAGTGGGGACTGAGGGCTGCATGACTGTCCACCAGGACCCAGGGTGAGGCTAGTGGGGACTAGGGGCCACGTGATTGTTCAACAGGGCCCTGGGTGAGGCTAGTGGGGACTAGGGGCCACGTGATTGTTCAACAGGGCCCAGTAGGCGGCTAGTGGGGACTAGGGCCTGCATTCAATAGGGCCCAGGGGGAGGCTAGTGGAGAATAGAGGCCACGTTACCGTCCAACAGGGCCCAGGAGGAGGCTAGTGGGCTCTGGGGGCCGCGTCCAACAGTGCCCATGAGGAGGCTAATGGGGACCGGGGTCCACATCCAACAGGGTCCAGGGGGAGGCTAGTGGGGACTGGGGCCACGTGACCATTCAATAGGGCCCAAGGGGAGGCTAGCTGTGACTGGGGGCCTTCGTCCAAATGTGACCAGGGGGAGGATAGTGGTGACTGGTGGCCCACGTCCAACAGGGCCCAGGGAAAGGATAGTGTGGAACTGGGGGCCCTCATCCAACTGTGCCCAGGGGGAGGCTAGTGGGGACTGGGGTTCCTCGTCCAACAGTGCCCAGAGAGAGGACGAGTGATGACTGGGGCCCCTGTCCAAGGGCCCAGGGCTCCTGTTGGACACGGTCCCTCAGTCCCCACTAGCCTCCCCCTGGGGCCTGTTGAAAGCGGCTGGGCTCCCAGTCACCACTAGCTTCTCCCTGGCCCAGTCCCCACTAGCTTCGCCCTGGGCCCTCTTTGACGTGTCTGGGCCCTCAGTCACCACTAGACTCCCCCTGCCCGGGGAAGGAGAGTGTTGACTGGGGACCCGCGTCCAACAGGGCCCAGGAGCCCTATATTTATAGTTCATAAACTTCTACATAGCATAATAGCCGCTAATTTAATTGCCAGCTTCTCTAAAATCATTACAGAACCCGACATGTAATAACACATGGTTTACATACAGTAAACCATTTCATTTCATTTAGTTTGATATATGGTTTTTGATTAACAATTATATGAGTGTATGTGTGCAAAATTTCAGACGTGTAAGTGTTAATTTAATATGTAAATTCGTTGTAAAAAAATGTGTGGGCTCCGCTGTATTTTCTCCGCCAGACAGGGAAAGCCAGTGACTTAGGACAGATATTAATAGCTTAGGGAGGGACCATTGTTTTTGCCCCCCCCCCTGGCTACTAACATCTGCCCCCAGCCACCCCAGAAAAGGCACATCTATTATTAGATGCGCCTTTTCTGGCACTTAGCCTGTCTATTCCCATTGTTGGCTAATGGGTTAATTATGGGTTAATGCTACCTTGCTATTGAAAAGTGACATTAATCCTGGTTAACCCCTTAATGACCAAGCCATTTTGTAGGTTAAAGACCAGGCCAATTTTTACAATTCTGACCACTGTCTCTTTATGAGGTTATAACTCTGGAACGCTTCTACGGATCTTGGCAATTCTGAGAATGTTTTCTCGTGACATATTGTACTTCATGATAGTGGTAAAATTTCTTCAATATAACTTGCGTTTTTTTATGAAAAAAATGGAAATATGGCAAAAATTTTGAAAATTTTGCAATTTTCAAACTTTTCATTTTTATGCCATTAAATCAGAGAGATATGTCACAAAAATTAGTTAATAAATAACATTTCCCACATGTCTACTTTACATCAGCACAATTTTGGAACCAAAATTTTTTTTTGTTACGAAGTTATAAGTGTTAAAAGTTGACCAGCAATTTCTCATTTTTCCAACAAAATTTACAAAACCATTTTTTTAGGGACCACCTCACATTTGAAGTGAATTTGAGGGGTCAATATGACAGAAAATACCCAAAAGTGACACCATTCTAAAAACTGCACCCCTCAACGTGTTCAAAGCCACATTCAAGAAGTTTATTAACCCTTTAGGTACTTCACAAGAATTGAAGCAATGTGGAAGGAAAAAATGAACATTTAACTTTTTTTCACAAAATTTTTCTTTCGACACAATTTTTTTTAAATTTTGTCAAGGGTATCAGGAGAAAATGAACCACAATATTTGTTGTACAATTTCTCCAGAGTACACCGATATACCATGTGTGGGGGTAAACCACTATTTGGGCGCATGGCAGAGCTCGGAAGGGAAGCAGCGCCATTTGACTTTTTTGGCTGGAATTGAGATTGGACGCCATGTCGCATTTGGAGAGTCCCTGTGTGCCTAAACAGTGGAAACCCCCCACAAGTGACCCCATTTTGGAAACTGGACCCCTCAAGGAACTCAACTAAATGTGTTGTGAGATCTTTTAACCCTCAAGGGCTTCACAGAAGGTTATAACGTAGAGCCGTAAAATTAAAAAATCATATTTTTTCCACAAAAATGATCTTTTCATCCCAATTATTATTTTCCAAAGGATAAAAGGACCCCAAAAGTTATTGGGCAATTAGTCCTGAGTACGCTGATACCCCATATGTGGGGGTAAACCACTATTTGGGCCATGGCAGAGCTCGGAAGGGAAGCAGCGCCATTTGACTTTTTTGGCTGGAATTGAGATTGGACGCCATGTCGCATTTGGAGAGTCTCTGTGTGCCTAAACAGTGGAAACCCCCCACAAGTGACCCCATTTTGGAAACTGGACCCCTCAAGGAACTCATCTAAATGTGTTGTGAGATATTTTAACCCTCAAGGGCTTCACAGAAGGTTATAACGTAGAGCTGTAAAATTAAAAAATCATATTTTTTAAACAAAAATGATCTTTTCATCCCAATTATTATTTTCCAAAGGATAAAAGGACCCCAAAAGTTATTGGGCAATTAGTCCTGAGTACGCTGATACCCTATATGTGGGGGTAAACCACTATTTGGGCGCATGGCAGAGCTCGGAAGGGAAGCAGCGCCATTTGACTTTTTTGGCTGGAATTGAGATTGGACGCCATGTCGCATTTGGAGAGTCCCTGTGTGCCTAAACAGTGGAAAACCCCACAAGTGACCCCATTTTGGAAACTGGACCCCTCAAGGAACTCATCTAAATGTGTTGTGAGAGCTTTTAACCCCCAAGGGCTTCACAGAAGGTTATAACGTAGAGCCGTAAAATTAAAAAATCATATTATTTCCACAAAAATGATCTTTTCATCCCAATTTATTATTTTCCAAAGGAGAAAAGGACCCCAAAAGTTATTGGGCAATTAGTCCTGAGTACGCTGATCCCCCATATGTGGGGGTAAACCACTATTTGGGCGCATGGCAGAGCTCGGAAGGGAAGCAGCGCCATTTGACTTTTTTGGCTGGAATTGAGATTGGACGCCATGTCGCATTTGGAGAGTCCCTGTGTGCCTAAACAGTGGAAACCCCCCACAAGTAACCCCATTTTGGAAACTAGACCCCCAAGGAACTTATCTAAATGTGTTGTGAGAGCTTTTAACCCCCAAGCGCTTCACAGAAGGTTATAACGTAGAGCCGTAAATTAAAAAATCATATTTTTTCCACAAAAATGATCTTTTCATCCCAATTTTTATTTTCCAAAGGGTAAAAGGACCCCAAAATTTATTGTGAAATTAGTCCTGAGTACGCTGATACCCCATAGGTGGGGGTAAACCACTATTTGGGCGCATGGCTAGAGCTCGGAAGGGAAGCAGCGCCATTTGACTTTTTTGGCTGGAATTGAGATTGGATGCCATGTCGTATTTGGAGAGTCCCTGTGTGCCTAAACAGTGGAAACCCCCACAAGTGACCCCATTTTGGAAACTAGACCCCCCAAGGAACTTATCTAGATGTGTGGTGAGAGCTTTGAACCCCCAAGGGCTTCACAGAAGGTTATAACGTAGAGCAGTAAAATTAAAAAATCATATCTTTTCCACAAAATGATCTTTCCACCCCCAATTGTTATTTTCCAAAGGGTAACAGGACCCCAAAAGTTATTGTGCAATTTGTCCTGAGTACGCTGATACCCCATATGTGGGGGGAAACCACTATTTTGACGCATGGCAGAGCTCGAAAGGGAAGTAGCGCCTTTTTCAAATGCAGACTTTGATGGAATGGTCTGTGGGTGTCATGTCACGTTTGGATAGCCCCTGATGTGCCTAAACAGTAGAAACCCCCCACAAGTGACTCCATTTTGGAAACTAGACCCCCCAAGGAACTTATCTAGATGTGTGGTGAGCACTTTGAACCCCCAAGTGCTTCACAGAAGTTTATAACGTAGAGCCGTGAAAATAAAAAAATCATATTTTTTTCCACAAAAATAATCTTTTTGCCCCAAATTTTTATTTTTATAATGGTAACAGGAGAAATAGGACCCCAAAAGCTATTGTGCAATTTGTCCTGAGTACGCTGATATCCCATATGTGGGGGGGAACCACTATTTTGACGCATGGCAGAGCTCGAAAGGGAAGTAGCGCCTTTTTCAAATGCAGACTTTGATGGAATGGTCTGTGGGTGTCATGTCACGTTTGGATAGCCCCTGATGTGCCTAAACAGTAGAAACCCCCCACAAATGACTCCATTTTGGAAACTAGACCCCCCAAGGAACTTTTCTAGATGTGTGGTGAGCACTTTAAACCCCCAAGTGCTTCACAGAAGTTTATAACGTAGAGCCGTGAAAATAAAAAAATCATATTTTTTTCCACAAAAATAATCTTTTTGCCCCAAATTTTTATTTTTATAATGGTAACAGGAGAAATAGGACCCCAAAAGCTATTGTGCAATTTGTCCTGAGTACGCTGATATCCCATATGTGGGGGGGAACCACTATTTTGACGCATGGCAGAGATCGGAAGGGAAGGAGCACCGTTTTTAAATGCAGACTTTGATGGAATGGTCTGCGGGTGTCATGTCGCGCTTGGAGAGCCCCTGATGTGCCTAAACAGTAGAAACCCCCACAAATGACCCCATTTTGCAAACTAGACCCCCCAAGGAACTTATCTAGATGTGTGGTCAGCACTTTGAACCTCCAAGGGCTTCACAGAAGTTTATAACGTAGAGCCGTGAAAATAAAAAAAATCATATTTTTTTCCACAAAAATGACCTTTTTGCCCCCAAATTTTTATTTTTATAAGGGTAACAGGAGAAATAGGACCCCAAAAGCTATTGTGCATTTTGTCCTGAGTACGCTGATACCCCATATGCGGGGGGGAACCACTGTGATCGCCTTACTGCGATCTTTGGGAGGCACAATGAACAAATCTACGAAAGGTGAAGAATTGGTTTTCTTCTTTACGCCGTTCCCGTGCGGTATTAGTGATTTGGCGACTTTATTCTTTGGATCGGTGCGATTACAGCGATACCAGATTTACACCCTTTTTTCATGTTTAGCTTTTGTCACACTCTAAAAGATGCTTTTTTTTGGAATAATTTTTTGTAAGAATTTTTTGCATCGCCGTATTTTGAGAGCTATAATTTTTCCATATTTCGGCCGACAGAGTTATCTGTGGGCTTATTTTTTGCGGGACGAGCTGACGTATTTATTTGTACCATATTCGGGCACATAACGTTTTTTGATCGCTTCCTATTCCGATTTTTGTGGAAGCAGAATGAACAAAAACCAGCAATTCAGGAATTGTTTTTTTTTTAATTTTTTTTCCCCCGTTCCGCGTGTGGTAAAATTGATAAAGCAGCTTTATTCTTCGGGTCACTATGATTACGGCGATACCTCATTTATATATTTTTTTTATGTTTTGGCGTTTTTTACACAATAAAGAATTTTATAGAAAAAATAATTATTTTTGCATCAGTTTATTCCGCGAGCTATAACTTTTTTATTTTTTCACTGATGATGCAATATAGCGGCTTGTTTTTTGCGGGACAAGATGACGTTTTCAGCGGTACCATGATTATTTATATATGACTTTTTGATGCGTGTTATTGCACTTTTTCCAAGCGGTATAATGATACCGCTTGGAAAAAGTATAATTTACTACTTTTTTGTGTTTTTTTTTTACGGCTTTCACTGAAGGGGTTAACTAGGGTTATGCTTTTATAGATGGGATTTTTACGGACATGGCGATACCTAACATGTGTATTTTTTTTGTTTTTTATTTTTTTTATTACATAAAAATGTGTATTTTTTAGGGGATTTTTTTAAATTATTTTTTAATATTTTTTTTACAATTTTTTTTAAAAAATGATTTTTTTCAACTTGTCCCTTTATGGGACTTTCACTTTTGATTGCAGTTACAATGCATTGCAATGCTCCGGCATTGCAATGCATTGCAACTATAGTGGAAGCTGCTGTGACATGATCACAGCAGCTTCCCGTAGCTAAATGACCCAGAGGTTGTCATGACAACCCCGGGTCATCAAGGCAGAGATCGGGCCCTGCGATTACATCGCTGGGACGCTGATCTGAGGCAGAGGGAGCTCCCGACCCTCTGCCTCCCCCCCTGAGCTCTGCGATCGCGCTGGATCGCAGCAGTCAGGGGGTTAACAGCCAGGGGCGGTGGGGGCTCCGCTCCTGGCTGTCAGTGCAGGAAGCCTGGCCACTACAGCGCCGGCTCCTGCACTGATCGCGCTGGGGAAGCTGAAATTTCAGCTTCTCCTGCGCGATCGCTGCTGTGTTTGGTCAGTCAGATTGACTGACCAAGCACAGCGCTGTGGGTGCGGGGACCGACGGCAAAGGTCCCCACACCGCTTGCCGTGCCTGTCAGCTGTCTGTGACAGCTGTCGGCACTGATCTACCACTGCGTGTTTACACGCAGTGGTAGATCAAAGGCATGACGTGCAGAGTCCGTCCTGGTGCCGGAACTGGCACCTTGCCATGACGGACTCTGCACGTCAGTAGACATTAAGGGGTTAATAATGGAGAGTTGTCAATTAGACAACTCTCCATTATTAATCCTATTGTAGTAAATGGTTAAAAAAAAACACACATTAATTTAAAATTATTTTAATTAAATAATGACACATAGTTTTTGACTACATTTTATTGCACTGTTAATCCTTCTGAATCCATTGTTCTCCTGTAATATAAAAAAGCAACAATATCCATACCTCTCCGCCGTTCAGTCAGGTCCCACGCTGCAATCCATCTGAAGGGGTTAACAGGTTTACAGCAGGAACCGGTGCTAATGCTACCAGCCCTGCTGTAAACTCCCTGCAGAATTAATGAATTAATCTCTGCGCAGCCACCCCGGCTCAAAGGAGATGAACTGATTAGCGTGGGAAACTTAATTGATTTTTTCCTATGCTGTCAGATCACCTCAGCGGTAGTCAGTGATGCTGCGCAGAGTCCCTAGCTGACCTGAAGAGAACTCGATAGCGTGGGAAAAAATCAGATAAGCTTCCCACGCTCCTGAGTTCATCTCCGGTCATGATTAAGTATATATAAAGATTAACTACATACAGTATACTTACATCATCACCAAGAGGCTTTTAAACATCATCCCTCTGGAATATCAGAGAAGCAACACCAAGACAGAGAACCCCTGGGATATTTAATACACTGCATGGGCCAAATCTGACCCTATCTCGGCAACCACTCTCCCTACACTATCTGAATCCGGAGCTGAATGCGACGTCCAGTCTCTTATACTCGTGATGATGCTGTGTGACCAAGCCAATCACTGCACGACCACAACAAAGATAGCTGTGGCGTTTCATGGCCTGGCGTGATTGGGTCACTAAAGTCGCCCAAAAATGCTGGGTGGAGACCCCTGTTCCCGCAGAAAAATCCCGGAAATGCTCTCTGCTCGCTGAGTATGACGAGTACCCTCATACTCAGGCGAGTAACAAGCAGTGGTGAGCGCATTCGCTCATCACTAGTCCAGACCTTTCTTCTGACTGCTTCCACTTATTAACAGACACTATCTTATACATAAGATTAAGAAGCAAATATGCTGCAAAGGACGACAAAGGCACCACAGGAAAAACACCGCTGGCATTTTCCTAAAACGACTTTTGCTTTAGATACTCTGCAGGTTGGTCGTGTGCCCCAGAGATGTCATCAGTGGGGGCTATAAATCATCCAAAGCAAATATTCATGCACACAGACATGGGTCAGAACCAATCCTCTTGGTACCATATAAAAAAAGCTTACAAGTTCTAACACAAGTTTATAGAAGATTTATTAATATGTAAAAAAATAAAAAAATAAAAAATTTCTGATGTAAATGCCGCTCTTCTCCTGAATTCAGCGCTGTTTTTGTTTAGATTCTGCACCTCTCTGATCCTAATATATATCCTTCCCTTCCTTATATATAAAAGGAGTCTTATTAGCCAAGTGGGCATGAGCTCATCTATTTTCTATGGTTGTCTTCATGAAGATCACGCCCAGTTGTCATATAGGACTAGATTTATAAACAGGGAAGAGGTGGCCATATCTTTGGATCCGAGAGCCGCAGGAAAAAAAGAAGAACGGCACCAGATTCAAGAGAACACCAGGAAAAATGAAATATTTATGGGACGGTACACAGAGACGAGCTCATACAGACAGGTGGCAACCATAACCCATCAGCTGTCCTCACCCCCAGTGGTGCATATATGGGGGACCCTCCGGAGGACCCCCCTGATACTGCAGAGTCAGGACATCTATGAGAAGTCATCTGTGCACCCTGCAGCATTCAGGGACAGCAGTGTGCTAATACTCTCATCCTCCACAGTCCTCACAGACACATTCATGCCAATGTCTCACTGCTGACACAATTTCTTCAACTATACCCTCTGTAAGCTTTTCAGGGGATATAGCTCTGGGATCGCCGTCTGGGTAGACAGAGTGGCACGGAAACAGTTCATTCAGACAGCAGTTCTGGTGAAAACTGGCCGCAACCAGCTTTATTAAAGTCCACAGCAAACAGATAAAAACAAATCATAAACAGAAGACCTAGGCTTGTCTAGCCACTAATTACACTTAGATAGATTTCCCTATCTATCCGGGTCCCGGCTCTACCAGCCGGGGCCAAAACAACACATATGTTCAGCATTTACCAGCAGTTACCAGCATTTACCAGCATTGAGGTTCACAGAGTCTCCTCCTTGTGTCTGAAGGCACCTTCAACGTCCAGACTTGAGAGAGCTCCCCTCCTATTCAGCATCCATCCGCATGGATTCTCAACTGAGACTACTCCTGTGTCCGGGGTACATCGAGCACCCAGACTGAGATAGCTCAAACTCCTGGAGACACCTTCTGTGCCTGGACTCCTTGTCCAGACTAAGCGAGCTCTCTGACTGTGTTTGCAGACGCCTACTTCTGGTCTCCTAATTAACAGCTGAATGGTTTCAGGCCTGAGCTGCAAGTGTGTGCTGAATGTAAGGTGTAGTGACCTTTCTCTACCACCAGGTTTACAAAGCCACACATTTCCCTTATACCATACAGCACAGTACCTAGGTGAAATGTACACCCCATTCAACACATATTCCTTCACTGTCTCACATATCCCCTCCCTCTTCTCCAGACCGGAGGGCTGGTCATCCAGACCGGAGGGCTGGTCAACAATCCAAAAGAGACAGCGAACTCTGGACCAGTCATGGCCTTCATCAGCTTCATCTTCACTACTGTCATCCGTATCTTCACCTGAGCCATAGCCAACATCAGCTTTCTCTTCATCTGAAGCATCCGCACTACCCTGTACCCTCCCAGGCCTATGCTCTCTGCGGGCCTCGGGTATACTGCACGGTTTCATCTTGACCTTAGGGCCGGGCTCAGTTTCGATATAGTGCCTGACCAGAGAAGTACGACCCGGCACATCAGAACACCTCTGCTGACTCTTTCTCAGAAACTCACGTACCTCCTGTCCCTGGTGCACTGACCATGTGTCACCAACTATCACAGAAGGTATAGGGGGTTTTTCACTTTTCTCCAGTTCCCCTTGAACCTTCTTTACTTCATTGAGCTTCTCCAGAAGATGCTCATGGCTCTCATCACGCTCCTTCATCACAGTTTGGAGTTTTTTCTGAGAAGTAATCACTTCATCTTGTACCTGTTGGACGTCCTTTATGTCTTCAGCCCCTTCTTCAGGCTCTTCTGGTAGGACATGCTCAGAAGCCCTACCGTCAGTCTTACATTCTACTTCTTCAGTCACATCATTATGGTCTTCAATATCTCCATTTATTCCAGCTTTCAAGTTCTCCTTGATAGCTGCATCTGTATACTCAGAACCCGCCGGATTCTTCTCTTCCACCACGTTCTGCATCCAGTCTGAGCTCCCGTGTGTCTGCAGTGGCAACGGAGTGACACACCGCTTTTCCCATTTATTGGGACGTGGCTCAGATGCAGACTCCATGAAAGTGTGCCTGAGCTCACCAATGCCAGCCCGAACTTTGCGAGTTGCCGCTACTGATCCGGACAGTACACCATCCACGCCACTGTCTCTGGCCGAAACAGATTCCTGGGCAGAGTCAGTCCCCATATCTTCAGTCTTGTTCCTCACAGCTTCACTTGAGACCTCAGCTTCTGATGAGGCATCTGGCTTGGTGACCACCACTTCCATGGCTTTTTCCACCTCTGCAGCATTACCTTCAGAGTCCTGGGCATGATGCAGATCCACACCATACATTGATAACTTCTCATTTCCAACAGCATCTACTTGGGCTGTGTTCAGTTTCAGAGTCCTGCCTTTAAAGCTCAGCTCTCCTCCTTTCACCTTAGTCTTCGCCAGGGAACCGGCCAACTGTAAAACATCTTCAGATGCCATCTTCTGTCTGGCTGTAAGGTCAGCATCAGCTTTCTTCTCAGGACTCTCAACCTCCTCTGCTACCATGCCTTCCTCATTTGCACTGGTTGCTTTATGGTCATCAGATGATTCACTATCACTATCACTATCCCTGTCTGACCCCTTTTTCTCAGCCACATCTGGCTCACTGTCAGGGCTATACACTTCATTTTCATTCACATCCTGCTCACTGTCAGGGTTATACAATTCATTTTCATTCACATCCTGCTCTGGAACCTTAGTTAACATGTCATCCACAACATTAACTTCACCATCTGGTCCCTCAAGTATGTGACTATGTGACAACCCCAGCACTATACTTCTATATAGCTCAGGTACTAGGAGCTGACTCACGACCTCTCCCTGGACTTCAGTGTCCCTATACAATAGGCTATTGCCCATGGCAGCATGAGGAAACCTCTCCTCAGAGCCAGGCTCCTGGGAAACCTCATTTAGAACAATCATATTTTCCTGTGCCGTCCTAAGAGTGGGGTCTCGCCACTGCTCACTCTCAAAATTGTCACAGGACACAGGCAAGTCAGGGACACTCGGTTCCCGAGAACCACCATCCTCGTCTCCCAACATCACCTGCAAAGGAATTTCATCACTATCACAGTCATCATTATTATCAATATCATTATCATGATTATGATCAGTATCATCATCACTATCATGATCATCATCATTATCATTATCAGCATCAGCATCATTATCATGGTCATCATCATTATCATGATCATCATCATCATCATCATTATCATTATCATCATCATCATTATCACATAAGTTTAACGGCCCACTAACATTGTGTTCCGCCCCTCGGGACTGCGCACCCTCAATAGGAGCTTCATCACACTGTCCATCAGAAACATTTTTCCCCCAGAGATCCTTAGATCGGGAAAGTCATTACCCAATATAACGGGGTGCACCAGGGTCTTCACTACCCCCACTTCACATGAAACCTCCCCGAGTTTGGGGACCAAGTCCACGGTAGACTCTGGGTAGACTTTGGTGTCTCCATGGATGCACACCACACTCAGGTGTTTATCAGGGATGAAGTCCCTATCAATCAGGCTGTCACATACGGAAGTCACTGGACTCTCTGAGTCCAAGAGGGCCTGTGCTGGGCAGTCATTTACAACCACCAGGGACCCCTGTGGTCCAGTCTCTTCGGCTGCGGTGGTCACACACACAGGTTCTGCGCAGAGAGAGAGGGACCTGCCAACATCACGGCACATAGGCTCCCCCTCTAGTGAACAGCCGGCTGCAATTTCACAACATCTCCAACACTGTCCACCACAATCACCCTCCCATATGTCCCCTCGGGCCTGAACCCGCTTATCAGCATACCCCATGTCCCCAACAGCTGGAACGCTCTTACCGCGAGAGTTCAGCGTCCGGGAACTCCGAAGTGACGACCTCTCAGACGGCTGTACCTCAGGAGGACGTGCTTGGGTGTAGCGGTCCACTATCACCTTTTCAACTCCATAATCAGGTTTGCTGACTGCAGACTCCCAACTGCATCTCCAGTCATGAACTCCCCTGGCACGGGCTGTCACCGTAACACCCAGCCGGGTAAGAATCTCCGCTTTCATCTTGGCATAGTCTTGGCTGTCCTGCTCGCTCAGGTCAGCATAGGCCACCTGGGGCACTCCAATCAGATAGGGTGCGACCATCATGGCCCATTCAGATAGGGGCAGATTCTCCTTCTCTGCCAGTCTCTCAAACCTAGTGAGATATACCTCCACATCATCACGAGGTGTCATCTTTTTCAAGGACCGTCTTACCGCCTTCTTTACAGCGGACAACGCAGGTACCTTCACAACATTACTCTGGGACGATGCGCCACAAGTCCCCTGCAGTGCTGCAACCTGCTCAAAAAACAACCGGTCATTCTCCTGCTGCTGCTGCAGAATTGCTGCTGGGCCTGCTGCATGCGCTGCTGGTGCTGCAGGCGCTGCTGCTCCATGCTCTGCTGCATGCTCCGCTGGGCCTGGACCAGGTACTCAAGGAGCTCCTCCATACTGCCGGACTTATCTGTCTCAACCACGGCAGTCTTATGTTGCACATTAACTTGCGCCATTTGTTCAAACAGCGCCTCCATGCTGTCATCCATGCTGTCAGACTTCTCTGTCTCAACAACGGCAGTCTTCACTCAAGACATACACACTCCACAGTCTTTTCCACAGAAAAATTCAGCTCTGCTATGCAGACACTTTTTTTTTTTTCTCTGCAAACTCTATTAGGGCCACTGTCTCTTTAAGACTGCTCCAATAGACGTTTCTCTTTGCTGCTGCACACTTCACAGTCTTTTCCACAACAAGTTCAGCTTTGCTGTGCAGACACACTTTTTTTTTTTCTCTTTTGCAAACTCTATTAGGGCTACTGTCTCTTTAAGACTGCTCCAATCAGACGTTTTTGCTGACACACTTTTTTTTTTTTCTCTGCTGTTGCTTCAACAGACTTCACCTTTTATTGCTGTCTCTCGCCACTGTGTTGCATGCACATTCCAGCACCAATTGTAAGCTTTTCAGGGGATATAGCTCGGGGATCGCCGTCTGGGTAGACAGAGTGGCACGGAAACAGTTCATTCAGACAGCAGTTCTGGTGAAAACTGGCCGCAACCAGCTTTATTAAAGTCCACAGCAAACAGATAAAAACAAATCATAAACAGAAGACCTAGGCTTGTCTAGCCACTAATTACACTTAGATAGATTTCCCTATCTATCCGGGTCCCGGCTCTACCAGCCGGGGCCAAAACAACACATATGTTCAGCATTTACCAGCAGTTACCAGCATTTACCAGCATTGAGGTTCACAGAGTCTCCTCCTTGTGTCTGAAGGCACCTTCAACGTCCAGACTTGAGAGAGCTCCCCTCCTATTCAGCATCCAATCGCATGGATTCTCAACTGAGACTACTCCTGTGTCCGGGTACATCGAGCACCCAGACTGAGATAGCTCAAACTCCTGGAGACACCTTCTGTGCCTGGACTCCTTGTCCAGACTAAGCGAGCTCTCTGACTGTGTTTGCAGACACCTACTTCTGGTCTCCTAATTAACAGCTGAATGGTTTCAGGCCTGAGCTGCAAGTGTGTGCTGAATGTAAGGTGTAGTGACCTTTCTCTACCACTAGGTTTACAAAGCCACACATTTCCCTTATACCATACAGCACAGTACCTAGGTGAAATGTACACCCCATTCAACACATATTCCTTCACTGTCTCACACCTCACATTCATGACAGCAGGAGTCCCACAGTGATAACAGCAGGATGGAGCTCAGTGCAGACTCCTGCAAAGCAACAACTCTGCAATGAAGCAAAATGTTGAAGCTTTAGGAACTAAGCTAACCTTGCCACCAGAGCGCACAGGACGACGGGAAAGGTAGTTCTGTCTCCTGGTCTGTTATAGAGCGTCTCCTGGGGATGATGTCACCCTAAGGACGGGGCCTCCCTATTCCACTGCAGACCAATACCAGGAAACAGTGTGAACTGAAGTGCTGGGACTGCTGGAGAGGAGAGGGCCGAGGGGCTGCTGCAGCCGGGACGACGTTAGGTTGCGAGTGTCAGCAGGGATTACAGGGAGAGTTGGCACCAGCACCACGTGTTCTGACTGCCACTCTGCCGCCCTGTCTTCAAGTATGCACCGCCGCCTGAGAAGCAAAGAGTCAAAAATTTAAAGGGGTCTGAATACTTTCCGTACCCACTGTACATTGCTTGTGGAGTGCTTTGTTTAATTCATGTAGGCTATACATTATAGTAGGTGTTGGCATGGAATGCGTCTTTTAAATGTTAATTTTTTCCCTAATAAACATTGATTTGCTATTTTAATTTCCCAGTTGTGCACATTACTATGTAGTCCTATTTTCTCTCTCTTCTATATCGTTACATATAGCACACATTTTGTATTGGTATTACTTAAACATTTGTAGTGCATTCTGCTCATATACTTATCAACTTTGCATTCTCTGTTGACTGTTTTGACCCCACGTAGCGGCACTAAAATCTCACTCAGACAAGACACTAGCAAGAGGGCAGCACAACATCTCCAAGGCATAGAGGGTCAGCACCTTTCATTCACAATACTTGAAAGTCGTAGAGAAATTAGGGAGTACACTGGTTTGGTCGGCCAAGTATTGCTTGACCATCTTTACAAACTTTCCCTCCTTTTACAAAAATACCTTGTTATCAGGCTCTGGGGGTTGGGATGGTGTCATGAAATTGACCCTTTGACAGTGTACCCCTACCTCTGCTGTGTGTCTTCCTGGCCTCTCCTCCTTGGTTGGAAAAGGAATCTTGCCCCCTGCCACTAGTGTTGCCTGATGGGAATTTTTTCAACATATTTTTCCACAATGAGCTTCTGGTATATCACTATTTTAGAAGACAACCCCTCCTCCGGAAGAAGAGATGCAAAGTTCTCCTTATAGCATGGGTCTAGCATGGTGAATAACCAGTACTATTTTTTGGCCAAGATGAATGTAACACAAGGGTCTCTGTGGAAAGGTGAGGAATATTGTTTTTTTTTAAACTCTTTTGCAGAAGACAATGGCGTCAGTGGAATGGGCAAGCTCGCAAGTATGGTTTAATTAAGATTTATTAAAGGAGTCTGTCATTCTTTCAATTAAAGGACTTTTTTCTGGGTGTGTGTGTTTTTATACGATATGACTATAGGGTTACTAATGAGGATGTCATATTGATGCCTCTCCGTTACTAACCTCGGGCTTGATGTCAACTGATAATGCAAAGGTGATGTCAACCCCCCTACTATCATCCCACTTGCCACCTGAACAGGGCAATTGGGAAGAGCGAGGCTAAGTGCCAGAATTAGCACACCTTAGAGATGTGCCTTTTCTGGGGCGGCTGAGAGCTGATGTTTTTAGCCTGGGGAGCAGTGTCCAAGGCCCTTTCCTACGCTATTAATATCAGCCCACAGCTGTCTGCATAGCCTTTGCTGGCTATTAATTATAGGGGGACCCTACGTCATTTTTTTAGGGTCCCCCATTTTAATAGCCAGTTAAGGCTAAGTATATGGCTGTGTGCTGATATTAATAGCCTGGAAAGCTCCATGGGTATTACCCTCTTCCCAGGCTATAAATATTGGCTGGTTAAGAAAATTACATGGGAGCCCACGCCATCTTTTTCAGAAAAATATTATTTTATTAATTAAATACATGTACTGTAAGCTGCACATGCACTGTACTAATTGTATATGTCACTGACATCTGTATATCTACCTAATCTTTGTGTATTTACTGTATATAATCCATCTATTCTATGCTGCTAGCTCCTGCAGTGATTTTACAGTACACGACACATGAATTGCCGGCTTTTCTTCTAACTATCTATGTAATATATGCATATATTATGTGTGTCTCACTGACATCTATATATCTATACATACATATTAGTCCACAGAAAAAACCTTCAACAAGAGATCACATTCCATATAGACATAACAACACACACTACCTTCAATAATTATTAGAAGGCAAACGAATGTGTAACGGGTCAGGGAGGCGGAACCTCTGAGCTTTATTATACAAGGAGGCTTTCCTTGTAAAGGAGCGGGTGGCGCCCGGGGAGACGGACAGGAAGTCACGGCAAGTGACAGGGACAGTCTTTGGACAGACGGGAAAGAGGTCACGGCAAGTGACCGGTGCAGTCTCTGGATAGACAGGCAGGTAGTCACGGCAAGTGACCGGGCAGTCTCTGGATAGACAGGCAGGTAGTCACGGAAAGTGACCGGGGCAGTCTCTGGATAGACAGGCAGGTTGTCACGGCCAGTGACCGGGGCAGTCTCTGGATAGACAGGCAGGTAGTCACGGCAAGTGACCGGGGCAGTCTCTGGATGGACAGGTATATACGACCTGAGATGGTGGAGCCTCCCGGTAGGCTAGCAGGCAGATGACAGATGAACGCCCCCAAGTGAGCAGGCGAGAGTCTCTGGAATAGACGATGGTCACCGCATGTGACGTCCGAACCTCCGGGTAGGTCTGCAGGCAGATGGCAGATGAACGCCCCCAAGTGAGCAGGCGAGAGTCTCTGGAATAGACGATGGTCACCGCATGTGACGTCCGAACCTCCGGGTAGGTCTGCAGGCAGATGGCAGATGAGCGCCCCCAAGTGAGCAGGCGAGATTCTCTGGAATAGCCGATGGTCACCACCGGTGACGGCCGAACCTCCAGGTAGGCTTGCGGACAGGTAGCAGACAGCAAACTGGCAGGAGACAGGCAGGTAACTGGTAACGGAACCTGAGGGCTGAAGCAGAGTAAACAGTGCAACAACATTGCTCGGGCACCTCCATTAAGGAGGGAGTACTTTATATAGGGTGGAGTCCTCCGGCATTGGCCGGGGACCTTTTTTGAAAGATGCGCGCGGCCCCTTTAAGAGCGGGGAGCGCGCGGGCGCGCGCCCTAAGTCCAGCAGCAGGGAAGGAGCGCGCGACCCCAGCAGGGCGGAAGGAGGACGCTGAGCGTGGGTAAGGGGGGTGACGTCCCTGCCTGGCAGAGGACGCTGGCGCAGGGGAACAGCGTCCCTGCCTGGCAGAGGGCAGGGACGCCGGTGCTACAGTACCCCCCCTTTAGGCCCCCCCTTCTTTTAGGCCAGAAAGAAATTTAGCTAGGATGAGAGGGGCATGGATGTTCTCCCGAGGCTCCCACGTTCTCTCCTCAGGACCAAACCCCTTCCAATCCACCAGAAAATAGGTCTTTCTTCCTACCCTTTTGGTGGCCAAAATGTTCTCTACCTCAAATTCGTTCTCAGCAGACAGTGGAGCAGGAGGTGTACCTGTAGACTTGACAAAAGAGTTAAGTACCACCGGTTTGAGGAGAGATACATGGAAGGAGTTAGGAATCCGCAAATTGGCCGGGAGTTTCAATTTATAGGACACTGGGTTGATCTGACTGATGATCTCCAGAGGACCGATGAACCGAGGACCTAACTTGTAGGAAGGAATCTTGAGCCGAACATACTTGGACGAGAGACCTTATCCCCAGGACGGAATAGAGGGGGATCCAGACGTTTCTTGTCAGCATGTCTCTTCATGCGCTCGGATGACAGAATGAGTGCGGACCGGGTACTCTCCCATATGTAGGAGAATTCGTTAACCAGGGATTCCGCAGCTGGATTGTCCACAGAGATGGAAATAGGTACAGGGATCCGAGGATGTTGACCGAAGACTACAAGAAACGGAGATTTGGAGGAAGATTCGCTCTCGTGATTGTTGTACGAAAATTCGGCCCAAGGCAGGAGATCCACCCAGTCAGAATGGTGGGCATTAACGAAGTGCCGGAGATAACTGGTCAGAATCTGATTGATTCGCTCGACTTGACCATTGGACTGTGGGTGGTAAGCGGAGGAGAAATCCAGGGTGACGTCTAGCAACTTACAAGTGGCTTTCCAGAAACCTGAGGTGAACTGTACCCCACGATCCGACACAATGTGACGAGGCAGACCATGAAGACGGAAGATGTGGCGGATAAAGTCTTTAGCCAACTCGGGTGCAGACGGAAGCCCTGGCAGGGGAATGAAGTGAGCCATCTTGGAAAATCGGTCAACGACCACCCAAATGACCGTACAACCAGCAGAGACGGGAAGATCCGTTATGAAGTCCATGGCTATATGCTGCCAGGGGGCAGCGGGTACAGGAAGCGGGAGAAGACGACCGGCAGGCAGGTGTCTCGGAACTTTGTTGCGGGCACAGGAGGCACAAGCAGAAACAAAGTCTATTACATCCTTGTGCAGGGTAGGCCACCAGTAATGCCGGGTAATGAGCTGAAGGGTCTTTTTCTGACCAGCGTGGCCAGCTAGTTTAGACGAATGACCCCAGTGGAGGATCCTCTCCCGATCAGGTACCGATACGAACGTCTTACCAGGAGGGAGACGATTTAGACTCACGGGAGCCACCTGCATCACTCTGGCGGGATCGATGATATGTTTAGGTTCCTCCTCGAGATCCGACACCAGGAAAGACCGGGACAAGGCATCCGCCTTGATGTTCTTGTCGGCCGGGCGAAAGTGTAAAAGAAAGTCGAAGCGGGCAAAAAACAAGGACCACCGGGCTTGGCGAGGGTTAAGTCTCTGGGCATGCTGGAGGTAAGCCAGATTCTTGTGGTCAGTGTAAATGATTACCGGATGAAGAGCCCCCTCGAGTAGGTAACGCCACTCCTCCAATGCCAGCTTGATGGCCAATAACTCTCGGTCTCCTATGGAATAATTGCGCTCAGAAGAGGAGAAGAGTTTTGAGAAGAAGCCGCAAGATACCATCCTCCCGGAAGAAGACTTTTGAGTCAGTACCGCTCCAGCTCCAGAAGAGGAAGCGTCCACCTCCAGGAAGAACTGCTTGTTGCCGTCCGGGCGATGCAGCACTGGAGCGGAAGAGAAGGCCTGTTTTAAGGAAATAAAGGCCTCCTCTGCTTCGGGCGTCCACTGTTTGGGGTTAGCATTCTTGCAGGTGAGCGCGGAGATTGGAGCAGTCCGGGAAGAGAAGTGCGGTATGAAGAGGCGGTAATAATTGGCGAATCCCAGGAACCGCTGAATGGCCTTCAATCCCTCCGGTCTGGGCCATTTCTCGATGGCAGATAGTTTCTCCGGATCCATTCTTAGGCCAGTCTGAGAAATGATGTAACCCAAAAACGGAAGTGAAGTCTGCTCAAAGAGACACTTCTCATATTTGGCGAAAAGGTGATTCTGCCTAAGCCTGAGCAGAACCTGACGAACATCCCTCCGGTGAGACTGGAGATCCGGAGAGAAGACCAAGATGTCATCTAGGTACACCACAACGCAGGAGTAGAGCAGGTCCCGGAAGATGTCATTGACCAACTCCTGAAAGACTGCAGGAGCATTACAGAGACCAAAGGGCATCACCAAATACTCATAGTGGCCGTCCCGGGTGTTGAATGCCGTCTTCCATTCATCTCCCCGACGGATACGGACTAGGTTATACGCTCCACGAAGATCCAGTTTGGTGAAGATTCTAGCCCCCTCAGACATCAAACAATTCGGGAATGAGCGGAAGAGGGTACTTATTCTTCACCGTGATCAGGTTTAGGCCTCTGTAGTCAATACAGGGACGGAGAGAGCCATCTTTCTTTTTTACGAAGAAGAAACCTGCTCCCGCTGGGGAGGTAGATTTCCGGATGAATCCCTTGGCCAAATTCTCCTCGATATATTCGGACATCGACCTGGTCTCAGCAGCAGACAATGGGTAAATACGCCCACGGGGAGGCGTAGTACCGGGTAGCAGGTCGATCGGGCAATCATAAGGTCTGTGAGGGGGTAATGTCTCTGCCTCCTTTTTATTAAAGACATCAGCGAACGACCAATATGGAATCGGGAGCCCTGGTAGATTAGTTGGTGTAGGAGAAGGACGGACGGGATGAACAGGAACCAAACACGTTTTATGACAGTCCTGTCCCCAGCGAAGGATCTCTCCAGTCTGCCAGTCGAGCACGGGTGCATGCTTTTGGAGCCAAGGTAGACCTAATATGAAAGCATGAGAGAGTCCAGGCAGGACATGAAACGAGATGCTCTCAGAATGCAACATTCCCACCTGCAGGTTATGGCTTCAGTGATAAGTTGGATGGGACGTGGTAGGAGACCCCCGTCCACAGCAGCAACAGATACTGGTTCAACCAGATGTTTGGTAGGAATGCGATATTTCTCTACTAGAGCCTGTGAAACAAGATTCCCGGCTGCTCCAGAATCAAGTTGGGCTTGTTCGAAATGACGGTTCTCACCGAGGAGAATTGAGACTGACAGCAGCAGAGATGAAGAGGATTTATTCTTGTCTAGGTTGACCTCTCCGAGCGAACCTAGACACAGGCGTTTCCCGACCTCTCCGGACAGGTACGGATCCGGTGCTCCTTACTGCCACAGTAGAAGCAACTCCCCTCAGCACGGCGTAAGTCCTGACGGGCTTTGACCATCTTGGTCTGGTCGACCTGCATAGGCTCAGAAGTGTGTACCTGGGGAGAAGCGGAAGGAGTTACAGGTCTCTGAAAAGAAGGAGCTAGACGAGGAAACCTTCTCTCACGGGTGACCTCTTTGGCGCGTTCCTGGAACCGTAGATCGATTCGATTAGCCAGAGTTATTAGGTCATCGAGAGAGGTTGGAATGTCTCGACCGGCAAGTTCATCTTTAATATGGCCGGACAGACCCTCCAGAAGACAGATATCAGAGCATCATTATCCCAGGCCAGCTCCGAGGCAAGGGTACGGAACCGTATGGCATATTGCCCCACGGTGAGACTTCCCTGATGGAGACGCAACAGAGATGATGCAGAGGAGGTCTTCCGTCCGGGTTCGTCGAATACCTTCCGGAAGGCCGAGAGAAAAGCGGGCAGGTCAGACACCAGAGGATCTTCTCTCTCCCAGAGAGGATTAAGCCAGGCCAGAGCCTCTCCGGTGAGATGGGACATAATGAAGGCAATTTTGGCCCGGTCGGAGTTAAACTGGTGAGCCAGGAGTTCGAAATGCAGGGTACACTGGTTAATGAAACCCCGAGCCAGAGTAGGATCGCCTCCAAACCGTGGAGGAGCAGAAAGTCGAGGTCCAGGAACGGAAACCACGGAATTGGTAAGCAACGGGACTGCCGGATTGCGAGTCATGGCGCCAGTGGTGGTTGCTGGTGAAGTAGTCAGGGTGTCCAGGCGGGAATTAACATTCCGCAGATGACCCAGGATGGACTCCTGTTGAGACCTCTGACGAGACAGTTCATGACACAGGTCAGAGAGCGAAGGGGTTTGGGTGCCACCGGGTTCCATGGCCCGAGCAAACTGTAACGGGTCAGGGAGGCAGAACCTCTGAGCTTTATTATACAAGGAGGCTTTCCTTGCAAAGGAGCGGGTGGCGCCCGGGGAGACGGACAGGAAGTCACGGCAAGTGACAGGGACAGTCTTTGGACAGACGGGAAAGAGGTCACGGCAAGTGACCGGGGCAGTCTCTGGATAGACAGGCAGGTAGTCACGGCAAGTGACCGGGGCAGTCTGTGGATAGACAGGCAGGTAGTGACGGCAAGTGACCGGGGCAGTCTCTGGATAGACAGGCAGGTAGTCACGGCCAGTGACCGGGGCAGTCTCTGGATAGACAGGCAGGTAGTCACGGCAAGTGACCGGGGCAGTCTCTGGATGGACAGGTATATACGACCTGAGATGGTGGAGCCTCCCGGTAGGCTAGCAGGCAGATGACAGATGAACGCCCCCAAGTGAGCAGGCGAGAGTCTCTGGAATAGACGATGGTCACCGCATGTGACGTCCGAACCTCCGGGTAGGTCTGCAGGCAGATGGCAGATGAACGCCCCCAAGTGAGCAGGCGAGAGTCTCTGGAATAGACGATGGTCACCGCATGTGACGTCCGAACCTCCGGGTATGTCTGCAGGCAGATGGCAGATGAGCGCCCCCAAGTGAGCAGGCGAGATTCTCTGGAATAGCCGATGGTCACCACCGGTGACGGCCGAACCTCCAGGTAGGCTTGCGGACAGGTAGCAGACAGCAAACTGGCAGGAGACAGGCAGGTAACTGGTAACGGAACCTGAGGGCTGAAGCAGAGTAAACAGTGCAACAACATTGCTGGGGCACCTCCATTAAGGAGGGAGTACTTTATATAGGGTGGAGTCCTCCGGCATTGGCCGGGGACCTTTTTTGAAAGATGCGCGCGGCCCCTTTAAGAGCAGGGGAGCGCGCGGGCGCCGCCCTAAGTCCAGCAGCAGGGAAGGAGCGCGCGACCCCAGCAGGGCGGAAGGAGGACGCCGAGCGTGGGTAAGGGGGGCGACGTCCCTGCCTGGCAGAGGACGCTGGCGCAGGGGAACAGCGTCCCTGCCTGGCAGAGGGCAGGGACGCCGGCGCTACAGAATGTATATAATAAACAAATTTTATTGATACAAAAATACTACAACTCATAAAAGGGCTTTTATGAATTATAGTATATTTGTATCAATAAAATTTGTTTATTATATACATTCCTTTGCCTTCTAATAATTATTGAAGGTAGTATCTATATATCTATGTATACTATGTGTATATATCTATTCTATCTATTCTTGTCTAACCTGTCACTCTGTGATTTTACTATAAGAGGCAGATGAATTATTATTATTCATTTTTATAGCGCCATTTATTCCATGGTGCTTTACATGTGAAAAAGGGGCATACATAGACAAGTACAATAAACATGAGCAATATAAGGCACACACAAGTAAAGAAGGAGAGAGGAACCTGCCCACAAGGGCTCATAGTCTACAGGGGATGTGTGAGGATACACTAGGAGAGGATAGAGCTGGTCATGCGGTGGTTCAGTAGACTGAGGATCACTGAAGGTTGTAGGCTTGTCGGAAGAGGTGGGTATTCAGGTTCCTTTTGAAGATTTCCGTGGTGGGCGAAAGTCTGATGTGTTGGGGTAGAGAGTTCCAGAGTATGGGGGAAGCACGGAAGAAGTCTTGAATACGGTTGTGGGAAGAAGAGATGAGGGGAGTAGAGAAGGAGATCTTGAGAGGATTGAAGATTGCGTGTTGGTAAGTACTGGGAGTCCATGTCACAGATGTATGGAGGAGACAGGTTGTGGATGGCTTTGTATGTCATAGTTAGGGTTTTGAACTGTAGTCTCTGGACAATAGGAAGCCAGTGAAGGGCTTGGCAGAGAGAAGAGGCTGGGGAATAACAAGGAGACAGGTGGATTAGTCAGGCAGCAGAGTTTAGGATAGATTGGAGTGGTGTAAGAGTGCTAGAAGGGAGGCCAGAGATTAGGAGGTTGCAGTAGTCGAGGCGAGAGATGTTGAGGGTGTGCACAAGCGTTTTTGCAGTTTCTTGGTCAATGAATATACGGATCCAGGAAATATTTTTGAGTTGGAGTTGGCAGTAGGAGGTAAGGGCTTGAATATGTCGCTTGAAAGAGAAGGTAGAGTTGAGAATCACCCAGAGGCACCGAGCATGCAGGTCTGGGGAAAGTGAGCAGCCATTGACATTGATGGATAGGTCTGGAGGAGGGGAAGAGTGAGATGGGGGAATGATGATGAATTCTGTTTTGTCCATGTTCAGTTTTAGAAAGCGAGCAGAAAAGAAAGATGAAATAGCGGACAGACTTTGTGGGATTTTGTCAATAAGGAGGTGAAGTCAGGTCCAGATAGGTAGATCTGTGTGTCATCGGCATAGTGATGATACTGCAATCTGTGGGATTCTATGAGCTGTCCCAGGCCGAAGGTGTAGATGGAGAAGAGTAGTGGTCCTAGAACTGAGCCTTGGGGAACACCGACTGACAGGGGGCGAGGTGAGGAGGTGGTGTGGGAGAGGGAGACACTGAATGTCCACTCTGTTAGATATGATGAGATCAAGGAAAGGGCCAAATCTGTGATGCCAAGAGATGAGAGAATCTGTAACAAGAGGGAATGGTCCACAGTGTCAAAGGAAGAAGACAGGTCCAGGAGAAGGAGGACAGAGTAGTGTCGCTTGCTCTTGGCATTTAGTAGGTCAATGGTGACTTCAGTTAGGGCAGTTTCAGTTGAGTGATGCAGTTGGAAGCCAGACTGTAACTGGTATGAGACAGAGCAGGAGGAGAGGTGGGAATAACAATATTTTAAAGTTATCTTTATAATATGAGTTTGACACATTACATGGATAAATCCTTGATCGAGAAAAACATAGGCATCCTCACCGGCAAGCAGAAAACTGGGAGCTATGTACGTCTAAAGTACAAAAGATGAGAATAACCCTTTAATAAAATAATGTTAACTGGTTTGAAGAGAAATATGAGAACGTTTTATATATTCGTACATGGAACTATGTTGTATTTTGTGCAATTTCTGTAAAAAGAGGAAATTTTTTTTTCTAATAACATGAAAGTTTAACAAAAAAGTCTACAAACATTACAGTGAAAATATATCAGATATACTACATGTGAAGCTATTTGGTTTTCTCTAATCATGAAATAAGTTAAATACCCTGATTATACTTGCTGAACAATTTAATTCTGTTTCCTTGGCCAGGGATTTTTCTTATTAAAATACTCTGAAATGTTGGAGCTTTAACACTAAATCTGCTTTAATCCTACGTTGACCTTACATTTGGCTACACTTACATTCATCTGCAAAAAGTGGAAATCAGTAACTAATCTTTAATTCTGTTACCAGAGGTTTGGCTTTTTTAATATAGTCCATATCATGACATCTGCCCACTGTACGAAATCACCACACTATTATATTGTGTTGGCTCAGGCAATTCGTCCTGTTTGGTATACAGCCAGGGATAAAAAGGTTCAAGGACAATGCAGTGGTAGCTTTTACACGATCTAGTAGAAGAAAGTACTCGTCTGGAATATTTAGTTAAGTAGTTGGTTTAATGCTATGAATTGGCGCAGTTGAAGTCTTTATGAATATACTAGGATTAAGCATGTCATATGATTCTGCTAGTGTCACTTTGTTTAACCCGTTGCTGCCAAAGCCTGTTTTCATTTTCCTGACCAGGCCAAATTTTTCAAATCTGACGTGTCACTTTATTTGGTAATGGTAATGCTTCTACATATCCAAGTCAATGCAAAACTTTTTTTTTTCATGACATATTGTACTTTATGTTCATGCTAATTTTGGGTAAATTATAGATAGCATTTGTATTTATTCATGAAAATATCAGGAATGGGAGGAAATTTAGAAAAATGTAGAAAAAAAATCTCTATTTTTGAAATTAGATTATTTTTTCACCTTAAATCAGATAGTCTTAAAATAGTTAAAATATTTCATTTATCATATATCTACTATGTCAACGTCAGTTTTAAGGAATTTAGAAGAGTTAAAGGTTTAACAGCAATTTTCATTTTTTCAACAATATTTACACAACCTATATGTTAAAGGTAGCGTGCCATCAAAAGTCTTTTTTTTTAACAATTTCAATAATAATTTAACCCCTTTTAACCACCCAAGTCTGTTTACACTGTCATGGCAATGCCAAATGTTATCATTCTGACCACTGTCACTTTATAAGGTAATAATTCTAGAACGCTTCAACGGATCCCACTGATTCTGAGTATGTTTATTCATGACATATTGTACTTCATGATACTGGTAAAATTTCTTTGATATGACCTGCATTTCATTGTGAAAAATCAGAAATTTGTCAAAAATTTAGAAAATTTAGCAATTTTCAAACTTTTAATTTGTATGCCCTTAAATCAGTTATGTCACACAAAATAGTTACCGTAATAGATAACATATACCACATGTCTACTTTATATCAACACAATTTTTGAAACATAATTTTCTTTCGTTAGGAAGATAGAAGGATTAAAAATTGACCAGCAATTTCTCATTTATCCAACAAAATTTACAAAACCTTTTTTTAGGGTCCACATCATATTTGAAGAGACTTTGAGGGACCTATATGACAGAAAATACCCAAAAGTGACACCATTCTAAAAGCTGTACCCCTCAAGGTGTTCAAAACCGCATACAAAAAATGTTATTAACCCTTCATGAGCTTCACAAGAATTAATGGAATGTGGAAGGAAAAAATGAACATTTAACTTTTTTCACAAACATTTTACTTTAGACCCAAATTTAAGACACTAGACTCCTCAAGGAACTTATCTAGATGTGTGGTGAGCACCTTGAACACCCAGGTGCTTTACAGAAATTTATAACATTGAGCCATGAAAACAAAAAATCTAATTTTTTTTACACAAAAATGTTCTTTCAGCCCCAATTTTTTTTTATTTTCACAAGAGTAACAGGAGAAAATGGAATGTGCAATTTCTCCTGAGTATGCTCATACCCCATATTTGGGGAAAACTCTTGCTTGGGCGCATAGTAGGGCTCGGAAGGGAAGGAGCGCCATTTGACATTTTGAAAGCAAAATTGGATGGAATCTTTAGTGGACTCCATGTCCTGTTTGGAGAGCCCTTGATGTGCCTAAACAGTTCAAACCCCCCACAAGTGACTTAATTTTGTAAATTAGACCCACAAAAAGATATTTTACCTCCAATTTTTGTTTTTTACATGGGTAACAGGAGAAATTTCTCCATATCATTTATTGTCCAATTTCTGCTGACTATGGTGATACCCCATATGTGGATAAAAACTACTGTTTGGGAGCACATCAGGGCTCAGAAAGGAAGGAGCACCGTTTGACTTTTTAAACGCAAAATTTGCTGTACACATTAGCGAACGCCATGTCCTGTTTGGAGAGCCCCTGATGTAATTAAACAGTTGAAACCTCCCACAAGTTACCCTATTTTGTAAACTAAACCAATCAAGGAATGTCTCTAGATGTGTGATGAGCACCTTGAACCCCCTGGTGCTTCACAAAAGTTTATAATGTTAAGTTGTGAAAATAAAAAATCAAATTTTTCCCACAAAAATTTTATTTTAGCCCAATTTTTATATTTTCACAGCAGGAGAAATTGCACCATCAAATTGTTGTGCAATTTCTTCTGAGTGCGCCGATACCCCATATGTGGGGAAAAACTACTGTTTGGGTGCACGGCAGGACTCGGAAAGGAAGGAGCACCAATTGACTTTTTGAATGCAAAATTTGCTTGAAATATTTGTAAAAGCCATGTCATGTTTGGAGAGCCACTGATGTGCCTAAACACTAGAAATCCCCCAAATGACCCCATTTTGGAAACTAAATCCTTCAAGGAATGTATCTAGATGTGTGGTGAGCATCTTGAACCACCAGGTGCTTCACAGAACTTTATAATATTGAGCTGTAAAAAAATATTTTTCCCACAAAAACAGTTATTTTAGCCCCAATTTTTATATTTTCACAAGTGCAACAGGAGAAATTGCACATATTATTTGTTGTGCAATTTCTCCTGAGTATGCCGATACCCCATATGTGGAGGAAAACTACACTTTGGGAGCACGTCAGGGCTCAGAAAGGATGGAGTGACATTTTGAAACACAGACTGATGGAATTGTGTGTGTGTGTCATGTCATGTTTGGATAGCCCTTGGTGTGCTTAAACAGTGAAAAAAATGATAGGTGACCCCATTTAGGAAACTAGACCCCTCAAGGAATTTACCTAGACATGTGATGAGCACCTTGAACCCCCAGGTGCTTCACAGAATTTTACAACGTTGATCAGGGACAATGAAAAAAACTAATTTTACCACAAAACTGTTGTATTAGCCCCAATTTATTTTCATTTTCACAAGGATAGCAGGAGAAAATGGACCCCAAAATTTGTTCTGACATTTCTCTGATTACGCCGATATTCCATGTTGGTCGAAAACTACTTTTTGAGGCGCAGTGCAAAGCTCAGAAGGGAGTATCTTTGGGAGGCGGAATGATAAAATGAGCAGCAGGTGAAGAATTTTTTTTTTTTTATGCCATTCCTCTTGAGGTATACAGTCAGGGCCAGAAATATTTGGACAGTGACACAATTTTCGCGAGTTGGGCTCTGCATGCCACCACATTGGATTTGAAATGAAACCTCTACAACAGAATTCAAGTGCAGATTGTAACGTTTAATTTGAAGGGTTGAACAAAAATATGTGTTAGAAAATGTAGGAATTGTACACATTTCTTTACAAACACTCCACATTTTAGGAGGTCAAAAGTAATTGGACAAATAAACATAACCCAAACAAAATATTTTTATTTTCAATATTTTGTGGCGAATCCTTTGGAGGCAATCACTGCCTTAAGTCTGGAACCCATGGACATCACCAAACGCTGGGTTTCCTCCTTCTTAATGCTTTGCCAGGCCTTTACAGCCGCAGCCTTCAGGTCTTGCTTGTTTGTGGGTCTTTCCCTCTTAAGTCTGGATTTGAGCAAGTGAAATGCATGCTCAATTGGGTTAAGATCTGGTGATTGACTTGGCCATTGAAGAATGTTCCACTTTTTTGCACTCATGAACTCCTGTGTAGCTTTGGCTGTATGCTTGGGGTCATTATCCATCTGTACTATGAAGCGCCGTCCAATCAAGTTTGCAGCATTTGGCTGAATCTGGGCTGAAAGTATATCCCGGTACACTTCAGAATTCATCCGGCCACTCTTGTCTGCTGTTATGTCATCAATAAACACAAGTGACCCAGTGCCATTAAAAGCCATGCATGCCCATGCCATCACGTTGCCTCCACCATGTTTTACAGAGGATGTGGTGTGCCTTGGATCATGTGCCGTTCCCTTTCTTCTCCAAACTTTTGGCTTCCCATCATTCTGGTACAGGTTGATCTTTGTCTCATCTGTCCATAGAATACTTTTCCAGAACTGAGCTGGCTTCTGGAGGTGTTTTTCAGCAAATTTAACTCTGGCCTGTCTATTTTTGGAATTGATGAATGGTTTGCATCTAGATGTGAACCCTTTGTATTTACTTTCATGGAGTCTTCTCTTTACTGTTGACTTAGAGACAGATACACCTACTTGACTGAGAGTGTTCTGGACTTCAGTTGATGTTGTGAACGGGTTCTTCTTCACCAAAGAAAGTATGCGGCGATCATCCACCACTGTTGTCTTCCGTGGGCTCCCAGGTCTTTTTGGATTGATGAGTTCACCAGTGCTTTCTTTCTTTCTCAGGATGTACCAAATTGTAGATTTTGCCACTTCTAATGTTGTAGCAATTTCTTGGATGGGTTTTTTTCTGTTCTTGCAGCTTAAGGATGACTTGTTTCACCTGCATGGAGAGCTCCTGTGACCGCATGTTTCCTTCACAGCAAAACCTTCCAAATGCAAACACCACACCTCAAATCAACTCCGGCCCTTTCATCTGCTTAATTGAGAATGACATAACAAAGGGATTGCCCACACCTGTCCATGAAATAGCCTTGGAGTCATTTGTCCAATTACTTTTGGTCCCTTTAAAAACGGGTGGCACATGTTAAGGAGCTGAAACTCCTAAACCCTTCATCCAATTTTAATGTGGATACCCTCAAATGAAAGCTGAAAGTCTGAACTTCAACTGCATCTGATTTGTTTTGTTTCAAATTCATTGTGGTAATGTCTAGAACCAAAATTAGATAAATGTTGTCTCTGTCCAAATATTTATGGACCTAACTGTAAGTGATTAGACGACTTTATTGTTCGAGTCGGTGTAATTACAGCAATACCACATTTATATTTTTTTTGTTTGTGTGCTGTCACACACTAAAAACTGCTTTTAATTGCAAAAACTAGTTTTTGCTCAGCCATATTTTGATAGCTATAATTTTTCCATATTTCTGCTAACAGAGTCATGTGTGGGACGAGCTGACATTTTTATTGATCACGATATTTTTTGATCGCTTTCTATTCTGATTTTTGGGAGACATAATAAACAAAAAACAGCAATTCAGGAATTGTTTCTTTTTGGGCTATTTATTTAATTCCGTGTATGGTTAAATTGATAAGGCAGCTTTATTCTATGGGTCAGTACGATTTCAACAAAACCACATTTATATCTTTTATTTTATGTTTTGACGCTTTTACACAATGAAAACAATTTTATAGAGAAAGTAATAACTGACACAAGCCCCTAAGAATGTGCTCTGTGCATGGTTTGAGGGGTTTGCTGTAGCTTGGTGACCCGGATGTCGTCATGATGATATCGGGTCACCATGGCAATGATCGTGCCCCCGCTATGACTTCACGGGGGCGCAGATCGGAGTGCAGAGGGGGGCTCCCTCACTCTGAATACCTGTATTTAGTATTTAGAGGATTAAAGTGCCGAAAGCAGTGCGGGAACAAAATATTAAGTTAAGGGTACCATTATTTCTGTCCAGGCCTATTTAATGAGGTTTGTTTTTTAAAAAATTCTGTGGAAGCATGGTTGAATAGCAATGTCTGACTTTCATTTGTTCACTTTCATAGATTTTTGATTTATTATTGCTTTTGTCAGATTCAAGTTATTTCTGTGACCATTGTGGGTTTTTCTGTCATTAAACGAGGGGTACCAACAATTTTGACCATGTGTGTAGAAACGGACAGAGCTACTGCTTTGTCCACTTCTATGTGAGCAGTAGCGAAATGTGTGACCCTGCTCAATTAACTTCCAAAGGACTTAACAAGGAGAACAGATATGCTAAAATATGAAAAATTGTATTTATAAACAACAATTACAATAAAAAATATACAAGCAATATAATAATTATGGGTACAGATACGATTTAATCCATAGGTTAAACCCTCAAAGTTGCACAATATGCATCCTGGGGAGATCATGGAATTCGTGAAATGCGAGTGTCAGCGGAGCTGGTATGCAGCAGCCTAGTTGCGCCCGCATAACTGGGAAGACATCCTAGAGTGGGCCCAGGAAGTCTCCAAGCAGGGAGCTGGGAGAGAGGCCTGCCAAGGGATGCTGGAACAGTCCCCACAGAAATGGTGCAGGTGCCAGGGACTGAGCATCTTAGTGGATTGAAGATAACCCCCAAAGGGTCTTCTGAAGAGCTGAAGGGTGCTGACCAAAATCCCTCAGAGCACCGTGGACCGGCTGAATCTCCCAAGGTTGGTGCCACTATCTAGCTTGCTAGCTGTGGGCTGTGGAGGTAAACCCCAGGAGGCCAGGTTTCAGTGAAGAAAGCCAAGCCGCAGCAGGTCAGGTGGTCCAAAGATTTAGAGTCACCCACTATGTCCCCCTACCCAGGTGGGTAGTGTGAGCATGATTACAGCAAAGGAGGACCCTGGCCAGCCTAAATTTCCTGACCAGCCTTGGAGATGGAGGAGGCCACCATCTGCCACTGCTTCAGGTGCCTTTATGGAGGAGAGAATGAAGTTCCGGGCAAGGCTTTAAAGAAATTCAGGACTCAACGTCCAATGTTTCTGAAGTACCATGAGTGAGTTTCATTGCTGCTGACATTGCCCAGAGGAAGTTGCTAAGGACTGTTGCCTGTTTTCCCTTGACACCAAAAAGGCCTGAAACAGCTGAATTCCAGTGTTTGTTTTTTCTTTTGTAGCGCCTCTTGTGCCTTTTTCTGCTGGAATAGCAGACGCTGGTACTCACATCTGACATGATTAAGGACAACCATAATTAAAGTGTGGGGGAATGGAGCAGTGATGGGGTCTGTTGCTTTGCTCCGTGACACTCCAAGGGTTAAATGCATTTGATGTTTATGTACAGTTATATGAAAAAGTTTGGGCACCCCTATTAATCTTAAGCTTAATGTTTGATAAAAATTGGTGATTTTGCAACAGCTATTTCAGTTTGATATATCTAATAACTATTGGACACAGTAATGTTTCTGCCTTGAAATGAGGTTTATTGTACTAGCAGAACATTTGCAATCTGCATCCAAACAAAATTTGACATGTGCATAAGTATGGGCACCCTTATCATTTTCTTGTTTTAAATACTCCTACCTACTTTTTACTGACTTACTAAAGCACTTTTTTTGGTTTTGTAACCTCATTGAGCTTTGAACTTCATAGCCAGGTGTATGCAATCATGAGAAAAGCTACTTAAAGTGGCCACTTGCAAGTTGTTCTCCTGTTTGAATCTCCTCTGAAGAGTGGCATCATGGGCTCCTCAAAACAACTGTCAAATGATCTGAAAACAAAGATTATTCAACATAGTTGTTCAGGGGAAGGATGCAAAAAGCTGTCTCAGAGATTTAACCTGTCAGTTTCCACTGTGAGGAACATAGTAAGGAAATGGAGGAACACAGGGACAGTTCTTGTTAAGGCCAGAAGTGGCAGGCCAAGAAAAACATCAGAAAGGCAGAGAAGAAGAATGGTGGGATCAGTCAAGGACAATCCTCAGACCACCTCCAGAGAGCTGCAGCATCAACTTGCTGCAGATGGTGTCACTGTGCATCGGTCAACTATACAACGCACTTTGCACAAGGAGAAGCTGTATGGGAGAGTGATGCGAAAGAAGCCGTTTCTGCAAGCACGCCACAAACAGAGTCGGCTGAGGTATGCAAAAGCACATTTGGAGAAGCCAATTTCTTTTTGGAAGAAGGTCCTGTGGACTGATGAAACCAAGATTGAGTTGTTTGGTCATACAAAAAGGCATTATGCATGGCGTCAAAAAAACACAGCATTCCAAGAAAAACACTTGCTACCCACAGTAAAATTTGGTGGAGGTTCCATCATGATTTGGGGCTGTGTGGCCAATGCCGGCTCCGGGAATCTTGTTAAAGTTGAGGGACACATGGATTCCACTCAGTATCAGCAGATTCTTGACAATAATGTTCAAGAATCAGTGACAAAGTTGAAGTTACGCAGGGGATGGATCTTTCAGCAAGACAATGATCCAAAACACTGCTCCAAATCTACTCAGGCATTCATGCAGAGGAACAATTACAATGTTCTGGAATGGCCACCCCAGTCCCCAGACCTAAATATCATTGAACATCTGTGGGATCATTTGAAGAGGGCTGTCCATGCTTGGCGACCATCAAACTTAACTGAACTGGAATTGTTTTGTAAAGAGGAATGGTCAAAAATACCTTCATCCAGGATCCAGGAACTCATTAAAAGCTACAGGAAGCGACTAGAGGCTGTTATTTTTGAAAAAGGAGGATCTACTAAATATTAATGTCACTTTTCTGGTGAGGTGCCCATACTTATGCAGCTGTCAAATTTTGTTTGGATGCAGATTGCACATTTTCTGTTAGTACAATAAACCTCATTTCAAGGCAGAAACATTACTGTGTCCAATAGTTATTATATATATCAAACTGAAATAGCTGTTGCAAAAACACCAATTTTTATCAAACATTAAGCTTAAGATTAATAGGGGTGCCCAAACTTTTTCATATAACTGTATGTTACAAAAGGATGATGCCCACTGGGGCTGCAGTTAGCTGAGACAGGGTTAACTGTAATGGCCTGACCAGTTTGGGAGGGAAAACTGAGAGTTAGTTGCAAGTCCAGGAAGTGACAGAGCCAGTTAGAGTGTGGAAAGCAATATGTGAAGTAGCAGGACTAAAGGTACTGCCTCACTTAGCGATCTCGTTAGCGATCTCAATAACGACGCAAGCTAACGAGATCGTTTTTGTGATCTCTTTTAGGTCGCTAGTAGCTGCCAAACAGGAGATCTCAAAAACGACTCATCAGCGGTCAGCGATCTCTTTAACGACTTTGGCGGTCGTTAGGACGTCATTAGCATGTACTGAGCACTTCTGATTCATAGGAATTTCCAGCATCGCTCCTGCTCTCTGCGTCCTGCTAGCCTGCTTTGCAACTTCTGCGATCCTCTCTGTGACGCAAAAGAGAACTTACAGATATTGCGATCCACTCCGTGACGCAAAACATCACAAACGAGGTCGCTCGTCGTTCGCAAATGGTGCCAAACACAGCGATCCAGGCTCACCAGTGGGACGCCAACGATCAAAAAACGGTCCAGAACTCTAGTGAACGATCAGCGACATCACAGCAGGGGCCACATCGTTGCTACATGCCACACACAACGAGGTCGCTAACGAGATCGCAAAATAGTGCCGTTTTAGTGATCTCGTTTGCGATCTCGTTTAGTGTGGCATACCCTTTAGTCAAGAGGCTGCTAGGGAAAGCATGGGCCTAATACTCGGGGCAGTGGATTGCCAAAAATACCCTTACATGTGATTCCATGGCCTAGGGCAACCTTGAGATGAATGTCAGGGGCCGGGGCAAACTCAGCCTGTGAAGCTACAAGGCAAGATGGACTCAGACTACATGAGGTGGAATGTATTGCTATCCGAATATAATGCCAGCGGTGGAGAAGACTCCCTAGGGCTAGATAAACCAGTGAGAGGGACATTCTACCTTTACTGAAAACCAGGACTTGAAGTTGTATCCATTACCTGTGGGAAAGATGACAACCGTTATCCTCTACATCTGCCTGTAAATACTTCTATTCACCAAGTAAAAGTTTGGTTGTTTTTATGAATCTCATGTCTCCTGGATTAATTGCTGTCCTGGTTGCAGAAAAGGGATTCATGGACTCAGAAGAAGAGGCCTGCAGCCCTAAAGTAAGTGTGATGCATCTAACACACAGCAAGACAGCGGGACTTGGACACGAGCTGTCTGTAGGATGCCAAAGGCTCGCCCACAACTACCTCACTTGGGCATCTTACACAGCCATTACATAATACACAGCAAGGGCACATTTATAAGATTATCTCAGTACAGGAACATTTTTTAAACACATCCAACTGTGGAAAATATTACTATTCCAAGAAGTATTTGTGGCACCCCTGAGGTCCAGTCGCCACAGAATATTACTATTCCAAGAAATATTTGTGGCACCCCTGAGGTCCAGTTGCCACAGAGGTACTGCACCTCAGTTGGAGGTGTGGTGCTTCACTCTCGAATGAGGAGGGGATATCACCCAGAACCCACACACTAGCACTCAAGACCAGACCTCTCCAGGCCAGGGAGGGACTAAGTAGAAGGTGTTGGTGGAGAAAAGTAGAGAAGTGGGAGGAGCTTAGTCAATGGTCAGAGAGACCACAGACAGTTAGTGACAGTTGGAGCTCGGGAGGAGAGCTGAGAGGAGTTGGAGAAGAGGTGTGACAGTGGTGCTGGGGACTTGAGCTGAGAGGGGGTTGTCCCTAGACCAGACGACAGAAGAGAAAGAAGAAGGACAGACAAGACAGAAAGATAAGCTTAAGAAAGACAGAAAGAGAAAGAAGCTTCAGTGAGAGTGAGGAAGAAGGGGTCCTAGGGGCACGGGAAGTGAGGAATCCACCTGTGGGGCCCGTATCACCGCTGACTGAAATCGGGTGGAGGGACCAGGTCGCAGTAAGGGAATCGGTCCCAGTCTAGTAGAGAAACTAAGTAATCAGCAAGCTAACCGGAGGCTGTGGGAACTGCAGGTACTACAGCCATATCCACACACATTCACCGAAAAGGCAGCCAGATAGGACCAAGGGGACCTAGAGAACGTTGCCCTACAAGTTCCAAGGCTGCTGGCTTGGGACACTGTGTGTGAAGGCGCAGGGCAGGAGAGGAGGGAGCCAGTGCAGGGAGACGGCAAGGAAAGGAACATCAGAAGAGGGTTCTGACACGGTGTACCCCAAACTACCTGAGAGCTGTCTGAACCACCTACCCAGAAGACACAGCACCACGGCGGGAGATTGTACCAAAGAACTGTGAGTAAATTGAAAGACTGCACCCTGCTGTGTCCTCAGAATTATTTGCTGTGTCATCTGCCCTGCACCACAACCACCACCATCATCTTTAACACCATAACTGCCCTGGGGCATAGCTTTACCCATGGAGAGCTGTAACAACTTTGCTGCGTCACCAACTACCCCAGTGGAACTGAACTGCAGCGTCGGCTAACACCTTTATTGCCGAATACCATGAGTGACGTCACAAACTATTTCCCTATCCCCTATAAACTTTATTTTTAAATTTTTATCATTTTTATTGGACGCCCAGGGCCACGGACCAGGTCACTGCTGCCGTGCTCGTGACACTTCCCTTTTAAAGAACCGTCTGCCCGGTACCGAGTACCCCACAGCCCTTGGGGGCACTCCATATTGATTAAAATCAACTTTAAAATTAACTTTTTTCATGGTAAAAACTCACTTAAAGCTGAGTTGAAAGGAAAAAAAAAAATGTACTTTTTTGCAAAAATATTGCCCCCCTCCCACCTAAATTTTTCATTTTCACATAATTACCAAAAGAAAATGGACACAATTTGTTGGGCAATTTCTCCTGCATATGAATAAATCCCCATATGTAGTTGAAATCTACTGTTTGAGCAAACAGCAGGGGTCAGAAGGGAAGGAGCACTATTTGACTTTTGGAATGCAAATTTGACTGGAATAGATAGTGGATGCCATGACTCATTTGAAGAGTCCCGAAGGTGCCCAAACAGCAGAAACCACCCATAAATGACCCTATATTGGAAACTATACCATTCAAGGAATAGGAATTGTAGGAATTGTAGTGAGCATCTTTAAAAAAAAACAGGTGCTTCCAAAGAATTTAAAACACCATGAAAATGAGAAATGTAGGTTTATTTTCCACAAAAATGTTGCTTTAGTCCCAAATTGTTCATTTTCACCAAGTTAACGGGAAAAAAAATGATTCTACACTTTGTTGTTTCATTTCTTTTCATTATGCCAATACCCCATATGTGATCATAAACTACAGTACTGCTCGGGCACAATGTTTTGGAGCACAGACTTAGCTGGAATGACTTGTGTGCATTTGCAGAGCACTTGAGACACCAAAACAGAAGAAGCCCTCTACAAGTGATACCATTTTAAAAACTATACCCCTCCTGGAATTAAGAGGTGTAGTCACCATTTTGAATCCACAGTTGCTTCATAGGATCACTAGTCCATAAAATTGGAATTTTTTTTTTTTTGTTACAAAAATGTTGTTTTAGACTCAAATGTTTTATTTTCACAATAATAACAAGAAAAAAATGGACCCACAATTTGTGCAACTTCTCCTGAGTATAATAACACCCAATAAGTTGTTGAGGTAGGCATTGCAGTGAAAACGTATGTACTTTCATACCCACCTTTTAGAACACTTTGCACCTTTTTTGCAACCTTCCTCTTTTTCTAGATTAGAGGAATTTAGAGAGGAAATATTACCGTGGTACAATAAGGCCTCCTTCAGTTCTAGAGGTGCTGGGGCCTTCCCTTCTCTGATTTCCAAATATTAAGGCCTTGATTACTACTTCCTAAAACTGAACGAATTTGTCAGTCTGTAAGCATTATATGTTGACATCTCTATGGATTACTTCTCCCTTGTGCTTATTGTTTTGGGGATCTGTGTAATATTTACCACTAGAGTTGAGCGAAACAGGTCGTTCATTTTCAAAAATCGCCGATTTTCGCCAAAGTCGGGTTTCATGAAACGAAACCCGACCGTGGAGTGAGTTCGGTCACGTGTTCGAAGACCATTTTGCTGGAGTCGGTTTTCCCCTACACTTAAAGCGCCTTTTCTCGGCCAATGAGCAAGGACGCAGGTGTGGGCAACGTGATGACATAGCAGGCAGCCAGCACCATCTTAGAGAAGGGCATTGCAGCGATTGGCTGGCTTTCAGTGGCGTCACAGTGCATATAAAATCCCTCAGCGCCGACCGCCATTTTACATCTGCCAAACTCAGTGTAGGGGAAGGTTGCTGGCGGTGCGTCTGAGCAGGGAGAGCGTTAAAAAAAAAATTACTTTCTGCTGATAGAGATTAGCTGTACAGTGACTGTGCAGTAAGAGGGGAGGGTTTTGCTGTGTGCAGCTACGCTGGTTCTTAGGCTGCCTGCCTGCCAGTGACGCTGTAGAAATTGCTTGTGTGGAGCATCAGATTTGATTGGTAGGCTGTCTGCCTGTGATAAGGGGGCAATAAATTTGGTGGAGTAGCAGAGCTGCCTGCCAGTGACAGTGTACAAATTACTTGAGTGGAGCATCACATCTGATTATTAGGCTGCCTGCCTGTGATAAGGGGGCAATTCATTTGGTGGAGTAGCAGAGCTGCCTTCCAGTGAGTTTTATTCCCCATTGACTCCGACGCGACCATTTCCGTTAGTCGGCCGACTTTGTTCGACTCGACTTTTGAGAAAGTCGGGTTTCACGAAACCCGACTCGACCCGAAAAACGGGAAAGTCGCTCATCTCTATTTACCACATCTACTGGAGTCCAATTAGTTGAGCATACTTGTTATTTTACTTCTTATTTTTTGTCTTTTCTGTTTTTTATGTGTGGCACATAAAGAGACAGAGTCCTTTGAAAACTTGAAACAGTGAACTTTACTCTTTCTTTGTCGCAGCACATCCTTGTCAGTAACAACATCAGCATAAGTCCACATTATGCACTTCTCCTGCACTCCTCTCTAAGTCCTTCAGTACATTACGGGGATGGACCGTGCCGTATGGTTTCTCAGCATCCTCACTTCCAGACTCACTGCGTTTGGGAGTTCCCTCAGCCTTTTTGCCACGGTTCTGAGGGCATCAGCCCATGCAATGACCTGCCACATAATGAGCGACCTGCATCCCTGTACTGATCTAGGACCTCTGCTTAAGCTTTTCTTCCCCACTGTGGTAGCACTGATGCCTTTGCTGGACTTCTGTCCATCCGGATTCTGAATGCCTGGATATATTGCTTCCACGTTACGGAGCTGACCACCCCACATGGGCACTAGGCCCTAACTAACTCTCAACTTGGAAAACTCCCACTGTCAGCCCCTCTTATGTTTAACTATTTACAGTTCTGTCTCAGATAACTAATGTGCTCCATCTAGTGGTCTATTAAGGGTACTACGTTTACCATATCTGCATGACATCAGTATTTACAGATATATACATGACAACCCAACAAATCACAAGAATATATACATAAGAGGACACTAAGCATATATATATATATATATATACGGCAGGGGCGTGCTTAAAAAGGAGTAGGGGCGTGTACCGTCTTTGTAACCTCTTATATGGACACAAGTGGAGAGTGGAAAAAAATCTCATTTACACATTGTGGAAGGTTTCTGTACGTAATCTTTTACTTGTGAACATATGTAGGCTTACATATAGGCCAGTTTCACTCCTCAGTTGTATAACCTATGTTTTTTCTTTCACTGCGCTTGGACCCATGTTTGGTCTGTTTGTTAACTTTTACAATCTTTGTAGCATAAGTTTATTATATATATATATATATATATATATATATATATATATATATAAAATACCCATTAACCCTTAACTATCTGTTATTTTTGTTTTAGAGCCTTCGTTTTTCCTTCCATTGTTTTAAGAGGCATTACTTTTTCTTTTTTTCTGTCGACATAGCTGTATGAGGCCATGTTTTAGTTAAACAAGCTGCAGTTTTAAATGAAAAGTTTCAAAATGGATTGGGACTTTTTACGTCCAACTGGTGCCTGTGGAAAAATATATAATAGCAAATACCAAAAAGTCCCTGCACTTACATCATCTCGAATACATTCTTTTTACTCAGTCAACAGAGAAATTCCATATGACACGTTTCAGCCCATCCCAGCCTTTCATCAAAATTGTTTATGAACATTTCCCATTGAGGGCAACCCACACAGCTGTCAGTAAGTGTGAGTATGTACACGTGTATATGGAGTATGAATGTTTATACTCATGTACAATGTGTGCATACTGTAGCTGTCAGTGTGAGGAAGGCCATCATTTATTAAATGGTGATATCGGTGTTGTTGCATGTGGGCTTCCAGTCACAACTAATTGAGGGCTCCCTCCTCCACCACCCATATCACCCTTTACTAAATGAGGGCCTACCTCAGTCACACAGGTAGTACTGCAGAACCTAAGGTAGATGCTTGTACTGCCTTAAATGATGCTCCAGACTAGCCGAACTGTCTCTACTCCAAATATACAAAAGAAAGAAGAAGGGCCCACCGGAGGAGTGTCCAGTGCTGCGATGGGCCAGTCCAAAACTGCAAATGTGGCATTCCTTCTAATTGTCACCCATCTGTCATATTTAGTTCTCAGCATTTACATCATACGGCAGAAATAGACATAATAATGTACATATTTTTGACTTTCAGAACATAACAGTCACGGTGTGGTAGAACAAATCCTTACTTTTTGAAGCTGTGGCTGACTCATTTTCATTTTGTGTCAGGACTTCTATGATCAAGTTATGACGGTGAGACCAATTTTTCACTAAGTTGTCAAAAATGGACATCCCAATAAAGATAAAATAGTCTTCCACTGAGGCATTAAAAAGTTCTAAATCTACAGCCAATGAAATACAGAAATAAATTAAGATTTATTATCAATGTAAGAAACTTCCCAGTTGCAATTAACAGCAGCAGCAGTCACATCTAATCTGCTGGCTTCCAACTGCAGGAGGGGAAGGGTCTTCAAGAATAGCACAGATGAACATAAAATTCAAATACGAGCCTGGGAAAACCATATTTAACTATAATAACCTGCTTGTTTAAACATTAAAAAGCTGTGCAAATTCCCAGAGTACGCTGTGTACAGCAGTTATTTTATGGGCCTACTTTGGGAGGGCTGCTGCAGAGGCTGTGTTTATTTTTAATAATCAAACTCTGCCCACATAGAAGTGGTAAACACCAATGTCGTCTGTTTATAGCCTGAAAGAGACGGTGGAGAACAGTGGGAAATCAAAGGAACACAGTACAGCAAGCCACCAAGAGAATAGAAAACATAAAACAGATTGCAAAAACAATAATGTTGCTGTCATAACAGTAGTCATTAGCATAAACCTTGAGACAGGTAAAATTAGTTTTTAAATGTATTTTTGTATATCGATGTCGGCTATTATCAAACTTCTTATTCCACATAAAAACTGCTCGAAACCACATGCAAGAAGTTTATTAACCCTTCAGGTGCTTCACAGGAATTAAAGCAATGTGGAAGGAAACAATAAAAAATTTTCTCTTTGCAACAAAAATGTTGTTTTAGCCCCAATTTTTTCATTTTCACAAGGGTAGCAAGAAAAAATTAACCCAAAATTTGTTGTGCAACTTCTCCCAAGTACACCAATACCCTAAATGTGGTGGAAGACTACTGTTTGGGTGCTCGGCAGAGATCGTAAGGGAAAGAGCATCATTTGACTTTTTGAATGCAAAAATTGGATGGAATCTATAGCGGAGGCCATGTCAAGTTTTGAGAGCCCCTGCTGTGCCTAAACTGTGGAAACCCACACTAGTGAACCAATTTTGGAAACCAGACTCCTTAAGGAATTTATTTAGATGTGTGTAGAGCGTCTTGAATCCCCATGTGATTCACAGAATTTAGAGCATTTAGCCATAAAAATAAAAAATCACATTTTCCCTGCAAAAAATCTAATTTTAGCCAAAATGTAAAGATAACAGAAGAAAATGGACCCCAAGATTTATAGTGCAATTTTTTTCTGAGTACACTGTTACCCAACATGTGGTGAAAAAATACTGTTTGGACACACTACCGAGCTCCAAAATGAAGGAGTAACGTTTTCGATGCAGACTGTGATGAAATGATTTGTGGGCCCCATGTCACGTTTGGAAAGCCCCTGTAGTGCCTATGCAGTGGAAATCCCCCACAAGTGACCACATTTTGGAAACTAGTCCACCCAAAAGAAATTAAGCAAGATTTGTGATGAGTATCTTGAACCCTCAGGTGCTTTAAAAGATTTTACAACATTGAACCGTGAAAATGAAAAAATTTGATTTTTCCCACAAAAATTTTGCTTCAGTCCCAAATTTTTTCATTTTCACAAAAGTAGCAAAAGAAAATCAACCACAAAATTTGTTGCACAATTTCCCCTATGTTTGCTGATACCCCATATGTGGTAGGATTCTACTGTTTGGATACACTGCCAAGCTCCAAAAAGTAAGAGTGATGTTTTGGAGCATAGACTCTGATGGAATGGTGTGCAGGTGCCATGTCATGATGTGCCTAAACAAAACCCCAGACAATTGACTCCATTTCTGGAAACTACACTTCTCAATAAACTATCTAGAGGCATAGTTATAGTAATGATAATAATGATTTTGGTTTTATTGGTGTACCAATTAATAATGTGGTGGTATGTGTAAGTTGTGCGGAATGCATCAGCCTATAAAACCATGGATTTGTATTTCTGGTGGCTATGCAAGGACTAGGTGACTTTAAACAAATATTTCAGTCATTTACCTTTGTTATTGGTTGCTATTGGTGCATTTGTATTAACAAAGGTCACTATAATAGAGTTCTAGGGTACAACATATTTATCACAAATGGCATGCACATTTGAATAACAAAACAGCAAAGATTACATTGTCTATCATAGAACAAACAATGTATTAATGAAGACATTAATCACCATCAAACAGTATTAGAAGTGTTGATAGCCAAAGGGAGCTTAGTTGACAGCTAGTGGCCATAAACCTGTCCAAAAACTAATTTGATTACCGTCATACTAGCATCTGTGCCACTTACTAGGGTTCATTTTTTGATGAAATTAAGTAGACAAGTCAGTCATGCGTATAATAGACATCTAAATCATGGTAAACATGCTGTTGGCAATAGAAGATGTTTAAGTAACTGAAGAGACGTTTGATTGACTTTACAGTTATCCAATGAAAAATCTGGGAGTCTCAATTAAAATACAGAACTTAAAACAAACACTGGATTTACAAAGGAAGAAAATATTTATTTGTTTAAACGGGTTGTCAATATCAGATTAGTGGGGTCCGACACTGGGACCCCCACCAATCAGCTTCTATTTGATACTAAGCCAAAACAGTACAACTCAATACATTGTTCCAAGTACTGCACTTGATCTCCCATTCACTTGAGTAGTGCAGTACGTGGGAGCAGCTACTAAGCAGTGTATGGAGCCATGCTGTTCCTATTTGGTACTTGATTTACATCCCCCTAACATCTAATTAGGGGGATATTAAGTGTCAGCATCCCATCAATCTCATATCGATGACACATCCTATGGAGAGATGATCAACATTTTAATGTTTCATAACAAGAAAGGCTTAGTGAATGACTAGGAGATTCACTCTTTGGTTCTATGAATGTACTGCCATCTCAGGTCCTGCACCAGGTAAACAGTGGCATGTAAAAGTCTGGACATGCTGGTAAAAATTACTGTTACTGTGAAGAGTTAAGCAAGTTGAAGATGAAATGATCTCTAAAGTACTAAAAGTTAAAGATGACGCATTTCCTTCGTATTTTAGGCAAAAAACTATACTCTAGAGTTGAGCGAAACTGGTCGGTCAGATTCAAAAGTCGGCGACTTTCGCCAAAGTTAGGTTTCGCCGAGCAAGACCCGACCATAGCGTGAAGTCGCCCATGCGGTCGTCGACCCGAGCGCCAAAGTCGGTTTTCCCAGAATGCTTGCAGGCGCCTTTTTTCAGCCAATGAGCAAGGACGTACACTGTGGGCAACGAGATGACATTGGCAGCGGCCACCACCATCTTAGAGAAGGGCATTGCAGTGATTGGCTTGCTTTGGGGGGCGTCATAGTGCCTATAAAAGCCCTGACCGCCGACCGCCATTTTACTTCTGCCGATCTTAACAGTAGGGAGAGGTTGCTGACGCTGTTTATCAGTAGTGAGAGAGTTAAGGCCCCGTCACATACAGCGATCTCGCTAGCGGGATCGCTGCTGAGTCACTAGCTTTGTGACGCAACAGCGATCTCCCCAGCGATATCACTGTGTGTGACATTCAGCGACTATCAGCCCCCCTGCTGGGTATCGCTGATCGTCGCTGAATGTCCTGGACATTTTTTTGATCGTTGGTCTACTGCTGGCCAGCACGCATCGCTGCGTGTGGCAGGCAGGAGACCAGCGATCAGCAGGTAACCAAGGTTCACATCGGGTTTCCAGGCGCCGGGCGGCGCCTGGAAACCCGATGTGTACGTTGGATACCAGCACGCTGCTGCAGGGGAGCTGGTAACCAAGGTACACATCGGGTTTCCAGGTGCCGCGCAGCACCTGGAAACCCGATGTGTACCTTGGTTACCAGCTCCCTGCACCAGCGGGCTGGTATCCAATGTACACTGCGGGTAACTAAGCAATGTTACCCGCAGTGTCGCTGTCCTGATCGCTGCCTGAGCTGCCTGTTTGGCAGCTCACCAGCGATCATGTAGCGACACACCAGCGATCCTGACAAGTGCATATCGTTGTCAGGATCGCTGGTGTGTCGCTATGTATGACAGGGCCCTTAGGGCTGGAAACAGAAGTTCATATTTGCTTGTGCTGATAGCAATTGTGCTGTACAGTTAAGGGTATGCCACACTAAACAACATCGCTAACGGGATCGCTAAAAAACGTCACTATTTAGCAGATCCCGTTAGCGATGTTGTTGTGTGCGGCAGCTGCCAGCGACGAGCTTCCTGCTGTGATCTCGCTCGTCGCTGGAATCGTTCCGGACCCTATTTTATCGCCGGCGCTCCCGCTGGGTAAGTATAATCGCTAAGTGTAGCACCTTTTCTTAGCGATTTAGCGGTACTTTTGTACCGCTAAAGTCGTTAAGGAGATCGCTAACCGCGATAGCGTCCTTAACGACATCGCTAAGTTAGGTAGCTACTAGCGATATAGAAACAATCCCGCTAGCGATCTCATTAGTATGCGACGCTAACGAGATCGCTAGCGGGATTGTGTAGTGTGGCAGTACCTTGAGTGTGCAGTGACAGGGGAGAATTTTCTTGTGTGCAGCAGGGCTGGGTATTAGGCTGCCTGATAGCTGTATTGCTGTGTGTACACTGCTGTGCAGACTGCTCTTTTTACACAGCACTAATACTTTTATTCTTTTTTTCTGCACAGCTACCAAGCGTTCATTTTTTCCCACACCGTATAGCGCTGTACGCTCCTCACACACTACCGTGTACCGGCTGGTATCACGGACAAATACATGCTGACTATCTGTGTGTGACTCCGGAAATATATACGGAGCTTTAAAATTACCCCTACTCTGTATACACCTGGTATCTTCTGATACATTACCCTTTTTCTGCTTTTTATATTCTGGTCTAATCCATACTGAGCCTATTAGAGTCTGTGTCTGACTCCGGAAATATATACAGAGATTTACAATTACCCCTACACTGTAAACACCTGGTATCTTCTGATACATTACCTTTTTTCTACTTTTTATATTCTGGTCTAATCCATACTGAGCCTGTGAGCATCTGTGTCTGACTCCAGAAATATATACGGAGATTTACAATTTCCCCCTATACTATATACACATGGTATCTTATATATATATATATATATATATTATATATATATATATTATATATATATATATATACAGAGATTTACAATTACCCCTACACTGTATACACCTGGTATCTTCTGATACATTACCCTTTTTCTGCTTTTTATATTCTGGTCTAATCCATACTGAGCCTATTAGAGTCTGTGTCTGACTCCGGAAATATATACAGAGATTTACAATTACCCCTACACTGTATACACCTGGTATCTTCTGATACATTATCTTTTTTCTACTTTTTATATTCTGGTCTAATCCATACTGAGCCTGTGAGCATCTGTGTCTGACTCCAGAAATATATACGGAGATTTACAATTTTCCCCTATACTATATACACATGGTATCTTCTATATATATATATATATATATATATATTATATATATATATATATATAAGAGAGAGAGAGAGAGATTTACAATTACCCCTACACTGTATACACCTGGTATCTTCTGATACATTACCCTTTTTCTGCTTTTTATATTCTGGTCTAATCCATAATGAGCCTGTGAGAGTCTGTGTCTGACTCCGGAAATATATACGGATATTTACAATTACCCCTACACTGTATACACCTGGTATCTTCTGATATATTACCCTTTTTCTGCTTTTTATATTCTGGTCTAATCCATACTGAGCCTGAGAGCGTTTGTGTGTGACTCCGGAAATATATACAGGGATTTACAATTTTCCCCTATACTATATACACATGGTATCTTCTGATACAGTACCTTTTTATGCTTTTTATATTCTGGTTTAATTCATACTGAGCCTGTGAGCGTCTGTGTCTGACTCCAGAAATATATACGGAGATTTACAATTATCCCTAGACTGTATACAGCTGTACGCTTGTGATACAGCACCCTTTTTCTGCTTTTTATATTCTGGTCTAATCCATACTGAGCCTGAGAGCGTCTGTGTGTGACTCCGGAAATATATACGGAGATTTACAATTTTCCCCTTCACCGTATACAGCTGTACGCTTTTGATACAGTACCATATATCTGCTGGTATTTTGGGTAAATTTTCATAAACATGAGGAAGTATGGTGGAAGAGGCCACGGACGTGGGCGTGGGGGGCCAGCTGGTACTGATGGTGGTGGTGGTGCATCTGCAGGTAGTGCCAAAAGCACAATAGCACCTAAGGCAGGAGGTGTTGAGCCTGCGTCATCGTCTGGCTCCAGAAGGCCTGGAAGGCTCCCTTTTCTGGGAGTAGGTAAACCGCTTTTAAAGCCGGAACATCAGGAACAGGTTTTGGCTTACATTGCCGAAACAGCCTCCAGCTCTATCGCCTCCTCTTCTGAAGTTTCAAAAAATGCAAGCACTGGGTCATCAGTGCAGGCTCCTGGTCAGGAACAACACCTTTCCTTGTGTCCTTCACCCCCACCAAAAGTGAAGGATGCGGCAGGCCACACTTCAGATTACTCCATGGAGCTCTTTTCACATAACATGCCTGGGTTATCAAGTCAAATCCTGAATTCCCCAGTCCAAGATGAATCTGACATGGAGTGCACTGATGCACAGCCACTGCTAGATGATTCTGCTGGTACATTCACCCAGTGCACTACATTGCCCTCGCAGTCTACTGAGCCAGAATCTGACCCTGATGAAACTCAGGTGCCCCTTCCCGCATACTATACCACCTTACACGGTGACACAGAGGAAGGTGCAGATGAAATTGAAGAGAAGGTGATGGATGACCCAGTTGTTGACCTGGATTGGCATCCATTGGGGAAGAGGGTGCCGCTGGCAATAGTTCAGAAGAGGAGAAGGATCCGCAGCAGGCATCGACATCGCAGCAGCAGTTATCTGGCAGGCCCATAGCAGTCCAAAAACGTGTTAAAAAAACAAAAATAGTTGCAGGACAGCTTGGCCAGACGGTCAAATTAGCACAGCGTGCAAGCCCTGAAAATTTATCCCATAGTAGGAAGAGTGCAGTGTGGTACTTTTTTGACCAAAATCCTATTGATGAGGCAAAGATTATCTGTAAGAAGTGTGGAAGGACTTTTAGCTGAGGGAAAAATCTCTGAAATTTGAATACCAGTTGCATGCTTAGACATTTAATCACCATGCACTTGCAAGCGTGGACAGACTACAAAACCTCAGGTAGCACATGTGTATCTGCTCCGACTGAAGGTAGCCAGCAACGCTCCATCGCTTCCCCCAGTGTAGGCCCACCGGTTACCACACCACCAGCAAGAAATGTTGAGGTATGTTAGCAAGGCCAAAGCAGTCAGGTAATCACAATGTTTTTGCAATGAAAGACTGAATCTAGGCCATCACCACCACCGCCATCACCGTAACCAACCCCCTCTCAGTCCGTCATGTCCACAGCTAGTTCCCGCATATGCAGCTCTCAAGTCCATCTCACCCTAGCTGACACTCTGAGTAGGACAAGAAAGTACTCATCCTCTCATCCGCGTACACTGGCTTTGAACGCCTACATTGCCAAACTGATCTCATTAGAGATGATGCCTTCCATTTGGTTGAAAGTGCAGCGTTCCGAGAGCTCATGGCCTACGCTGTCCCACGCTATGACCTACCCAGTCAGCACTTCTTTTCTAGAAAAGCCATCCCTGCCCTCCACCTGCATGTGAAAGAGCGCATTGTCCATGCACTCAAACAATCAGTGAGTGGAAAGGTGCACCTCACAACAGATGCATGGGCCAGTAGGCATGGCCAGGGCCGTTACGTGTCCATCACTGCGCACTGGGTTAATGTGGTGGATGCAGGGTCCACAGGGGATAGCGGCGGTGGGACAGTGCTGCCTAGCCCACAGTATAGGCAACAGTTGGCTGTAGGCGTTCGACCCTCCTATTCCTCCTCCAGAAGCGAAAGCTCGTTGACAGAGCGCAGTCGCACGAGCACTCCATCCGCAGCTGGGCAGTGTACATCTTGAGCCAGGCAAGGTAGTCAGTGATAACGGACGTAATTTTGTGATGGCCATAGCCTTGGCAAAACTCAGACACATACCATGCCTGGCTCACACCTTGAACCTAGTGGTGCAGTGCTTCCTAAATAATTATCCGGAGTTAACAGCCCTGTTCCATAAGGTGCGAAGACTGTGCTCGCACATCCGTCGCTCGCCCATAGACTCCAGTCGTATGCAGAGGCTGCAGCGATCACTCCGCCTCCCAAAGCACTGTCTAATCATAGACGTTGCAACAAGGTGGAACTCCACCATGCACATGGTTGAGAGGCTGTGCGAACAGAGGCAGGCTGTAATGTGTTGTGAATGGGTTTGAGATGAGTTCTGAGCAGAGGCTCCCTCTGGTGGTTACTAGCGGTGCTAGTCTGTCCAGTGAAGATTGTGAGGACTGGGAATCAGGTGTTACTGACTGGTCTTATATAAGGGAGTCACCTTCCCATCAGGGTTGCCGGTGATCAATTGTTCTGGTCTGAATCCTTTATTCCAGTTTCCCTTGTAGCCTGCTGTGTCATGTCTGCATCTCCTGCTAACAGATAAGACATTTTCTTCTTTTGTGTTTGTGCTATATTTTTGCATTTTGTCCTGCACTTCTGTGGGGGCCTTCAGGGTCCACTCCGGGGGCTTCTGCCCTCTCAGTTTTGTTCAGCCACTGATGTTTGTACTTTTGCTTTTTCCAGTTTTTTCAGTGGCTGCTGTTTTGATTTTGTTACACCAGAGAACTAATTTAGGTGGAAGAGGTCGTGTGATCTCAGGTGTTTTTGAAATTAGTAGAGTTGGTGCTTTTCAGGGTTTTCTGGGATTGCAGTAAGTACTCTTCCTATCCTTTTCTATTTAGTTAGTTTGGGCCCCAGCGTTTGCTCATACTATTTTCTTTCTGTGTCAGTATTTCATCTTGTCTAACCGCCATTACATGTTTGGGGGCTTTCTATTATCTTTGGGGTTCTGCTCCGGGGCAGATAGCTTTCCTATATCTATCTTTAGGTGTAGTTAGTTTCTCAGGCTGTGACGAGGCGTCTAGGACCAACGTAGAAACGCTCCACGGCTGCCTCTAGTTGTGGTGGTTAGTCAGGGTACTGCAATCTCATAGATTCCAACTGCTCTGGTGTATTGCCTTTTTTACCTGCACTCCTCAGCTACCGAAACATAACAGTATCACCGGCCAACAAAATTGAAAATTGCATGGTACTCACAGAAGGGAAAAAATATTGTCAGAGTTGTCAGAGATATTTTTCTGTTTGTTGCATTTTTTTTTTTTTTTCCCTCTGTATCTCTGGGTGCTGGGGAGGATCTTTTCTCTCAATAGAGTTTGCACAGTTGTCTGGCCGTGTGGATCAGCTTGCCACTGAGGTTCGGAGTATTGCTATCTATCTTGCTGGGTTGCCTGTTGTGGAGCCTAGGATTCCCATGCCAGATTTGTTTTTAGGGGTATCGAGCTAAGTTTCAGAATTTCAAAAATAATTGTATGGTGTACAATAATAAATTATATTGTGGTACCGTGTTAGCCAGAAAAATCGATGATACAATGTACAAGGTGCCCTGGAGCTATCTATATTGGGGAAACCATGCAAAAACTACAAACAAGGATGAATCTACACAGACATACGATCAGGAATGAAATGGACACGCCTGTGGGAAAACATTTCTCTGGAACTGGACATTGTATGACAGACTTAAAAGTCTTAATACTAAAAGGTCATTTTAAGGATGACAGGGAGAGAAAAATATGGGAATTCAAACTTATTAGGATGTTCAATACTTTGACACTAGGACTCAACTTAACACCCGGTTTTATGACTCATTACATAGACACAGTTCACACCTTCACCAGAAGGACTCCAGATAGCTAATAACACATCCACACTAGCTCTCCATTTGTAAGAAAATGCTAATTTGATTTCCTTTGCTTATCTTTTGAAGGCATCACACCTCCCAGGTCTTGAACAAATTTCCTACTATAGTAAGCATCTAATGTGTCTTTCTTATTATTCCAAATGTATCTTGCCTGAAGAAGGAGCCTTGAGCTCTGAAAGCTAGCGAACATATAATTTTCTGGTTAGCCAATAAAGGTATCACCTTAAGAATGCTCTTGTCATAATTGGATGGAAAAGTATTCACAAAAATAATTGTAAATTGTTTTTTGCCTTAAAATCTAAGTCCTCAGGGAACGCAGCGCAGCAGGTTCAAATTATCATCTCTCTCCTGCGCGGCGATCCTCAGGATTGGGCTTTTTCCCTGATACCTGGGGATCCTGTTTTGAGTGATGTTGATGCATTTTTTCAGGCCTTGGGGTTATTGTACGATGAGCCTAATGTCACTGATCAGGCTGAGAAAGCCTTGTTGGCATTAAATCTGGGGCTTGATGACGCTGAGTTATACTGTCAGAGATTCCGTAGGTGGGCAGTCCTGACCAAATGGAATGACGACGCTTTGGCAGCCCTTTTCCGGAAGGGTCTGTCAGATAATGTAAAGGATGTTATGGTGGGATTCCCTGTCCCCTCTGGTCTCAATGATTCTATGTCATTAGCGATTCAAATTGACAGACGTTTGCGTGAGCGGAGAAGTATGCGTGGAATGGTGTTGCCTTGTGAACCAGCTTCTGAACCCATGCAGTGTGATAGAGTGGTGTCTGGGGCACAGCGTCATGAGTTTCGAAAGCGCAATGGGTTATGTTTCTACTGTGGTGATGCCTCTCATGCTATTTCAGTCTGCCCTAAGCGGGGAAGACGTTTTGCACGCTCAGTTGTCTTGGGTAGTGTTCAGACTAAGTTTTTATTAACTGTCACTCTGATATGCTCTCTTTCCTCATTTTCTGCTCAGGCTTTCGTTGATTCTGGAGCAGCTATTAACCTGATGGATTATGATTTTGCTAAACGTTGTGGATTTCCCTTGATACCCCTACAGAAGTCTATTCCCCTACTGGGGATCGATTCTACCCCTTTGGCTGAGAATAAACCCCAGTTTTCTACTCAGGTGATAATGAGGGTTGAACCTGATCACCAGGAGTGCTGCAAATTTTTGGTTCTGTATAATCTGCATGACATTATCGTGCTGGGTTTTCCTTGGTTACAGTCTCATAATCCTGTTTTGGATTGGAAATCTGTGTCTGTAACCAGTTGGGGCTGCCAATGTGTTAATACCAACACTCCTGTTTTTTCTGCCTCCCCCCAGGCTCAGGATGTTCCTGACTTTTTGATTGATTTTTCTGATGTGTTTAGCGAAAGTAAATCTGCATCCTTGCCTCCCCATAGGAGCTATGACTGCGCTATTGAATTAGTGCCTGGTAGTAAATTCCCTAAAGGTCGCCTTTTTAACTTGTCTGTACCTGAACATGACGCTATGCGGTCTTATATCAAGGAATCATTGGAGAAGGGTCATATCAGACCATCCTCCTCACCCTTAGGTGCCGGTTTTTTCTTTGTGGCCAAAAAGGATGGTTCATTAAGGCCGTGTATTGATTATCGTCTCTTGAACAATATTACTGTGAAATATCAATACCCGTTACCCTTGATTTCTGACCTGTTTTCCAGGGTGAAAAACGCTACTTGGTTTACCAAGCTTGACCTCAGGGGGGCGTATAACCTTATTCGCATTAAGCACGGGGATGAATGGAAGACGGCATTCAATACCCCTGAAGGGCATTTTGAGTACCTGGTGATGCCCTTTGGGCTCACTAATGCTCCTTCCGTCTTCCAGTCCTTCATGAATGACATTTTCAGGGATTTTGTGGACAAATTTCTGATTGTTTATTTGGATGATATCTTGATTTTTTTAATGACTGGGACTCTCATGTGAAACATGTTCGAACTGTATTCCAGATTTTGAGAGAGAATGCTCTGTATGTGAAGGGATCAAAGTGTCTTTTTGGCGTACAGAGGATCTCATTTCTGGGATTCATTTTGTCCCCATCTGTTATTGAAATGGACCCGGTCAAGGTTCAGGTCATCTGTGATTGGGTCCAACCTACTTCATTAAAGGCTCTTCAGAGATTTTTGGGTTTTGCCAATTTTTATTGTAAATTTATTGGTAATTTCTCGGTTATTGTTAAACCATTAACTGATTTGACCAGAAAGGGTTCTGATGTGGTGAATTGGCCTCCTGAGGCAGTCTCTGCATTTCAGGAACTTAAGCAGAGATTCACTTCTGCTCCTGTTCTACGGCAGCCTGATGTTTCTCTGCCATTTCAGGTGGAGGTTGATGCCTCTGAAATTGGGGCAGGTGCCGTTTTGTCCCAAAAAGATCCAGAGACCTCTAAAAGTAACCCTTGTGCCTTTTTCTCTCGAAAATTTTCTCCTACTGAACGTAATTATGACGTGGGTAATCGGGAGTTATTGGCCATGAAGTGGGCTTTTGAAGAGTGGAGACATTGGCTGGAGGGAGCCAAACATCAGGTGGTGGTCCTTACGGACCATAAGAATCTGGTCTATCTGGAATCTGCCAAGCAACTCAATCCTAGACAGGCCAGGTGGGCCTTGTTTTTCACACGTTTTAATTTTGTGGTTTCCTTTCTTCCTGGCACTAAGAATGTTAAGGCGGATGCCCTCTCGAGGAGTTTCCTTGCGGACTCTCCTGAGTTATCTGATCCTTCTGTTATTTTGAAAGAGGGTGTAGTTCTTTCCGCCATCTCGCCCAATTTGAGACTTGCTCTGGAGGGGTGTCAGGAGGATAGGCCCGAGTGCTGCCCTGTTGGAAAATTGTTTGTCCCGGACCAGTGGAAAAAGAGTGTGATGTCTGAGATTCATTGTTCCGCGTTGGCTGGGCATCCCGGAATTTTTGGTACCAGAGACTTGGTTAGTCGGTCCTTTTGGTGGCCTACCTTGTCTCGTGATGTCAGGGAATTTGTGCAGTCCTGCGGGACTTGCTCTCGCTCCAAGCCTTGCTCTCGCTCTAGTGGTTTGTTGATGCCATTGCCTGTGCCCAAGAGACCATGGACCCATATCTCTATGGATTTCATTTCCGACCTTCCTGTTTCTCAGAGAATGACCACCATCTGGGTAATTTGTGATAGGTTTTCCAAGATGATACATCTTGTGCCATTACCTAAGTTGCCTTCCTCCTCTGAATTGGTGCCGTTGTTCCTTCAGCACGTGGTTCGTTTACACGGCATTCCTGAGAACATTGTGTCTGACAGAGGAGTCCAGTTTGTTTCCAGATTTTGGAGGACTTTTTGTTCTAAACTGGGTGTTCAATTGTCTTTCTCCTCGGCATTTCATCCTCAGACCAATGGTCAAACTGAGAGAACAAACCAGACATTGGAGACTTATCTAAGATGCTTTGTGTCTGCTGATCAGGATGACTGGGTCTCTTTTTTGCCTTTGGCTGAGTTTGCTCTTAATAATAGGGCTAGCTCTGCTACTTTGATGTCTCCGTTTTTCTGTAATTCTGGGTTTCACTCTCGATTTTCTTCAGGACAGATGGAGGCTTCTGTCTGTCCAGGTGTTGACTCTGTTGTGGAGCGTATGCAACTGATTTGGGACCAGGTAGTGGAGAGGTTGTCCCTCTCTCAGGAGAGGGCCCAGCGGTTTGCTAACCGGCATAGGACTGATGGTCCTCGGTTTAAAGTGGGGGACTTGGTCTGGTTGTCCTCAAAGAATATTCCTATGAGAGTAGCATCTCCTAAATTTAAGCTTAGGTTCATTGGACCTTATAAGATCATGGAGATTCTTAATCCTGTTTCTTTTCGTTTGCTTCTTCCAGGGACATTTAAGATCCATAACGTGTTCCACAAGTCCTTGTTGAAGAGGTTTGTTGAGCCAGTGGTTCCTGCTGCTGTGCCTCCTGACCCTGTTTTGGTTGAGGGCAATCTGGAGTATGTGGTTGAGAAAATATTAGATTCTCATTTTTCTAGACGGAAACTCCAGTATTTGGTTAAATGGAGAGGTTATGGTCAGGAAGACAATTCTTGGGTGTTTGCTTCGGACATCCATGCTAGGAGACTTATCCGTGCGTATCATAGAACTCATCCTGACCGACCTGGTTGCTCAAATGAGGGTTCGGTGACCCCTCCTCAAGGGAGGGGTACTGTTGTGAATGGGTTTGAGATGAGTTCTGAGCAGAGGCTCCCTCTGGTGGTTACTAGCGGTGCTAGTCTGTCCAGTGAAGATTGTGAGGACTGGGAATCAGGTGTTACTGACTGGTCTTATATAAGGGAGTCACCTTCCCATCAGGGTTGCCGGTGATCAATTGTTCTGGTCTGAATCCTTTATTCCAGTTTCCCTTGTAGCCTGCTGTGTCGTGTCTGCATCTCCTGCTAACAGATAAGACATTTTCTTCTTTTGTGTTTGTGCTATATTTTTGCATTTTGTCCTGCACTTCTGTGGGGGCCTTCAGGGTCCCCTCCGGGGGCTTCTGCCCTCTCAGTTTTGTTCAGCCACTGATGTTTGTACTTTTGCTTTTTCCAGTTTTTTCAGTGGCTGCTGTTTTGATTTTGTGACACCAGAGAACTAATTTAGGTGGAAGAGGTCGTGTGATCTCAGGTGTTTTTGAAATTAGTAGAGTTGGTGCTTTTCAGGGTTTTCTGGGATTGCAGTAAGTACCCTTCCTATCCTTTTCTATTTAGTTAGTTTGGGCCCCAGCGTTTGCTCATACTATTTTCTTTCTGTGTCAGTATTTCATCTTGTCTAACCGCCATTACATGTTTGGGGGCTTTCTATTATCTTTGGGGTTCTGCTCCGGGGCAGATAGCTTTCCTATATCTATCTTTAGGTGTAGTTAGTTTCTCAGGCTGTGACGAGGCGTCTAGGACCAACGTAGGAACGCTCCACGGCTGCCTCTAGTTGTGGTGGTTAGTCAGGGTACTGCAATCTCATAGATTCCAACTGCTCTGGTGTATTGCCTTTTTTACCTGCACTCCTCTGCTACCGAAACATAACAGTAATGCATCTGTGGGAGGATGAACGGGCAGGCAGTTTGAGTGCAGACATGGTGTTGTCGGGTGTGCAGTGGTCAAAGCTGAAAGTCCTCTGTAAAGTCCTTCAGTGTTTTGAGGAATGCACACGGCTGGTAAGCGTAGACGACGCCATCATAAGCATGAGCATCCCACTTATGCGTCTGCTCATGCAAACTTTCACGCACATTAAGGATCAGGCTTCTGCAACAGAGGAGAAAGAGGAGGAGGAGGGAAGCCTTGATGACAGTCAGGCATTGTCTGCTCAGGGAACTGTCCTGGACGAGGTGGAGGAAGAAGAGGAAGAGGAGGAGGTGGATGAGGGGGATGATTATTTTGGGGAGGAGGATGCTTCTCAGGTGGCAAGAGAAAATGTTGGCTTGCCAAGGTCAGGTACAGGGTTTGTGCGTGACTGGAGGGATGTGGATTTGGGAGAAAATGCTCCTCCACCCACCACTGTCAGTGCATCATTGACACCTGGAACTTTGGCCCACATGTGTGATTATGTGTTGCGGATCCTATAAAGGGACCCTCGCATTGCCAAAATTATGAAGGATGACGGCTACTGGTTGGCCAGCATCCTCGATCCACTCTATAAAGGCAAATTACAGAACATCATGCCACAGGAGAACCTAGATATCACGAACACCGCACTGCACTTGCTCACTGAGCCAGTGCGCGTGTCCTGAATAATACAGACTGCACTCAAAGATACCTGTGGAGCGGGGCAGTAACGGTGAAGATGCGTGCTTCAGACTAACAGGACCCTAAGCACGTGACTGCCAAGGGGCGGCGCCGGCCACAGGTCTCTCAGAGAAGGCAGTAACAGACAAAGATTGTTTCAGGCCAGAGGACCTTAAGCACGTGACTGCTGATGGGCGTGGCCTAAGCTCAAGAGAGCTATGAGCAGAAGGAAAACTCCTAGAAGGGTAACTACGGGACAGAGTTACCAAGGGGCATAGACAAAACGGATAGTCAGGATAGCCAGGTCATACACAGAGGGAGCAACGCAGTACAAGAGGGCAGGCAGAGAATAACCAGAACGTAGCTAAGGGATCAGAAAACCAGAACGGGCAAATACACAGTACCAAGACAGTAGACAAGCTCACAACGAAGAGACGGACCGGGTCAAAACCAAACAAGCAACAAGATCAGGCACAAGGCACAGGCACACAGGAGGTCAACTAACTCAGCCGAGGGCAGGAGTATAACTGACACCAGACCTAGGTCAATTGGCAACTAAATAGCCGCCCTCTGCCAGAGAGAGGCTGAAACCATTAACCCCAGACTGGCCAGGACGGGACAAAGACCAAACCCCGTCCTGGGTCATGACAGTACCCCCCTCTCAACGGGGGGCCACCGGACCCCCGGGTTTCTCAGGACACCTGGCATGAAAGGCCCGGACCAACTGATCCGCATGAACAGATCGGGCAGGAACCCACGACCGGTCCTCTGGACCGTAGCCTTTCCAATGTATAAGATACTGAAGAGCACGACGGACAAACCTAGAGTCAAGAATTCGTTCCACCTCGTACTCAGACTGCCCGTCTACCAAAACCGGTGGTGGGGAAGACAACGGTCCTTCCCTACAGGACCCCACAGGTTTCAAAAGGGCCCTATGGAAAACGTTAGGAATCCGTAGAGACGGAGGGAGACGCAACCGAAATGCCACCGGGTTAACTGCTTCCGTAATTTCATAAGGACCAATAAATTTAGGTCCAAGTTTCGCAGAGGGGACCTTGAGCCTTATATTCCTAGTAGATAACCATACCTTATCCCCAACCTGGAACACCGGCCCCACAGACTTCTTTTTGTCAGCAAAAAACTTATATTTAGACTGAGCCTTAGTAATGTTCCTTTGGACCTCCTGCCATAACTCCCCCAACCGCTGGATTGTCCCATCCGCCCCAGGACACCCAGAGTCCAAACGGGAGAACTCCCCAAAATGTGGATGAAACCCATAATTGCAGAAAAAGGGAGATGTGCCCGTAGACTGGTTAATGCGGTTGTTAAACGCAAACTCAGCCAAAGGTAATGAAGTACACCAATCATCCTGTCGGGCTGAGGTCAGGCAACGCAGGATTTGCTCTAGAGACTGATTGGTCCGCTCAGTCTGCCCATTAGTCTCTGGATGATAAGCGGATGAAAAAGACAGACCAATACCCAACCTCTTACAAAATGCCCTCCAAAATCTGGAAACAAATTGTACCCCCCTATCAGACACCACATTCAAGGGTACCCATGCAACCGCACCACATGCTAAACAAACAATCTGGACAACGTTTCCGCATTAGGTAAAGCCGCCAAGGGTACAAAATGTGCCTGTTTACTAAACCTGTCCACCACTACCCAAATGACGGTGTTACCCTTGGAAGGAGGAAGGTTAGTGATAAAATCCATGGACAAATGGGTCCATGGTCTATCAGGAATTGGCAGTGGCACCAATTCCCCGGCCGGCCGGTTATGGGGGGGTTTCGCACGGGCACATACCCCACAAGCAGACACAAATTCCCCAGCATCAGAGGCTAAAGAAGACCACCAGAATATCCTAGCGATGGCCCTCCGGGTAGCCGAGATCCCAGGATGTCCACCCAGAACTGAGTCGTGGAATTCCCGAAGGATCCTGAGACGAAATTGAACTGGTACAAAAAGTTTATCCACTGGCTTAGCTGGAGGGGCAAGAGACTGAGCTTCCCGAATCTCCTGCTCCAACCCAGCAGAAACAACTGCCACCACCACCACCCCAGGCTGAAGAATGGAGGATGGAGGTTCGGGGGGAGACACCGGATCCAGACTGCGTGACAAGGCATCAGCCCTGACATTTTTGGATCCTGGCCGAAAAGTGATGGAGAACTGGAATCGGGAAAAAAAAGCGACCATCTTGCCTGTCTAGGAGTCAACCTTTTAGCAGACTCAATGTAAGCTAGGTTCTTGTGGTCCGTAACCACGGTAATAGGATGGACAGCACCCTCCAAAAAATGCCTCCATTCTTCAAAGGCCAACTTCACGGCCAGAAGTTCTCGATTCCCAACATCATAGTTTCTCTCCGCAGGAGAGAATTTCTTAGAGAAAAAGGCACAGGGTCTCAAATTAGTCAAAGTGGCGGGTCCCTGGGACAACACTGCCCCACCCCGACCTCCGAGGCGTCCACCTCAACAGTAAATGGTTCAGACGGGTCCGGTTGAATAAGAACCGGAGCAGACATGAAACATTTTTTTAAGAACTGAAACGCCGCCACCGCTGCGGCTGACCAATTCTTGACATCAGCCCCCTTTTGAGTCAGATCTGTGAGAGGTTTAACTACCTGCGAGAACCCCCTTATAAACTTGCGATAGTAATTTGCGAATCCTAAGAAACGCTGCAGAGCCTTCAAATCACGAGGTTGTACCCAATCAACAATGGCCTGCACCTTATTAGGATCCATGCGATACCCTTCAGCAGACACAATGAACCCCAGAAACGACAGTTCCTGAACGAAGAATGAACATTTCTCTAGCTTAGCAAAGAGACAGTTCTCCCGGAGCCTTTGGAGAACTGCCCGAAGATGATCAATGTGAGTTTGTTTATCAGGCGAGTAGATAAGAATGTCATCCAAATACACAACCATAAAACGCCCAATAAAGTCAGAGAACACATGATTAATAAAATTTTGGAAGACTGCTGGTGCGTTGGTCAGACCGAAAGGCATGACCAAGTTTTCAAACAACCCTTCAGTAGTGAGAAAAGCAGTCTTCCACTCATCCCCCTCCCGGACCCGGATAAGGTTATATGCCCCCCACAGATCCAATTTCGAAAACCACTTAGCCCCAGACAACTGGTTGTACAAATCAGGAATAAGGGGGAGGGGGTAAGTATTTCTCACAGTTATCTTATTTAACTCTCGAAAATCGAGGCATGGGCGCAAACCACCGTCTTTTTTCTTAACGAAAAAGAACCCCGCCGCCATGGGGGAAACAGAAGGACGAATGTGTCCCTTACGAAGGCTCTCGGAAATGTATTCTTTCATAGCAGCCCGCTCGGGACCCGAGAGGTTATATGAGCAGGCCTTGGGCAATTTAGTACCCGGAACCAGGTCAATGGCACAATCAAATGGGCGGTGTGGTGGTAAAACTTCAGCCTCTTTTTCAGAGAAAACGTCCGCATAGTCCTTCAGGTACTCCGGAATACCTTCCAGACCAACGGACGACACAGACACAGTAGCAAGACATTTTTCAGAACAATTAGATCCCCATTTAACAATATCACGGGAATCCCAGTCAATAATCGGGTTATGCCGTTGCAACCAGGGAAACCCTAACACCAGGCCAGCAGAGAGGTTATCCAAAACAAAACATGACATATGCTCCTGGTGAAGGGCCCCCACCCTGAGGGTGAATTCTTCAGAGACAAAATGGACACCGTCCTTGGTGAGAGGTGTAGAGTCAATGGCCATTATTTTTATAGGAGTCTCCAACCTAACTGTCCCTAATCTACAGCTGGCCACCAGCTTAGAGTCAATCAGGTTCAAGGATGAACCACAGTCCACAAAAGCTGAAGTAAGGAAAAAGCAGTTCTTCACACCAAGTTCCACCTTTAACAGTATCTTAGAAAATGAAGGAAAGGGTACCTGAGAGTCTGAGTGACCTCCACGATGATCACCCAGACTCAGTCGCTTGTTAGTCGGTGGGCAGGAGGGACAGTTCTTTTTCCAATGTCCAGGATCACCGCAGTAAAAACACAGCTTTTCCAAACGCCTCCGTCTCCTTTCTTTCTCTTTGAGGTCGATGGCTCCCATCTCCATGGACTCCAATACAGGACTGGCTCCCCTTCCACTGGAGAAAAGTGGTATCTCAGCCTGCATCACACCTCTCGCCCGCAGCCTGCGATCCATTCGGACGGCCTGCGTCATGGCGTCCTCCAGAGAATCAGGCGGAGGGTGGAGTGCCAAGGCATCTTTCAGACGTTCAGACAGGCCTCTACGGAACAAGCCCCGGAGGGCGGCATCATCCCAACAGACCTCAGCAGCCCAGCGTCTGAACTCTGAGCAAAACCACTCGGCTGAGTGCTTCCCCTGACATACACTCATCACCATGTCCTCAGCCATCAGCACTCGATCAGGCTCATCATAAATATGCCCCAGGGCCTCAAAAAAATGCATCCACAGTCATTCTCTCAGGGGCAGTGGTAGGAAGGGAAAAAGCCCAAGCCTGGGGGGCTCCCCTTAACAGAGACATAATGGCCCCCACCCTCTGACTTTCATCCCCAGAAGAGTGCGGTCTTAAAGAAAAAAAAAGCTTACAGCCCTCTTTGAAAACTTTAAATTCCTTTCTATCTCCGGAAAAGGTATCTGGTAATTTAACCGGGGGCTCTGGGGAAACTAATATAACATCTTGAACCCCTGTCCCATGAGCACCAGATGATAAAGCCCCCTGCACAGTGTCAGCCATCAGCTGCTGAGACTGAGCCAGAACTCGCTGTTCCTCATTCAGTGTCTGAGACATCTGAGTCAGGTGCTTTACCTGCTCAGAAAGGGCATACATAGGATCCATAACACACAGGAAAAAAAAAAGTAGCGGTCAGTTATAATATCACGAACACCGCACTGCACTTGCTCACTGAGCCAGTGCGCGTGTCCTGAATAATACAGACTGCACTCAAAGATACCTGTGGAGCGGGGCAGTAACGGTGAAGATGCGTGCTTCAGACTAACAGGACCCTAAGCACGTGACTGCCAAGGGCGGCGCCGGCCACAGGTCTCTCAGAGAAGGCAGTAACAGACAGAGATTGTTTCAGGCCAGAGGACCTTAAGCACGTGACTGCTGATGGGCGTGGCCTAAGCTCAAGAGAGCTATGAGCAGAAGGAAAACTCCTAGAAGGGTAACTACGGGACAGAGTTACCAAGGGGCATAGACAAAACGGATAGTCAGGATAGCCAGGTCATACACAGAGGGAGCAACACAGTACAAGAGGAGCAGGCAGAGAATAACCAGAACGTAGCCAAGGGATCAGAAAACCAGAACGGGCAAATACACAGTACCAAGACAGTAGACAAGCTCACAACGAAGAGACGGACCGGGTCAAAACCAAACAAGCAACAAGATCAGGCACAAGGCACAGGCACACAGGAGGTCAACTAACTCAGCCGAGGGCAGAAGTATATCTGACACCAGACCTAGGTCAATTGGCAACTAAATAGCCGCCCTCTGCCAGAGAGAGGCTGAAACAATTAACCCCAGACTGGCCAGGACGGGACAAAGACCAAACCCCGTCCTGGGTCATGACACTAGAGCTAATATTGGCGAACAAACAAGCAACTATGGTAAACCGTTTGTTAGAGGCACCCCCCAGCACACAGCAGCGGTGCAGGTTCTATTACGAGCCGTACTGAGCCAAATGGAAGAGGTGTTTGTGGTGCACACAGCCGAAGTGGCGTTGGAGACAGGGCTTTCATGACCATGTTGTGGACTGATTTCTCGAGTAATGCTCACACGACTGGTAATACTGAATCGATTGCAACAGACAGGAGACAGCAGTTGTCAACTATGGTTCAAAATTACCTCTCCTCCCCTATCGATGTTCTCCCTCAAGGTTCATTCCCCTTTGACTACTGGGCCTGTAAACTGGACACCTGGCCTGAATTGGCACAATATGCCTTACAGGAGCTCGCTTGCCCTGCTGGTAGTGTGCTATCAGAAAGAGTCTTCAGTGAGTGCTGCTGGATCAATCCTGACAGAAAGAAGGACCTGGCTGTCGACCCAAAATGTTGGTGATCTCACCTTCATTAAAATGAACCATGCCTGGGTTTCAAAGGATTTTGTACCACCTTCCCCTGATGACACATAGGTTGCCAGCAAAATGGCTCGCTTTGTCCTCCTCTTCCTCTGACTTCTCCAATTCCTACATTTGCAGCTGCTGAACGTCCAACCTACACCTCAACATATGCCAGTTTTTTCCACCTCCCTAACTGGGCTGTACCCCCCCAGGGCCGGTGTCTGTACCTGGCGCACCCGGGCAAGTGCCGGTGCCTTGAGCAGGTGGGGGGGGCCACTCGTGGGCGACAGCACTGGCACAGGGCCCCTAATAGTACGCCGGTGTCTTTGACGTTGGGGGGGCCCACTCGCCGTCAGAGACACCGCGTACTATGACGGGCCCTGTGCCAGTGCCGTCGCCCACGAGTGTGCCCCCCCTGCTTGATCAGGGCCCCAGCACTTGCAATACTTATCTATCCCTGCTCCACCGCTGTGACGTCTTCCGCGTTTCCTGACAGTGACATTCAGGTCAGAGAGCGCGATGACATCACGTCTATCAGCCCTCTGCCTGAACAATCCAAGTGCAGAGAGCTGGAAGATGGCGATGCTGAGGAGTTCAGAGTAGAGTAATGCCCAGCGAGGAGAGGCATTTCATTTTTTTAATGTTTGGAGCAACATATTGGGAGCATTATACACTGGAGAATTATATATGGGGCCCATCATACACTTGAGCATCATAGATAGGGCCCATTATACACTGGTGCATTATAAATGGGGCCCATTATGTATGGAGCATTATATAGGCCCATCATACACTGGAGCATCATCCATGGGGCGCATCATATACTGGAGCATCATATGGGGCCCATTATATATGGAGCATTTTATAGGCCCATCATACACTTGAGCATCATCCATGGGGCCCATCATACACTGGAGCATTATACATGGGGCCCATCATATACTGGAGCATTCTAAATGGGGGACATCAGACACTGGAGCAGCATCTACGGGGCCCATTAAACACTGGAGCATTCTAAATGGGGCACATTATATATGGAGCATTGTATAGGCCCATCATACACTGGAGCATCATGCATGGGGCCCATCATACACTGGAGCATTATAAATGGGGCCCATCATACACTGGAGCATCATATACGAGGCCCATTATACACTGGAGCATTATAAATGGGGCCCATCATATACTGGAGCATCATATGGGGCCCATTATATATGGAGCATTATATAGGCCCATCATACACTTGAGCATCATCCATGGGGCCCATCATACACTGGAGCATTATAAATGGGGCTCATTATATATGGAGCATTATATAGGCCCATCATACACTGGAGCATCATGCTTGGGGCCTATCATACACTGGAGCATCATATACGGGGCCCATTATACACTGAAGCATTATAAATTGGGCCCATCATACACTGGAGCATCATATACGGGGCCCATTATACACTGGAGTATTATAAATGGGGCCCATTATATATGGAGCATTATTATAGGCCCATCATACACTGGAGCATCATCCATGGGGCCCATCATATACTGGAACATCGTATGGGGTTCATTATTTATGGGGCATCATATAGGGTGTGGAGCATCATATGGAGCACATATGGGGCCTATTCTGTATGGAGCATTATATGGAGCCCATTCTGTATGGAGCAATATATGGGACCCATCATGTACTGTATGGAGCTTTACATGCGACTCATTATACTGTATGGAGCAATATGTGGGGCTCATTATACTCTATGGGGACTTTCCTATACTGTATGGCACATTATATGGGGACCATCATATACTGTATCATTATGTGGAGCTCATCATATACTGTATGGAACATTATATGGGACCAATTATTCTGTATGGAGCAATATATGGGGCTCATTATTCTGTATGCTGCACTATGTGGTGGCCATAATTCTGTATGGAGGAATATACTGTCCGGTTTTTGAGCTATTGTAGAATTTAAAATGGATATCAGTCATGTAATGTAAGAAGTGAAGTATTTGTCATTGTACTATACCTATATTTCTCTGCCGTATCGGAGCATCATGAATTGTGGTATGTGTTAAAGGGGCCCACTGACACTCTTTCGCCCAGGGCACACGAAAACCTGGAGCCAGCCCTGCCCCCCCCCCTACAACTGTAGCCAAATAATCCCCAGTTTTCAATGCGTAACTATTATTATAAAGTAAATTAAGGTTGCCAAGCTTAAGTAATAAGAATTGATGTCGTTGGCATTGAAATGGGCACTGTACGTGTGTTTACTGTCCTCCACTCCCTGCCAACTTTGCTTCCCCATTGACTTGCATTGGGTTTTGTGTTTCAGTCGGACCTTCGGCCGACTATCGGGAAAAGTCAATTTCGATCAACTCGACTTTTGAGAAAGTCGGGTTTCACGAAACCCGACTCCCTCCCGGAGGCAAAGTCGCTCATCTCTACTATACTCATATGTGTCATTCTTTATATTTTAAAAATTACAAAAAGGAAAATGGGCTGATACAATTGTTTAGACATTCTTGGAGTTTTGTGTACTCAAATAACTTTGACCAAGGTTTCAGACGTCAATTAGCCTGTTAAGGTTATAACTTGTTTACTATCATCATTAGGAAAGGCCAGGTGATGCAAATTTCTCATCTTTATAAAAAGCTAGCCTCCTCCAAACTTGTGCCAAAAAACAGCAGCCATGGGTTCTTCTAAGCAGCTGCCTTGCACTATGAAAATGAAAATGGTGGAGGCTTACAAAGCAGTAGAAGGCTACAAGATTTAGCAAAGCATTTTCAAATTGCACTTTTTTCAGTTCGCAATGTAATTAAGAAATGGCAGTTAACAGGAACAGTGGAGGTCAAGATAAGGTCTGAAAGACAAAGCAAAATTTCAGTGAAAACTGCTCGTAGTATTACTAAGGCCGGCGTCACACTGGCGAGTTTGATGCGAGTAAGTCGCACGACTTTCTCGCATCAACACCCGGCACGGCCGCCCGCTCTCGGACCCGAGTGTGCGGCTGCATGTATTTCTATGCAGCTGCGCACTCGAGTCCGAGAGCGGGCGGCCATGCCGGGTGTTGATGCGAGAAAGTCGTGCGACTTACTCGCATCAAACTCGCCAGTGTGACGCCGGCCTAAAGAGGCAAATCTGAATCCCACTTGACTGAAAAATACCTTCAGAAAGATTTAGCAAACTCTGGAGTCGTGGTACATTGTTCTACTGTTCAGAGACATCTGCACAAATATGGCCTTCATGAAAGAATCATCAGAAGAAAAATTTTCCTGCGTTCTCACCATAAAATTCAGCATCAGAAATATGCAAAAGAACATCTAACCAAGCCTGATGAATTTTGGAAATGAGTCCTGTGGATCGATGAATCTAAAATAGAACTTTTTGGCCACAATGATCAAGGTATGTGTGGAGGAAAAAGGCCATAGAATTTAAGGAAAAGAACATCTCGATAATCATTAAGCATGGGGGTGGATCAATCATGCTTTGGGTTGTGTTGCAGCCAATGGCACGGGGAACATGTCATGGGCAGAGAGAAGAATGGATTCAATGAAATTTCAACAAATTCTTCATACAAACATAACACCATCTGTAAATAAGCTGAAGCTTTGATAGACTGGGCGATTCTGAATGCGGCGATACCAAATATTTGTATGTTTGATTTTTTTATTGCTTTATTTTGAATTGGGTGAAAGGGGGTGATTTTAACTTTTATATGCATTATATTTATATTTTTTTATTTTTTAATATTTTTAAGAACTTTTTTTTACTTTTGGCATGCTTCAATAGTCTCCATGAGAGACTAGAAGCTGCCAGAATCCATCCGATCGGCTCTGCTACATGCAGGTTTTAATCAGTCCACCGGGTGGTGCTCATAGCAATTTGGCAGTGACAACCATAGAGGTCTGCTGGAGACATCTGGTTGTCATGCCAACCCATCGGTGACTCGCAGTCACGTGACGAGTCACCAATGAGCCAGATTTCCAGCGAGCTTGCCGGAAGTCCGTGTTAAGTGCCTCTGTCAGAGATTGACAGCGGCATTTAACTAGTTAACAGCCACGGGTAGATCGCAATTCCATCGGCGGCTGTTAGAGGCACATGTCAGCTGTTCAAAACAGCTGACATGTGCCGGAAAAGATGTGTGATGAGCGCCAAAGCCCACATCAAAGGGAGGGAGTGCGACATCGGCGTACTATTATGCCCGATATCAGAAAGGGATTAAAGAGGAAGGCAAAAGTTTAAAAAATGGCCAGTCACTAAGTTCTGGTCACTAAGAGGTTAAGAAAAGGTGGTTCAATTTAGACCTTCCCATCTAAATTAAGGATGGCTGTAGACGAGGGCTTAAAAAAAATTGCTTCATCCAGAAAACTCGAGCTTTTTTTTTGTAATTTACATCTGATTTTCATCCACGTTCCATCCGTGTGTTCATTTTTTACATCCATTCTACGTCCCTTTTCATACATCTACACTAAAAAATATAAAAATCAGACGCACCCATAGACTTGAATGGGCGAGCCTCATCAGAGACTGGGAAGAAAGGAAAGGAGCACAATTTTTTTCTCATGGACAGTCGATCAAGTAAAAAATAGTTAATCTGAACAGTAATATTGAATTACATGGGTTAGCGCTCATTCCCACTTGCTGTGCAATCGAATGAGTGCAATCCGATAAAAAATCAGATTGCACTCGTCCCAATGCTGTGCTGCCATCCAGAGCACTGACACTCGGATCCTGCAAACAGCAAAGCTGGAGTTGAGTGTCATTAGCATATCGCATCCGATGCTCTCACATGAGGGAATCATCGGATGCCATACGCGAATGGGACCCCGGCCTTAGAGTGCTGTCCGTGTGCTATACGATTGAAAATTAGACAGCACAGGTCCGTTTTAAAAAGGTCATATGTGTGAGACCTAAGGATATGTTCACACTGAATCTTTTCCACCTTATTTTTACATGGAAAACTGCATAAAAACACTCAAAAGAATGAACATATTCATTTAAATGCAAAAAATGGCTTGTTGTTCATTTGTTCATGGTTATGAACTTCTTCTAAATGCTTTAGGCTTTTAAAAGGTACAAGGAGTTTACGGCTATGTGCCCACGTTGCAGAAATGCTCCGGAATTATTTTCATTCTATTTTTTACAGGAATATGGTACCCAGGGTCTGGAGGAGAGTCTCCTCACCTCCAGACCCTGGGTACCAACCACACATGAAGCGCTCACTTTACGCATGGTGGGCATAGCAATCCTATGGCGGCAGAGTCGCCCCTATTCTGCTAAAGTAATGAACATGTTGCGAATTTTTCCGCTATGCGATACTGCAGCGGAAAAATCCACAGCATTGGAACAGCAACTGCGGAATCCCATAGGCTTGCATGGGATGCATTTTGTTAGTGTTTTTAAAAGCGTTTCCGCTGCGGAAAAACGCTTAAAAAATGCATCGTGGGCACATAGCCTAAAAGTCACGTACACTCTTCCGGTATTTTCCACTAGGAAGCCACTTAATGTTTACAATACAAGTTAATGGCTAAAAGATGCATTTTGCTCTTTTTTGAATGTTTTTAAAACACCAGATGAACACACAATCATAGAATAAAACTGATCTGAATTCAATCCGATTTTTTATCGGATTGCATACGTCCGATTTCATCGCAAGTGGGAATGAGCCTTTTGGGTGATCAATGAGTGGAACAGGCTGCCATGAGAGGTGGCGAGTTCTCCTTCAATGGAAATCTTCAAACAGAGGCTGGACAGACATCTGTCTGGGATGATTTAGTGAATCCTGCTTTGAGCAGGGGGTTGGACCAGATGACCCAGGAGGTCCCTTCCAACTCTACCATTCTATGATTCTATGATTCTACTTTATCGCACATGGATGGCAATCGAATCCTGTCAGAGTTTTTCACAGACCAATAGATTTTCATTGCAAATTTTGAACAGACACTTGGATCAATATCAGATGTGTCTCCGATATTTTTTGTAGTCCCCTTGGTCCGAAGAAAAAAAATCTATAAACTATCATAGGTATGAGTACTATCTGTGAAAAAAACAAATAGCACTTGTACATGAAAAACTGACATGTTAAAAACTTACTCCAGCAGGCTCTGAGTTCCAAATTATTGTGCAAATTGGATTTAAGTGTCATAAAGATATATTTTATTTTTCAAATAAACTCTTGGATGGTATTGTGTCTCAGGGCTCCTTGGATCACTGAAATCAATCTCAAACACCTGTAATAATTAGTTTGCCAGGTGAGCCGAATGAAAGGAAAACTACTTATAAGAAGGACGTTCCACATTATTAAGCAGCCACAGTTTCAAGCCATATGATAAAGAATCAGGATCTCTCAGCTGCTGAAAAGTGTCAAATAGTGCAATGCCTTTACAAGTTTTGAAAACATTCGAAATTTTACGAAAACTTAACTGTGACCATCGTACTATGAAGAGATTTGTGGCTGATACAGAGCACAGACGGGTTTGTGCAGATAAAGGCATAATGAGGAATGCTTCTGCCAGACAAATTTATCAGATTAAGACAGCAGCTGCTAAAATACCATTACAAAGCAGCAAACAGGTATTTGAAGCTTATGGTGCCTCTGGAGTCCCATGAACTACAAGGTGTAGGATCCTCCAGAGGCTTACAGTTGTTGCATAAACCTACCATTCTCCAACCTTAAATAGTGCTCATAAGCAGAAAAGGTTGCAGTGAGCCCAGACATACAGTACAGACCAAAAGTTTGGACACACCTTCTCATTCAAAGATTTTTCTGTATTTTCATGACTATGAAAATTGTAGAATCACACTGAAAGCATCAAAACTATGAATTAACACATGTGGAATTATACATAACACTTTTAAAAAAAGTGTGAAACAACTGAAAATATGTCTAATATTCTAGGTTCTTCAAAGTAGCCACCTTTTGCTTTGATTACTGCTTTGCACGCAGAAAAGGTGAACGGACGGATTCTACATGCCTAGTTCCCACCGTGAAGCATGGAGGAGGGTGTGATGGTGTGGGGGTGCTTTGCTGGTGACACTGTTGGGAATTTATTCAAAATTGAAGCGGTGAGCGGTCCAGCTCACCCCAAACCATCTCGATTGGGTTCAGGTCTGTTTACTGTGGAGGCCAGGTCATCTGGCGTAGCACCCCAACACTCTCCTTCTTGGTCAAATAGACTTTACACAGTCTGGAGGTGTGTTTGGGGTCATTGTTCTGTTGAAAAATAAATGATGGTCCAACTAAACGCAAACCAGATGGAATAGCATGCTGCTGCAAGATGCTGTGGTAGCCATGCTGGTTCAGTATGCCTTCAATTTTGAATAAATCACAAACAGTGTCACCAGCAAAGCACCCCCACACCATCACACCTCCTCCTTCATGCTTCACGGTGGGAACCAGGCATGTAGAGTCCATCCGATCACCTTTTCTGCGTGCAAAGCAGTAATCAAAGCAAAAGGTGGCTACTTTGAAGAACCTAGAATATAAGACATATTTTCAGTTGTTTCACACTTTTTTGTAAAGTGTAATGTATAATTCCACATGTGTTAATTCATAGTTTTGATGCATTCAGTGTGAATTTACAATTTTCATAGTCATGAAAATACAGAAAAATCATTGAATGAGAAGGTGTGTCCAAACTTTTGGTCTGTACTGTACATGAAGGCTAATTTTAAAACAGTCTTGTTAACCAATGAGTGCCATGCAACCCTGGATGGTCCAAATGGAGTAGTAGAAGGTTGGTAAATGGCCACCATGTAACAACAAGGCAGTGATGTCAGAAAGGAGTTGGCAGAGTCATGTTTTGGGCCAGAATCATAGGGAGACAGCTTGCTGGCCCCTTTAGGGTCATTGAAGGTATGAAAATGTCCTAAGCAAAGTATATAGAGTTTCTGACTGACCATTTGCTACCATGTTGCAAAAAGAAGAAACATGCCATCCATAGCAAAATCATCTTCAAACTTGACAATCCACCATCTCATGCTACAAAGAATGCCTTTGAGTCATTGGCTGCTATGGGCATAAAAGGAGAGAAACTCAGGGTGTGGCTACCATCCTTCCCTGACCTCAATCCTATAGAGAACATTTGGAGTATGCTTACACAAAAGATCTATTCGAGTGGCAGACAGTTCACATCAAAACAACATCTCTGGTTAGCTAATGTCATGACTCTGTTGTCGGGTGTCCCAGGACCAGGGGCTCCTTTCCTGTTCCTAACAATAGGGGTGCCCTAGCGCACCCTGTTTCCCAGATTATTTCAGATAGTGAAGATACCAGGGCCATGTGCCTTGCCTTTGCTCCTGAATTTGCCCACAGTCTGTACATTTCCCCCACCCAGGGAAGATTGGAGTAGTAGTGTACCATACTACACCAACCAGACTAACAAGGTAATACGAACAGGGATAAAGGAAAGTACCAATCATACAAATATGCACACATAAACAACAGAGGTAAACACCGGGGATGGAGGATGGGGTTAAACCAAAGTAGGAGAAGAAAGGGAATTATAACATTCTCAAAATCTAGCAACAGTCACAGGTAAATCCACCAAACGCCTTCTCCAACAACAACCACGAACAACCTCCCACCATGCAGCAAAAGCTTTCTCTGAAAAAAACAGTGCTAGCCAGAACCCAGTTTATATGGGAGATAGAAGTGGCTAGCAGTGAACAGCTGAGAGCCTTAATGCAGGAAAGCATGCACGAGCTCTAAACTGAGCAGATTAACAACTGCACTGCTAAAATAATAAATTTACACCATTTAATATGAACGTGAAGTGCTTCTAATCTGTGCAGAAGTAGGAGAAATCAGATATTGTGGTCTTCTGGCTCCTCTCTATTGCGGTAAACTTGTGACAGCTATTCTGGCATCTTACAAAGAAATTCAATCAGAAACTATGCAAAAACTCAAAAGTTCAATTGATACAAGAAATGTGGAGGAGAGAAGAAAGAAGAGATCCTATGTTAACATGTAGTTTGGCTTGTTAAAATGTTTTTGATTGAAAAAGCTTTTGATTTCAGTAAATGTGAATTCTTAATGCTTCAAATTCAACAAATGACCATTTTTAGTTCTTCATGGCCTATAAAATGCTTGGTAACTGTTGTGGAACATAATTTAGCACAGCACATTTTGAGATTTTTTAGTTTTGAAAAAAATACTTTTATCATTGGGAGGTTTGTCCAATAAAATTTAATTTTTACAAATGATGCATACATGCATACAGTCTGATAGATTTTATAAAAATTCAAAGGTAATCATATGTCTTTTGCACCTTTTTAGAGTAAAAACTTGCACAAACTGGTAAAATGTCACACATTATTCTTCACCTATGCAAGAAGAAGCAAATGGAGATTTTGCACTCCACTAAGGTACTGAAGTACAATTGTGTAATAAATTTTTATTGCATATGAACAGCACACTGATACCAAGTGAGAACAGAATCTACAGGGCTTTTTGGATCAAACTGAACTTTTTTTATACTCTAATGTTAACTTAACCTTAAAACAATTTTATTCAAAAAAAAGTACAAAAACCATGATAAATCAGATCCAAAGTCTGTATTGAATAAACAACTTATGTAATGATTATGGATAAGATGCTTATAAGCAAAGGAATTATAAGAAAAAATCTAGACATGGAAAACTTAATTTCATTAGTCAGGGTCTAATAAATAAGGAAGATAAATGTAAACTGGCCTCATCATTTACAATCATGCAACTCATCACTTACAATTCCAAAGATTACTATCAAAATGCACTCATTATGGTAGAATAGTGACAGATCCCACATCCGAGAGAAATGTAACGGAAAATGACATCTTCATGCATTGTGTTCTCAATCCCGATGTATGTTACCTGTGTCTTCTGCAGATGGGACTTTCCTCTGGTGGGAAAGCTAAAACTCTTCTCATTAATCATACCTTAAGCCCCTCTCAGTGGGAAGACCTGAGGTTAGTAATCATTTGAAAGTAAATTGGGTGAAAAATGGTTTTGGCAATAAGAAGTCTACACGGTATTCCCCAGTGCCGACTTGAGTGGTGTGAAAACAGACCTTTCCAAGATGCTAAATGATCTGTCAGTGTCGAGAAGATATTTTCATTCAGGTTTATGTCATGTGCTTTTCACAACAGCAAACAGCTATGTGAGCAGGGAAGAACATTTGATAATTCAGACAAATTAGTTTTTTACTTTTCATTCTTTTATTTTAAAATGTCTTAATTTTCTTGGGAATAAAGGAATAAATCCTTAATAAATAGCAACTATTATGGTTCATGACACGCAATAAATCTTTTTGTTTTCTTGTACTGTACTGCAATAAAACAGTAGAATAATACTAATAATTGTAATAGCTGCATATATAGTCATGGCCAAAAGTTTTGAGAATGACACAAATATTAATTTTTACAAAGTCTACTGCTTCACTTTTTCTAATGGCAATTTGCATATACTCCAGAATGTTATAAAGAGTGATCAGCTTAACAGCAATTACTTGCAAAGTCAATATTTGGCTAGAAAATGAACTTTATCCCCCAAAACACATTTCAACATCATTGCAGCCCTGCCTTAAAAGGACCAGCTAACCTCTTTTCAGTGATTGCTCCATTAACACAGGTGTGGGTGTTGATGAGGACATAGCTGGAGATCAATCTGTCATGATTAAGTAAGAATGACACCACTGGACACTTTAAAAGGAAGCTGGTGCTTGGCATCATTGTTTCTCTTCTGTTAACCATGGTTATCTCTAAAGAAACACGTGCAGTCATCATTGCAATGCACAAAAATGGCCTAACAGGAAGAGTATCGCAGCTAGAAAGATTGCACCTCAGTCAACAATCTATCGCATCATCAAGAACTTCAAGGAGAGAGGTTCCATTGTTGCCAAAAGGCTCCAGGGCGCCCAAGAAAGACCAGCAAGCGCCAGGACCGTCTCTTAAAAGTGTTTCAGCTGCGGGATCGGGCTACCAGCAGTGCAGAGCTTGCTCAGGAATGGCAGCAGGCAGGTGTGAGTGCATCTGCACGGCCTGTGAGGCGGAGACTCTTGGAGCAAGGCCTGGTCTCAAGGAGGGCAGCAAAGAAGCCACTTCTCTCCAGAAAAAACATCATGGACAGACTGATATTCTGCAAAAGGTACAGGCAGTGGACTGCTGAGGACTGGGGTAAAGTTATTTTCTCTGATGAATCCCCTTTTCGATTGTTTGGGACATCAGGAAAACGCCTCATTCGGAGAAGACAAGGTGAGCGCTACCACCAGCCTTGTCTCATGCCAACTGTTAAGCATCCTGAAACCATTCATGTGTGGGGTTGCTTCTCAGCCAAGGGAATCGGCTCTCTCACAGTCTTGCCTAAAAACACAGCCATGAATAAAGAATGGTACCAGAATGTCCTCCAAGAGCAACTTCTCCCAACCCTCCAAGAGCAGTTTGGCGATCAGCAATGCCTTTTCCAGCATGATGGAGCACTTTGCCATAAAGCAAAGGTGATAACTAAGTCGCTCAGGGAACAAAACATACAGATTTTGGGTCCATGGCCTGGAAACTCCCCAGATCTTAATCCCATTGAGAACTTGTGGTCAATCATCAAGAGACGGGTGGACAAACAAAAACCTAAAAATTCTGACAAAATGAAAGCATTGATTGTGCAAGAATGGACTGCTGTCAGTCAGGATTTGGTCCAGAAGTTGATTGAGAGCATGCCAGGGAGAATTGCAGAGGTCCTGAAGAAGAAGGGTCAACACTGCAAATATTGACTTGCTGCATTAACTCATTCTAACTGTCAATATAAGCTTTTGTTACTCATATGTTTGCAATTATTATATTTCTGTCTGTGATAAAAACATCTGTCAAACACACATAAAAACCAGAGGGCAGCAGATCATGTGAAAATATAATATTTGTGTCATTCTCAAAACTTTTGTCCATGACTGTAGCAAAATCCTAAAAGTAGAGTTTGGAGATACACAAAACACATCAGATATATTACTAATAAACTGCTTTATGAGATTAAACATTGAAATAAAATATCTTAAAAAAATAAGTCCATCCAAAATACATTCAGTATGCAAACAGGGCTGTGATTAACCATGTTAAGAAATTCTACGTTAATATGGTACTCTGTTCAGAAGCCACTTTCAGTAGCCACTGTGCTGTCCTGTATTCCACAGGCCATCCACTGTAAGGACTCGTTCCCACTAGTGTATAATTCGGATGAATGCAATCTGATAAAAAATCAGATTGCACTCAGACCTATGTTATTTAATGAGGCAGTGCAGATCTATTTTTTCTCAACTGTATTTGGCATGAGAAAAAAATCACAGCTGTGATTTCACTCCAAAATCGGTACAGTGCAGCAGAAAAAACTGCATGTCTTATGGACCATCAGTATGGCATCCAATTTTTATATATACATTACAATTTTGTAGCATAGGAACTGTAAATGGTTCTGTAAAACATTAATAGCTGCTGAGTAAAAAAACGGATTTACTGACTCCACACATGTAATATGGCACGGGGCGGAAGCCGTGGGCGAGGTACTTGTCTTCTGCGCCCCGGAACACTATATGAAAATGGAGATCCTAGCCGGAATCCCACCTTCGGACATTTCCCCCCTTCATTAACAATGGGCTTCTTTGGCCATCTGGATCCTGAAAGACACCTCCATAAAACATATTTAAAACAACGCTTGGTCTTCTTCTTCTCATAGAGCAACGTGGACCCAGACTTACCCAGCAATGACCCGGGAACTGCAACCAACCAAGTCCTTTTTAAATCAACACTAGAGATGGGCGATCCCAAACAGCAAAGTTCGGGTCCATATCGAACACCTAATGTTCGGGCACGGATACTGAACACAGACTTCACCAGGAAGTCAATGTTACTGTTTGGTTCAGTCTCCCCGAACATCTGGTGTTTGTTGTGCTGTCATGTGCATGACAGCGTGGCAAACACTGCTTCTGATCGGTGGTTAAATCATCCCCGCCGGTCAGACAACAGCGGTTCCCGTGCTGTCAAAAGACATTGTGAGCCCGCAGCTATGATCGGAGGTATAAAGTCTATCTTCGGTCACTGGTGTGGGCTGATGGGACTACTGGTTCTATCAGCCTATGCTTGCTGCTGCTAAAAGCAGCGAGATCAGGAGTGGCTGATGGGAGTATTCATCAGTCAGCCGGTGCCTGCACTCTAAGTAAATTAAAAAAGACGACATCTGGCGATGACGTAAGTTTGGTTTAATTTAGAATCATTAAAGGAGTCTGGGTCATTCTTTCATTTAAAGTACTTTATTCTGGCTGTGTTTTTATTTACAATATAACTATAGGATTAGTAATGGATAGGTGTCTTATAGACGACTCTCCACTACTAAGCCATGTGCTTGACGACATTTGACAATACAAAGGTGACCTCAACCACACAAATATGAACCCCACTTGCCACTGCTGCAGGGCAAGAGGGAAGAGCCGGCAAAGCACCAGAATCGGCATGAGAGAAAAATCTCAGCATGCTGCCCAGTCTAGGCTCACTTGCACCCACATATGTCTATGAGTGCGAGTGACACAATGCACGATATCATCCAAGTGTGGTGTGATATTACGCCGACGCCAGCAGTGAAGGGGATGGAGAAATTACTTTCTCTGCCTCCTCCACAGCTGTGCTCCGATCCTCTCTGTGCAAGCCAAGTGCTTTGGTAACCAGCAGTGGTAAATTCTGTGATTAGTCTAGGTCATAAACACTTTTAATACTTTGAATGTCCTGCCTTTGGTAGTTAACTTTCTAAGTAAAAAGAGCTAAATGTTTAGAAAAAAAAGGTATAAAAATGTTTAGAAAAAAAGGTATAAAAACAATCATGCTTCTAGAAAAAAACATCATGCCAAAATTCGAAACTCTAAAAATATTTTAGCAGCTATGGAAGTAAAATAGTAGGGACTGATAAACCACCTATTGTGCAAAATTTTTATTTGTTTTTCCATATAGGGCCAAACTCTGTGAACATTAAGGAGTTTAAAGGGCTAAAAATTTACCTTGCAACTATAGATATGTTCCCACTTATGTTGGATCTCCTAGAAGGAAGCCGTGTCACAGGTTTCGTCAATTACCCTTGAAGAAAAAGCATGGCATGCATTACTATTTTTTCTGTTAGTCCAGGGTCACACTTGCGAGAAACTTGCTCGAGTCTGGCACCTCAATGCCCGGCACTGCCGCTGGTACTCGGGACCAGAGTTTGCGGCTGCATGTATTTTTATGCAGCTGAACCGCTCCGGTCCCGAGTGCCGGGTATTGAGGTGTGAGACTCGTGCGAGTTTTTCGCAAGTGTGACCCCAGCCTTAAAATGTCAAGAAGCCAATCAGACCACATTTTAGTCATTATGCTCTCTCTGGCCCAGTTTGTGTCCATCATCAGAGAAATCCATTTCCTTAAAGAGTATACATCATTTTAATTGTTTTTCATAAATCAATAGTATACAAGAAAGTAAGAAATGTTGGAATATATTTTATCAGATGAATTTCTTTTCCTTCTCCTCCTGAACGAATGGCTTACCACTAATAGTGGCAGACCATGAATCTGCTATGGGGCCCTTGAGCTGTGGAGGCATGATGCAGCACCAGCACTTGGCCCACCCACCACCACACATACAGTTGAAAACAATGATGGAACAGAGAGCCATCGCTCTCTCCTCGGTCATTCTCCCTGTGCGGCAGAGATCTGATGTCTCATCTCTGCTGGCGTGATGACATCACTACATCGTGGCTGCTGTGCACAGCTTCAGAACACTGCAGAGTCCGAAGCACTGGGTGAATGAGGAGAGGTGAGCATTGTTTTATTTTAAATTAACAAGTACATTATAATGCTTGAAGGGTTAGATGTGACCATAATACTGTTTTGAGAGCTATATGGGGGCCATTATACTGTTTTTAGGGCTTTGTGGGGACCATTATGTTGTTTAAAGGGCTAGTGGAGGTCAATATGCTGTATGTGGGCCATTAAACAGTGTTGAGCATTGTGTGGGCTTCACTATACTGTACTGCGGGGAAGGTTGTGTTGGGGCAATCATACTGTGTGGAGGGTTGTGTGTGGGCCATCATACTGTATGAAGCTTGTGGGGCCATTATACTGTATGGAGGTTTGTATAAGGGTCATCATATTGTGTGCAGGACTGTGTCAGGGCTATCAAACTGTGTGTGTGGGGCCATTATACTGTATGGAGGTTTGTATAAGGGTCATCATATTGTGTGCAGGACAGTGTTAGGGCTATCAAACTGTGTGTGTGGGACATCATACAGTGTTGGGGTCACTGTGGGGGCATCTTACGGTGTTGAGGTCACTGTGAGGGATATCAGTCTTTGCGGGGGAGGGTACTGTATGGTCATAATACTGTGTGTGTGGATGGTACTGTGGAATAATTCCGTAAGGGGGTTTCATACTGTGTTTAGAGGCACTTTTGTTGGTATCATACTTTATGGGGGCCTAGAAAGGAGTATCTTAGAGCATGGGAACACTAAGCCACTTCAATAGAAGCAAAATTACTCTGTCAGTGCTGAAAAGTTGTGAGATATGCTCTCATTACATCTTGCCAAATGTTTTTTTTTATTTTTTTGTGGTGGGGCCCATTTAAGTACAGTATGTGAACATGTGCAGTGCAGGCAGAAGAAATATCTTCTGCAAATACTGGAGTGTTGGAAGGAAAAGCTCTGTGTAAATTAAGTGTGCTTTGTTGCGTTTTTACATGTATTTTTTCCTTGAATCAGTGCAAAACAAGGCAAAATGGCTGAAAGAATTGACATTCTGCCGATCTGAAATTGCTTCAATTCTGTAAGGACAAAATAAGCAGCATGTGCCTGAGATTTCAGAAATCTCATTCACTTTGCTAGTACTGTAAAATGCTGCGTCTTTTCACAGCAAAAACACGCCGAAAAAAAATGTGGTAGCAGGCAAAAAATGTATATCCGTTTTTAGTACATGTCCATTGTGGAAAGTTGACATAGTTTGCACATGGCTATATCAATAATGTTTTGTCAAAGTCACATGCCAGGAAGTATAAAAAAAAACAGTTGTACCTAAAACATGACATACCAAAAAGAAAAACTGCACCATCAAAACGTGACAAAAATTAATGTAAAAAAACGCAAGTAACCTGATTTATTTAAAACTCTGTTCACACATTGCATTTTTACTGTTTTTTTTTGCTTTGTATGCAAATTAAAAGCTGATTTTTACAGTACCAGCAAAAGCTTTGAAATTTCAGAAATCTCATGCACACACATTGTTTTTTTTTCCACTGAATGAATTGGAAAACTGCTGCATTTTTTAAATCTGCAGCATGTCACTTAGGCTAAGTTCACATTAGCGTTTCTGTGTGCAGCGTATCATCTGCATGCGCAAACGCATGCAAAAATGCATGCAAACTCATGTTTACCCAGCGTTTTTTTCCGCATCATCTTACACATGACGCCAAAAAGAGTGCATGTGCATGCGTTTGTATGCGTTTTTGCATGCGTTTATGCGCATGCGTTAGATATTTCCAATGCTTTTCCAGTAGAATTTCCTTGATACTAGACACCCAATGGGCATGTATCATGGGATTTCTATATATAAACACACTGAACTGATGAAATCCTTGTCTTTTGCTGCTGTATCCAGCTGCAAGATGGATCTTAGCGTGAAGAGCTTCATAATTAATCTTGATTTGTCATTGAAATTGGCTGTTGCCTTTGCTGTGGCTTGTGAAGAAGAAAGAAGAAGAGAAAGATGGAGAAGACATCGTCGTCACTTTGGCAACACCCCATCGTTGAAGTCCGAGAGAGCCTAGGAGCCTACAACTCATTGTAGACAGAGCTGCGTGAAAACGCTGAGAAGTTTTTTGAGTACACGAGAATGTCGGAACAGAGCTTCCATGATTTGCTGCTACGTGTCCGAGGATTCATCACCAGGCAGGACACACAGCTATGTCGAGCAATTCCTGCTGAAGAATGTCTGTTGGTGACCCTGAGGTACATAATTTTGAAAAAGAAACACCTGTCATTAATATGATTGTTGTAAAAGCCATGTACTCATTTTTTTTCCCATTTTCTGTTCGGCGGATTACTGGCTACCGGAGAGACCTTATCATCTCTACATTTTCAATTTCGGATAGGAGTGTCCACGCTTTCTGGGATTGTTGGAGATGCCTGCCATGCTTTATGTGACATTCTGCATGATGAATTCCTCCCCCAATCCACAACTGAACTCTGGCTGGAAAATGCTGCAAAATTCCAGGACATTTGTAATTTTCCAAACTGTTTGGGGGCTGTGGACGGCAAACATATTCGGATTCATAAACCTGCTGGAAGTGGATCCGAGTATTTCAATTACAAAAAATACTTTTCTATTGTTCTCATGGCGATTGCCGATGCTGACTGTCGATTTGTCGCCATGGACGTTGGCTCATTTGGACGAGGAAATGACTCACAGACTTTCAAAAACTCTGACATGGGCCAACGTTTGTATGGTAATGATTTCAATTTTCCACAGCCACGACCTCTTCCGAACACTGAAGGACCGCCAATGCAGTTTGCTGTGGATGGGGATGAGGCTTTTCAAATGTGTGCCAAACTCATAAAACCATACTCAAGTCAGGACTTGAATCACACTAAAAGGATTTACAACTATCGACTGACAAAGGCATGAAGAACTGTGTAGTGTGCCTTTGGATTGCTGGTATCTAAATGGCACATTTTGGGAACAGCCATCAAACTAAAAGCTGAGACAATTGATGAGGTAGTGAAAGTGTGTTGTTCTGCACAATTACATCCTGGTGAAAGAGCGACAACACTTAGAACTTGATGAACCTGTTGCTACCACATTGCAGGATTACCAAGATCACCCTCTGCGGACTACAGTGGAAGTTGCCCAAATGAGGAATAAATTTGCTGCCTACTTTGTTTTGGATATTGGACGTGTGGCATGGCAAGACTAAATGGTTTAAGCCGCTAATAAGTAAACTGTACCTGTAATGTTTGCTGACTTTAATACTAACACCTTTACTGTAACTTAAATACTAAACAAACACCTTGACTGTAAAGGGTATGCCACACTGAACAATATCGCTAACGGGATCGCTAAAAAACGTCACTATTTAGCGTTCCCGTTAGCGATGTTGTTCAGTGCGGCAGCTGCCAGCGACGAGCTTCCTGCTGTGATCTCGCTCGTCGCTGGAATCGTTCCGGACCCTATTTTCTCGTCGGCGCTCCCGCTGGGTAAGTATATATCGCTAGTGTGGCACCTTTTCTTAGCGATTTAGCGGTACTTTTGTACCGCTAAAGTCGTTAAGAAGATCGCTAACGGCGATAGCGTCGTTAACTATATCGCTAAATGTGGCCGCACTTAGCGATATAGAAACAATCCCGCTAGCGATCGCATTAGTATGCGTCGTTATTGTGATCGCTAGCGGGATTGTTTAGTGTGGCAGTACCTTCACACCCATTAATACTTCACTGAACAATACACACATGTTTAAATAAAGAAAACACAGGGAGACAGGGATTGTGAAATAAAAGATTTTTTTATTAACCAAAATAATCCCAATGTTTAATTTAAAATAAATACAATAAAAAAAAAAAAAATGAGGTTTACTTTCGTGGTCTGCCCGATGGTGTGATATTGTGGACCGGAGGGTGTTGGGCTGTAATGATTGGCTAGGAGTGGCTGGGGAAGTTGTTACAGGGGATTGGGTCAGATATATTGGCAGCAGATGTAACACTGGGGGAAGAGGACACATTAGGAGTGGAAAACAAAATGGAAGAGATTGACACATTGGAAGGGAGAGAACCAAGGGAATGTGGGGACAGAGTTGGAAATGGAGACACATTGGGAGGTGAGGGTGGAGGTGTTTGGTAATGTTTCTTGCCAACTTTTCTATTGCTGGCCGTCTTGCTGGTTCCGCGGCGTTTTGTTTTTCCCAGTTCTTGGGGTGCTGCACTCGGCTGAGTGGTGGAAGTTAAAGGCTGCTGCACTCGGCTGCATGGTGGAAGTTGAAGGCTGCTGCGCTCGGCTGCATGGTGGAAGTTGAAGGCTGCATTGCTGCTGCACTTGGCTGCGTGGTGTAGCTGGACACAGTAAGAACAGTCCTAATGTCCAGCAGTGGTGGATAGGTCACTTGCGCTGTCATCAGTTGTTGAGCAGATGAGTATCCCAGCCCTTGAGATGTTTGGAAAGGTGCTGGAGGATTCAGCCACTGCTGCTGTGCTGACCCTTGTTGACCTGTAATAAATGAAGTTTGTGCCTGCTACTGATACCGGACTGCTGCAATGCCTTGCTGTAAGCAGCCTGGCAGGCCTGCATCATGCTCAGCTGGAGATCAAGAGGTACATTTTCCGACACGCACCGCTCTATTGATGAAATAAAATGTTGTGCCGGTCTCTGAAGGTCAAGGTGGTCAAGGCATTTGTTGACTTCCTGGAAAAGTGTGTTCACCTGAGTGAACCCACTATCCAGGCTTTCTGAAACCGCCTTCATCCCATCCTGGAAGATTGAGCCTAAGTGAAGAAACTCAGGCATGACTGGCCTCTCCCAGGCCCTCTGCCGCTGACGAGAAGACCCAACAAAACCAGTGGCAGAGGGCTGGTAGAGGGGAAAACCAGATGGACCTGAGTCGCACGTAGCAGGGCTTTGGGGTACTCAGCACCGAGCCCGTTCACTTCACTGGGGGATGTCACGGGTAGCGCAGCTCGGTCCGTTGCCCTGGGCGATCACCATAAAAATGTGGGAATATTTACAGGGGATTTAGAAATGTTCGTGACGCCACCTGTGGTTCCTGGTCAGGGTGACCAGCGCTGCAGGGTGAATTCTCCGAGGGGTTGTTATTGGGCAGCAAGGTGTTAAGTCTCCCACAGGCGAGACTGATCCCTCGAGGTATATGGCGGTGCAGGGGTGCAGGGCAATGAGGCAGACACACACAAGACAGTCTCTTTCTGTACCTTTACTGGTGTATTTGCAGGCACGTCCCGGGAAGCTGCTCAGGGTGGAGGATGCACGTCCAGTAATCACTGAGTAGGTGTAGGGCCTCCTTACGTCTTCATATGTGTGAGTTTCTGACTTGCATGAAACAAAGCCTAACTCCGTGTGAAACAGCTACGCCCGGCTGACATTGTGGTAGAGCCTTCTTTTGGACAGAACTAAGTCTCTATCTGCAGCGTCCTGCTAGACTCCTGTTCTTCCTGACCCCGGTTACGTATCAGCACTGTTGGGCCCCTCTGTGACCTGAAGTCCAGCAGGGTCTCCGGTTTTTCCTACTAGCCGTGAAGGTACTAGCAATCTCAGACCCGGTGTCCGGTGGTGCAGAGTGGAGGTAAGCTATCGTTGCTATTTCTCCTCAGTCACTCTCTCTTTCCCTTTTTCCACTTGCCTGTCGTCCTACTCACACCTTTAACATAAGCACAGGCAGCAGTAGATGTCAGCTTTCTTCTCTTCACCGCTCTCCAAGCGTCGGCACGCTCGCTCTCTAACAGTACCTCAGTTGACTCGGTGTTACAAATACTGCAGTTCCCTTTCCTTCACTTCCTTCTTAGGCTCTGTCCGAAGCAGCTATCAGGACATTCCGTCAGACTGATCTGTGCACACTCCGAGAGTCACTTTCCACTTTCCTAGGGAACTATCAGTCAGCATGATCTGAGGTAACTTTCCTCTCAGCTCTTCAACACGCTCTGAGTCTGACACAGACTAGTGTAATCTGAGCTCTGACAGGAATCCTCTCACTCCGGTGTTCTGAGGAGATCTGATCTGTCTGAGGTACAACCAACAACTAGCTAACGTTCAGCTAGACTGTCTTCATCTCACTGCTCTATCTCTCCACACCCTTATATACTCTAAAGGGCTCCCTCTGGTGGCACTATAGGGAAATGTGAAGTGTGAATGAATATCGGGTGATTGTGAATTACCTTTTTGTGCATCCTCCTGGGTAACATGTGGCACCAAGCGCAGCTGGGCTACACAGACCGGCTGCCTGTTCTCCAGCCTGTGAAACCAGCATGGTTGCTCCATCGCTGGTGGATGATTGTGATTGGGCCTGTTCGTTGGCTGGTCGATGAGAGTCCACTCCAACTGAGGACGATTCAGGTTGTGTTGTGCTGCACCAGGTTCTGTGCGGAAAATAAATGAAAAACATTAGTAAAAAAAAATTATATTGTTTATATAATAGTAAGCACACACAAAAGATACATTCGCTGACCAAGTGCATCCCACAGAAACAAAAGTAGACGATAGTATTTATATTTTCTGAAGCATTTTTTGGAGCAGCACCACTTTGAACCCGAATCTCCTTTTATTCTCTTCACAGTGAAGGGGTAAAAAAAAAAGGAAAAAATTAATTGTAAAACCATGCACCTACATTAACAGGTTCGCTGCCGCGTCAGACCACATTGCAATACTTACAAAAATCCTTCCTGGCGTGTGTCGTGGTACGGTCCCAATCAGCCAGCAGCGATCTTGCCACTTCTTCCGAGAGTCATCGAATCAATGCAGAGTCAGAATGATAACGATCATGGGGGTCCCACAACGCTGCTCGCTCTTGCACAGAGTGAATGAGTTGGTCGTTATCAATCTCTGGTTTGCCTTCCTCACGTTGTGGAACCTATAGATCAAATAAAAAAAGAATTGGTAAGTAAAACTGAAAACAAATTCAATTACAACTCTGATAATGAAAAGACTACTTACACCCCGTCTTTCCTCCTCAGAAACTTGAGGCCGAGGAACCTGGGAAGATTCATTTCCACTCGACTGCTCCTGCTCTTCCGCACTGTTAGGTTCCTGTAAAGAAAATACATGATTTGCCACATGTATAGCATTGCCAGCCAATACATACCAATCAGTATATCAAATGTGATTACATAATCAGTGTCATGTCCACTCTGGGAAGCTTCACTGGAGGACATGTTGGAAGAGTAGGCAGCAGTCAAGTGAAACACTACAGAAAAGAACAGAGAAAAAAAACTAAACTTGTTAAGAGCCAAACCAAAAAAAAATAAAATTAAAAAAGTTAAAAAACACAATGGACACCAATACTTACATTACAGGCAGTAGTCCAACAGCGCAGCAGTCAGGCAGCACAGAACAGGGACAGCAGCACAGCACCGGGACTGAGAAATCCTGGACAGGAGAAATGAGGGTCAGTACCACAGCACCAGAATGGAGAAATCCTGGACACAAGAACTGAAGGGCCAATACCACACCACCGGGACAGAGAAATCCTGGACACGAGAACTGAAGAGCCAATACCTCACCACCGGGACGGAGAAATCCTGGACACGAGAACTGAAGAGCCAATACCTCATCACCGGGACGGAGAAATCCTGGACAGGAGCAGCAAGCCACAACAGTAGTCCGGGACAGGAGCAACAACCAGTCTACAAGGAACAGAAAAAAAAAATAAGTACAAAGTACAGACTGAAGAGACAGACTAACATTTTCAAAGCTTCTATACTTACATAGACAGTCTTGTGCTCACATCCAGAGTCTGGAGAGTAATGGCCTTGCAGTGTCCACACTTCCTTAAGGCTTGGTTCCACGGTCCGAACCATAGCGCTTTTGACGGAGCGGAAATCCGCTCCGTCAAGCCCGCCCCTTTCTGACGCGCGCTCTTTCCGAGTGTTAGACACCTCGAACACCTCGGAAAGAGCGCAGGGCTACATAGCCCTGTGTTAATTATGTTGCGGCGACGCACCGTCGCCGCAATACGCGAGGACATGCTGCGGTCTAAAAAGACGCGCCGCATGTCCGTTTACGCAGGTTTGCCACCTGCGTATTGTTACGCATAGTGGAGACGGGATTTCTTGAAATCCCCTCCACTATGCTGTAACATCTGGACGCTGCGTGTTTGGCGCTGCGCCAGCGCACAGCGCCAAACACGCAGCGTTTCCTGACCGTGGAAACTCACCCTTATACAGCTGGCAATTAGCAGGTGGTGAAATCATTTCCTGGACCTGCTCATTCTGAAGTACGCAAGTCCTTGCATACCAGTGCATTCCCAAAGACATTAATGTGTTGACTGCGCATAATTGACGCCTCAAAAAATGCAACATGTTGAGTTTGCCGCACATAGCGAAACGACGCATGCGTACACAACCGCATGCGAACTGATGCAAACCAAGTCCCTGCGTGCACAATGTTAAATTTAGGTACGCATGACGCATGCGGATCTATGCGGATCATACACTGCACACAGATATGCTAATGTGAAACCAGCCTTATTTCAGCGTTTTTTCAGTGTTTTTTGACCCATAGAAAGGATTGTGTATATGCAAAAATGCAGCAAAAACACAGGTATCAGGTCTTGCTGCTTTTTTGGTGCAGAAAACTAAGGAACAACAGCACTAAACTGTATCAGCATGCAGAAGAGACAAATGTATCTGAAAAACGTAGCAAAAATGCAGCAAAATCTGCTTTTTTTTATTAGCTTCTTTAATGCCTAGAGAGCTGGTTTTCCCTGCCAAAAAAAAACGCAACTTGTGAACATAACCTTAGGGTAAGTCCGCACTAGTGATTTTTTTGCAACAAAACCTGATTTCTTGGCAGGAAAGAAGCTGCAGGAAAAAAAGCAGGATTTTCTTTTTTTTGGTGCATTTTTGCTGTGTTTTTGGCATGCTAGATTTGTGTCTTGTGCATGCTGATAAAGTTTAGTGTAGAAAAAAAGTCCTATTCTACAGGATTAGGTTTTGGCATAAAAAACCATTGACATGTTTTTTTCAGCATTTTTTCAGCGTTTGTCACCCATTGACATGAATGGATGGTGAAAAAACGCTGAAAATCCACAGCAAAACCCGAAACCTGAGTTTTTGCTGTGGATTTTCAGCGTTTTTTCACCACTCCTTCATGTCAATGGGTGAAAAACACTGAAAAAATGCTGAAAAAAGCATGAAAGAAGTTATATGCTCTGTTGTGCAAAAAAACATGCAAAGCACAAAATTCTAATGACAAAAAAAACAATGTGTGTGCGCGAGATTTCTGAAATCTCATAGACTTTGCTGGTACTGTTAAACGCAGCTGAAAATATGCATAAAAAAACGCATAAAGAAAAATTGCTGAAAAAACGACTAGTGTGAACTTACCCTTATAGGTGTAGAAAATCTGCAACACCAAATACTCATCATGAGAACGTACTTTTAGAGACAATAGTAACATACCTTACAGGCTGTGGAAACCTACATGCAAACAAATGTGGCTAAGATTCTATATTTACATGTGAGTTTTGCTACATTTGTAGGTATAACGATAAAGGGGTATAAACAGTATACGGTATATCTTGTCATCAGTCCTCGGAACATAAAACCTCATGATTACAGTAATTATTAGTTTTATGTCGATATATGGAGATTTCTTATTCATCATATGATGATCGTGGCTGAATCCAGTAAGTTAACAGACTCGGAAGTTAAATGAAGATAAATGAGCCTTCTATGTGTACACGGATGATCTGCTCTATTCTCAGCAGTGAGCTAAAATCCTAGTTTGTTTTCACGGCGTGCGATACACCAGACACACCAGCAATTCATATTTATTTCGCTTTGATCAGTTGCTCCCAACAGGTCAATAAGGAGAAAATAAACTATTTTTTCGTGCATTTCTATGGCAGCTGACAAGACTGGCTGCACGGTAATGAGCCTACCTCCTCAATGCCAGTTAATCACCATATTGCTGCAATGTGAAGGCATATTTATTTCTGTAGAATTCCCCTCATATTTTAGGTGTGTCTTTCCGAGATGTCCTGGTCATAAACAAGGCCATTAAGATTAGGGACATTTCGGCAAAGATAAAGAGCTCACAATTGACACTCCCTTAATAAGGCATGGTTTTGTTCTGCTGTTTGATGTCAGGTCGAAGACTCGTAATCCCAGAAGTGTCATGCTCAGTTAGCGGATAACAGATTGTCAAAAAAAAGCAATAAATCTTCTTGCCATTAACTGCTGTGCTGAGCTGCCATCCTAAAGCAGACATGCCCGATAATTCAGTATGATGAGTGTGGCCGGCGGCAACCTTCTGGACTATGGAAACCAGCAGGGGCGTGTTAGTAGCAGTTGATTTGGATTGCTGCCTGGATGGGCTGGGCTTATATATACGCCATTATTTATCTGACAAGCACACTTGTGTGGCACCAGAATAGGGAATATTGAACAGTCATACAAGCAAAATAAGGACCCACGTGAAAAGTTCATAAACTCATTTAGCAGTTTCTTTGCTTTGTTTTATGCAAAATATTTCTGAAATTAATATATTATATATTTTTTAACTTTATATATAATTTATAAAAACTTTATATATCGGTAAATCCTCCACTCCCAATCTCACAATCAGTTTTACACACAATTTCTTAAGCTCTGATCAAACTGTAGAAAAGATGCTCTTGCACTTATGGTAAAGTGTATCCCATATAAGTTCAGTAGGATTGCTATCTGGCTATTCTATAACTACTTCCTGCTTATTTACCAAGTCATTTTTACATAGTTACATAGTTACATTTTTACATAATGTTCTTTATAGTTGACAGACTAATAAATAATATGCTATATGTAAGGGTTATATGCTATATTCTGCTTCCATCTTCGTTCCATAACCAAACTTTCTACTCATTAATGTTCAGCAGTCTCTGCTTCTGCACAATCCTACAATACAAAAGGCAGCAGTTCTCTGGATGTCAATGGACTGGAGCAGTTCTACAACTACTGGTAAAGTTTGTGATGTGATGTCAAACATTACTGATGTACAGATTTGAATGCCTCAGTACAAAACTTGGACTAATATTTCTGTTATTCGAAATCTAACATGCCATGTTATCATAGAATCATAGAATGTTAGAGTTGGAAGGAACCTTTAGGGTCATCGTGTCCAACCCCCTGCACAGTACAGGATTCACTAAACCATCTCAGACAGTTGTCTGTTCTGCCTCTGTCTGAAGACTTCCATTGAAGGAGAACGCACCACCTCCCGTGGTAGCCTGTTCCACTCAATAATTACCCTCACTGTCAAAAAGTTTTTTCTAATATCTAATCTGTACCTTCTCCCTTTCAGTTTCATTCCATTGCTTCTCGTGTTTCCATGTGCAAACGAGAATAAGTATGATCCCTCTACACTGTGACAGCCCTTCAGATATTTGTAGACGGCTATTAAGTCACCTCTTAGCCTTTTTTTTTGCAAGCTAAATATTCCCAGATCCTTTAACCATTCCTCGTAGGTCATACTTTGCAGTATTTTCACCATCTTGGCAGCTCTACTCTGAAATTGCTCATTTTTCAATGTCTTTTTTAAAATGTGGTGCCCGGAACTGAACACAGTATTCTGTTATGAATGTGCTAGAGATGGTTTCTGAGCAGAGGCTCCCTCTGGTGGTTACAGACAGTACTGAACCTTTCAGTGAGGAGTGGCAATCTGGGTTCACTGACTGGTCTGATATAAGGGAGGTTCCCTCCCATGATGGTTGCCGGTGATCAATTGTTCTTGTCTCAATTGTGGTTCCTGGTTCATTTGGAAGTTTGCTGGAGTCTTGCCTGCATCTCCTGCTTTCAGATAAGATATTTTTTGCTTTTCTTTTTGTGCTTGCTTTTTGCATTGTTTTCTGCACTTTTGTGGAGGTCAGCCAGGTCCCCTCCTGGGGCCTGAGCTCCTCACAGTTTATCTGCAGCCACTGTTATTTGCTTATTTGCTTTTTCCTGTTTTTTCAGCGGCTGCGGCTTGGTTTTTGTTCACACTGAGATCTGATTTAGTGGGTGGCGAGATTGTGTGATCTCAGTATTTTTGTAATCAGAATTGTTGGATTTTTGTAGGGTTTTCTGGGTTGCAGAAAGTAATCTCTCCTGTCCTATCCTATTTAGTCAGCTTGTGGCCCCAGCGTTTGCTCAGTCTATTTTCTGCCTATGTTTGTATTTTCATCTTGTCTAACCGCCATTATATGTTTGGGGCTTCCTATTTTCTTTGGGGATCTGCTCCGGGGCAGATAGCTTTCATCTTTCTGCCTTTAGGTGTAGTTATCTCTCAGGCTGTGACGGGGCGTCTAGGATCAACGTAGGAACGCTCCACGGCTACCTCTAGTTGTGTCGTTAGTTTAGGAATCTGCAACCTATCAGTTACCAACATCTCAGGTGTTCGGCTGCCCTGCTGTTGTTCCTGTCCTCCTCAGCTACCGAAACATAACAGTATTCCACCTTGGTCTGTCTCTGCAAGGATGTCTCTTTAAGGATAACTGACTGCAGAAATATGTCAGAAATGAGTCAGAAGTGAACAGAAGGTACGACTAACTTTTGGTATTAAATGTACTATATTTCTTCCTCTTTCCTCCACACTTACTCCCACCATGCTGTCATACGCTCTACCAGTTTTGCCTCCATTAATCCTCACTCTCTTTCCCTATCCGCAAACTCTAGCACCAGCTAACCAACTACTAATCTCTGCTTCCCTCTTGCCTCCCCACCTAACCTCCTCCGCTGACCTGCTCCTCAACCTCAGATCTCTCCTAATAAGACACAAAACAAGCTGCCCACTGTCCTTCTCCCACATACTTTGTCTCTCTCTGCTTCTCCTCAGTGATGGTGACATATCTCCCAATCCTGGACCCCCACAGCTCATACCTCCCATTATTACCCCCTCCTATCGCTCCCAACCCAGTATTAACACCCGAAATCTTTCCAACCTCAAATCTGTGCCATTGACGCCCACCACCCTGCTCCCTCTCTCTGGATCACTCTAGAATGCCCGCTCCGTCTGCAATAAACTCCATGTGATTCACGACCTCTTTACCTCTCATAATTTTACCTTCCTTGGCCTCACTGAAACATGGCTGACACACTACGACACCGCCTCCCCTGCTGCGCTATGTTATGGCGGCCTCCACTTCACCCACACTCCCCGCCCCGGCAACAGACATGGTGGAGGTGTGGGCCTTCTCCTTTCTTCTAACTGTATCTTTAACCCAATCCCATCTCTTCCTTCCCTTATCCTCCCCTCTTTTGAACTCTACTCTGTCCGCATTTACTCTCCTTCCAACCTCCAAATGGCCATCATATACCGACCTCCGGCCCGACCACTGCTTTTATTGATCAATTCTCCACCTGGCTCCTCCACTTTCTCTCTGCTGACATTCCCACCATCATCATGGGTGACTTCAACATCCCCATTGACATCCACCAGTCGGCAGCCTTCAAACTCCTGTCCCTTACATCATCTTTTGGACTTACCCAGTGGTCCTCCTCAGCCACGCACACAGACGGGCACACACTCGACCTGGTCTTCACCCGTCTCTTCTCCCTATCTAACTTCACAACCTCCCCTCTCCCCCTATCTGACCACCATCTACTCACTTTCTTATCCCTGTCCTCCTCACCTGTCACCCATGTCCAGCAACATGCTCACCCCCGCAGAAACCTTAATCACCTAGACACCCACAAACTCTCTGACTCTATTCTACCACTGGCATCCATATCCTCACTCCACAACACAGACACTGCCACTAGTTTCTACAATGCCATTCTTGCATCAGCCATCGACTCAGTCGCCCCTGTCATGCATAACAGACTGCGACAAATCAATAGTCAATCCTGCCACAATAACACCACAAAAAAGCTTCGGCAAGCATCCAGAATTGCTGAACGGCGCTGGAAGAAAGCGCATTCACAAGATGACTTCACTGCACTCAAACAAGCAACACTTGCATTCAAATCAGCTCTCACCTCTGCTAAACAGGCCTACTTTACATCCCTTGTATCTTCCTTATCCCACAACCCCAAACAATTGTTCAATACTTTTAACTCCCTCCTCTGCCCACCACTGCCCCCTCCTACCTCCCTTATCTCTGCTTACGACTTTGCCATGCCCTTCAAAAACAAGATAGACCAAACAGGGCAAGTCTTTATTATTCAACCACCACAACCCCTTTGTATATCTGACCAATGCCCAAACCCCATAACCTCCTTACCAACATCACAGAAGGGGAGCTTGCTCATCTTCTCTCCAAATCACACCTCACCACTTGAGCAGTCAACCCCATCCCATCCCACCTCCTCCCCAACCTCGCCACCATACTTATCCCATCACTAACCCACCTCTTCAATCTATCACTAACTTCTGGTACCTTCCCTTCTGCTTTCAAACATGCCACAATCACGCCTATCATCAAAATTCCAACCCTCGACCCACCTGCTATGTCCAGCTATCGCCCAATATCGCTGCTCCCACTCGCTTCCAAACTCCTGGAACAGCACGTCCACGCTGAACTTTCCTCCCATCTCTCATCTAACTTGCTCTTTGACAATGTACAATCTGGTTTCCACCCCCATCATTCCACTGAAACAGCCCTGACCAAAATTACTAACGACCTACTCACAGCCAAAGCTAACAGACAAAACTCTATACTCCTCCTTCTTGACCTGTCCTCTGCTTTCGACACAGTTGACCACTGCCTTCTACTACAGATTCTCTCCTCCTTTGGCATCAAGGATCTCGCCCTATCCTGGATCTCCTCATACCTTTCCAAACGCACATTCAGCGTCTCCCACTCCCACACTACCTCCTCGTCCCACCCTCTCTCTGTTGGAGTCCCCCAAGGCTCTGTACTAGAACCCCTACTCTTCTCAATCTATACACTTGGCCTGGGGCAACTCATAAAGTCCCACGGATTCCAGTACCACCTTTATGCTGATGACACTCAGATCTACCTCTCTGGCCCAGACTCACCTCTCTGCTGTCCAGAATCCCTGAGTGTCTATCAGCCATATCCTCCTTCTTCTACTCCCGCTTCCTCAAACTCAATGTGGACAAATCTGAACTCATCATCTTTCCCCATCTCACAGATCTTCCTTACCTGACCTATCTATAACAATTGACAACACCACGCTTTCCCCCGTACCGGAGGTCCGCTGCCTCGGAGTAACCCTTGACTCTGCCCTGTCCTTCAAACCACACATCCAAGCTCTTTCTACCTCCTGTCCCTCCAGCTCAAAAATATTTCCAGAATTCGTCCCTTCCTCAACCCTCAATCTACTAAAATGCTTGTGCATGCCCTCATCATCTCCCGCCTCGACTACTGCAACATCCTTTTCTCTGGCCTCCCTGCTAACACCCTCGCACCTCTCCAGTCCATCCTTAACTCTGCTGCCCGACTAATTCATCTCTCTCCTTGCTACTCCTCTGCATCTCCCCTCTGCAAATCTCTTCACTGGCTCCCATTCCCTCAGCAAATTACTAATACTGACCTACAAGGCCATCTGTAACCTGTCTCCCCCATATGTCTCTGAACTAATCTCCCAATACCTTCCCTCACGTAATCTCCGGTCCTCCCAAGACCTCCTTCTCTCCTCCACACTTATTCGCTCCTCACCCAACCGCTCCAAGACTTCTCCCGCATATCCCCCATCCTCTGGAATTCTTTGCCCCAACACGTCCGACTATCAACCACTCTCGGATCCTTCAGACGTAACCAGAAAACCCATCTCTTCAGGAAAGCCTACAGCCTGCAATGACCCCACTGCCTCCTCACCACTACCGGAGATATCGCCTCAACCAACACCGGAACTGCTGCAACCCCCCAACCTGCTGTCTCCTTCCCCCATCCTGTAGAATGTAAGCCCGAAAGGGCAGGGTCCTCTCCCCTCTGTACCAGTCTGTGATTGTTAGTTTGTTTACTGTAAGTGATATCTGTAATTTGTATGTAACCCCCTCCATGTACAGCATCATGGAATCAATGGTGCTATATAAATAAAGGACCAAGGAGTAGAGGGGGATAATTACTTCATGTGATCTAGAATCTATGCTTCTCTTAATACATCCCAGAAATGTGATTGCTTTTTTTTGCTGCATCACACTATTGACTCATGTGCAGTCTGTGATCTATTAGTATACCCAAATCTTTTTCACACGTTCTGTTGCTTAGTTCTATTCCTCCCATTCTGTAGATGTAATTTTGTTTTTCTCTCCCACATCTTTGCCGCACACTGTGATTTGCATCCAAACCACCCCTGCGACCGGATGGGCAATTGATTGGCTGCTGTTAACTTGATCACTGGGACCCATTCAGGCCGCATTGCCTCAGAAAAATGACATATGAAATAAGTCTTTGGCATGGTGGTCACTTGGGAACCCGTATGAACTAGACAACGGATGGCCCGACCATCCATTTCAGCCCATACGAGAGTACTCAGGGAAATCAAACTTGTGGGACTTCTTCTCTCCTTGGCTGCTCAGGCTCCGGGCGGCATCCCCTAGCCACGGAGCCCACTAGTTTAATGGCCAATGGGTAAGTAGCCTCCCCCGTCTTGCGCATCCTCGGGCATAAGGTCCAGTGTCTCGCACTTAAAACAAATCAGCTGTCTCTCTGCTCGGGATTGCCCCATTTCCTGGCAGGGCTCAGGGTCAGTTCTGTCTCCGAGGAGTTTGGGACCACCAGTGTTTTTTTCTTAAGTCGGACCACTCTTCCAGCATGTCCTGGATTTCCTTACGGATTTCTCTCACCCAACCTGGTTCAGTTGCAGGCAGAATGGATACCTCCAGCTCCGGACCTTCCCTGCCGAGGCTGCCATCCCCTGCTCTTGCTCGCGCGCACACGCTTCCGCCCAAATTTCCAGGAAAGACATGAAAAATATTTAGACTTGAGAGTCCTCAGTGGTTGATACCTTTTAATGGCTAACTGAAAAGATGGTAACAAATTGCAAGCTTTCGAGACTACTCAGGTCTCTTTATCAGGCAAAGACTAATACAACATCTGAAGAATCACATATTTATACACAAGAGGACACAGGAATAATGCAATAGGTAAGACAAGTGACTTGAAGCAGAACTGTCATTATGGCAGAGGGATGAACATAAATATTGGAACAGTTCATAGATAAGGAGTGAAAGTTTTATTACCCTCTGATTGGAGTCTGCTATTGTGTTTTGATGCCCCTAGAAGGTCAGAGAAGCAGATTCCTTAATTGATGTACACAGACATGAATCCGTGTGATATATTCATTCCAGCACTAAGAGTGTCAAAGGTCATCATAAGTTTATATTCCCAAACCTTTCTATCTTTCTCAGATTTGAAGTTAGATTTTAATACAAGTAATTCTCATCGCCACACAATAAGAGAAAAAAGAATGGATTTACCTGTGGCAAAACACTTTTGTATGCCCGGTCATAGCATGATGGATATGGAATTACTTGTATTAAAATCTAACTTCAAATCTGAGAAAGATAGAAAGGTTTGGGAATATAAACTTATGATGACCTTTGACACTCTTAGTGCTGGAATGAATATATCACACGGATTCATGTCTGTGTACATCAATTAAGGAATCTGCTTCTCTGACCTTCTAGGGGCATCAAAACACAATAGCAGACTCCAATCAGAGGGTAATAAAACTTTCACTCCTTATCTATGAACTGTTCCAATATTTATGTTCATCCCTCTGCCATAATGACAGTTCTGCTTCACGTCACTTGTCTTACCTATTGCATTATTCCTGTGTCCTCTTGTGTATAAATATGTGATTCTTCAGATGTTGTATTAGTCTTTGCCTGATGAAGAGACCTGAGTAGTCTCGAAAGCTTGCAATTTGTTACCATCTTTTCAGTTAGCCATTAAAAGGTATCAACCACTGAGGACTCTCAAGTCTAAATATTTTTCTATCTACTGGCTAACAGGTACGAAGATACACATCTTTCCTATACAGGAAAGACATGAGCAGATTGACTTGCAAGCACTCCCCAAGGCCTGTTTAAGCAGCGCATCCCTGTGGCCTGCTACTAGTTGGTCTCTCAAAATTACATCAGCGATCGCAGCGTGGATCACTTGCAGCGCATTAATGTATTGTGTCATGGACTCCACCTCCCTTTGACGTGGCTAAACAAGCACATCTGCAATTCACCAATATCCGTGCGGTCCCCCTGCATCTCTTCAAGATCTGCAACAACTTGGTGAAAGTGTTCCGCTCATGCGGGAGCCAGAACATTGCAGAGCATCTAGCTTCCCTGTCTAGGGCCATCACAGCAATCTCTGCCTGCATCCAAGGGGTCATGGGGTGCATTCTTAGCATGCCTTTAACCCGTTCGGACCAGTCCCATAGCAGTGAATTGATCCCTGTAAACTTTGGGAGATTGCTGAGTATGGCCACCAGCAGCAAGCTGGCCCTTAGGACATTCATGGCCACTTGGTCTGCCACCTCTCTACTTGTGGACTGCATCCTTCCTACTACAGCAAGTGTAAGCAGGTTGCGGGATGCAGTGACAGACAGAAGGCAGAGCAAGGGTTAAAAAATTTAACAGTTTAATGAAACGGTATTAACTCCTTGCTGGGAGATAAATGGTTAAAGGGTAGATAGTAAGAACAACAATTGCAAAACAATAGCAGTCCCAGTTATTGAAATTTTCGTGTCATTAATGTTCGCCACCGCATATGATACCGCAGGGGCTGTAGCACCGGCAACGGCCGGAAAGATGTCCACAGAGGGGGTCCCTTGAACGATGATCCGTCTTCTGGCGGCAGCGGTCGGTCTCCGGTACCTTCAGCTGAGCCCCTAGTCCATGAACTTGTGCTGCCAAAGCAAGCCAGGCCGCAGCACTCTCGCAGCTGAACGTGGGATGGCTTCCAGCAAATGGCAGGGAAGGCCGCAAAAAAGTGTCCGGTACTCGGCCTTCTCTCCTTTGCACATGTGCAGTACTCACAGTCTCTGGGTGCACAGCACCTCTCTCTCTCTCAGCTCCGCCGGTGATGACGACAGCCGACAAACGCAGCCTGTCGCAGCGCCGGTGTTCAGGAGGCGGAGCACGCTGCTCACCCTGCTGCGTGCTGCCTGTTCGCGCCAAACTGTCCCTCACTGCGCGCAGTTTTTTTCTTTTATATCGCCCTTCCTACCCGGGTCATGAGGTTGGTTCCGGTCCCTCATTCCTTCCCTCAGGCAACATGGGATGCTGCCTCAACAGTTTCGGACTCGGTTCGATACAGGTACCCGCAGCCCGGTCTTCCTCCTTACATATGTTCGTGTCACCCTGCCCCAAGGGGATAAAATTACCTTAAGATCCAGACTCCACTGGAATAACCTGGGACAAATTTTTTAAGAGGTGTTCAGTGCACCTGTTAATGAATTTGGAATATTTTTTGGTCCCATGTGCCAGCATCAGAAAGTGTACTCCAGTCTTAGACTGGAGAACATTTCTACTATTATTTATCCCACTTTTGCATCAAATTTTTAATGGAGTAAGTAATTCTAGGACATGCCCCCTCAGTTTAGCACCTACCACTTTTTAAAAAGTAGGCAGAGTTTGCTTAAAAATGTCAAAAGTCAACTGTGTATGCGACTTTTTAATCACATTTTTTTGCTTTATGAATCAGCCCTATAGAGCATGTGTGCTTATGAAGAAAGGTCACAAAACACATGAAAAAAAAATACTAAAAATATGTAGTGTATATTTTGTATTTCCCTGATGACTGAAGCAAACATGGAACCAAAAAAAACACAAGAAAAAATCTTAATCACCCACAACACTTGTGATTAAAAACACTGTTTTTGAGGACATCAAAAATACATAAAAATACATAGTGACTTTCACCTGGTCATTTTTCACATTTACCAACTTGCAGTGTTCTAACACTTTGAGGATTTAACAGAAAATTTTGATTAGCCTGGAATGTGAAGACTGGAGCACAAATAGACTAAGATTGCTCATACTACGAATTTGGTGTACAGACATATTTTTAATTTTTACATGCACATACTGCCTCTTTGATTAAATGAAATAACTTTATTAATGCATGCATATATTTCTGAAGACTTTCCACATTGCCTCAATATACTATATACTATGTATGATTTATAAAGAATAAAAAGGTGCTAATACAGAAACATTTGTTTGGAAATGAAGAGTCATCTCCACCCAAAACATTGAACTTTCATATAGCTTAAGTGTGTTTCTTGGACATTATGGGGGTATTCTCAAATTTGGCAGTCATACCCAATCCATAGGATAAGGAATTACTTATCGGTTGCTAGGGGTCCAACCAATGGCAAACCCACCGATTCTGAGAACTGGGGCTCTTCTAAATGGAGTGGAGGTCATTCATGAACACTGCCACTCCATTAATTCTTATGGGAGTTAGTTCTGTGCTCAGCTATCTCTGGTGGTCCATTTTTAAGAATGAATGGAGCGGCATTGAGTATGATCGACCAGTGCTCCATTCAGAAGATCCACGGTTACAGGAACGATACGTGTCCCAGCAGTCGGATAGGGGATAACTACCAAATTTGAGAATACCCCTATAGAGATTGCTCAATATTCCAATTCACAAGATAGGTAGTAGTAGGATTAAGTACACTTTTTTTCTGCTCGATAGCAAAAACATTAATTATGTGTTTATTAACAGTCAATGACATTGTCATTTACATCTAATTGCCATTAATGAATGCTTATTGACTTTCATTAGACAAAAAGATTTTACTTAAGAACCTGGTAAAGACATTTCTACTGGTAAATCATGAATGAAAAGTTTCATGATGTGTGTTCAGATGATTGTATATAGCAGTGGTGGACTAAATATTTAACTTGTCATGAGATGTTGACCCTTGACAACATGGAGCATTTATCCTGAAAAGTTGCTTCATTTCCAAAGAAGAAAATAGTTTTCAGTTATAAATCTTTCTTTCTTGTGCTTTATTTGAGTCCACAAGATTGGATGATACATAGCCTTCTAAAATATTTCACACAGGGCTGAGAGAGGTCAGGCGGTTACACATCTCCTGGCAGGTGGTCCATCACAGTGCATAAAGCCTGGTAGATGCAAGGTGCTTCAAAGTCGTGCTTGAAAAGTAAAAGCTGTGTATCATTGTGCTCTCTCTTTTTAATTTGAGGGCAGGCGTGCTACATGACAGATTGCTGTCCTGCCACTGAACTCTTTGTTATCCCTCAGAGTTCCACCATTACTTCTTTTCTGCAAAAGGACTCACATGTACAGGTGTCCCACAAAATGGATTCTGATCTAGTTTAGATGAAGAACAAATTAAAAATGCAATAATCAAATAAAGAGAACCAGAGTCAACATTGAACAGTTTTTTTTCACATATTCACAAGTGATAGATGACAATAATGTATAATGAAACAATGGTTTATTTTCTAGATGTTTCAAAATGGCTCTGTGTAAACAAGTTAATGTTAATCATGAACAAGCATTACAATGCTTGGATGCTCATTACTCAACGCAAGCAATTTCTAATGCTCGAATGCTCGTTTCGATTAATGAATATAATGGGATTCAATGGGAAAATCCAAGCAATTTTCCGGCAGACCCTACAAAGAGGTCTGGGGGGAGCAGTGAAAATGTTGAAATGGATGGAAAAACGTCAGAATGGAAGGAGAACGGGATTGGGAAGACCCCTGGAAGCATCTCTGACTCCCAGATCACTGCTGAGAACAATGGTGTCACACTTTTACTCCACTTTAAAGACTGACAATAAAACATTCAAAATTGACGAGAAATTGTAGTTTACAAGAAAAAAAAGTTAAACATTTTTTCTCGTATAATGACTTGTATATAAGACAAAATTTAAAATGGATTTAAAATATATTATAATTTAAGTAAATCAAAATTGTTTTTTTATTAAAAGTAATGGAAATTTCAGTGTAGTTTATAAAAGAAGCAAGAAGTACCAAAAATTAGGGACTCAGAGGGACTCAGATACACCCTGTACTAGACATATATGAGGGCCTCACACACTTCTGTTCAAATTGTAATGTAATGGTACACCTAGTCTCATAAAGGCTACACACTTTTGAGGTTATATACCAAGGAAATGCAAATCCTGCCAAAAATTACAAGCACGGTCATCCATGCCCCCTTGAAGGCACCAACTGTAGTGCTTCATTCAAATATTGTGAACAAAGTGTAGTTGTGTTACTCCTGCACTCAAGAAAGCTGTGCACACAGTGCAAAGCATGCCAATAATTACAATCAAGGTCATCCATACACCCTTGAAGGCACCAACTGGAATGCCTCATAAAAAAATAAGAAAGTGTAGTTGTAGTACTTCAACACTCATAAAGGCTTTGCACAAATTGCAAAGTCCGGAAAAAAATTGTAAGTAGTCATCCAGTCATCCCTAGACTCTAGAAGGCAACAATTGGCAGGCCTCCAAATATTGAACATTAAAAGCACTGCTGTCATCTGATGGTGACGAAAAGTCGAGTCTAATACAGGCTTTTCTTTATCAGAGTTAACCTGTCAGCACTTTCTGTTGGCAAGCAAAAGCACCCGTCTCTTATTACCCTCGTGGCACTAAAAACCCGCTCATACAAGACTCTACCGTCAGGGCAGCACAACACCCCAAAGGCTTAGAGGATCATCCCATGCCAGATGTTCAGCTTTGAGACCCAATAGATGGTCACAGAGAAATTACGGAGTAGGCTAGTTCTGTCGGCCATGAATTGCTAGACCATCTTTAAAAACTTTCCCTTCTAGTCAAAAATACCTGGTTATCAGGGCATGGAGGCTGGGAGGGTTTCATGAAATTCACCTATTCCTTTGACACTGTACCCCTGCCTCTGCTGCACCTGGTGTATCTCCCTCATTTCTCCTCTTTGGTTGGGCAAGGAATCTTTCCCCACTAGCGTTGTCTAATCGGAATTTTTACAACATATTTACGACAATCACCTTCTAGTATAGCACCATTTTAGAAGGTCTCTCCACCCCAGAATAAGAGATGCAAAGTTCTCCTTGCAGCATGGTCTAGCAGGTGACCAATCATACTCATTTTTGGCTAAGATGAAAGTAATGTGAGGGTCACGGAAAGGCAGCGGTACATAAAGTCTGCCATATGTACCAAGGACCTACAGCCAACACTTTCCTGTCTCCACCAAGATGATACTCACCATCTCCTCCCCCTTCTCCTCAATATCTTCCTTCTCATTCTCCTTCTCACCTATCCACAAAGGAGAGATGGAACAAAGTTTGTGTGGGTACTAGCCTGTGTAGCTCCTGTTCCTCTCCTCTTCCTTAGCCTCCACTCCTCCTTGTTACCCAATCTGTGCTGAGCGGATGAGATGAGCTGGGAAGTATCTCCCAGTCTCATGTCTTCCTCTGTCTCACCTGATCCACATGCAAACAACTTGCACCATTGCCTGCTCCCGCATAGGAGATGGGAATCCCATGGACGTTGTGATCTCTGGGTGGTAGCCCGTCTCAAGCTGCCTCCAGAGGCTCTCCAGGCCCATTCATTTCATCCTGCTCCATTCCTTTCAGATCATGCCCACTGCATACCAGCCATGTTGACTCTCCATTTTGAGGAACGTGACCTTGTTCAACTGTCAGCTCTTGCAGCCTTTAAGGTAAGTGTTCCGTCTCTACTGCCTGCTGGTTGAACAAGATGTGATGATGCATACCAAACTCTTTTATGGACCACCATCTCTGCTGCTGGTCATACATACCAACCTTCCCCCGGGATGCCAACTGTTGGTACCTTGCAGCTAACAGGCCCAATAGCATTTTTCCAGTCGTGGTCCTATCGGCCCCTTTGTCTCATTTGACCCGCCTATGCCCCACAGTCCGCTCACCAGTTTCTGGATCATGGCTCTCCCATCCACAGTCCGCATGAACCCCAGTGGTGAAGACTGCAGTCTGGGTTCGGGACTTGGTGGTTCCGAGAAAGCAGCCGGTTCCAGACCTCAGGCTCCTGACGCATCTGCCTTCGTGCCAGCTTCCTCTGCCTCCAGCATTCTTCCGGTCACTTCCTTGGGAGTCTCAAGTGATTCTACCATCTCTGTCGCCCACTAGGCATGTTACACTTCATGGATGACTTTTTGAATCCAGAAAAAATTTTGAATGCTTTTTGGAGTGTTGTATGCCACAGAAATGTACCTCACAGCATGGAATACTCTATGGATGAGTGACTGAATATATAAAAATGTTTCAAAGCTGTTACGACACAGGTGTAGGGTGACCCGGACCAGAGGCTCCTTCCCTGTCCCTACCACTAGGGGCGCTCTAGCTTGCCCTATTCCCCGGGATACTTCTGAAGGTGAAGATGCTGGGGCCGCCACCCTTGCCTTATCTCCTGAATTAGCTCTCTATCTTTTCTCTTCCCCTATCAAGGCAAGAGGGGCACTACTGTGCACCGCAGTACTCCAACCCAACAAACAAGGCTACACAAACAAGTGGGTAACTGAAAATACCAGGCATTCAAATATTTACCACGGTGTGTCCGGGTGTCTGCTCACCAGACTCTGGCCTGAGTGTCTGCCTATCTTCATGCTGCGCACGTGTCACAGTCACAGCTTGCTGGGGGGCGTAGCTTGCAGCCGGGATGGATGATGGGGAACGGGCACACTCTCCCCTTCCTCTAACAGTTAACTGCCTGAAGGTGCTGTTTGACAGGAATGTTCTGTACGGATGTTCTGTCCCTTCCGTCAGACCTGCACACGTCCGTCCAAAGAGCTTTCTCGTCACTCCTCTGTCTTTCATCCCGCGCACAGCATGGCTAAATCCAGCTCTGCCTCCTTCAGTCTTCACCAAACCCTGGTCCTCTCCTAAAGAGCTTCCCCCCTGCAACATGGGTGACAGCCCCGATGGTCCCAGACCCGAAGCAGAAAAGGCACCCCCGTGTTTATCCACCTTCTTACACACACATACATGCCTGGCCAAGCACTCTATCCCTCCAATAACACATGTAACAAAGCTGTGCAATGTCATCAGTAACCCAAGCTTAGCGGCGCCTGTCCTTTTAGAACCCCTGATGGTGTCGTACGGCCAGCCAATCACAGTAATGCCACTGCCAAGATGGCAACAGCATTACTGTGACACACAGGCAATGCCCGCATGGCTGTGCTAAATGTGCGAGACGGGGATTTGAATTTGAAATCGAGTGATCATCGAGTAACGAGCACATCCGATCACCCAGATACTCGAGTGATATCCGAGTATCACCGAGCACATTCGCTCTACCTATTACCCAAAACTTTCTGATCAGAAACTATAACAACTTTCAAAAAAGGCTGGACGATTTCCTTGATACACATACCATTGCGGGTTAAAGTTAAATTAGAGAAAAAATGTACAATTTGTGGAGAAAGGTTGAACTAGAAGGACCTAGGTCGTTTTTCAACCTATTTCACTATGTAACTATGTAACAAGCAATACATCCAGAAAGGCAGTTTACGTGGTAACAAAATTATAATACTCCCTCCTTCAAGGAGATGTCAAAACCTTGTTTTATCAATATTCCATATGTCTGAAAATTAGAAAAAAAGAGTTTTTGTTGACATAGCCAGCTCACCGCTTTGAAGAAACCAGGAATACATCCAGCCTGTGGTTACATGTCTGAAAATATATCAACCAGAACCTGGAGCAATCAGTAGAGGAAGCAGTGTCAGAAATGAGAGACTAAAATTATTTCCTAACACATAGGTCCCGACTTATCAAAGTATAAAAGAATTGTGATGAAAAAAACAAGTTTCTTGTGTCACTTTTCCAGAATTCCCCTAATTTTAAATAATCCAAATAATGCACTTTATTCCATTTTTCTTTACAGAACTGCTTTAATTCAGATCTACATGTGTAAGGTCCTAAGGTGTATATATATAAATATTCATTGAAAAAAGATACACATTCATCTTGTATCAAAAAATATAGAAATATATCACCATCTGAATGTATTTTTGAATTACTGTTAAATGTAAGAAGACTTGAGAATTTAATCAATCCAAAACTGTGTACTCATGGGTCACCCTCTTTCACTTGCTAGCTGTGTCCCCTACATTGCTTTTTGCAAACTTTAAACAGGACTGCTTACAGTTTACTTTAAAAAATAACTTTATTCTTGCCACTCTTCCATAAAGTCCATAATTATGGAGTATATGACTAATAGTTGTCCTGTAGCCAAATTTTTTCGCTCACCTGAGCTGAGGATCTCTGATGCTTCACCAGAGTGACCATGGGCCTCTAATTAATGCTCTCCTAAAAATATATATACACATATTTGGTATAGCTGCATTCATAATCGCCCGATCTATCAATATAAAAAAAAATTAACCCGATCACTAAACGGAGTAACGAGAAAAAAATTAAAAACGCCAGAATTACGTTTTTTTGGTCACTGCTACATTGCAATAAAATGCAATAACGGGCGAACAAAAGATCATTATCTACACTAACATGGTATCAATAAAAATGTCAGCTCGGCACACAAAAAATAAGCAGCCCCAGATCACGAAAAATGGAGACGCTACAGGTCTCAGAAAATGGAGCCTTTTTTTTTTTAACCAAAGTTTGGAATTTTCTTTCACCACTTAGATAAAAAAGAACCTAGACATGGTTGGTGTCTATGAACTCGTAATGATGTGGAGAATCATAATGGATGGTCAGTTTTAGCATTTAGTGAACATGGAAAAAAAAAAAAATCAACTTTGGAATTGCACTTTTTTTGCAATTTCACCGCACTTAGAATTCTATTCCCGTTTTCCAGTGCACGATATGTTAAAACCAATGGTGTCGATCAAAAATACAACTTGTCTTGCAAAAATTAAACCCTCACATGGACGTATTGAAGGAAAAATAAAAAAGTTATGGCTCTGGAAAAAGGGAACAAAAAACGAAAAGGCAAAAATGAAAATACGGTCATGAAGGGGTTAATATTGAGCAGCATTAAGTATTGACATCCACCATATACCATATGAGCCGACACACAGCCCGCTATATACCCTAAGTACCCACACACAGCCACCTATATACAGTATGAGCCCCCACATAGCCTCCTATATACAATATGAACCTCGACATTGGCTCTTTTATAAAGTACTAGCTGAAGAGCCCGGCGCTGCCCGGGCATAGTACCTAACTACGGTTAGTTATAACAAATTGTAATGATTATATCTATATACAAGTATTCAGCTTTCTCCCCATTATGTAGATAGGGCCAAAATAGTTTGGCGATTTGGAACGTGCGGGGGTTAAAATTTCCATTCAACACATAGCCTATGATGCTCCTGGGGTGAGATGTGCGGCATACAAAATTTCATGCCGTAAGTAAACGGTGCAGATTCCTATCCGAGCCAAAATATTTGCCGATTTGGAATGCGCGGTTAAAATTCTACTCAAAACTAGCCTATGACGCTCCCGGGTCGAGACGTGCGGTGTGCAAATTCATGCCCGTAAATGCAGATTCCTATGCGGACATACACACAAGCATTCAGCTTTCTCCCCTTTGTAGATAGGCCAAAATTTTTGGCGATTTGGAACGTGTGGGGGTTAAAATTTCCATTCAACACATAGCCTATGATGCTCCTGGGGTTGAGATGTGCGGGCGTGCAAAATTTCATGCCGTAAGTACAACGGGGCAGATTCCTATCCCGGGCCAAATTATTTGCCGATTTGGAATGCGCGGGTTAAAATTTAGACTAAAAACCTAGCCTATGACGCTCCCGGGGTCGAGACGTGCGGTGTGCAAAATTTCATGCCCGTAAATGCAGATTCCTATGCGGACATACACACAAGCATTCAGCTTTCTCCCCATTATGTAGATAGGGCCAAAATTTTTGGCGATTTGGAACGCGCGGGTTAAAATTTTGATTCAAAACATAGCCTAGGACTCTTTCGGGTCGAGACGTGCGGGCGTGCAAAATTTCATGCCCGTAAGTGCGACGGTGCGGATTCCAATCCCGGACAAACATACCCACATACATACACACATACATACATTCAGCTTTATATATTAGATGAATTCAGCACTAGAAACACCATTAGTACATTGTACATAAATTGTAATGTCAGGTGAGACCCCTATACATTTGTATCGCATGAACCTATAACCTCCAATACATCCTTAAAAATGGTAAGGAGAAACTGGGAGTTGTTGATATCAATCATCATTAGACTGCGGACCATAAAGGAACCAAAGTACTTATAATAAATAGTATCAAAAATAAACATTTACATCAGAGCCTTGGGATTCCAAATCGGTATTTACTGTATATCCTATACAAATCAGTCACACTTTGGTTTTTACACTTTAAGAAAGGTGGCAGTCCAGCACAGAAACAAGTTGTATTAATAAAAAACTATTTGGAATCACAACAACGATCTTCATTGTCGCAGCACAACACATCTAAACATGACAGTTTCCATTTTTGCCATTATACATATGAAAACAAATTTCCTCCAACCAGAGAGCAGCAGCACTGGCTTTCTGCGCTTTTATAGGTGATGTGTCTGCACGCTACACCTTCAGGAGGATGCTACTATCGTTTATACTTGTCTTTTAACAAACAGTATTGTCCTATTTTGTGTGTGCTTCTACACCTGTCCAGAACTTCTCATGTTTAATTAGAGAGCAAAGTTGTGGTGGCCACATATTTATTTCGGGGGGCACAGTGGTGGCTACATGTTTATTTAGGGGTGCACAGTAGCTAAATTTATATCCAGAAAGTACAGTGCTACTAGAGATGATTGAATGTTTTGGAATTCCAATTAACCAGGTTCATCAAATTTTTCACTCCAATTGCCCTGAAAAGATGTGTGTAACACTAGGTCTACTAGGCCTACAAAGATTGTATGAAACGATTTTCAAACACAAACACAGCCATGTAATCACATTGTCTGACACTGATTTTTTGCTGTAAAAACTTTATTGCTGGCTTTCTTTTGCATTCAAGTGCATTAAGAATGTGTAATTGTGTAATTGTGATTCAAATACAGAATGACCAATGTCAGGTCTACAACCTATCACTGATCAATCAAACTGAGTCTGGCGATGCTGCTGGCAACTCTCTAATCTTTTCCCCCCACTCACCAATCGATTGAATCTCTGTATTAGGCTGGAGTCACATTCGCAAATAGCATCCCATGCAAGAGCATCCGGCTCAAACTCTGTTGTGTCAGTGCAATATGCTCCGATTCTCTCGCATGCGATATTTGCAGCATAGGTGCAGCAGAGTCGGAGAAAGATGTTTTTCCATCTCCTACATTGCTGTCATTTGCGATAATCGGACTGCCCTAGGATGATATCCAAGTATCTTTCACACACACCCATAGGCTTGTATTGGTGAGTGAAAGTATAATATTACAGGCTAATTCACTAGTTTCCTAGATACTGCGTTGATCCAGGAGCTAGTCGATTGCTGTATGTGGAGTCGGGAAGGAATTTTTTTCCCAATGTGAAGCTTACTGTTTGCCACTTGGGTTTTTTGCCTTCCTCTGGATCAACATTTTAGGCAGGTTAGGATAGGATATGGTTGAACTAATGGACTTAAAGTCTTCCTTCAACCTTAATAACTATGTTACTATGAAATCCGATTCTCGGATGCAATTGTTATCTCATGCCAAATAAGCATGAGTAAAAAAAATTGCAGATCTGAGCTGCCCCATAGAATAACACTGGTCTGAGTGCTATGCAATGCTTTATTGCATAGCATTTAACCGTGTTATACGCTCATGTGAGCGAGCCCTTATTCATAGACTACTACTCTCATCTACTTCTCTGCTTCAGTTTTACAAACATTTAAAGGGAACCTGTCAGTTGAGTCATGCTGTGTGTGTTTTACTCTGAAGCAATAAAATATTTAATAGAGAACACACTTTGAAACATCATCCGAGAACTATGAATCATGGATAACTAGTCAAAGAGGTTAGCTTCACCTCATCCCACTCATTATGATGACAAAAGAACAAGAATTATCCAAGACCCAGAGTCCCCAGATGACTTTTCAAACTATGCTTTCTCTGAAACACCATCGCGTTTTAGAGTAAACCACGGATGGCTGCAATAACACAGTGTCCAATTCATGCTGCCTGTTAAACAGGCAACATGAATCAACTGACAGTTTCCCTTTAATGTGTGGAGTATTTGTCCAATGTTGTAGGACTTTCTCTTTTTATCGCTATTGCAAAGCTGTGCGTTCAGACGCTCTGTCACTATCCTAAAATCACCCTTAGGTAGGGGTCAGATTAACGAGTTTAATGCGAGAAACTCGCACAAGTCTCTCGCATTAACACCCGGCACTGCCGCCGGCACTCAGACCGGAGTGTATGGCTGCATGTATTTCTATGCAGCCGCACGCTCTAGTCCGAGTGCCGGTGGCAGTTGATGCGAGAGACTCGAGCGAGTTTCTCGCATCACTCACGCTAGTGTGAAACCGGCCTTATATGGCTGCTGCATTCCCTGCTTAGGCTTTTATACATGATTTGATTATACCCTCTTGGTTGGCTGCGCTGTAAAAGGTTATATGATGTGATAGGTACAAGGCATCATAGGGAAGCCCACACGGTCAGACCACGGTCGTTATTTCAGCTTTCTGTGACTGATGCAATTTTCTGCAATGTGTAAAAAGATGGTGAGCACTATTTGGGCAATTTGTGCTTTTGTAATCACAAATTGTTAGTTTGCTCTGACTTGCAAATTTCATTAAATTCGACTTGAATTCGATTTGCATAGGAGTGATTCAATCATTTCTAGTGGCTACATTTTTTGAGAAGGTACAGAAGCTACATTTATATCTAGGGAAGCACATCAGCTTTTTTATGCAGAGCACAGTGGCTAATCATTTATAGAGAGAGTACAATGTTGGGCAACTTTTGTTGAGGAAAACATCTTTAACAGTCATTTGTGAATTGGTGGAGGGAATGAGCTTGTGTGTTTTACTTTGAACTCACCAATGTCTATTAACCAGTATTTATCCTTTGTATGGCCAAGGTCCTAACCATGTAAATCAGAAAACAAACTCCTATTCAGCCTGTCATGTCAATGGTGGCTGTTGTGCCAGGATCCTGAGCAATTACAATACTAGTAAGCCAACCCTCAGCAATTACTATCATTTTACTTATGACTAACCTGTCTTTACCATTAGAGATTCTGTCTGAGTAAAATGCTTTGCATTATTTGCTTCAATCTGTTCACATTAACAACAGCATAGGTGGCTAAATGAAAGCTTAACTTGTGTAACTTGTCCCTTTGCAATATTTATGTTAAAATGCAAAATTGGAGATACTTTTAGACATTCTGTGTACCATAGCATTCAGGACCCTCCTTATTCACTCATAAATCCGCAAATTAGGCCTTAAATCTGCATGGCACTCTTTCACTCCTGTGCCCTATGATATATCCTGCCAAAAGATTAGGGTCTTTTTGTGGCACAAACTGTGTACAAATATTAGGTGCTCAAATCAGATACTGCAATGGACTGGGTGGTGGAAACACTGTGTCATGATCCGAGGAGAGACTGGAAGGGTGTGATTAGGTGCCACACGAAGTCCAACCTCAAATGCACGGCCGTTGGCCCCTTCAGGAAGGCTAATATTGAGGGCAATCTGGCCTTTTTTCCGGTTCCGAGGCTCCGAGGGGCCCATGGCCAGATTGCCTTCATGTGCGGCGGGCAAGGAGCGATCCCTGCAGTTCCACTGCCTTCAGGAGATAATAGCAGTGGAGCGGAGCTGCAGGGATCCATCCTCTGCTTGCTGCCCCATTTTCTGTCTGACACAGTCACGCGGTTGGATGACATCAACATACAGCGCACACCTGTGTCAGAGAGAAAGCTGAAGGCAACGATGATGATGCGGGGGAATGTGCATAGAGGTGAGTGGTGTGTTTGTTTTTTTTAACAATTCATTGGGGGAGAGGGCAATTATGGAGGAGGTGGTAGAGAGGGCAATGATGGAGATGGTGGAGAAGGCAATAATGGAGGTGGGGAGAAGGCAATGATGGTGGTGATGGAGAAGAGGGCAATAATGGAGGTGGTGGGGGAGAGGACAATGATAGAGGTGGTGGGGGAGAGGGCAATGATGGATGTGGTGAGGGAGAGGGCAATGATGGAGGTGGTGGAGATGGCAATGATGGCAATGTTGAGGGTGATGGAAAGTGTTCTCTCCAGCCATATAATTGCTGTCTAGAAAGTCTAGTCATTTTTTATGTCTCCAATTATTATAGACATTGTATTTTTGAGTGTATTAGTCTTTCATACATTTCATATTGTAAGGTAACAGCACCACCTGCTGGCCGTTTAATGCATAGATTCTAGTTTAATTTGCAATGTCTTGTGGGAAGTTCCGAGGGCATTGTGGGATGGTTCCTGTTGCATCATGGTCTTGTTTATGACACTGTGAAGGGAACAGCAGCCATTATTTCTCCATGTGTCTTAGGAGAAACTACACCATTCGTGTTCTTCATGTTTCTTAAACAGCCTGCTCTAAGCATAATCGGTAAGCTCTATCTAGGTGTTATAATCCTGTTTTTATCAGTACGTTTGTTGTATTAAGTATGTAATAATCAGTTTGTATATTACATCATCTTACCTGTGCAGTTATATATTCTGAAATGCTCCTGTTGTTGCATTCTATAGTTTCACCTTTCCTGTCACATCTGCAATCAATAAAAGAAGGTTACAATTTTACAGCCTCTTTTTCTTAAAGAAGCCAGGGGTTTAGCTACATGTCTCATCGCACGCCCTGCTAACGTGTATGAGGACAGTATAGATAGCGCAATGATTGGGGTGGTGGATAGGGCAATAATGAGGGTGGTGGACAGTGCAATAATGGAGGTGGTGGGGAGAGGGCAATGATGGAGGTGGTGTTGAACGATGATTGAAGTGGTACTCACTTATATAGCATCATTAATTCTACAGCGCTTTACGGACATTATCAATTTCCCCAGAGGAGAAGTAGTATAATGGGGATCTGACACCCCTTCCACTACAGGCAGCCCACCAGATTGAGACCCATCTTGGAGTCTCCACATTTCATAAAATTGTTTGTAACATCAGTAGCAACAGCAGGCACAGAAGCCAAGACAAAGGTGTCACAGACTGCAATAGCATGATATCAATGCAGCACACTAAAAACGACTCCATTGCCTAGTTTGCCCTGTCTGCGACTGGGGAGAAAAAGTCATTGAAGGTCCATGACTCATTCATCGTGATGAAAGTTAGGTGGTCTACACTTTCAGGGGACAGTCGGATGCGCTTTTCCATCAGGACACCACCAACAGCGATGAAGACATGTTCTGAGAGAACGTTGACTGCTGGGCGTGACAAAACCTCCAAGGCGTGACAGGCAAGCTCAGGTCATTATTCCATTTTAGGAAGACAAAAATGCAAAGGGTCAAAACTCCTCCTTATGGCATTGATATTGAGCTTGAAATACTCCTGCATTATCTTCTCCAGTCGTTCATTACGTGTCAGACTTGTACTCTGTTCTGCTGGTGCACTGGCTGGTCTAAAAATGTGTGAAACAACTCACAGAAATAGCTTATTTTAATTTTACTTTATTTTACTCACTTATATAGCGCCATTAGTTACACGGTGCTTCACAGACATTTTAGGCACTGTCCCTATTGGGGCTCACAATCTAAATTTCCTAGCAGTATATGTCTGGAGTTTGGGAGAAATCCAGAGTAACAGGAGGAAACCCATGCAAACACGGGGAGAATATACAAACTCCTTATAGATGTTGAACTTGGTGGGGTTTTAACCCAGGATTCCAGTGCTGCAAGGCTGCAGTGCTAACCACTAAGCCACCGTGCTGCCTCTGCCACTAACACTGCTGCTGCTAATGTTTTTGCATTGACGACTAGAAGTTAGCGTAGCTGGAAGTATATAACTGCAGTGCACACTGTGTGCCTCACTTCTGTCTTGTAAAAAATCACTCTTAAATTTGTCTACAAGCATGTTTTGATACTCTAGCATACCCGTGTCCCTTTCAAGGGGGTGAAGCATCTGGCTTAATTTACTCTTGTATCACGGATCTAACAGTGTGGCAACCCAGTAATCATCACTATTTTTAATCCTAACAATATGGCCAACAATCTTGTTGCAGATAGTGCAACAAGAAGGCGTTCATTGTCACGGACGCCGCCGGTACTCACCTGCGCGTCCCCGCTCCCCAGAGCGTCTCCACTGCTGTCTTTCGCTGCCCCTCGACCACCCACTTCGGGTCTCACAGCGTCTGTGCTCCACGCAGGCGCAGTGGCACCCTCTCCTCTGCAAGGGTACCTGGGAGCTTGTGACCCGGTGGCTCCGCCCCCAATATGGCAGCGCCCATCGGGTATTTCTGCAGGCATCTGCACAGGTAAGGTGCCTGATTATCTTCTGCAGTTGTGCCAAGCGTCTTTGCGCCTGGCATCTTCCTCTCCTTCAGGCCCCTTACCTTTTGCCTGCCCTGTGTCCCAGCCATGCCTGCCCTGTGTCTCAGCCAGGCTGCCCTGTGTCTGTCTCAGCCGTGCTGCCCTGTGTCTCAGTCGTGCCTGCCCTGTGTCTCAGCTGTGCCTGCCCTGTGTCTCAGCTGTGCCTGCCCGGTGCCTCAGCCATGCCTGCCCCATGTCTCAGCCATGCCTATCCTGTGTCCCCGCCATGCCTGCCCTGTGTCTCAGTCGTACCGTCCCCCCTGTGCCCCAGCCGTGCCTGTCACTCCTGAGTCTCAGCCGTTCCTGTCTGTCCAGTGTCTCCGCCGTGCCTGCAGTCCTGTGTATCTTCGTGTCTCCGATTGTGTGCTCGTATCTGCAGCACTGTCCCTTTGCATCTCCTTCATTGTGTTTCCTCTTTCTTCCCTACAGCTCTGGTTTAAACTGCCCAGATTTCTCTGGTTCCCTGGTACCTTCCGTTCTTGTGTACCCACCCCGGCGTTGCTATTCCTGTGGTCTCAGTCCTTCCTGCTCTGCCCTGAGTTGCCCCTTTGGCTCCGGCTGTTGTGGTTCCACCTCCCTTGGACCTGTTCCTAACACTCCCTGTATAGGGGGTGATCTCACCTGGTCCGCTCGCCCTCGGGGGCTCTGGAGCCACGACCCAGAGGGTCCACTCTCGGGTTTTTCTCTAAAAAAGACTCTAACCCTAACAGTATAATCAGGCCATGGACCCCGCTGGAGCCTTGGCCGCCCAGATCGAGCTTGTATATTTACGGGAGAATCAGACACGTATCATGTCTTTTATGAAGTCCATGGACTCGCGACTCTCCGCGCTCCAGACTTCCGAGACACCAGGCTCATATTCTTAGTTATATGGCCTCGTGGACGACCGTCTGCTCTCCTTACAGTCGGCCGCTTCGACTTCTGCTCAAGCCATGACTACCCACCCTCAGCCCCGTTTGGTGAAACCCCCATGGTACAATGGTGACCCTGAACTATGTTGGGGGTTTCTTAATCAATGCCGTCTCCATTTCGAGCTCCTACCTCAGCAATACCCCACGGATCGGGCCAAGGTAGCCTTCATTGTTTCCTATCTGAAGGGAGACGCTTTGGCATGGGTCAGTCCTCTCTGGGAGCATGACGACCCTGTGGTCTCTCAGTTGTCGACCTTTCTGGAGACCTTTCATAGGGTATTCGATGAGTTGGGTCGCCTCACTTCTACTACGGAGTCTCTCCAGAGGCCCCTGTCGGTTGGCCAGTATGCCATCCGATTTCGTACCCTATCCTCTGATTTAGGCTAGAACAACGAGGTACTGGTGGGAGCTTTCTGGCGAGGTCTTTCAAGGCGTATAAATGATGAGTTGGCAGGCAGCGACACCCCAACTGTCTTGGAAGATCTAATTTCCCTGGCCACTCGCATCGACCTTCACTTTCAGGAGCGTGCTCATGAGAGAAGACCTCCTCATCCTTCTCCGTCCACCCGTCCTCCTTTCAGTCCTCGGCCCCGGATGTCCTCTTCTGCCTCTGCGCCAGATCCGATGCAAGTGGACCATCTTAAGCTATCCGAGCAATGTCGTAAGGAGAGACGCACCCGGGGCCTTTGCTTCTATTGTGGAAGTGCGTCCCATTTACTCCGAGCCTGTACAGAACATCCGGAAAACTCCTTTGCCTAGGCCAGGTAAGAGAGGCCTTCCTAGGTGTGTGTGATAACTCTCTACACCTCACTCTGTCTGTCCTACTGCATGTCGGTGGTAAACGTTTTTCTGTCACAGCCTATGTGGATTCGGGCGCAGTGGGAAATTTTATTAGGCTTGAGGAGGTTATTAAATTTTCGGTCCCGGTGAGGACTTTGGAAAATCCTCGGATCCTTGCATCTGTAGATGGTAAACCCTTGCAGGAGACTATTACCCAGGTCACGCAAATAGTAGAGTTTCAGGTAGGGCTTTACACAGAGAAAGGATTGCATTTTATGTTTTAGTGGGCATCTCTCATCCTATCCTTCTCAGTCTTCCCTGGTTGTGAACCCACGAGCCCACTTTGAATTGGCATAATGTGCTGTGAATGCTATGGATTCTGAGGTGGGGCTCCCTCTGGTGGCTGTTGATATTAATGAAGCTGTCTTGACTGACAGAGGCCCTTCAGCTGAGGATCCAGCTGCGGACGACATCGGAGTGATGACTGGGGAGATTTAAGGGAGTAACTTTCCCATGATCCTCGCCAGTGATTAGTTTTCTCTTCCTGGTCCAGTTTGGAAGTCAGCTGCTGCAGGCTCCTGCAACTTCCAGATAAGCTATTTTCTGCTCGTTCTGTGGTTTTGTTTTCTTTTGGGTTTTTTTTTTGCCTTCTGAGTGAGGACAGCCGGGTTCCCCTGCTGGGGCCTGCACTCGTTTCTGTTTCTCAGTTATCTCTGTTCATTTGTTCAGTCCCTGTTATTTCAGTGGCTGCAGGGTAGCTAACTGTTCACACCAGTGTTCTGATATAGCAGAGAGAGATCGTGTGGTCTCAGTATTTTTTGGAATCAGAAGTGTTGGAATTTTTCTTAGGGTTTTGCTGGATTGCAGAAAGTATTCTATTCTGTCCTGTCCTATCTAGACAGTTCTGGGCCCCAGCGTTTGCTTACTCTATTTTCTGCCTGCATTTGTATTTCATCTTTCTCACCGCCAATATATGTGTGGGGCTACCTATTCCTTTGGGGCGCTACTCCGGGGCAGTTAGCTTCCTCTTTCTATCTCTAGACTAACTCTCCGGCTGTGTCGAGGCGTCTAGGTCATCGTAGGTACGTCCCACGGCTGCTTCCAGTTGTGTGTTTAGTTTAGGGTTCTGCAATCCATTAGTTACCAACCTCTCTGGGTGACAGGCTGCCTCAGCTATTTTTGTTACTGTCCTCCTCGGCTACCATATCATAACAATAATGGTAATATTCTGCGCTGGGGGGATTCATGCCAGGGGCGGTGTCTGCTGCCTGTGCTTCCCATAGGTGTTTCCTGTTCCCTTTCCTTCTCTTTCACGTTGCCCTCCGTTTATTGTTCCTTCGCGGACGTCTTTGACAAAAGGAGGCCGAGAGCCTTCCTCCGCACCGATCCTATGACTGCCCCATTGACCTCGTTCCTGGTGCCGTTCCTCCTAGAGGGAGAATCTATCCTTTTTCGCCTGCGGAGACTCAAGCCATGTCGGAGTACGTTCAGGAGAATCTGGCCAAAGGCTTCATTCGGAAATCTTCTTCACCTACCGGCGTGGGCTTCTTCTTTGTAAAGAAGAAAGATGGCTCCCTTCGTCCTTGTATTGACTACAGAGGCTTGAACAACATCACGGTAAAAAACAAATACCCGTTACCACTTATCCCGAAGCTCTTTGACCACTTAAGAGGAGCGTGAGTGTTTAACAAGCTTGACCTTCGTGCGGCCTATAATCTGGTCCGAATTCGCGCTGGGGATGAGTGGAAGACCGCATTCAACACGCATGACGGGCACAATGAGTATTTGGTTATGCCGTTCGGCCTTTGCAACGCCCCTGCGGTATTTCAGGAATTCAAGAATGATATTTTTCAGGATCTCCTCTACTATAGTGTTGTGGTTTACTTGGATGACTTCCTTGCGTTTTCTCTGGATCTATCAGCCCACATACGGGACGTTCGTCAAGTTTTGCAACGTCTAAGAGAGAATCAACTTTTCGCCAAGTTGGAGAAGTGCATTTTCGAACAGCGTTCTCTGCCTTTTCCTGGGTATATCGTCTCAGATTCCGGCCTGAGGATGGATCCTGAGAAGGTGTCTGCTGTCCTCGATTGGCCATGTCCCCTTGGAGTAAAGGTAATCCAACGCTTCCTTGGCTTCGCCAACTATTATAGGCAATTTATTCCCCATTTCTCCTCCTTGACTAAGCCAATTTCTGCCCTCGTTCGAAAAGGAGCCACCCCCAAGCTATGGTCCTCTGAGGCTGAAAACGCCTTTCAGACCCTGAAATGAGAATTTGCTATGGCCTCTGTGCTTCATCGACCGGACACCAACAAGCCATTTATCCTCGAGCTTGACGCATCGTTGGTTGGAGCAGGAGTGGTGCTTTTACAGAAATCCGCCTCTGGACGGTTGGTCACCTGCGGATTCTTCTCTAAAGCCTTCTCTCCCCCCAAACACAATTATTCCATTGGAGATCGAGAACTACTAGCCATAAAATTGACTTTAGAGGAATGGCGTTACCTCCTAGAGGGGGCCGTTCATCCTTACGTCATATTTACTGACCACAAGAATTTGGCCTATGTCCAGTCAGCCCAAAGGCTCAATCCTCGGTAAGCCAGGTGGTCCTTGTTCTTTGGACGGTTTGACTTTGAGCTTCACTTTCGTCCTGGTTAGTGTTGAGCATTCCGATACTGCAAATATCGGGTATCGGCCGATATTGGCTGTATCGGAATTCCGATTCCGAGTTCCGATATTTTCGTCTTATCGGATACCGGAATCGGGATTGTCACTGTCACTGTCAGTGTCCGTCGGTCGGGTCTGTCAGGAGTCAGCGGCACTTACCTGGCAGAAGATCTCCGGCGGTCACATCCCGGACTGCTTCATGGCCGCCATCTTCTTTCCCCGGCGGTCACATGCAGTATCTCGCGATAACTGCAGTGACTGCTGGGTAATCCCGGCCGTAAAGCAGTCAGTCCGATGACGTCACCGCCGGGGAAGCAGGTAATCAGCTGTGCTGCGTTGCGATGACAGGCTCTGCCTGTCATTGCGATGTAGCAGAGTTGGATCATCGTGGGACACTCGTTACTATGGACTGCGTCGGACAGGTGGTATACTGTTGGTTTGTTTTTTTTCTTTTTTTACAGGAGATCGATGGCGTCGCAGGAATGAGAGTACAATAAAAGAAATGAAAACTGTGTTGTCTCTTTTATTTCATTAAAATACTTTTTTCTTGCTTTGTCTTTTTTTTATACATTTAATAACTTTGGGATTAATAATGGATCGGTGTCTTATTGACACCTCTCCATTATTAACCGGGCTTATTGTCACCGTGCAATCAATGGTGACATTAACCCCTTATTACCCCGCTTGCCACCGCTACAGGGCAAGTGGGAAGAGCCGGGTAAAGTGCCACAATTGGCACATCTTTTGATGCGCCAAATGTGGGGCTGCTGTAGCCTGGTATTATCAGGCTGTTGAGGGCCAAAATCCATGGGCCTTGACAGTCTTTTAATACCAGGCCGCAGCAGTCTGCATTTTACTTGGCTGGTTAACAAAAATAGGGGGGATCCCCACGCCGTTTTTTTTTCGAGGGGATCCCCTATTTTTGTTAACCAGCCAAGCTAAGCAGACTGCTGTGGCCTGGTATTATCAGGCTGGCAAGGTCCATGGATATTGGATCCTAACCAGCCTGAAAAACCAGGCCTCAGCGGTCTGCTTCATCTGGCTGGTTAACAAAAATAGGGGGGACCCCACGCTAATTTTTTTCGAGGGGATCCCCTATTTTTGTTAATCAGCCAAGATATGCAGACTGCTGTGGCCTGGTATTATCAGGCTGGCAAGGTCCATGGATCTTGGCTCCTTAACAGCCTGAAAATCCAGGCCTCAGCGGTCTGCTTCATCTGGCTGGTTAACAAAAATAGGGGGGACCCCACGCCAATTTTTTTCGAGGGGATCCCCTATTTTTGTTAATCAGCCAAGATATGCAGACTGCTGTGGCCTGGTATTATCAGGCTGGCAAGGTCCATGGATCTTGGCTCCTTAACAGCCTGAAAATCCAGGCCTCAGCGGTCTGCTTCATCTGGCTGGTTAACAAAAATAGGGGGGACCCCACGCCAATTTTTTTCGAGGGGATCCCCTATTTTTGTTAATCAGCCAAGATATGCAGACTGCTGTGGCCTAGTATTATCAGGCTGGCAAGGTCCATGGATCTTGGCTCCTTAACAGCCTGAAAATCCAGGCCTCAGCGGTCTGCTTCATCTGGCTGGTTAACAAAAATAGGGGGGACCCCACGCCAATTTTTTTCGAGGGGATCCCCTATTTTTGTTAATCAGCCAAGATATGCAGACTGCTGTGGCCTAGTATTATCAGGCTGGCAAGGTCCATGGATCTTGGCTCCTTAACAGCCTGAAAATCCAGGCCTCAGCGGTCTGCTTCATCTGGCTGGTTAACAAAAATAGGGGGGACCCCACGCCATTTTTTTTTCGAAGGGAACCCCTATTTTTGTTAATCAGTTCCCTCTGACGTCACTGATTGTGTCCCTGGCTGACCTGAAGTGAAAGTGGAAAGCAATCAATTAAGCTTTCCACTTAAGGGCCCGTCTCACATAGCAATATCGCTACCGAGATCGCTGCTGAGTCACTAGTTTTGTGACGCAGCAGCGAGCTCACCAGCGATATCGCTGTGTGTGACATTCAGCGACGATCAGCCCCCCTGCCGGGTATCGCTGATCGTCGCTGAAATGTCAGGACCTTTTTTTGATCGCTGGTTTCCCGCTGACAGGCACACATCGCTGCGTGTGACAGGCGGGAGACCAGCGATCCGCTGGTAACCAAGGTACACAGCGGGTTTCCAGGCGCGGGGCTGTGCCTAGAAACCCGCTGTGTACCTTGGATACCAGCGCCCTGATGCAGGGAGCTGGTATCCAAGGTACACAGCGGGTTTCCAAGCGCTGCGCGGTGCCTGGAAACCCGCTGTGTACCTTGGTTACCAGCGGATCGCTGGTCTCCCGCCTGTCACACGCAGCGATGCGTGCCTGTCAGAGGGAAACCAGCGATCAAAAAAAGGTCCTGACATTTCTGCGACGATCAGCGATACCCGGCAGGGGGCTGATCGTCGCTGAATGTCACACACAGCGATATCGCTGGTGAGCTCGCTGCTGCGTCACAAAACTAGTGACTCAGCAGCGATCTCGGTAGCGATATCGCTATGTGAGACGGGCCCTTAAGCGATGTTACCCGCAGTGTCGCTGTCCCAGATCGCTGCCTGAGCTGCCTGTTTGGCAGCTCAGCAGCGATCATGTAGCGATACACCAGCGATCCTGACAAGTGCATATCGTTGTCGGGATCGCTGGTGTATCGTTATGTGACACCCAGCCTTTACTCTCCTGTCAGGCAGGAGAGGAACTCATTCATTTGGGGTTTACTGTGAGGCTGCAGCATTAGCTGCGGTCCCTGCAGTAAACATTAACCCTTTCTGAAGGATTTCACCGTGGGACCTGACTGTGCATGGGATAGGTAAGAATAATTTTGCTTTTTTATTTTATTTTTATTACAGGAAATGGTTTTAGCAGGTAAATAAAATATGGTCAAAAACTGTGTGATTATTTCATTAAACTTCTTTTTTATTAAAGTGTGTGTGTTTGATTTTTCTTTCATACAATAGGATTAATAATTGATAGTTGTCTAATTGACAGCTCTCAATTATTAACCTGGCTTAAAGTGACCTTTCAATTGCAAGGTCATTTTAACCCCTTATTAACCCATTCGCCACCGCTACAGGGCAATGGGAATAGACGGGCAAAGTGCCAGAAAGGACAAATCTAATTAGAGATTTGCCCTTTCTGGGGTGTCTGGGGGCAGATGTTAAGTAGCCGGGGGGGGCCAAAAATAATGGTCCCTCTCTGGGCTATTATTATCTGCCCCCACTCACTGGCTTTGTCTGTCTGGTTGCGAAAATAGGGCGGGAGCCCACGCATTTTTTTTCAGCAATTTTACACCTCATATATATATATATACATGTCATTGAATTTGTGACACATATATATATATATTTATATTTGTAGTTCATACACTTCTACATAGTATAATAGCCGCTAATTCAATTGCCGGCTTTTGTGAAAATGCAGAACCCGACATGAAATGACACTTGGTGTACATAGGGTTAACCATGTCTTTTCATGTCCTTTGCTATCTAATTTGCATAAACAATTAAATCAGACTATGTGTGCAAAATTTCACACCTGTAGGGGTTAATTAAAGGTGTAAATTCGTAGCAAAAAAGTCCGTTTTTTTTACAACGAATTTACACCTTTAATTAACCCCTACAGGTGTGAAATTTTGCACACATAGTCTGATTTAATTGTTTGTGCAAATTAGATAGCAAAGGACATGAAAAGAAATGTTTAACCCTATGTACACCAAGTGTCATTTCATGTCGGGTGACCCGACATGAAATGACACTTGGTGTACATAGGGTTAACCATGTCTTTTCATGTCCTTTGCTATCTAATTTGCACAAACAATTAAATCAGACTATGTGTGCAAAATTTCACACCTGTAGGGGTTAATTAAAGGTGTAAATTCGTAGCAAAAAAGTCCGTTTTTTTTACAACGAATTTACACCTTTAATTAACCCCTACAGGTGTGAAATTTTGCACACATAGTCTGATTTAATTGTTTGTGCAAATCAGATAGCAAACGACATGAAAAGACATGGTTAACCCTATGTACACCAAGTGTCATTTCATGTCGGGTGCTTCTGTCTTTTCACTGAAGCCGGCTTTACCCGGCAATTGAATCAAAGGATATTTTACTATGTAGAAGTGTATAAACTATACATATATGTATATATATATGTCACAATGACATGTATATATATATATGTATTCTATGTGTGTATATTTAGTGTTTACAAGGAAAGAATGGGGTTTTTTTAGTTGCGATATTTTGTTCCCATAGACTTACATGGGACTTCCGGTATCGGTATCGGGTATCGCCGATTTTTTAGTGATATCGGCGATACCATTCCGATTCCGATACTTTAGGATATCGGAAAGTATCGCTCAACTCTAGTCCTGGTAATAAGAACATCAAAGCTGATGTAGAAGAGAGACCAGCACATATCATCGACCCAACTAGGATTATCACCGTAGCTCCTCTAAACATTATCACTCCACCAGTTTAGTTCTCCTCCTTCTTATGGTGTGTAGGGGCAAGGTTCTCCATCCCCAATCACCCTGCAAGCTTTGGGGATTCCAAGACATGTGTAGCAGCCCCTTTCCCACCTGCCCCCACACTCACCAGAGTCACCCAGTGCCCAGTCAGCAAGATGTAACGCCCCTGTCCATGCTTGCTAGTCCAGGTGTCAGTGTTAAAATGCACTCTGTCACACATCGATTTTTTTCAAGGAACGGGTGATGTTGTCTGTGAAATGCTGATGTAGCACAGGCATATCATTCTAAGAGAAGCAATGGTGACTGCCTGACTGGGCAACTAGTATTGGGGACTGCGACAGCAATCAGCTTTCAGAAAGTGTCTGTATCCACAAGGAGGAAAGGCTGCATTTCTGTGGCCAACTGATTAGATTGACCATCCAATTATCACAGAGATCACAGGCTGGGAGTCACGTAGAACCACCTGCTGGGATCTTTGGAGCGAAGAGCTCTCAGCTGGCCCCTATCGTCCAGACAATTACATGATTGGGCAACAATCAACTGAGAAGGCTGCAGGCTGTTCACAGTAATTAGTTATTGGAAAACTAATAGTGAGCATACGGCATATACACCTCTGGATTACAACACATGGAATATGCGTATATAATGCCGTACGATCACTGTAGTGGGTAAACAAGTGGAGGTTCTGCGGACAGAGACCTGTGCAAGAACACTTGCCACGTTGATGGAGAACAAAGAAGCAGCAGATGTGGTTAATGGGCTGGCTGGTGGTTGGCGAGGCCCGCTGGTCTACATTTTAGGGCAGTGAGATTCCGGGACTGATGCATGCTGATCGCACATAATCCAGTTTACAAACGTAATAGGCAAATTATTGTTTTTTTAGCCTCATTTCAGTAATTTTTTACAAAGTTGGCAGATAACATGAGTTGAGTCATCCTTTGTGGTCTCAAAAAAAGGACAGGTTAGCCAACCCTTGCCGCCCCTGTGAACGTCAGACCCGCGACTGCTTTCCACAGCCAGAGTTGTGACTAAGGATGCAGTGCTTGTCATCGTTGCATTACTCACTGTCTATGTGGGAAGCCGCAATGTAACCTACTCGACTTCCTCCTCCTCCACTTCCTCTGATGAGCTACTGAGTTGCATGCCTCTGGGTTCACACCAAGTAGGATCTACAACCTAATCATCATTCTTTCTGTTCTCCCATTCATCGCCCTGAGAATCACCCTCCTCCTCATCCTGCCCTGATAGCATAGTACAATCCACATACACCTAGATATCTGAGTCACACCAGGATCACCTACACCCCCGCGGGTTAACGTCTGGTGACAAGGGTCTGGATTCTACTCAGTCTCTACTTCATCAAACCTCATATCCAACTGCAAAAAATGTTGATCATCAGTGCAGATGCTTTCGTCATCTTGAGTCTGTGCATCTTTAGAGCAGAACTGGGATGCCCATAGAATAGAATGTGCAAACAGCTCTGAAGTCTCATCCATCTGTGGTTCCCCACAATCAGTTGGGCTGTTGATGAGTTGTAACGCGGGGAAAACAAGGGTAATTGGGGTGCCACTTATGAGGATTGTACTGTGGGTGATGTTAAAGTGGAGAAAGAGGAGAGGTCACTTGATGCAGAGCTTGCCATCCACTGGAGCACATTCTGGCCCTCGTCTACAAGGCATACCCATGTGTTGCTGCCAGAGAAAGGGAATCGAGAAGCCCATCCAGGAACTGAAGTTGTCAAAATGCTGCGCAATTTGTCACAGCTGCAAAACAAACCTACTTCTCATCTCTCATATCATCCCCGTCTCACAACACTAAACAGCTATTCAGTACTTTCAATTCTATCCTCGTCTCTCAGCTCCCCCTCCCTATCCACTCATCTCAGCTGAAGACTTTGCTTCATTCTTTAAGCAGAAGATTGACAATATAAGGCAAAGCTTTTGCCTGAAGTCACCACAGCCCCTACTCATAACTACTCAACCCTCCTCCTCCAAAACCAACTTAACCATCATGGAAGATCAACTTTCCTCTTTAGGCTGGAGTCACACTAGCGAGGAATACGGACGAGTGCTATGTGATAAAACATCGCATATCACTTGGACCGCTGTTAATCTGTGGGCCAGCTCCCATGACTGAACTGGGATGCCCATAGAATAGAATGTGCAAACAGCTCTGAAGTCTCATCCATCTGTGGTTCCCCACAATCAGTCGGTTTTTTTTCTCGGCCATGTTATACGTGCGAGTGAAATCGCAGCATGCTGCAATTTGCAGAATATATCAGCCGAGTCTCGCCAATGCAAGTCTATGGGTGCGATAAAAAAACAGACACAACACGGACCATCAGTGTGACTTTCGAGAAATACGCAAGCATTTTCCAAGTCATTTTCAGGCCATGGATCCATTATATGTCCATTTTGCAAGTCTGCGATAAAAGCACAGCATATGTATCACATACGCATGCCATACGGATGTCACACGGATACTTAGATGTGAGGATATGGCATCCTCGCATTACAAACGGATTACCACGGATCACCATATGGAGAACATTGGTGCGATTCTCGGACGTCAAAATTGGACTGATTTTTTTATACGTTAAATGTGACTCCAGCCTTACTCTCCAAATCGCATCTCACCACCTGTAAACTTGACCCAATCCCATGCCACATCATTCCAAACCTTACAATAGTCTTCATCCCCAAACTAGCCCACCATTTCAACCTGTCACTAAACTGTTGTCTTCCCCTCATGCTTCAGAGATACCATGATCACACCCATCCTCAAAAAGTCCTCCGTTGATCCATCCTTTGTGTATAGCTATTGCCCCATATCACTTCTCCCCTGTGCCTCAAAACTAGTGCAACAACACGTCCATTTTGAACTGTCCTCAAATCTATCTGCTCTCCTCTTTGACCACTTACAATCTGGCTTCCGACCCCACCATTTCACTGAAACTGCCCTGACTAAAGTCAACAACGAACTACTAACTGCCAAATCCAAGCAACACTACTTTGTCCTCCTCCTCCTGGACCTGTCATCTGCCTTCGACACAGTGGACCATTCGCTCTTACTACAGACTTTCTCATCTTCGCATCACATACTTGATCCTATCTTGGATCTCCTCATACCTAACAGACAGGACTTTCAGTGTCTCCCACTCACACACCACCTCCTCATCTCGCCCTCTATCTGTCAGTGCCCCCCAAGATTCAGTTTTAGGACCCCTGATATACTCCATCTACATCTTCGGCCTGGGACATCTCATAGAGTCTCACAGCTTTCAGTATCGCCTCTATGCTGATGACACACAGATCTACCTCTCTGGACCTGATATCACCTCCTTAAGGCCCCGTCTCACATAGCGACACACCAGCGATCCCGACAACGATCAGGATCGCTGGTGTGTCGCTACATGATCGCTGCTGAGCTGCCAAACAGGCAGCTCAGGCAGCGATCAGGACAGCGACACTGCGGGTAACGTCACCTAGTTACCCGCAGTGTACATTGGATACCAGCGCACTGATGCAGGGAGCTGGTAACCAAGGTACACGTCGGGTTTCCAGGCGCTGCGCGGTGCCTGGAAACCCGATATGTACCTTGTTTACCAGCTCCCCTGCAGCAGCGCGCTGGTATCCAATGTACACGTCGGGTTTCCAGGCACAGCCCCGCGCTTGGAAACCCGATGTGTACCTTGGTTACCAGGAGATCGCTGGTCTCCCACTGGCCAGCACTGGCCAGCGATCAAAAAAAAGTCCTGGCATTTCTGACACGACCAGCGATTCACAGCAGGGGCCTGATAGCTGGTACGTGTCAGACATAGCGAGATCACTACTGAGATCGCTGTTTAGCAGCGATCCCGCTATGTGAGACAGGGCCCTAACTTACCCAAATCCCACAATGTCAGTCCTCTATTTAATTTTTCTTCTCTGCTAGGTTTCTAAAACTTAACATGGATAAAACCGAATTCATCATCTTCCCACCATCTCATTCAAACCCCCCCAATTGACCTATCCATCAAAATCAATGGCTTGAATGTCATCTTTCTTATAAATCTAAGATCCAAGTCCTTTCCCCTTGCTGCCGACTCCAACTCTAAAATATCTCCCAAATCTGCAGATTCCTCAACCATGAACCTGCAAAAACACTAGTGCATGTCTTCATCATCTCCTGCCTCGACTACTGCAACCTCCTGCTCTGTGGCCTCCCTTGTAACACTGTTGAACCTATCCAATTTATCCAAATATTAAGTTGAGAATGCCAACAATTTTGTCAAGTCAGTTTTTGGAGTTTTGTGTGAAATTATGTCCAATTTGCCGTTTTTTTGTGTTGTTTCAATACACACACAGGAAATAAACATGTGTATAACAAAACATAGGTAATTGCAATAATTTTCTAAGAGAAATAATTCTTTTTCTGGAACAACTGTATATATTAACAGAAAAAAACTGTACTATAATTTTTTTTACCTAAAATTCTGAATCTACACTAAATTAGTTAAACTAGACGTACATCAGTAAAGACAACCACTGAGTGCCCGCAACTGACGCTGATTATAATTCTACATTTTAGTAGAAAAATACTGTAGTATAAGCTAATTAGAACAGTAAAATTTTGCTACAGATTATGCTGCCAATAAATCTACATTATCATATGTTTATTTGTTGTTTTATTTTTCTTTTTTTCAATTCTTTTATTTTTGCACTTTTTGAAACACAAAATAGAAATCTGCAACGGACTCTGTTTAGTGACTTGCAATACTGATCATTGAGCATTAAAGCCGCAGGTTGCGTCCAAAGAGGTGCTGCAGATAAAATGACAAAAAAGTCAAAAAAGTCACAAAAGTAAAAAATCTGCAAAAAATAAATACAATCCTACTCAAAATATTGTGCACAGATGCTGTTCAGTGAGGTATGCCACTGAACAGTGCTCAGCAGCAGGTCACACACTCAGAAGTGGTAAAAATGCAGAAATGAAAACCTGACAGGAAGTCCTTGCCAAAAATTGAGCACAGATACCGATCAGTCATGTGCATAACTTATCAGCACTCAGTGGCCGTAGGGCGGGGGATATATAAATTAAAAAATATATATATGGATTTAGAAAAACCGCCCTGTGCCAAAAATTATGTAAAAAAGCTGATCATGACTTTCATCACTGATCAGCGTGCAGCGGCAGCAATATGTACACTGGGGGAGGATGGATTTTTGTTGTAGAACCAAAAGTACCAGAAGTCAGATTGTCAAGCAGCACAGCAATAGCTGTTCTATACTATATACCTCACTGGGATGGAGGCAGACACAGTGGTGACCTGCAGGTGACTCGGCACCGTCAGTATCTCATTGGATGGTCATTTTATTGTGACCATTCAGAAGATGACAAGTACAGGGGGCGGGTGCGGGGGTCTAAAAGATTACATTTTAATGGTGCTGACAAACATCATCAATCACCATCATGGAAAAAGGCATCAGGAAAGGGCTTTTAATGTACAATTGCAGTGATTGGTTGGTTAGAATTGACCAATGCATGGGGTGAAGTAGGGGTGCAGCAATGCCGACCTTGGTGATGGTAGAAGATGGCCTGCTGTCTAAGACAGCAGCCATTTTTGCCTGAACGCTTTCTCTATTGACACGGTGATCATATTACCCCATGACGTACTGGTATGTCCATTTGCGGGAACTTTTTGCAAAATATGATGTACCAATATGTCATATGTCAAGAAGAGGTTATTTCTGCTCAATATTAAGTGATAAATTTAAAATAAAATAATAAAATCATAATAAGAGTAATGAGCAGAATTAACCTGAGCCTGTGTATTCTCATGTTGACTGTTGGGAAAAGTTATTGTCCATCCGTTCTTTGAACAATTTTAGAAAAGACTGAAACACATTAATTTTGTGAAAAGAGCATAATTTGTTGCATAAATAGCAAAAAATAAAATAAATGTATAGTTTCCAGATAATTCTGTAGAACTCAAACAGTGCCATCTGAAAAAACCCTCACAACACTGTCCTACACTGATTGTTGTCAGTGGGTGTGGGTGTTTTCCGATGTGTGGGTTGTTCTACTTACTAAATGCTTTAAAACCTGTTGTTTTCCTGATGCAGGACATTTTGTTGTCAGGGACCTAATGCTGTATGAAAGGAATGTTGTTTCATTTCAAAATGTTGGATTTCCGACAAGATGGAGCATGAGCAATCTGAATGGAAGAAACCTTTTTTCTGCAACACAAACATGCTCAGACATAGCTTTTCTTTCAGCTAATTAAGCCGTTCTAAAGTAAACTGGTCAGAGAGTGACATCTTGGTGGGGAGCCCTGAAATGATCTGCCGAGCTCAGTAGATGGGGCAGCTAAGGTTGACTTTTGCTTTTATTTCCCCGGCTGATTCTATTCTTCTGTGTCAATGCAGAAAGAGCGACCTCATACAATTTACGGTATTCAGAGCCGATGACCTATAGAGACGCCATTATAGATGCAACTACAGAATGAGATTTCATGGTCAGGAGCCAGTTGTAGCCGCCCATACTAACTCCTTATGCTACCAATACTTTATGTCCATGGTTTATTTTAGCCATTAGGATATCTTTAAAATAGTAAAGACAACAGGACATAGCCATAAAACACATGTACGTATTGTCATTCAGTTGCCATCTCTGAATTAATGGTATGGGATCAGAGTTGAATTTAAAAACCTTGTTTCCATCCAGTATAACTTAGGAAATGAGAGATTGTATTGCATATACTATCAGATACTGATATTGCTTGTATATGTATTCTTTTAATTGTAAAGTGCCATATAGTGATTATTATTGTGATTTTTTTTATTATTAATATTATCATTACTATTGAGATAACCCAATGTTAGGTCGATTTAAGATATGATAAATTATTGAAAATATACTGAATCGTAAAAAATATTTGCGTTAAAAATATTTGAAATCCAATCCCAGATAGGTATCAAGATGTCTTCCCTTCCTCGTTTTGGAACATGGATGTCTAGATAAGTGCATTCTTTTTAATAACGGACATTTACATGTGGCTGGTGAAAAGATCTAGTACATAACTTCATGTACTCTTGTTGGAACGAATAAAAAGAAAAAAGGTTTGTGCTGAACTTACAGTATGTTGTGTGTACAAGCATTCCAGGGATCAGGTTTCTAGAAAGTCCAGTAATAGGTTAAGTAAGCAGTACAGAATACGAATACTAGCCTGTGTACTCTGCTATGTTGAGTGGACCATTATCAATACTGCTTTGTATAGGGTTAGGTACAACAATAAGCAGAACTGGCCGACCATTTAATGTGTGTGGTTAATGTTTGAACTCTTCTTTCACATCTGTCACTGAAAAGTACATTGTAATGTGACTGATATTTTCTCTGAAATGGTCCAGTATTTCAGAAAAAACTTGTTATAAGGACCTGGTCAAGGACCACAGCCAGACACTAATCTGGCTCTGCCTCCGACCGCCTCTTCCCAGCACTGCTAGTGCTAGAGCAGTGCTATCCAAGAGATCTGTCAATGACCTGCAGTGTCACTGCTATGGTCTCTAGCTATGGTCCACGGCCAGAACGTTAAAGAATTTTAGAGGTATGTGGCAGGCAGCAGTTTAATCCTCTTTCCATATTTTAGAATACATGTGCACTGTGCAAAGCATGTTTATATATGGTAGGGTCAGGAGGAATATCTTCTGGCTGGTGAATGTGTAAGAAGAAGTACCAGACCAGGGGTACCTGTTTTGCGCCGGGTCCGGAACCGTCGGGGCTGTCTCCTCTGTTGTTCGGGGAAAGTTTAGTGAACCGGACCAACCTTTGCACTTAGCAGCAGGGGTTGTGGCTAAGGCTCTGAGACGATAGCGCGCTCGGGAACAGGCAGACTTGGCGGGAAGAGACAGCGCGCAGCAGACAGGAGTAAGCGCTCCTTCCCTCAAGCACCGGCACGACGAAGGTCTGCGCCGGAGCATCCCCGCTGCTGCCAGCAGAGATTGAGAGGAAGGACGTGCAGTGTGCTCGCTGATTGTTACTAAGCAACGAGCTGAGCGCTTCAGGCCCTTGAGTACTGTGCGTGTGCCGCCTGAGAGAGACTGAGGGTGGAACTGTGATCTGCGCGCTGCTTCTCCAGTATACTTTTGCCGGTCCACGTTGGGCTCAGACAGTGCTGTGGCCTCCATCCTTACAGTGACACTGGTATATGGACTAGGGGCTCAGCGGAATGTACTGGGGACCAACCGCTGCCTCCAGAAGACGGATGACCGTTATTTCCAGGACCTACGCAAGCATTGCGCCAGCCGTTGTTGGCGCCATCACTGCTTCACAATACCCACGGCCTGAGAATCGGTGGATAGGATAAGTTAACCCTACAAGAACTACCCTTACTGTCTTTACTGTACTTTAATCCTACCTACAATTTTACATTTGAACTGCTTCATCCCCTGTTTAACCCTTTATCTCCCTGAATGGAGTATCACACTATAAGTTATACCCAGTTAACCCTTGCTCTGTCTCCTGTCTGTCACTGCATCCCACAACCTGCTCACAAATGTTCGTTTGACAGCTGTGTAAAATATACAGCCAGCCTTTGAATATATGTAGCACTCCGGGTGACAGAATAAAGCTGAGGTGCAGCAGGTAGGTTCCCAATAATCCACGTATATAATATGCAATGCTCTGCACACTCAAGCTGAGTGTGCAGAGTGTTGCATTTTCTATTATAACCTTAGAGTATAAGCCTGCATAGTGGTTACATCAGAAATAGAAAATTCTGTAGACGTGATTGTAAAGGAAGCATTGTGCTGAAAAGCTCATTTTGCTGAAAGTTGCATAGTATGCGTGACTTCTGCAGGCAGCCCATCTGTCCTTTATGTGGTCCATGTGAAAACATCATGACTTGCTCAATAGATGGCATGTGTTGTCATAATGTAAAATCATTAACCAAAGTGTTTAGAACAGAACTATCAGAGCCAGAACATGCAGGACAAACCCTACAATTACAGTGTCATTTCGTAGAGTTGCTAAGGTTTCAGGCATCTCCAACTTTCTGTGTTAAGCCATATTGATCATGTCACAGGAAACATCCGACTTAACGATTTGTTAGGCAATATGTAATTCTCTGCCTTTTTAATATCACAGAAAGAGAAAAAAAAGTTCTTTGTAATGATTTGGCTCAAATTCCTGTACACATTGCTTCAGCGTCTGTAGCAGCATGTGTTTCTGGGATTGTTCTGGAAGAGAAAATGCAGAAACAGCAGGGAGCAGAAGATAAACAGGCAATTCGTGACTCATTAAAACAAGCATTGGTAGCCAACATTGTAGAGTGTGTGAAGACCCCAGATCCAGCTCGCCTATAAACTTTTTTTACCAGCTGGACATAGCATCTGTCAGAGTTTGAAAAAAAGATAATCTGGTGCAAATGATTTCAGTTTGTCGCATTGATTAACCTGCCACCTCGCATGAATCAGCTGACTGCAAATCTATTGAGCTAATATACAGTAGTGCCTTATCGGTATATGCTATTCCTAAGTCTATTCCTAGCCAACGTTTACCCTCCTGAAATCTGCATCGGGTTAATCTGCCAAGTTCAATTCTCGGCTTCGTTCCTGCCATATTAATGAGTTTGTTTGTTTTGGTAAATGAGAAAAAAACTGCAAACCTGTAAACCCCCCATCCCGTCCATTAGTACAGCAACTTTCTAATTAAAATAAAAATGGTACTTTCAGATCCAATTGATACAATATAAACATCTCTATATGTAAATCCTGGGCTCCCATCTGCTGTCTGCATACGTTAGGCTGCGGATTTCAAGCCTTGCACAATATTTAATATTTATGAGAAATACACCAAACACATTTTTAAGAATTTACCTAAATAAAATGAAGGCATCTGAGAAATTATTCCATTTACATTATGCAAAAGTGTCCAGTTTTAAGTTCTATGTTAGAGAAGTCAGTATCGGTGCGCTATTAATGAAGATGTTCACGGGTGAGCACAAAATGAGCCGGCATAATCTTATAAAATATAAATAAGATGCGATTACATTTGGCAACACACGGTATTATTGTCTTTTCAATTGGGAGAATGCACAGGCTTTTGAATAAAATAATTCAAAGGAATAACTTACATTTTTTATAACAGAAAGACCATTATTTGTAGTTATGAAATTTTATTGGTCCCTAATCCAATCTATTTGAATATAAAAACATTAACATATGGTTAACACAGCTCTGGGCTGGAAAGTCCATATCCCTGATGCACATTGTATGCAGGGTGACATTCACACTAAATATGATCCCTCAGGGTCTGTACTTCATTTTACCTGGAGTTGGAGAGCCATGAAATCTCTGGAAAAGTTGTTCATGAGGCTGAACCAAATGGTGCACATTTCACAAAGACTCTAACAGTGCGATCTGCTGCCAAAGGTTGTGGCTTAAATGACTCTCTAAGTAACATTAAAAATCTGCTGCTTCATGCTTCTGAATTTCAATATTTATAGTGTTCTATAAAATGGCCCACCGTCAGAAAGAGATGAACCACTGTGCACTCTCTGAGCAGATGGCTTGCAATATGGCACATTTACATGGACCAGCTGTGATATGCAGAAATCAATGCTGAGCATGGACGAGCTACTGACACATCTGGAATTCTAAGAGAAACTGACCCAATATTCAAAACTTTGCACCCAGTAACAAAATTCAATTGTAGCCCCCCAAGTAGAAAAAGTCATCAAACTGTTAATAAAATTTTGGACTTAATTTTTTTTGTTTGTCAAAGCTTTAAAGGTCTGGTCTTAGGCTCCTAACTAGTGATGTCAGGTACCCATGTGAAAATATCACAATATATTAACTTACACAGGAAAATGGGTCTTCCTATTGTTATTTTTAGACTGTATCTTTTACTAAACCTTATGTTGCCTCTGGTCGATAACAAGCCTATGGAATTGGGGTTGTGTGCAGTTTTTGTACTCCCTATTACTATTGGAACACTATAAAATAAATTAATTACTATCTATCTATTTATCTATCTATCTATCTATGAAACAAAAAATGGAGGCAGCACACCAGTATAAGGTGAAAAAAGTGCTTATTTAATAGCCCATTATGGCAAGTTTCAGCTCAAAAACTGTGAGCCTTTCTCAACCATCTATCCATCTATCTATCTATCTATCTATCTATCTATCTATCTATCTATCTTCTTTATGTGTCACATAGTGACATAGGGACGGTGGGCACCTACCAGATCCCTCGAACTAGGAGGCACCCTGATCTTTCCCTGTCCCCCGGATTACCAAGGAAGGTGGAGATTCCGAGGTCACGCACATTGCTGTGCTCCTATCTTAAACCCTATCTGATCCCTCCCCCACCAAGGGAGGTGTGAGGCTGAAGTGTATAGGATTACACTAATCAGACAGACAAGGGAAAACAGACAGGGATAAAAGAAAGCTACAATCATACAAATATACTCACAAAACAACATAGTGGAACACAGGGAAGGTATAGATAGGAGAAACCAAATAGGAGAGGATGAGTATATGCATGCAAACCAACTCCACGCAGAAATCTCCTGAACAACTCTCCAACAGCCTACTCCAACACTTAAAAAGGAAGTAGAACTATCACTGGCAACTCTAAAGTGCCAGTGGCAAGCATATATACCAGAGGAGAGTGGCCAACAGCTGAGACAATTCAGGATGGAGAGCTCCAGGAGATCAACTGAACTGATTAACCCTTGCAATGACAGAGCAAAGAAAAACCTGCATTGTTTAATAGGACTGTGAAGCAGTTCCAATCAGTGCAGGATTCGATGTGAGCAGACGCTGCAATCTTCTGGCCCTTCTGTCATGGTGTACTTGTGACAGTATCCCCCCCTGCAAAAAGGGACTTCTGGAACCTCAGAACCAAGTTTATCTGTATGTGAAGGGTAAAATGACTGGATCAACCTGATCGCATAAACATCATTTGCTGGTACCCATATTCTCTCTACAGGACCGTAATCCTTTCAATGTACCAAATATTGAAAAGACCAGAGTACAAAGCTAGAATCAATAATTTTCGCTTTCTTGAATTCCAGATTACCATCAACAATGACTGGGAAGGTGGTCGTGGAGCTGGTTCAGAGAAAGCAATGTACTATTTGAGATGTCATTGATGAAACACATTATAAATGTTAAAAGTGGGTGGCAAAGCAAGGCAAAATGCTACTGGATTAACGACGACAACTGTCTTATTGGGGCCGATGAGCCTGGGTCATAGTTTCCAAGAAGAATCCTTAAACTTAATGTTCATCTAGGACACCCACACCACATTACCAACACACAGGTTCAGACCCACCAAGCGTCACCGATCAGCCATACTCTTATCTTTGAACCCCATTTTCTTCAATTTAATAAGAACACCTTGCCACACTGATGTAATAGACAAAGAAAACCGTTCCACCTCAGGTACTCCCGAAGAACGGTTCCTATTGAAGGAGCAGAAATGAGGATGAAAACTGTATGCCCTGAAGAACAGGGACTTGAGAGTGGATTCATGACAATGGTTATTCACAGTGAACTCAGCTAGCGGTAAATAAGAAATCCAATCATCATGACTGTTGGACACAAAACACCTAAGATAAATCTCAGGATTCTGGTTCACTTGTTCAGTTTGCCCACTAAACTGTGAATGAAAGGTGGATGAAATTGAAAGCTGAATCCCCAAGTGAGCACAAAATTCTTTCCAAAATATGAAAATAAATTGAATCTCCCCAGTAGGAAACAATGCCAGATGGAATCCCATGTAATTTCATAATTTCTTTTATAAAAATTTGCAACCAGGTCTTGGCACTCGGTAAAAAAAGAAGTGCAATGAAAATGATTAATCTTGCTGATGCTGTCCACCATCACCAATATTAGTGTTACCTGCTGATATGGGTAGAACAGTGATAAAATCTACAGATAAATGAGCCCATGGTCTGCAGAGAATCGCCAAAGGTTGAAGAGCACCAGATGGACAGGTATGTGGGTTCTTAGAATGCGCACAAGTAGTTCACACAGCTTCATACTTCCGAACATCCTGTTGCACCCCAGACCACCAAAAAGGACGAGTAGGAAGATCTGTAGTGGCTTTACCACCAGGTTGTCCTGCCAAGATTGACTCATGATGTTCACTCAAAATTTAAAGACAGAGGTTCACAGGAATGAACAGTTTACCTGAAGGACACACAGCAGGGGCATCCCCCTGAACCTCTACGACCTCCTTCTCCAGATCAGAACATATAGTAGCAATAACTACCCCTTTCTGTAATATGGAAACAGGCTCGTAATTGCCTCCTCCCCACAGAAAACAATGAGATAAAATATTTGCCTTAAAGTTATTATCACCTGGCCTATAAGTCATAAAAAAGTTGAATTTGGTAAAGAATAATGACCATCTTGTTTGTCTAGGTGTCAGACATTTTACAGATTCTCAATACAAAAGATTTTTAAGATTGGTGATTACCATGAGCAGATGAACTGCCCCCTCCAAAAAAATATCGCCACTCCTCAAAGGCCCATTTTATTGCCAAGTGTTCCCTATTACCAATGTCATAGTTTTCCTCAGCGTTTCTTGGAAAAGTATGCACACAGATGTCAATTACATGGAGATCAACCCTGCCCTAAACCCACGTCTGATGCATGAACCTTTACAACGTATGGCTGAGTTATGTCAGGCTGTATAAGAATCAGCGCACAAATAAAACATCTCTTTAAAGTAGCAAATGACTCACTGGCCGGACCAGACCATTTAGAAAAGTCCATCCCTTTCCTGGTCATATCCGTCAGTGGTTTGGCCACTACTGAAAAGTTTTTGATGAACTTTCGGTAGTAATTGGCAGACTCTAAAAACCTTTGTAAAGCTTTTCTTTTAAGTCTTCAGGATGATCCCAATCCAGTACCGCCAGGACTTTCGCCGGATCAATGCAAAAACCGGAGGATGATAAAAAAATAACACAGGAAACGGATCTCTTGAACCAAAAACATACAGTTCTCTGGTTTGACATATAATTTATTGTCCCTGAGTATTTGTAAGACCTACCTGACATGTACCTGGTGTGACTCGAGAAGTGGCAAATAAATCAATATGTCATCCAGATAGATTACCACAAATCTGCCTTCCAGATGACAAAAAATGTTGTTTAAAAAGTGCTGAAAGAGAGCGGGGGCACTAGTCAGCCCAAATGGCATTATGAGGTTTTCATAGTGTCCCTCTGGTGTATTAAAAGCAGTCTTCCACTCATCTCCCTCTCTTATATGGATAAGATTACATGCCCCCCTGAGGACCAGTTTAGAAAACCACTTTATCCCGAGGATCTGATTAAAGAGATACAGAATGACACTGAAAGGATATGGATACCGAACTGTGATCAGATTTAGGTCATGGAAATCTAGGCTGGGGTGTAACCCCCATCTTTTTCTTTACAAACAAAACTCTGCTGCAACAGGAGACGAGGAAGGTCTGATATGAACTTTAGCCAGACTTTTTGACATATAGTCCTTCCTGGCTTGCCTTTCCAGACCTGAAACAGACCTGAAAAATTATACAACCTGCTATTATGCAATTTTGCCACAGCAATTAAGGAAGTTCTTGACACCCCTGTTCCAAAAGCACATCCTCAAAATCAGTCATATATTCCAGCAGAGACCAGATATCAACCCTGTCTAAATGGGCACCAAAGCAGTAATATTTACTTCAACTTACTACCTCCCGAGTCTGCCAGTCCACCACACAATTGTGCAATGTAAGACAAGGTAGTCCCAGAACTACAGGAGAGTGCAAGCCCTCTAGCACATAACAATTGATTGATTCCAAATGTGACCTACCCACAGAGGAAATATGTACATCCAGGTTGCTATCTTCCCCACAACCCAGGTTATTTAGTTTTCCAACGGTTGTTTGCAGTTACATATCGATGGACAAGTACTCACAAAATTACCCTTCTTACTACAGAAAAATCACATTTCGTCTTTGTGACGAACTGCAGGAGGACAGATAAAATAAGTCGTCCCCCCAACTGCATAAGTAGACTCAGGTTCCATTGACCCCTGAAGTCCCGAAAATTGAGGTGTCTCTTTATGTCTCTGACATAGACGACAGTCTACATGGATAGCTAGAGACATGACCATCTCCAGGGAAACCAGGGTCTCATACAGAGAAAAGGCATCCTTTACCCTCTCAGAAAGCCCCTGACAGAACTGACTACTGAGCGTGGGGTCATTATACCTAGTATCCTTAAACCACCTACAGAACACAGAGCATTACTTCTCTGCTGGCTGGTCTCCCTGCTGAAGCTGACATAGTTTAGACTCAGAGAGACATGGTCGGGTTCGTCATAGATAAGTCTAAGAAAATTCCTCCACCGTCTTAAGCGACTGGGAATCAGACAGAAGAGAAAATGCCCAGGCTTGAGGGTCAGCCTGGAAAAGAGAGATTACGATCCCCACCCCTCGGCACACTAGGGGTGAGGACACAACCTAAAATATAGTTTGCAAGCCTCCTTAAAAACCACAAACTTATATCAACACCCAGAGAACCTATCTGGCAGATTGACCTCCTGCCGGGTACCTCACCTCCATGAGGGTGAATCTACCCCCTGTCCCAGGCTGAGACACGCGCTATGTCCGAGTACATAGAAGAGAACCTCACTAGGGGATTTATCCAGAAATCCTCATCTCTGGCCAGAGTTGGGGTTTTCTTTGTGAAGAAGAAGGATGGCTCCCTGCGATTCTGCATTGATTACAGGGGCCTTAACCAAATCACTGTAAAAAATAACCCCTGATCTCCGAGCTGTTTGATCGCCTGAAGGTTCAAGTCTTTATGAAGCTTTACCTTCAAGGGGCATACAACCTGGTTCGAATTCGCCAGGGAGACGAGTGGAAGACGGCCTTCAACAACCACAATGGCCATTACGAGTATCTCATTATGCTGTTGGACTCTGTAATGCTCCAGCCATCTTCCAAAGAACTGGTGAACGACATCTTTTGTGACCTGCTCTATACGTGTGTGGTAGTATACCTGGACGACATCTTGGTATTCTCTCCTGATCTGCCAACACACAGGAGGGACGTTCGCCAGGTTCTACTAAGGTTAAGAACTAACCGTCTCTTCGCCAAATATAAAAAGTGCATCTTCGAACAGTCCTCCCTTCCTTTTCTGGGGTACATAATTTCTGGGACCAGTCTGAAGATGGATCCCGAGAAGGTATCCGCTGTCTTTAAGTGTCCCTGTCCAGACTGTCTTAAGGCTATCCAGTGGTTTCTCAAGTTTGCAAATTATTATCGCCAATTTATTTTGCATTTTTCTTCCCGCACTGCTCCTATTTCTGCCCTGACCAGCAAAGGAGCCAATCCTTAGGAATGGACTCCTGAAACAGAAGAAGCCTTTGTATCCCTCAAGCAGGCATTCTCCTTGGCTTTAGTGCTTCATCGGCCAAACCATAATAAACAGGAGCCGTCCTCACTCAGAAGTCTTCATCCGGTCGCATGGTATCCTGCGGCTTTTTCTCCAAACTCTTCTCGGCACCAGAATGTAATTACTCTATTGGTGATAGAGAACTGCTCGCGATCAAGCCCTCTCCTCCTGGAGAAATTTCTGACAGGCTTGAAAAAGAGGGGACGTAACGGGGGGTACTGTAGCTCCCGCATCTCTGCCTGCAGTCCCTCTCTCCCTGCAGAGAAATCAGCGTACTCATCGCCAAGGCTCCTGTCCTGCTCCTTCCGGGTCTGCTGCTGCCCAGGGAGCATGCACTCCTAGCAGGTCTCCAGGCACTGTGCTTAGAGCGTGCACCTGCACACTTCCTCTTTCTTAATGGGGCCTCATGCATTCCTCTAAAGTGTCCCCAGCCAATAGCTGGAGGTCTCCTACTATTTAAACCGCCTGCTCCAAGATGAAGGTGCCTGTGCAATGTTGTGAGTTTGTTCCTAGCACACTTGTCAGTTTTCAGGTCCCAGTACTTGCATCTTAGCCTGCTGCACCCGCCAGTGCTTCCTTCAATGGTAGCCAAGCCAGCTGCACCCGCCAGTGCTTCCTTCAACTGTAGCCGAGCCAGCTGCAACCGTCAGTGCTCACCTCAATGGCAGCTGAGCCAGCTGCACCCGCCAGTGCTCACCTCAATGGCAGCTGAGCCAGCTGCACCCACCAATGCTTCCCTCAATGGCAGCTGAGCCAGCTGCACCCACTAGTGCTCACCTCAATGGCAGCTGAGCCAGCTGCACCCGCCAGTGCTCATCTCAATGGCAGCAGAGCCAGCTGCACCTGCCAGTGCTCACCTCAATGGCAGCCAAGCCAGCTGCACCCACCAGTGCTCACTCTCTCCGTCAGACTGTCCTGTCTGCACCTGCGGTGTCTGTCATCTCTGCCTGCCTGCATCTGTTGGACATTCCCCTGGGCAATTCCACCTATCCTCTCCTAGGGTCAGCTGCCATCTACCCAAGGTCAGTCCTGGAGTAGCACCTGGATCACCTCTCTTGTCTCTCCATGGACTGCGATGTCATTAGCTGCTGTATGTCCATGGTCAGATTGGGTGAGGCTCCAAGTCACACCCCTACAGGTCTTCCTTGGGCTTTGTCACAATGGTTCCACCACCCAGTCCATTACACAAGTGCTTCTCACTAAATTACAATATCATCAAAAAGATAATTTATTTCAATTCTTCAACACGAGAAGTGAAACTCATAAATTATATAGAGTCATTACAAACAGAGTGATCTATTTCAAGTGTTTTATTTCTGTTAATGTTGATGATTATTGCTTACAGCCAATGAAAACCCAAAAGTCATAATCTCGTTAAATTAGAATATATGATAACACCAGTTTGAAAAATGACTTTAAAATCCGAAATGTTGGCCTAGTGAAATGTGTGTTCAGTAAATGCACTCAATACTTGGTCAGGGCTCCTTTGGCATCAATTCCTGCATCAATTCGGCGTGGCATGGAGGCAATCAGCCTGTGGCACTGCTGAAGTGTTATGGAAGTCCCGGTTGTTTTGATAGCAGCCTTCAGCTCGACTGCATTATGGGGGCTGGTGTCTCTCATCTTCCTCTTGACAATACCCCATAGATTATGGGGTTAAGGTCAGGCGAGTTTGCTGGCCAATCAAGCACAGTGATACTGTTGTTTATAAACCAGGTTTTGGTACTTTTGGCAGTGTAGACAGGTGCCAAGTCCTACAGGAGAATGAAATTTCCATCTCCAACAAGCTTGTCAGTAAAGGGAAGCATGAAGTGCTCTAAAATTTCCTGGAAGATGGCTGTGTTGACTTTGGTCTTGATAAAACACAGTGGACCTACACCAGGTCCCCAAACCATCACTGATTGTGGAAACTTCACAAAAGACCTCAAGCAGCTTGGATTGTGTGCCTCTCCACTCTTCCTCCAGACTTTGAGACCTTGATTTCCAAATGAAATGCAAAATTTACTTTCATTTGAAAACAACACCTAGGACTGCTTTGCAACAGTACAGGTCTTTTTCTCCTTATCCCAGGTAAGATGCTTCTGGCATTGTCTATTGGTCAAGAGTGACGACACAAGGAATGTGAAACTTGTAGCCCATGTCCTGGATATGTCTGTGTGTGGTGTCTCTAGAAGCAATGACTCCAGCAGCAGTCCACTCCTTGTGAATCTCCCCCAAATTTTTAAATGGCTTTTTCATAACAATCCTTTCAAGGCTGCAGTTATCCCTGTTGCTTGTGCACCTTTTTCTACCACAATTTTTCCTTCCACTCAACTTTCCATTAATATGCTTGGATACAGCACTCTGTGAACAGCCAGCTTTTTTAGCAATGACCTTTTCTCTCTTACCCTCCTTGTGGATTGTGGAGTGTGTCAATGACTGCCTTCTGGACATCTGTCAAGTCAGCAGTCTTCCCCATGATTGTGAAGCACCCTTTGAGATTTGTGTGCTCACATAACTTTGACCAAGGTTTCAGACCTTAATTAACCTGTTCGGGTTATGGCTTGTTCGCTATCATCATTAGGAAAGGCCAGATGATGCAAATTTCCAAGCATTATAAAAACCTAGCCTCCTCTAACCTTGTGCCAAAAAACAGCAACTATGGGGTCTTCTAAGCAGGTGGAAATGGTGGAAGCCCACAAAGCAGGAGAAGGCTATAAGAAAACTGCAAAGCGTTTTCAAGTTGCCCTTTCCTCAGTTCAAAATGTAATTAAGAAATATCAGTTAACAGGAACAGTGGAGGTCAAGATAAGGTCTGGAAGACCAAGCAAAATTTCAGTGAGAGCTGTTCGTAAGATTTCTAGAGAGGCAAGTCTGAACCGCTGCTTAACAGCAAAAGATGATACAGCTGGGGGCTGTGACGTTACAGCCCCCAGCTGTCTGCTTTCCCTTGGTTTCTTTGGCTAGTTATTAAAAATAAGGAGCATCACATGTATTGTTTTTTAATTATTTTTTTATAAATGATTACTAATAATAAAAATAAATGTAGACCAGATTTTCCGTGCTATAAAATGGCTGTAAAATGGTGATAGTAAGGGGTAGGAGGCTGTAAAAGGAAGAAAAATGGGATAAGAGCAGGACAATTGCCCTGCAAAGCTGGGGATAGGCAAATGACTTAAAATTAAAGAGACAAAAAAAGTAAACAAAAATTAAAAAAAATAGAACCTTGAGGCAGAGGTCAATGTGGACAGTCGGTGTTGGACTTGGGTATGGTGAAATATGTGAAAGAGCGGGAGAGGGCCAACACTGTTTTTTTAATTTTGTTTAAATTTGAGGACAAGCCAAAGTAAACAAATGCAAAATAGAATCCAATCATAGCTGGGTGCGGCTGGTATAATTGTCTAGTCAGCCAAATGTATGGACAAGTCCTGTGTTATCCACACCTGAATTATTTTTTTTTAGGAATGTTAGCTTCCCCAAGTTTTCTGTGTACAGGCAGATGCACCTGTCTGTGATGACACCACCTGCGGTGCCAAAAACACGCTCTGACGTGACACTTGCTGCAGGGCAGGTCAGCACCTCCAAGGCAACGAATGATTCTGCCTTTATACAATCTGTCTTATGTGCTGCAATGCCCAATCACAGCTATGCCAATACTTGTCCTGGCTGTGATGGAGCAAGAAGTGCCCACAGTCATACAGCTTGGTGATTGGCTGCTATGCAGCCTTTCACCAAGCTTTATTAGGCGCAGCCGATACACTTGCTGTTTGAAATGTGTGTTCGGGGTTTGGAACCGCACACTAGGTGTCCGGTACAGACCCCAAACTTTAGTGCAGTGCGGGTGTATTTTACTGTTCTTTTTAATGAATAAATAAATCATTTAAAAATATGTCATGGGGTCCCCCTTAATTTTCACAGCCAGCTGATGGAAAGCCGACAGATGGGGGCTGATGTTAATATTCTGGGAAGGAGCCAATAGCTATAAAAATTCTCATGCTATTAATATTAGTTCACAGGACTTTGGTTAACCTTTGCAGATTATTATAGGTGAGATCCCACAAAAAATGACTTGGGTTCACCCTATGTTTACTAAAAAGTAAAGGCCAAACAAGACAGCTGTGGGCTGATATTAATAGTCTGGGAACGGGCCAAGGATATTGGCCCCTCCCAGTCTAAGAACATCAGCCCTCTGCCACTTTAGAAATGGCACATTCAAAAGATGGTGCTTAGCCCTTACTCTTCCCACTTGCCCTGGTGTGGTGACAAGTGGTGTAATAGTATTGGTGTTGATGTCAGCTTTGTAATGTCATCTGACTTCAAGCCTAGGGGTTAGTAATGGAGAGGCTTCTTTAAGACACCAGCAATACTAACCCCATATTCAAATTTAATAAAGACACTTACAAAGTAAAGTCTTTCAATTGAAATAAACACACAAAGTCCTTTATTTAAAATAAAAAATCCCCGACCTTCTTTTACACATTTTTTCAACAAAGATAAAAATGAAACAGCAAAGTTTTAATCACCTTTCTGGCAATTATCCATTAAGCCCATGTTCCATGATGATCCAGATGGTTTATTGAGCGGTGATATCAGTGATTCAAACACTCACCATGCCAGCTGGCTCACACTGAGCTTAGCAGGAGAATGCGGTTAGTAATGGGGGTGTCTGATAGACGACTCTCCATTACTAATCCCTAGGCTTGATGTCATCAAACATAAAACAGCTGACATCAACTCCAAAACTGTTACCCCATTTGCCACTGCACCAGGGCAAGTGGGAAGAATTGGGCAAAGTGCTAGAATTGTTGCATCTAATGGATGCACTTTTTCTTGGGAGGCTGCGGGCTGATCTCTTTAGACTGGGTAGGGCTAATATCCTTGGCCCCTTCCCAGTCTGCAGCCTTTCAACAAGCTTTGTTCTGGCTGACAAACATGAACAGTAATACAGACCTCTGGTAGAAGTAGGTGTTCAGAGTCCATGCACGGACACTAGGTGTCTGGTACAGATTCCGACGTTACTGTTTGGGTCAGCCCATCTCTAGTTGTAAATAACAGGGTATGGACCTCCACCTCAGACCGTGACGTTCATTTTGTCCTTCAGCTTTTTAAAGGGGCTCATGTACTGTAAGTGCTTGGGTGCTTTTGGCTTTCCGTATCCACCAGAAGCCTACACAATATCAACTCTGCAGAATTGAAGAGCTACCATATACACAAATTTTTATTGATCCTGCAGACCTTAAGCTGGCCATAAATATTAAATAGATGTCTGCTAAATTATTGTTTGGCTGATAGCTATCTCCCGATTCCTCAATATATAGGAATGCTTGACTCAGCACAGTGTTCCTGAGTTTTTAATGAGAAAGCCACTGCCAAAATCATTTGGCAGCAGCCAACCTCCTTGCCGATCAAAAGGATTATTGAATTTCAGCTTCCCAATTCATATGTCCCCTGACATATTCTGTTGGACAGTTGGAAGGCCCCATACACATTAGATGGTTATCTAATCCCTCTGAAATTGACAGATTTGGTCAACATTTATAATTTATCCGAAGTATATGGGTTACTTTTGTTTACCCTATGTTGTCGGTCAAGGGTTGCAACTGTCTATTGTGAAGGGTAATCTGTCTCTAGCAGAAGAGATATCAAGATGGTTTAAAGGTATTGGTGTCAGGTCTTTCTCAATCTGCTCCTGCTCCTTGGTTTGTCAGACTGCAAAATGGCATAACACAGAGGGGGTGTTCAGTTCATGACAGGCAAGGCATTGGACTATGGCAAGAGCAATATTTGCTGGGAAGTGAGCAACAGAAAGTTCCTGCAACTATAATGAGGGCAGAATGTTGATGAAAAAGAACTGCCCTCTTAAAAAGAGTGGATGGGAAGTTTCACTGTATAAGATTCAGGGCAATTCCTGGACATATGTACATGTGCACAAAAATATATTTAACTCCATTAAAGGGGATCTGCGGCCTTAGACTAAAAGACTTCAGATTTCATGAATCGTTGCACTCTGTAAAGGCACCCAGTGTCAGAGACAGTAAAACAACCCCAAACATCTTTGAACCTCCATCATGTTTGTCTGTAGGTACTGTGTTCTTTTCTTTGCAGGCCTCATTCCGTTTTACGTAAACAATATAAAGATGTGCTTTACCAAAAAGCTCCATCTTTGTCTCATCTATTCATAAGATGCTTACCCAGAAGGATTTTGGCTTACCCATGTACATTTTAGCAATCTACAGTCTGGCTTTTTATGTCTCTGTGTCAGCAGTGGGGTCTCCTGCCAAAGCATTTCATTTCATTCAAATGTCCAAGGATGGTTTGCGCTGACACTGATGCATCCTGAGTCTACAGGACAGCTTGAATTTCTTTGGAACTTTATTGGGGCTGCTTATGCACCATCCGAACTATCCTGCGTTGCAACCTTTCAACAATTTTTCTTTGACGTCCACGTCCAGGGAGGTTAGCTACAGTGTCGTGGGTGTAAACTTCTTGATTATGTTGTGCACCATGGAAAAAGGAGAATCTAGATCTATGGAGATGGACTTGTAACCTTGAGATTGGTAATATTTTTCAACACTTTTTGTGTTGTTCCAATACACACAAAGGAAATAAACATGTGTATATCAAACCATGTGTAATCGCAATAATTTTCTGGGAGAATCTTCATTTTCTGGAAGAATTTCAAGGCTGACAAAACTTTTGGCCATGACTGTACATGCAGTTACTTGCCGACTTGATGGGCGCGCCCTAGCTCAATGCAAGTGTAATCAGTGAGGCTGAACAAGTCTTGCAGGAAAGCATGCCTGCTGCCAGTCACTGTCACTGGAAAATCCTTGGAGCGTGCAGTACATGCAATGTGAGGATTTACAAGTCTGCAGTCACATAGAGTGACTGCAGAGTCGTAGTCTCAGGCCGAACAACCCCTTTAAGGCTGGAATCACACCAGCGTAATGTGAGAGTATCGGATGCCATATACTAATTACACTCGGCTTCAGCTCTTTTTAAATAAAAAAATGGTGTGGGCTTCTGTGCAATTTTGTTAACCAGCAGTGGGAAAGCCCAAGGTCTGGTGGCTGAAGTTAATAATCTGTAACAAAGGACAATACCCCATAAGGTTCCCAGGCTATTAATAACTACTCACAGCTGTTTGCTTAGCCTTTACTTGTGAATTCACGAAGTACCCCAGAAATAAAATGCTGTAGGGTCCCCCTATAAAATCAAACCAACAAAGGCTAAACAAACAGCTGTAGGTTGATATTAATAACCTGGGATGGTGCCTTAGATATTGGCCCCCTCCGAGGCTACAAACATCAGCTCTCAGTCACACCAGAAATTGTGCATCCATAAGATGTGCCAAATCTGGTGCTTAGCCTCGCACTTCCCACTTGACCTGTGGAGGTGACAAGTGGGATAATAGGGTTAGGGTTGATGTCAGCTTTGTATGCGCAACTGACATCAAGCCCAGGGGTTAGTAATGGAGAAGTGTCTATAAGATTCCCCCATTACTAGCCCCATAGTAAGTTTGGAAATAAACACACAGCAAAAATAAAATCCTTTATTTTAAATAAAACTCAAAACCCTGTTTTATACATTTATTTAAAAATAAAAAATACACAGGAGGGACACAGCGGGTGCTGAATACAACTCCCATCATTGCAGCCTGCTCACGCTGATCATAGGGAGATCAGATGACAATGATGAGAACTGTCTTCAACAGCCGGCGCCTGGAAACAGCACAAACTGTACCGATTCTTCCCAGGCTCCAGTGCATGTCATGCTGACGACACACGGATGTCATCCGTCTGTCATCTACCTGTCATCTGTGTGCATGTGTGCGGTACGCATTTTGTCTTGGCTGCTGATAGAAAAACAATATGTTTGACATGTGCGCACCTCCACTGAATACAATGGGTGTCTGTGTATCTGTATTTGTGGTCCTTAAAAGACAGAAGGCATATGGACACAAAAATGGATGTGGGAAAGAGGCCTATCACTGAGAAGTTTTGTTATTAGGGGTTCCACCTAAATCTCCAAAAATTCATATGAAACCCCTGATAGAACCATTCACTATAATGAGCAGATGGAGTCACTTTGGACGCCGTCCGGCCTCTGTTCCAGCGGTGTACATCTATCTAAGTTTTTTTTTTTTAGTTGCTTGCCTGCCTAAAAAGATGGAACACTGTCGGAACAAATATGCTATGTGGAATCATATGTGAGTTCATCTGCTGCATTATATGTAATGTTTCTATCAGAGTTTTTTTCTGAATCAATTTATTTTGGGATTTAGACAGAAACCCCAACATGTGTTCAGTGTAGAGCACAGAATAAATGTGAAACTAGACTTAAAGTGATCAAAAAAGTTATGTACCTGTAAGTCGGTTCCATCATCTTAAAGTTATCAAAAATGTTATGTACCTGTAAATCGGTTCCATCGTTAGTCAATGGAAAAATAGATGGTTTCCATTTCACATATAGCTCAAAGGATCTGGAAATGTTCCATGGCTCTACAATCCTTAAATATAATCCAATTAAATCTGTGCTTCCAAATCCAAATGGTGTTTCTGTTCTGAGCCCTACAGTGTGCCTACACTGGAGTAAGTGTCCAAATGTCTGTCAATGAAGTAGAGGGAAGGACCAATTAAATTTATGAGACGCATGTCTCCAGAAGCACAAATATCAAAAGACTGACCAGAAGCACAGGCTAGGCACAATGAATATGGTCCTAAGCTGGCATATTTGTAATTTTAGCTCTGCAACATCCTGTCCATGCTTTTTTGTTAAAAAAAAAAAACACCAGCACCAGTGGTGTGAACATAAATACTAAACCCATAAATATATTGTAATTTCTAAAATTGGCTCACTTTTGGAGTTTTTCTTGAAAATAAGGTCAGGAAAAACTGTGCTCCAATAGTTAAATGGTGCTCCTTCCTTCTAAACCCTGTTATATGGCCAACCAGTAGTTTTCAGTAACACATTTGGTATAGCCAAATCTATTTCAGCCAAATGTGTGCTCGAAACATCAAATAGTGCTGCCTTCTTTCCAAGACCTGTCATGTGCCCAAATAGTAGTTTTCAATGATTTAGGTATTACCTCATTTAGGAGAAAGAGTGTAACAAATTGGAGGATCCATTATCTCCTATTACTCCTTCTGAAAGTTTAAACATTTGGGGCTAAAACTATTTTGAAATGGAAAAAATGTGATTTTGTATTTTTCTATTACACTTTGTGGTATTTACCGTGAAGCCCTATGTAGGGTTACATTTTTTTATAACAGTTTATAAATAATTTGAGGGGTGTAGATTTTTTTAATGGTATCACTTTTTTGGGTAGGGGGTGGGGTGTTAATATATAGATCCCTCAAAGTCACTTCAAAACTGGATAGGTATGTAAAAAATAGAATTTGTAAATTTGAAAAATTGCTGCTAAACTTTTATTCTCTTCTAGCATCATAACAAAATAATAAGACATTTGAGAAATTATGCTGATGGAAAGACTTATGACAAATTTTATTTATTAACTTTTGTGTGGTATGACTAGCTGGTTTAGGAGTGAAAGCATGAAAAGTTTGAAATTGAAATTTAATTCAACAATTCCGAATTTTTTGTAAACTTTAGATATTTTAAAAAAAAAATAAAATGCAAAACATATCAACCTAAGTTTAGCAGAAACAAAAACTAAAATGTCATTTCAAAATAACTGGGATATACAGTTATTTGTACAGAAATTTAGTTTGTACATTAAAAGAAACTGTCAGCAATTTTTTGCTATGTAATCTGACAGCAGCATGAAGTAGGGACAAAGACCCTGAATAGAGAGATGTATCACTTTCTAGGTACGGAAGTTATGATAGAATCACAATTCTGTCTGCTAGGGATTAGCAGAACTCAGTTGTTAATCCCCCCCCACACCACAGCTTTGTGTGCACCATGTATACTGAGAAAGAGCTGATGATCGGTGCTGGGGTTTGGTTGGACTAGGCGGCACAAGGCCAGTTGTCCTGTAGTGATAATCACCTATATAACACCGATAAAACACTGATTGCATTGAAACAGCAAACCACAGCCCAGTAAGTGACACATTACTGTATCAGGCTCTCTGCTGCTACATTATGTTGTCTCAGATTACATAGCAAAACCCTGGTGACAGATTACATATAAGGCCAAAATTGGCTCCATCACTAAGGGATTAACTTGTTATGATGGATGACTTCAGAGCAGAAAGACCAAGCTTCTCGACAGGTTTGGTGTGAAAGGATAGATATACTTTAAAGAGCTTACTTTCATAATCATAACCGGGCTGTCTTACCTTACATATTACTATTTTTCCAAAATCAGAATAGAAGTTGAATTTGTTTACTTTAAACTAAAGGAGACTGAATTTAGTATTATGCAAATTTGTAAAGATAGAAATGATATGTATAATAGTTATAGTTGCATTTTTTTGTATGGTTTAATTAAATTTTAACACTACATCTTGCAAATGCAGTACGTGATTATTTTCCTTTTGGCTCTATGCTTGTGGTGTTTTTGTTTTTGGCCTTATTTTTAAAGAATTTCTGAAAATAATTTTAATTAAGACCTAAGATTTCATAAAAATGTTAAAAAATAAATGCAATTAGCAACAGTAAATGTTATAAATAATTGAGGAATGTCCTTTACACCTATTTACCAGCATTAGTTATTCAACCAAGAATCATAAGCACCAATAAAAGTTAATTAGTTTATATTTATGGATCTCAGTTTATATTTATTCATCTCCTTTAGCTGTGAAATGAATTCTTATTAGGAATTTGATAGAAATCTCCTTTTCATTTAATACTTTCACATAAGTTACACAAAGTTACAGTTGATACAAACTTTAGATATGTACTCCTCAATATTGAAATCATAGTACCAAGGCTAAGCAGCAAGGTTTTGCAAATTGAGGAAGTAGCATTTAGCAATAGGAGCAAGTAGCAGTAGCAATAAGATCAGCAAATGATCAATTTTTAAAACACTTACTTCCAATTTGTGGTGTATGGGAGAGGCATAAAAGAAAGTTTGAAAGTACATTTTTTTTAGACTTAAGAAACTTCAAAAATTGGATCAAATCTCTTGTTTCTTGACGCGAGAGTAATCACCACTCAGTAGCGTAGCTACTGGGAGGCCAAAGGGGGCCATCGCCCCGGACCCGATACCATGAAGGGGCCCACTTGGAGCAACAGCCGCTTCTGTCCTCAGGGAGACCGTGGCAGATTGCCTGCTCCCCTATCTTCCGGAGACGCTGCAGCTGACTAGCAGAGTGGCAGGGTCTCTGTACAGTGTAATGTTAAGTGTCTGACCTGCTGGGATGTCAGTGCTGCAGGCATCCTGTGTGCTCTGCCTGATGCACACTGGAGCTGCCCTGGGTCCTAGTGCCCACATTACAGTTACCTCAGACACTTCCTGACCATGTCTGACCTCATCATATGCTCTGCGCCTGCAGCACTTGGATCAGAAATTGCAGATGCCATCCATAAACCACCTGCCTGCAAACTTCATCAGACCGTGGCCAAAATGTACTAGGTTTACTATATTCAGGTATGTAATGGTCACTGTGGGTGAATGTGAGAGGATGGGAGCAGGGTGGTAGCTGAAGGGGTGGTGGAGGGAGGACAGGGCGGGGGACATATTAATATACTTATTATTACAGTGTTTAGTGTTATGCACTCCATTACATGTAATAAGTGCTGTTTGGGGGCTGATGGGGAGGTAGGGGGCTTATTATTGTTACAGACAGGGTCTTATTATAAGCCCAGCTTGTGAGTATAACAAGCCCCCATACAGTAACCGTGGCATGAGCTGTGTTATATATATATGTAATACTGTTATAGTATGTAACATTATTATTATCATAAAGTTATTAAAGGGAATCTGTCACCCCATTTTTCGATTATGAGGTGAGACCACCGCCATCAGGGGCTTATCTACAGCTTTCTGGAAGGCTGTAGATAAGCCCCCGATGTCACCTGAAAGATAAGATAATGAGTTATATTATACTCACCCAGGGGTGGTACGGCATCCGATTCGGTCTGGAGGGAGTCGTGGTCCGGTCCGGCGCCTCCCATCTTCTAGCAAAGACGTCCTCTTCTTTGCTTCCCGTCGCAGGCGCCGGACCTCTCTGACCTTTCCCGGTGCCTGCGCACTGCAGTACTCTGCTTTGCCCTCAACAGGGCAGATAAGTATGCCTGCGCAGCAGCCGCGACTGGAAGCAAAGAAGAAGACGTCATCGCTAAAAGATGGGAGGCGCCTGATCGGACCGTCCCTGGGTGAGTATAATCTAACTTGTTTTTCTTCTCTTTCAGGTAACATCAGGGGCTTATCTACAGCATTACAGAATGCCAGATGGAAAAGACGGGAAAAAAGAACATTTCCATCAGAAAGAACGTCCTCTGTAAGTCACTATTTATAACTGTATTGTAATCGCCTGTATGTTCTGCAGTAGTGGTGTCTAGCACCATATGGCGGTAATAAGTGTTGTTTTTTCAAAGAGATTTATTTTCAGTAATACCATGGTCATCGGCTGAGGTTCCCCTATACCGACAGTTAGGGTGTGCCACTATAGTAGGGTCAATAGTGCAAAGTGCAAAAGTGCAAGGGGAAGCGCCAAGCCACATTGCCACTAATAACAGGTATTATTTGAGATCTTTATGTCTTTGTAGTCACAATTTGTGAGCTATCCCTGGTAAACCTTATATAGAAAGGGACTACTCAGATACTCTCTATTTCACATGTTTTTGCACTTTTGCACTTTGCACTATTGATTTTTATTGGTCACAGGTATTATCTTCCATTTTGGAGCTTGTTTTATTGTTATTATTATTTTTACACTTTCATTTATATATATATATATATAATCATTTGTCTTTACACTATTTCACTTTGAGAGTTTTATATGTGTCCCTTAATATATTAATTGTGGTTGTATTTTTAATCTTTGGCACTTATATAACTCTTTGTGGCTTGGTATATTTCGAGTTGGCAGTATTTTTATTTATTTTATTTTTATGTGTTATTTCTGTGTATTAATAAAGATTATTTTTTAATTATATACCCTCTTGTCATATGTTTGTATAGATTTTAAATAGGTATTTATATATGTAGCTTGGTAATACAATAAATTGGTTTGATAAGTAGAGGCAAAAAAAAGTCTTCCGGTTGAAGTGCCACCTGCAGGTCATTGTGTCTTTCTGTAAGTTTATGAAAAAAAATGTTTAAACTATATTTAGTGATAAAATCGTGAATGTGTGGTTTGTTTGGCTCTTTTCTTGCTGAAGGGGGGGAGTTTACTTTTCAAATTGTGTATCATTTGTGTGTGTGGGGGCGAAGTAATCACCGAAAAAGCAGTGCATGTTTACAAATGTGTTTGCATATGTGACTCACCTGCAGTAAAGTGTGCAATCCTCCGATGTGTCTGAAGTAGGCTGGGCAAGCACTTGAGCACGCTTGAAAGACCACAAGGCAAATGATTGGATTTGTTTGTGATGTCTGTAAGCAGCATTGTGGTAGTGTGCTTTGGGGTAGTGTGCTGACACCTGCAGGTAATTTGACCTTTCAAATGGTGTATTATTTATTTGTGTGGGTGGAGTATGAATGGAGCAAGTGTGCAATTCAATAGGCAGTGCATGTTTACAAATGTGTTTGCATATGTGCCTCACCTGCAGTGAATTGTGCAATCCTCCAATTTGGCTAAAATTGGCTGGGCAAGCAGTTCGGCAAGCTGGAAAGCCCCCAAGGCAAATGTTTGGATTTGTTTGTGATGTCGGTAAGCAGCTTTGTGGTAGTGTGCTTTGGGGTAGTGTGGAGCCACCTGCAGGTCATTTTTCCTTACTGCAGGTTTATGAAAATTAATGTTTAAACTGTATTTTGTGCTTAAATCGTGGATGTGTGGTTTGTTTGACTATTTTCTTGCTGAAGGGGGCAAATTTACCTTTCAAACGGTGTTTTATTTGTGTGTGTGGGTGCAGTATGAATGGAAATACAAAGTAATCACCGAAAAACAGTGTTTAGAAATAATAGACTAATGAATACCACAAGGAATATGGCTTAAAAGTCCAGTTTAGTAGCAGTGGTGTACCATATCCTAAATAGCTTTCTAGGTGACCTCCTAGTAAGTGTGACAGATGCAGACTTTACACTCACAAATGTCTCCTGCTCAAGATGTCCATCAGGCAATCAGTGTTCCAGTTCAGATTTGTCTAGCTCAACATGTGCCTGTCATGGACCGCTGAACGCACAAGGTTTCCCATCTCCTAGGGGGTAAGCTAACTACATCCTAGAAAGAAAACAATTCTATTTACTCCCACCTTAGATGAGATATTTCACTATTTCACAATGACACTTGTGTCGGGGGCAGGAGATGTCCGCCTAGCATCATTATTCCTTCTGACCATCACCTGCTGTGTAATGTTCTTGCATTTATTGTGAAGAGCTTAAATAAAAGGATTTTTACTGCTGTGGGTAACAATTGACTGATCCACAAGTCCATGGGATTTTAAACATGTATCAATCCACATGTTATGTGATATTATTTATGATAATCTTATTCAGTATGTACGTAAAAACACCACTGTTTCTGAATATACTTGTCAATAAATGATACTACATACATATTTTCCAGCTTTGTTAAGTCAATGTAGCAAAATAGAAAAAAATGTGCATGAATATTTGAACTATTATAAGATTATTATACATACAGTATAAATGAACATTGCATGTAAAAGGCAACAAAATTGCTGCAGATTTTATTGGCAAGTTTGTGCAGGTAAAATATGCAGCTGATTACGGTACTTTGCTTCTGCCATGAGGTGAGATGAGTATCTTGCCTCAAGCATTGGTTTGAAGTGTCTCTCAGGTGGCAGTATTTTGCTTACCCCCCTTACTCCAGGTGGGATTCAGCTGGTTATGACCAGTGGCCAAAGTCAACAAGTAGTGGCACGATAAGGTCGCTTCATCACACTTCTGACGTCACTGCAGCATCACAGAGGTGGCAAAAACAACGGGTATAGTAAAATATTATTGTAGATGGGGAGCATTAGTGTGAAAGCACAAAATTTGAAGGACAGTTTGCAGAGCGGGGAAATGTGTGAAAAGAGAGTGGGCAAAGTATAAAGAAGGAGCAGTTTTTTGGGCACAGTGTGACTGCACAGGATGGAGTAGGTGCAGTGTGGGGGCAACTTGAGGGCACAGTATGAACAGGGGGCACAGTGTGAAGAGGTAGCAGCATGTGGGCACACTGAAAATGGAAACAGTGTAGAGGGGAAGTGAGGAAGCAATATGAAGAGACAGTGTGAAGCGAGGGACGGCATGAGGGAAATAGTGGAGCCGGAATAGCTTGAGGTGAGCAGCATTTGGAGACCATAATTCATAAGAGAAGACAGTGTGGTGGTTACAGTTCATGAGGTGGACAATGGGGAGGTTATATTTCATAAAAGGGACACAGTGGCAGTTAGGCAGTTATGCTTCATAAATGGGATAGTGTGGTAGATATAATGCATTAGGGCAGACATTCAGGCATCTAGACTTCATAAGGGCAAATAGTTAGGTGGTTATAGTTCATAAAGAAGGCCATAGTTCATAAGGGTACTGTGTTGGAGGTTATACATCATAAGGAGGGATAAAGTAAAAGTTATAGTTAATAAGGGAAGAAGGTGAGGAGCTTATAGTTCATTAGGGCAGACAGTGTGGTGGTTATAGCTTATAAACGGAATAATTTGATATAGTTCATTAGCACAGACAGTATGGACAGCTAGCCTTCATAAGGGCAGAGAGTTTGGTGGTTATAGTTCATAAAGGATGCAGTGTAAATACCATAGTTCAGAAGTGGACTGTGTGGAGGTAACTCTTCATAATGGGAGATCGAGTGAAAGTTGTAGTTGATAAGATAGAAACGTTAGGATGTTATAGTTTATAAGGACAGACAGTGATGGTTTTAGCTTATAAGCGGACAGTGTTGCGGTTGTAGCTCATGATGAGGACAGTGTAGTGGTTAAAGTTCCAAAGTGAGAGAAAAATAGGTTCAGAATCCAGCTCTCCTCCTCGGTCCTAGGCGTGCAGGAGCAGGGAAACCATGTGACCATATGTGTGTAAACAGGAAAAAATTGGAAAATTCCAGCTCCTAAAATTCCAGTGTATATTTAAAAAAATTAAAAAGATGAATCCACAGCGCAGAGCAACGTGTTTTGAACACACACAGGCATTCTTTGTCAAAGCTTTAATTTTTGAAAATAAACTGGAATTTTATGAGCTGGAATTTTCCCATTTTTAAAGTTCATAAGAGAAGACAGTGTGGAGTACATAATTCATAAAATCAGACAATATGGAGGTTAGCCTTCATAAGGTGGACAGTATGACAATTGTAGTTCAAACAGAGGATGGTGTGAAGATAATGTTTTATAGGAGAGGACAGTGTAGTGGCTCTGACAGCAGCAATTACCTTGCGCTTACCGGAAGCGCGTCACTAAACCCGCCCATCGGTGACCCTGTCACATGATCAAGGGTCACCGATGAGTCGTAAGACAACCAGAGGTCTCCAGCAGACCTCTGTGGTTGTCATAGCCAGATTGCTGTGAGCGCCGCCCAGTGGTCGGCGCTCATAGCAAGTGAGCTTCTCTGCTACACACAGGCGATCTGATCATCGCCTGTGCTTAGCACGGGCGATTGAAGTGCTGCAGCTTCTAGTCTCCCATGTAGACTGTTGAAGCATGCAAAAGTAAAAAAAAATGTTAAAAATATTAAAAAAAAAACAAAAAACTAAAAGTTCAAATCAGCCCCCGTTCGCCCTATTCAAAATAAAACAATAAAAAAAAATCAAACATACACATATTTGGTATTGCCGCATTCAGAATCGTCCAATCTATCAATATAAAAAAGAAATAACCCGATCGTTAAACGACTTTAAAAGAAAAAAGTCAAAACGCCAGAATTACCTTTTTTTGGTCGCCACAACATTGCATTAAAAAGCAATAATGGGCTATCAAAAGATTATATCTGCACCAAAATATCATCATTAAAAACATCAGCTCGGCACGCAACAAAAAATGAGCCCTTAACTGACCCCAGATCATAAAAAATGGAGAGGCTACGGGTATCGAAAAATGGCGCAATTTTTAGTCCTTGTTTTAGCAAACTTTGTAATTTTTTTTCACCACACCACTTAAATAAAAAATAACCTATACATGCTTGGTGTCTATGAACTCGTAATGACCTGGAAAATCCTAATGGCAGGGCAGTTTTAGCATTTAGTGAACATGGTAAAAAAAAACAACAACTGCAGTATTGCACTTTTTTGCAATTTCACCTCACTTGGATTTTTTTGCCCATTTTCCAGTACAAGATATGTTAAAACCAATGGTGTCGTTAAAAAGTACAACTCGTCCCGCAAAAATCAAGCCCTCACATGGCCATTTTGACCACAAAATAAAAAAGTTATAGCTCTGGGAAGAAGAGGAGCAAAAAATGAAAATGCAAAAACAAAAATAACTCTGGTCATTAAGGGGTTAATAGGGAATAGAATAGATGTTCCCTTGAGATTATAATTTATAAGGCAATAATCCCTGATTACATGCCTGTAACATGCCATCCCTACTGCAACAGCGTATGAGGACGAGAAGCAAGCGCCAGAGATTCTCCCTTCTCCTTCCCCCTCACTTCGGCCGGCGTCACACTAGCGATTTTGATGTGAGTTAGTCGCACGACTTACTCGCATCAACACCCGACACGGCCGCCCGCTCTCGGACCAGAGTGCGCGGCTGCATGTATTTCTATGCCGCCGCGCACTCTGGTCCGAGAGCGGGCAGCCGTGCCAGGTGTTGATGCGAGTAAGTCGTGCGACTAACTCGCATCAAACTTGCTAGTGTGACGCCGGCCTTCTATATAGAATCTTATCAGTAGCAGCTGCCATCTAACATCTCAGCAATGTAAAAATCTCTCAGCACTGAATACAGATCTTACCCTTGAATTGAGAATTTTAAATATGAAAGATCAGCACTGGAGGAAAAAGAAGTAGATTGCTTTGATAAGATATATTACAAAGTTGCTAATTTCATATCTCATAGATTTATAATATAACAATTAAAATTATGTTTTGTCTTTAAGTTCCATGTAAGCCCTGTAAATATTTCTATGCAATTACTGACTTGGATCATAAAATGAATGTGTCTTTTTAGTAAAAAAAATTCTCGCTCACAATTGTTCACAATTTTGCTAAAATAAACAAGACACTAGGGACGATAGGTCAGTTTGCACAGTGTACAGGACATACACATATAGCTCCCAACTGTCCTAGATTCGGAGGGACTGTCCCGCGCTTTGAGGGCTAAGTCTCACCATGACAGAGCTTAGAATCAGCTTTTAAATACTCACCTACCCTTGACGTCTTCATTGCTCCATAGCGCCTACTCCTCGGGGAGGGTAGTCACTTCTCTCTGATCATTCTATAAATTAAATAATAATATTCACTGCTTCTTCTGTGATCAGGTCCCCAGGACTCAAACTTGAATCTCAATGTAGGCCTCAGCTTATAATGATAAACAAAGGAGAATTTGGTAATCTTGACCTGCATTGCAGGCAGTGAACCCAGAAGCAGATTCTGTATGTACATAGAGATAAATTGGATATATCAATGTATTTTTATATTCCCTATATACTGAGATGAAGAAAAAGTCAGATTTTTTTTGCTCCTGTAAAACTGCTAAAAATATTAAAAAGCAATTACAAAAATGTCTTTTTTTCGCGAGTCTCCCCTATAATCGAAAACCACAACCTCTGGTGATGTACAGTAGCAACCAATAGTTTTGCATTTTTTTAAAAAGTGTTTGTAAGGTTCTTTGTCTCTTTTGACATGTTCCTTGAAACTCAGTTTTCCGTCGGCCATTTTGCTTTCTGTCTTTCTGCAGCTCTTGCCCTCAGTTAATATGGAGTTTCCAGTTTTCATGTTCCCGCCCTGATTCTCTCCCTCTTGCTTCTTAAGCAGCCTCAGCTGAACAATCAGTGCTCCTGAATCAAGCCTCAGTCAGCCTGTGACCTGACTCCTGGAAACCTAGGATTTTGGACTCCAGCTATTTCCTACTGAGGAACTTTGGAACACTTTTGGACTTTGGAAACCTGCTGTCTGGTGAATCCATGTTTGCAGAGGAATTACGGTACAGAGAAGAGATCCTGAACCTGCTTGGAGAGTTATTGTAGAGCTTGAAGTTACTCTGGCCTGCTGTGTTCTCCTGCCTCTGTTCCTGCAAACTGTGTGACCTTTTCTGCATGCTTGTATGAAGTAATACAAGTCATTTCATATCAACCTATGTCTCATGTGTTTTCCTCGCACCCAAGCACAAGATGCTATAGGAACTGTACACTATACATGACAAGATTCAGGAGCCAATGTTTAGTGTCTGCTGGGTCTGGGAAAGCCGTGTCTGCTGTGACTGTGGATATCAGATGTCCGTTTAATACCTTCTGTGATGACAGTGGTTGTGACTTCTCACAACCATTCCAGGTAAGCGCATTCCCTTAAATGTTACTCTGGAGTGTTACCACAGGTAAACACTATTGTTTTTTTTTTTCTTTCCTCTTCTCCTTCCAGCACTTCTGCCTTAAAAGATCTGGAAGATGGAGGCCCGCATAAAGGAGCTTTGCGGAGTGACTGATACAATCCTTGCAGATATACAGACTATAAAGACCCGTTTTGCAAGCCTACAGGACCTCACTAATCATAATTTGCAAGTGTTTGGACAAACTACTCAGGAATTACGAGCCAGGATTGAGGCTCTAGAGGAACGAGTCCAGGCTCCTGCCATAACCCCGAGATTCAGGGGATTTATTAACCAATGCAATCTATTTTTCTCTGCACATGCTTCACAATTTCCCACTGAACGATCCAAAGTGCTTACTATAATCATGTTGCTTACCAATAAGGCTTTGATGTGGGCAAACCCTCTGATTGAGACTGAGGATGATTGTTTGAATCACCTTGATGCTTTTATTTCAGCCATGGGGCAGGTGTTTGATGACCCCAATCGAGGTGCAACAGCTGAAGCAGCCATGTTAACTTTGCGCCAAGGTAAGCGTTCAGTAGCCGAATATGCCTTGGATTTCAGGAGATGGGCTCTTCATACCACTTGGGACACTTCCGCCAAAAAATCTATTTTTCGGAAAGGGTTGTCTCCACTGATTAAGGATGAACTTGCTCGTGCCGACCCTCCCACTGCGTTAGGTGACTTTATTAACTATTGTATCCGTATTGATGCTCGTCTGACAAGAGAGATGGTTCGAAAATAATCGCACTAACCTTTTCCTACCTCCCTCCTCAGCTAAGGAACCTTTGAGTAGGATCACAAGGGAACCAGAACCTGAACCCATGCAGGTGGACTCTTTACAAAGACGGGTTAGTGATGCACGCAAAGAACATCGTATAAAGGAAAATCTATGTTTTTACTGTGGTAAGTCAGGGCACTTCATTATAAACTGCCCCAGCCGTTCTCGTAAGACTACTGCAGCAGTCATTCACTGTGAGTGTTGCGAGAGGAGCTCTGTCATGTCCGAGCCTCAGACTCCAGAGAGATCTGCTGCAAGAGATCTTGATTTTTCGGACTTAAACTCTGTTAGTTCTGGGGACAATGACGGTATAAACGCTGCAATTTTTCAAGTTTCCTCAGCGGTGTCCCAGCTGAGTTGTAAAAGAAATAATTCTCATTGCTTCCTTTCCATCAAACTCTGGGTGGACTCAGTCTGGGTGTCTAGCTCTGCTATGATCGACTCAGGAGCAACTGGAAATTTTATGGATATTTCCTTTGCTCTGAAACAGGGGATACGTTCAGTGAAGAAGGCTACTCCAGTACAGATGGAGACTGTGGATGGCTCCCTGCTGACCTCTGGACCAGTGGATCAGGAAACAGAGCCTTTGAGGGTCCTTATGGGTAAAGATCATCAGGAGAAAATGTCTTTTATGCTTATCTCTTCTCCCCACTTTCCCATTATTCTAGGGCTACCATGGCTGCAGGCACAGAATCCTATGATTAACTGGGAAACCAAGGAATTACACTTTCCGGAGAAACAGATGAGTCAAGGAGTTTCAGCTTGCTCTGTTCCTAAAGGAACCATGTCAGTCCCTGAACTACCAGCTGTATACCAGGACTATGTGGATTTATGTGACAAGAAGAACGCTGATCAGCTTCCTCCTCACCGTCCATATGATTGTCCAATCGAATTATTGCCTGGAGCCGAGATACCTTTTGGTAAGATCTACCCCCTAGCGGGGCCCGAGCTAAAAGCTTTGAAGGACTACATAGATGAAAATCTAGCCAAAGGCTTCATACGCCCCTCTTCATCTCCCGCAGGTGCACCCATCTTCTTTGTGAAGAAGAAACATGGATCTCTGAGACCCTGCATAGACTATAGGGAACTCAATAAGGTTACTATTAGAAACCGTTATCCATTGCCTTTAATCCCTGAGTTGTTGGAGAGAGTGCGGCACGCCAAAATTTTCTCTAAACTGGATCTCCGTGGGGCCTATAACTTGGTCCGTATTAGACCTGGGGATGAATGGAAGACTGCATTCAGGTCACGCTATGGACACTTCGAATATCTAGTTATGCCTTTTGGTCTGAGTACCGCCCCAGCCACTTTCCAACACTTGGTGAATGACATCTTCAGGGATCTCCTAGATACATTTGTGGTGATTTATCTGGATGATATTCTAATTTTTTCTAACTCCACAGAGGAACATCATGGACATGTGAGAATGGTCTTAGAACGCCTAAGACAAAACCATCTCTACATTAAACTTGAAAAGTGTGAATTCCATAGGACCGAAATTCAATTTCTGGGGTATGTACTATCTACGCAAGGGATTAGTATGGATGGAAGCAAGACCCAAGCCATCAAGGATTGGCCAATTCCTAGAAATGTGAAGGAGGTGCAGCGCTTCATCGGGTTTGCCAACTTCTATAGACGTTTCATTAGGAATTTCTCTGAGGTAGTGTCACCTATCACCCAACTTACCCGGAAACAGTCTAGGTTCTCCTGGACCCCGCAAGCTCAGGAAGCATTTTCCTGTTTAAAGGATAAATTTACCACCTATCTTAGTACATCCCAACCCCGAGCTTGCCTTCATAATAGAGGTGGATGCTTCAGACTGTGCCGTTGGAGCTATACTCTCTCAGAGAACAGGTGAGAAGAATGTCTTGCATCCCTGTGCCTTCTTTTCCCAGCAGTTGTCTTCGGCTGAGAGGAACTACGATGTGGGCAATAGAGAATTGTTGGCCATTATTGCCGCCTTCAAGGAATGGAGACACCTTGTTCAGGGAGCTGCACAGCAAATAGTCGTCCTGACAGACCATCGTAACCTTGAATTTATCAGGTTGGCTAAGTGCCTGACTCCTCGCCAGGCTCGCTGGAATCTTTTCCTAAACCAATTTAATTTTGTAATTTCTTATAGACCAGGATTGCGCAATGGAAAGGCTGATGCACTCTCTAGGATTCATTCAGCAGAGAAATGAATTATGACGTGCACTCAGCCTAATTAGAAAAGGTGCTGGTGTAATGGACCAGTGGTCCTATAGATCAGGATGATGAATACACCGCACTCTGAGAGACAAAATATAATGCTTGAAGGTTGTGTATTTATTACAAACTTAGGCAACACATTAGGACAAAAAGGAAAAAGCGATCTTTAACATTTCGGCTCCAACCGAGCCTTTATCAAAACATCGCTGTAAGACAAAAGCATAGCATAAGAACAAAAAAATAAAACTGAATAAATACAGATAAATATATACATGTATCCCAATAGAGGATAGAAAACATAGAAAATAACAAAGAATGGAGAGCATATATACAACAGTCAGCAAAACAGACATGGAGTATTTGATAAGTACAGTCACTTGGAAAAAATGAGTAGATCAAACACAATGAATAGTTACCTCACAAATGTCCAGTGCCAGAGTATGAGAAAGTATTAGAGGAACCAAGATGATAATTCTGTATGGCTATAATGATAGAATATAAGGTAAATGGAGACATAAATATAGTTGAATCCAGATAGGTCACTAGAGGAGGAAGCCCAGAAAAAGAAGAAGGTGATAGATACAACAATATGCAGAGAGTAGTGTGAGTACTTGTAGTAGTGGTAGTATATATTAAAAGCGGTAGTATATATTTAAAAGCCGGAGGGATCCCCCAGAGTGTAAAAGGGGGGGGGGTAACTACCTGTAATAAGGACAGCTAATTAAGGTATAAGCAGATAGGCAGTCCCATGAAGAGATCATATGCTGATACTACAAAAATAAAAATGAAAATTGAATAAGGGATAATGTGTAAAAATGTGAGGTCAGTAATAGAAGGTACCTGGAATGAGGAAAGCACAAAGGGCATCAATATGTGATGGCAGTTCACGGTCAGTGATAGTGGCTGGCGCTAAAAAGAAAATCAACATGGTGGTCAAAAAAGACTGCAAAAAGGTCCTCGGTGTGGAAGGCTAAATGGTAGCCAGTAAATACCTGAAGAAGCAGAGTCTCTATGGGCAGCGCTCCCGCGCTGTGCCCTGTGTGGATGCGCTATAGAAATGAGCATTGGCACCTGTTTATACTTCCTGGTTTGCTAAAACCGGAAGTGGAGGGTCCTGACCGGAAGTGACGTCGCGTCACTGTAAGTGTGTGCTGCGCAGGCGTCATGTGATGAATGGGAGTAAATGATGATGAATAGGAACTTTAGTATAAGGTTAAAATGGGTCAGATGGGGTCTGTTAAGGCTGTTGAAGTCTCTTAAATCCAGCTTTTAAAGCCGAGACAGGAATATTATGATGTTATGTGGTAGCGAAAATAAAGCATATAGGTGCAATGCTAGTAAGAAGGATAAAAAGGTGGGCAACAGAAAGATATTTGTAGATGGGCCATAAAGGCGCCAATAGGAGGAGAGCTAGGAAAGCACAAAGAGGAAAAGAACAAAAATAACAAATGATACAAAATAGATAATAAAATAAAAAAGCAAGAGGCACTGGATCAAGCGCATGGGTCACATATAGTAAGGCAGAGAAATGAGAACTACAGAGTACTGTGAATTTTACATGTCAATCATATATAAGAGGCGATATATACAATATATGACTATAGTGACAGACAATTCCTAGGGGGGTAAGAATACAACTCACCTACAGTAATAAGATTTAACGGGTCTGTGAACAATATAAAGGAGATTAGTATAGCATTATGACAACCAATCTATTTCTCTATTAAGGCCTTTAGGGGCCAGAGTGTCTAATTTATGTATCCAATATGATTCACGAGATTTGAGTAGACCGACATGGTTCCCACCCCGTCTTGGACGGGGGACGTGTTCTATAATCTGGTACTTGAGCTGAGCCACAGTGTGTCTCATATTAGAGAAGTGGTCCGGTAGTGGTAACCAGTTTTTACCACATCTAATCGTGGATTTATGGCTAGCTATTCTGTCCTTAATATGTTGTGTAGTTTCCCCTACATATAGCAATCCACACGGACATTTAATCAGGTATACCACAAAATTAGTATTACATGTGAAGAAACCGTGGATGGGGTAGGTTTTGCCAGTCCTGGGGTGGGTAATACTGTCTGATTTAATGATGTTAGAGCAGGATGCACAGTTCAAACAAGGGAAGGTGCCATTCCGTCTAGGAGCGAGGAGTGTTTGACTGGTGATAGGGCGTGTGCTTCCTATGTCTGCTCTGACCAGTTTGTCTTTGATATTGCGTGGTCTTTTAGTACACATAAGTGTAGGTTCTCTAAAGGAGTCCAGATCAGGGTATGAGCGAGTTAGTAGTGGCCAATGCTTCCTAATGACCGAGTACACTTTTGGCATGAGGGGATGAAAGGTATGTACAAATGGAATTCTCTCTGTGGCCTTAGGACTTGGGGATGGAGATCTGGGTGCTAATGACAGAATCTTCTCCTTATCAAGTAGAGACCGTGGGTATCCCCTTTCTTGAAACTTGTTGGTCATAGTATCCAATCTCTCCGTAAGAGTATTAGGATCTGATACGATCCGTGTAATTCTTTTATATTGTGAACGGGGTAGACTGTCACGGGTGTTCCTGGGATGACAGCTGCTATAATGAAGCAGACTGTTACAGTCAGTGGGTTTGCGGTAGAGGTCCGTCGAGAGATTCCCATTAGTGTCTTTGAGGACCAGGGTATCTAGGAAAGGTACTGAAGTCGTGTTTGAGTGTATGGTGAACTGTAATTCAGGGAGAATAGAGTTAAGGTATAAGTGGAATGCATGGAGAGTGATGGGAGTGCCTGTCCAGATCATAAAGATATCATCTATGTACCGATGATATTCAAGGGCATACTGTAGGAAGAGCTCATTGTCAAAAATATGTGAAATCTCGAAAAAATTCATGAAAGCATTTGCATAGGCGGGCGCTACGTTACCGCCCATCGCGGTACCCTGTTTCTGGAGATAGAATGTGTCCTCGTATAGAAAGTAGTTTTCGTATAGCACCAGTCTAAGCAGATCTAGGCAAAGTTGAACCGAATCTGCAGTCATGTCAGATTGGTCTAAGAGATGTTTGGTAGCTACAATGCCATGCTCATGTTGGATTGAGGTGTAAAGACTATTAACATCCATGGTGACTAAAATACTGTTGGGAGGTATTGAATCAAGTTGTCGGATAACATTCAAAAAATGCCCTGTGTCCAGTAGGAAAGCTCTAGTTGTTATGATAAGCGGTGTCATGATCTTTTCAAGGAATATGGATAGAGGGGACAAGATGGAGTCCGTGGAGGCCACTATGGGTCTACCAGGGGGATTGGTAAGTGATTTATGTATTTTAGGCAATACATAGAAAACTGGGGTGATGGGGTGTGGATTGTTGAGGAAGGTAACGGTCTTTTTGTCAATGACATGGCGCAGATAGTAGTGTTCAGTGGTTTGCTGGATTTTTCTCCTAATGTCAAAGACCGGATCATAGGAAAGGATGCCATACGTATTGGCATCTGATAGTTGTCGTTTTACCTCATCAACATATTGATAGCGGTTCATGACCACTATCGCTCCCCCTTTATCCGCTGGTTTAATCAAGATCCCCGTATTGTTTTGTAATGCTGACAACGCTTGCTTCTCATTAGAGGAAAAATTAGACCGTACTGGAAATAGGCCTAGACGTTGTTGGTGTATAATTGCATCTATATCACGGTCTACAAGTGAGATAAAGGTCTCAGCCGCATGGTAAGTACGGGGAGGACAATAATTGCTACGATTAAACAAGTTGAAGTCACTGATGGATAGATCAGGTGCTGACGCAGAGGATGGTTCAGTCGCAGAGATGGGTGATAGTCCGAAGTGTGTCTTCAATCTAACGGACCTGTAGAAACGTTCCAAGTCCTTTTTCAATTGAAAGGAATCCCAAAACGGAGTAGGACAGAAGGAGAGCCCCTTCTGTAAGACCGAGAGTTCCAATGGGGAAAGGAGGTGGTCGGAAATGTTGACCACTAAGTTTGGTGCCTCACCTGTGACCGGGTGGTCATTCTTTCGCCTTGCTCGTCTGGCCGGTCTATGTCTGGGGGTCCTCTCCTGTGGCCCTTGGACAAAAAACGATTTTGTCCTGAAGCAATGGAGGAATCGCTTCCCGAGCTGAACGATCCATCTCTCCGTGGGCGACGAGGTCTGCGCCAGGTATTGGAAGGCGTAAAGGAGTCCGCCCATCGGTACACTCGATTGTTTGAATAATCCTCAGAATCCCTCTGGAATTTGCTCCTTTTGCGTTCCTGAAGTGTTTTTAAATGATCTGCCAGTGATCTCTCTGTTTTCGTCTTAAGAGTTGCCCAATCTGAGGAGGCTAAGGTAGTTGAGAGCTGAGTCTCGATAGCCTGGATATTTTGTTTAATATCCACTATAGCCTTTTGGAGGTGTTCTATGGTGAGAATGATTATGTCTAGGGAGCACTTATTGAGTATTCTCTTGTATTTCTCGCAATAATCGGGGTTATCCGAGAAGAGAGTAGGGCGGAGGTTGCATCTAAGCCCCCTCGGGATTTTTGTTTTGTCTATGATATTCCGCCAAAGTTGTGCAATGGAGGTCATAGGATATGAGTTTTCTTTTCTCCTTCTCAAAATCTCTGGTTCTCAATACCTGTACTGGGGTTTTGAGGAACTCATTTGAACCAGTTACTTGTGACAGTATACTGGAACTAGTAGCAGGGTCATATGCAAAAGTATCAGAAGACATTTAGACTTTACAAAATTGGGAATGGGGAGGTTGGTGCAATCGTCAACTAAGATAACGTATAAATGAATTATGACGTGCACTCAGCCTAATTAGAAAAGGTGCTGGTGTAATGGACCAGTGGTCCTATAGATCAGGATGATGAATACACCGCACTCTGAGAGACAAAATATAATGCTTGAAGGTTGTGTATTTATTACAAACTTAGGCAACACATTAGGACAAAAAGGAAAAAGCGATCTTTAACGTTTCGGCTCCAACCGAGCCTTTATCAAAACATCGCTGTAAGACAAAAGCATACCATGAAGCATATGATCTCTTCATGGGACTGCCTATCTGCTTATACCTTAATTAGCTGTCCTTATTACAGGTAGTTACCTCCCCCCCCCCCCTTTTACACTCTGGGGGATCCCTCCGGCTTTTAATATATACTACCGCTTTTAATATATACTACCACTACTACAAGTACTCACACTACTCTCTGCATATTGTTGTATCTATCACCTTCTTCTTTTTCTGGGCTTCCTCCTCTAGTGACCTATCTGGATTCAACTATATTTATGTCTCCATTTACCTTATATTCTATCATTATAGCCATACAGAATTATCATCTTGGTTCCTCTAATACTTTCTCATACTCTGGCACTGGACATTTGTGAGGTAACTATTCATTGTGTTTGATCCACTCATTTTTTCCAAGTGACTGTACTTATCAAATACTCCATGTCCGTTTTGCTGACTGTTGTATATATGCTCTCCAATCTTTGTTATTTTCTATGTTTTCTATCCTCTATTGGGATACATGTATATATTTATCTGTATTTATTCAGTTTTATTTTTTTGTTCTTATGCTATGCTTTTGTCTTACAGCGATGTTTTGATAAAGGCTCGGTTGGAGCCGAAACGTTAAAGATCGCTTTTTCCTTTTTGTCCTAATGAGTTGCCTAAGTTTGTAATAAATACACAACCTTCAAGCATTATATTTTGTCTCTCAGAGTGCGGTGTATTCATCATCCTCATTCAGCAGAGACACGTCCACTTACTCCTCCTAAGACTATTCTTCCTGACTCTAGATTCCTGGGAGTGATTCATAATCAAGACCTACTTAAGGACATCAAGGAAGCATACCATGCGGATTCTTTGTTGGCTCAACCCCCAAGGGACGTAAGTCTTGTCTTTAAGAATGGTGTGTGGATTCAGGGACAACGTCTGTATATACCTGAAACAGTCAGATTGAGAGTATTGCAACTCATCCACGATTCCAAGATAGCCGGGCATAGGGGAATTCTAAAGACACAAGAATTTCTTTCTCGTTTCTTTTGGTGGCCCACTTACAGGAAAGATGTTTTAAACTATGTCACTTCATGTGAAGTCTGTGCTAGATGCAAAACACCTCGCTCCTCACCAACTGGTCTGTTACAACCTCTTCCCACCCCGTCCCGCCCGTGGGGATCCATTTCTATGGACTTCATTGTGGAGTTACCAACCTCTCAAGGGAAGAACACCATTCTAGTGGTGGTTGATCGTCTAACAAAGGCAGCTCATTTTATCCCTTGTGTCGGCTTACCCACTGCAAAACAGACATCAGACTTGATGATTAAGAATGTGTTTCGCTTACATGAAGTACCGGATGAGGTCATTTCGGATCGAGGGTGCAATTCACTTCAAGGTTTTGGCAAAATTTCTGTGCCGCATTGGACATTAAAGTAAACCTTTCTTCTGCTTTTCATCCCCAGACTAATGGACAGACAGAACGAACCAATCAGACCCTGGAGCAGTATCTCCGCTGCTTTATCTGCCACCTACAAGATGATTGGGTGGATCTACTTCCACTGGCTGAGTTCTCTTATAATAACTCTCAGAGCGCCTCCACTAAGCAGTCTCCTTTTTACTCCAATCTAGGTTATCATCCTAACATTCTTCCTCGATTTCCCATAGATACGCCCTTGCCGGCAGTGGCTGAAAGAATCACTTCTTTACAAAAGAATATGGATCTTCTAAAGGAAAATCTAGAATTGGCTCAGGAAAGGTACAAGAAAGCAGCAGATAAATTTCGTAAACCTGCACCAGCTTTCAAGGTAGGAGATTTGGTCTGGCTGTCAACCAGAAATCTTAAAATAAAGATTCCATCGTCTAAATTGGGACATAAGTACATTGGACCTTATAAGATCAGTAAGATTATAAGTGCTGTTGCTTGTCGTCTTCAACTGCCCAGAACTATGAGAATCCACCCTGTCTTTCATGTATCCCTACTAAAGGCTGCAACACCCAATACGTTTCCTGGACGCTCTTCTCCTTGCCCTGACCCAGTGCTGGTCGATGGTCAGGAAGAATTTATGGTGGAAAGGATTCTAGATTCCAGGTTGTACAGAAATCAGTTGCAATATTTGATTAAATGGCAGGGCTACCCAGTGGAGGACAACTCATGGGAACCAGTCAATAATGTAAATCCTCCTCGCCTGCTCCGCCAGTTTCATCAGAGGTACCCTGACAAGCCTGGTCTGAGGTCAACCGGAGGTTGTCCTTAAGGGGGGAGTAATGTAAGGTTCTTTGTCTCTTTTGACATGTTCCTTGAAACTCAGTTTTCCGTCGGCCATTTTGCTTTCTGTCTTTCTGCAGCTCTTGCCCTCAGTTAATATGGAGTTTCCAGTTTTCATGTTCCCGCCCTGATTCTCTCCCTCTTGCTTCTTAAGCAGCCTCAGCTGAACAATCAGTGCTCCTGAATCAAGCCTCAGTCAGCCTGTGACCTGACTCCTGGAAACCTAGGATTTTGGACTCCAGCTATTTCCTACTGAGGAACTTTGGAACACTTTTGGACTTTGGAAACCTGCTGTCTGGTGAATCCATGTTTGCAGAGGAATTACGGTACAGAGAAGAGATCCTGAACCTGCTTGGAGAGTTATTGTAGAGCTTGAAGTTACTCTGGCCTGCTGTGTTCTCCTGCCTCTGTTCCTGCAAACTGTGTGACCTTTTCTGCATGCTTGTATGAAGTAATACAAGTCATTTCATATCAACCTATGTCTCATGTGTTTTCCTCGCACCCAAGCACAAGACGCTATAGGAACTGTACACTATACATGACAGTGTTATTACTTCTGTCTGGTTGTTGTGATGCCATTTTCCTGGTGATTTTAGTAAACCGGAAGTAAATGTTGTCATCTATAAGGATGAAAATTGTGTTTGACATTGTTTTATCCCCTTATATGTTAGTTTTCAACATTTGCTGGGTCAAATGTTTTGCATATTTTGTTGCGCATAGTAAAATTTTGCCCCAAATTTTTTTTTGTTTGTGTGTTTTTTGGTTAAAACATGGCAAAGACATAGCCAAATTTATCACCAGCCATCAGGAAGCTTATTATTCTGAGTTAAGTCAGGCAAAAGCCAAAAAGTGGTAGCTATGGAATTTAACTGTTGTCCGAGTCAAGTGTCACGTATAGTAATAAAGAAAGAAAAAGAAGGTTATGGAACAGCTGACAAACCTAGAAGTGGACGACCATGGAAAACTTCCTCCAAAGTTGATCAGATTTTTAAGAAAAAGTCAGTATCTGATGTCCATAAAAGTGCTGTACAGATTTTGCACGAAAAGGAGCAAAGAATATAGGGTCAAAGTGAGTCGCCAAACTGTGGAGTGATGGTTAAGAGTAGTAGGGTTGAATGCACAAGTTCCAGTCAAGAAACCTTTCATCTATGCAAAGAATCGGAAGTTCCGACTTGTGTTTGCCAAATAACACAGCAAATGGAAAGAGACAGGTTGGTCTAAGGTGTTGTGGTCGGATGAATCCAAGTTCAATCTGTTTGGTAGTGATGGCAAGCACTATATATACCGCCCATTTAGAAAACGTAATGATGTTAGGCACCAAACACCTACAGTGAAACATGGTGGTGGCAAGTTCATGGCTTAGGGCTGATTTTCTGTATCTGCCATTGGCCCCTTGCATAGAATTGGTGGAATATGAATGTTACCATGTAAAAGTATATACTAGAGAATGTAATGCTGCCACATGGTAAAACAAAAGTAAATAGCTGCTGAAAATTCCAGCAAGAGAATGATCCTAAAGCATTCATCCAATTTAGTCAAATATTGGTTAGCAAAGAAAAATGATCGCCTGTCGCAATGACCAAGCCAATCACCTGATTTAAACCCTATGGAGCACTTTTGGGATGAGTTAGGACGACAAGGGGTGCCCGTACCCATAGCAATAAAGATGAATTGTTTGCAAAAAAAATGGAGCACGATCCCTCAGGATTTCTTTCTAGAATTTCTTGAATACCCTAGTGGCTTCAAAGCACTGTTGGTGTGGTGCAATAATTAAAGCAAGAGGTTATGCTACAAAATACTAAGTTATGATATTGTAAACAATGAATTACTCTCTATGTGATCAATAAATATTATATGCAAAACATTTGGCAGTCAGTTTTCTTTAATTAAATTATCATAATTATACTCTAAAGCATTTTAGTTAAAATGAAGGTCTTGCATGATGACATCATCATGCACTTTCAATTCGTCACCAGGAAAATGACATCACAACAACCAGAGGTAATCACACTTTTTAAACAATGCTAAACTTTTTTGTCGCTACTGACTCCACAAGCAGATTGCAATTATACATACATAGATATACAGTGCTGTGTAAAATGTATTTGTATTCTAGAAGGAGAATAAAAGATTTTTTTTATCCTATAAAATTACTAAAAAATTTGAAAAACAATTAAAATATTGTCATTTTAATGCATTTTTTTAAAAAATAAAGAACATCACAAATCAGCATATATTTGGTTGCCCCTGTAATTGTAACAACTCGTACATCACAGTGATTCAATTATTTTCGGGGATCGGTAAACGGCGTAAAAAATGGTGTGACTGATATTTTTCTGTATTAAACCCATAAAAAATGTAATAAAAATGCAAGCTGTGGCTGTGTTCACATATAGCGTAAATGATGTTTTTTCTACTGCTTTTTTTCTGCAGATGTCCTCACACACAACGTATAACAATCTTTTCTGATTATTGCTGCATTTCTTTTATTGTGTGTCCCTAAATTTAATTTTTTTTGTGCATGTATTTCGATTTTTTTGCGGAATATAGCAAACATTAGATGTCTTTGCCGGGTTATATTCATCCATTTACTAGACAGATTATGACATCACAGTCGTCTAAAGCATTTTTTTGCATTTGCTGCATTTCACTATTAATTGAATGCTGTGTATGCTGTGCTATAAGTTGCTAATGTGATTTTTTATGCTTTTCTTTTTCTCTAGAGGTTTTTATGTGGAGCCTAAAAGAAAACTGCTTGTAAAAGAACTTAAAAATATGGATTCACATCTGCACTAAAAACCCATCAAATAAGAGGTTAAAAGGACTAAAAATAATGCAGTAATAATCAGAGAAAATTGTTATTGTGCAATTTGGTGCATAGTCCTGCAGAAAATAAAAAACATAGTATTTATACTACATGTGAACATGGCTTTACAGACATCAAAAAGCTACATGTCGTTGTTGATCAGATGTGAGGGGTTTCCACTGTTTAGGCACATCAAGGGTTGTCCAAAGGCAACATGGCATCCACTCTCAATTCCAGCCATTTTTTCATTCAAAAAGTCAAACGGTGCTACTTCCCTTCCGAACTCTGCCTTGTGCCCAAATAGTAGTTTTCCCCAATATATGTGGTATTGGCGTACTCAGGAGAAATTTTAAAACAACTTTTGTGGTTCATTTTCTCCTGTTACCTTTGTAAAAGTAAAAAATTTAGGGCTAAAGTAAAATTTTTGTGAAAAAAAGTAAAATGTTAATTTTTTCCTTCCACAGTCCATTAATTCCTGTGAAGCACCTGATGAGTTAATGAACTTCTTGAATGTGGTTTTGAGGACTTCGAGTGGTGCAGTTTTTAGAATGGTGTCACTTTTTTATTTTCGGTAATATAGACCCTCCAAAGTTACTTCAAATATGATGTGGTCCCTAAAAAAATGATTTTGTAAATTTTGTGGGAAAAATTAGAAATTGCTGACCAACTTTGAACCTTTCTAACTTCCTAACAAAAAAAAATATGTTTCAAAAATTGTACAGATGTAGACATGTGGGAAATGTTAGTTATTAACTATTTTGTGTGGTATAACTACTTGATTTAAGGACATAAAAATGTAAAGTTTGAAAATTGCAAAATTTTCACATTTTTTGTAAAATTTTCAATATTTTCATAAATATACACAAATCGTATAGACCAAAATTTACCACTAACATGAAGTACAATATGTCACAAAAAAATAATCTCAAACTCACTGGGATCCATTTGAAAGTTCCAGAGTTATTACCACATAAAGTGACACTGGTCAGATTTAAAAAATTTGACCTGGTCAAAATTAGCTTCATCACTAAGGGGTTAAACATCTGAATGTTGCCTGCCTTATGGTGATTTGATGAACTATTTGTATCCTTGGAAATGCTTATATCCTGTATTGTGTTGGTGTTGTGTGGTGGACATTGTTGCTGTGGTGCTGTCTGTAGGATAGTGTGACCTGGAGCTGTGGGGGCTTTTGCTTGCAGCACAGCTGCTGTGGGGCTCCTCATATTTAAGGTTGGGTATAGAGACCCATTAAGAGGTTTACTGTGACATGGCAGTGGGCTTCATATATTCTGATTATAATATTAGCTAAGAACGTCATGTTCAGTTTTTGGGTTTAAAGGGTAACGTTTCTCGTTGTGGAGAGTAACATACCACCTCTGGCATGTCAAGGTAAGGAGGCTTAAATGGGAAATTTAATATGAAAATTGCCTCTTCAGAGAGAAAGAGGACTTGAACTCTATAGTGCCACATGTTGAAAGCAGCGATCCTACAAGTCACAATAAACCCTTTTATGAGTCTTGCAATATGACTTAGGCTGGAGTCACACACAACCACAAAAAATCGGTCCGTTTTAGACGGTCGACAATCGGATCAAAATAAAAACATCACACATCCTTCTGGCATCCGATTTTCCTTCAAAGATGCGATTTAATCGCATGTGTGTGTACCTTGTAACATCCGATTTTCATCCGACTTGCGAGATTTTCTCGCAGGCTTGCAAAACTGACATATAATGGATCCAAAAGAATAGTATTTAAATGCCAAAAGAAAGAATAGATATATACACATAGAACACATATATATATATATATATACATGTCATTGTGACATATATATATATACATATATTTATAGTTCTTACACTTCTACATACTGTTATAGCCGCTAATTCAATTGCCGGATTCAGTGAAATCACAGAAGCCAACATGAAATGATACATTGTTTCCACACATTTAACCATGTAATTTCATGTATTTTTATATATGTTTGAAACATACAATTACATAAGTATATGTGTGCTAAATTTCAGACATGTAGGGGTTAATTAAAGGTGTAAATTCGTTGAAAAAAAATGCGTGGGCTCCCGCTGTATTTTCTCCACCAGACAGACAAAGCAAGCGAGTGGGGGCAGATAATAATAGCCTAGGGAGGGTACATTTTTTTGTGCCCCCCCTGGCTACTAACATCTGCCTCCAGACACCCCAGAAAGGGCAAATCTATAATTAGATTCGCCCTTTCTGGCACTTTGCCCGTCTATTCCCATTGCCCTGTAGCGGTGGCGAATGGGTTAATAAGGGGTTAAAATGACCTTGCAATTGAAAGGTCACTTTAAGCCAGGTTAATAATTGATAGCTGTCAATTAGACAACTATCAATTATTAATCCTATTGTATGAAAGAAAAATCAAACACACACAGTTTAATAAAAAATAAGTTTAATTAAATAATCACACATTTTTTGACCATATTTTATTTTCCTGCTAAAACCATTTCCTGTAATAAAAATAAAATAAAAAAGCAAAATTATACTTACCAATCCGATGTACAGTCAGGTCCCACGGTGTAATCCATCAGAAAGGGTTAACAGGTTACAGGTCGCAGAGAGCTAATAATGCTGTCTCAGACCTGTATTCCCCTGAATGAATAACTTCCTCTCCCAGCGAAAGTAGAGGAATAGATTCATGAATGGAGCTTAATTGATTTATTGGCAATTTAACTTTAGTGACCTGACTAGAGTTGAGCGATACTTTCCGATATCCTAAAGTATCGGAATCGTAATGGTATCGCCGATATCACTAAAATATCGGCGATACCCGATACCGATACCGGAAGTCCCATGTAAGTCTATGGGAACAAAATATCGAAATTAAAAAAAACCCATTCTTGCCTTGTTGGTTAATTGTACATGAAGGAAAACAAGAAAGAGTAATGTAGAATGTATTGGGGGAGGTTGAGGAGACATTAAAGGCATAGATGTTTGACCCAATCCAATGGAATAGCATTATTTATTTTTTTTTAGGAAATACGTTCGGATTGACGAACAAATTGACAATGTTGTTAACCTTTTTTCTATTTTGTCAAATATGTCTGTTTCACAACTTCCATGGTCTTCACCTTTTTAACTTTTCACACACTTTCTCCTTCATAATTTTCAGCAGCATCATCTTTCTCATCAAATTATTCTTCATCTTCACCTTATTAATCTTCTAAAACTTCTTGCTATTCATCTTTTTGTTAACATTACTTATATTGTTCTTATTAAACAGTTATTATTCTTCATATTCTACTTCTTCATCTTCTTCCTATTCATCCTTTTCATCATATTCTTATTTGTGACAGACATTCCTGTACTTGTAATCTGTAAAACTCTGAATTTTCATCCTTCCGTTCTTGCTGTCACGAAAGATTTTAATTACAACAGTATTTGTCCGCGTTCAGTTTAGCCTGCAGCAGCATCAGGCATTTTCCAGGGGCACCACGAGGAGGAACGGACTCACCCCATACACTGCTTAGTCTTCTTCTGCTTAGAATTTAGAGCATATATTTTGCTCTTCATTTTGGTCTTATACTTAATGTTCTTCTGCTTTTTGATCTTCTGCTTATTGTTCTTCTGTCTCTTGTTCTGTATCTTGTAGTTTGTCTTAACCTTCTTTGTCCTGTTGGTGATGGTACAAAAGCCAATGGAAGTAACGAGGACCAGCTGACTGTGCTGGAACCCGGAGGGTCAGCAGAAGGAAAAGAGCCAATGGCACAACCGAGGACCAGCTGACGTTACTGGGACACGGTTACTAAGCAGGAGGTACCTGTGCTCCAAAGCACTACCAAGGACCAGCAGACGTTGCTGGAACTCGGATACCGACATGGAGGCACCTACGCCAAAGGCACTGCGGAGAACCAGCTGACGGTACTGGAACCCGGATGAGTAGCAGAAGGTACAAGAGCCAATGAAAGTAACGAGGACCAGCTGACTGTGCTGGAACCCGGAGGGTCAGCAGAAGGAAAAGAGCCAATGGCACAACCGAGGACCAGCTGACGTTACTGGGACACGGTTACTAAGCAGGAGGTACCTGTGCTCCAAAGCACTACCAAGGACCAGCAGACGTTGCTGGAACTCGGATACCGACATGGAGGCACCTAGGCCAAAGGCACTGCGGAGAACCAGCTGACGGTACTGGAACCCGGATGAGTAGCAGAAGGTACAAGAGCCAATGAAAGTAACGAGGACCAGCTGACTGTGCTGGAACCCGGAGGGTCAGCAGAAGGAAAAGAGCCAATGGCACAACCGAGGACCAGCTGACGTTACTGGGACACGGTTACTAAGCAGGAGGTACCTGTGCTCCAAAGCACTACCAAGGACCAGCAGACGTTGCTGGAACTCGGATACCGACATGGAGGCACCTACGCCAAAGGCACTGCGGAGAACCAGCTGACGGTACTGGAACCCGGATGGGTAGCAGAAGGTACCCATGGAAATTAAAGTTGAGGCAGCAGGACTGTTTGCTGTTCACACAGCAGGGGAACAGCTGACATTACTGAACCCCAGTAACACAGGAGCAAGTGTAGACTGTGCTAACAGCACTTCCGAGAAACAACTGGCGGTGTTGTAACCCAGGGATGAGAAGAGAACAGGGTGGAGGCAGCAGGACTATTTGCCGTTCACACAGCAGGGGAACAGCTGACATTACTGAACCCCAGTAACACAGGAGCAAGTGTTAACTGTGCTAACAGCACTTCCGAGAAACAACTGGCGGTGTTGTAACCCAGGGATGAGAAGAGAACATGGTGGAGGCAGCAGGACTTTTTGCCGTTCACACAGCAGGGGAACAGCTGACATTACTGAACCCCAGTAACACAGGAGCAAGTGTAGACTGTGCTAACAGCACTTCCGAGAAACAACTGGCGGTGTTGTAACCCAGGGATGAGAAGAGAACATGGTGGAGGCAGCAGGACTTTTTGCCGTTCACACAGCAGGGGAACAGCTGACATTACTGAACCCCAGTAACACAGGAGCAAGTGTAGACTGTGCTAACAGCACTTCCGAGAAACAACTGGCGGTGTTGTAACCCAGGGATGAGAACAGAACATGGTGGAGGCAGCAGGACTTTTTGCCGTTCACACAGCAGGGGAACAGCTGACATTACTGAACCCCAGTAACACGGGAGCAAGTGTTAACTGTGCTAACAGCACTTCCGAGAAACAACTGGCGGTGTTGTAACCCAGGGATGAGAACAGAACATGGTGGAGGCAGCAGGACTTTTTGCCGTTCACACAGCAGGGGAACAGCTGACATTACTGAACCCAGTAACACGGGAGCAAGTGTTAACTGTGCTAACAGCACTTCCGAGAAACAACTGGCGGTGTTGTAACCCAGGGATGAGAACAGAACATGGTGGAGGCAGCAGGACTTTTTGCCGTTCACACAGCAGGGGAACAGCTGACATTACTGAACCCCAGTAACACGGGAGCAAGTGTTAACTGTGCTAACAGCACTTCCGAGAAACAACTGGCGGTGTTGTAACCCAGGGATGAGAAGAGAACAGGGTGGAGGCAGCAGGACTATTTGCCGTTCACACAGCAGGGGAACAGCTGACATTACTGAACCCCAGTAACACAGGAGCAAGTGTTAACTGTGCTAACAGCACTTCCGAGAAACAACTGGCGGTGTTGTAACCCAGGGATGAGAACAGAACATGGTGGAGGCAGCAGGACTTTTTGCCGTTCACACAGCAGGGGAACAGCTGACATTACTGAACCCCAGTAACACAGGAGCAAGTGTAACTGGCTAACAGCACTCCGAAACAACTGGCGGTGTGTAACCAGGGATGAGAAAGAACATGGTGGGCAGCAGGACTTTTGCCGTCAACAGCAGGGGAACAGCTGACATTACTGAACCCCAGTAACACGGGCAAGTGTAACGTGCTAACAGCACTTCCAAAACAACGGGGTTGTAACCCAGGGAAAGAACATGGGGGCAGCAGACTTTTGCCTTCACCAGCAGGAACAGCTGACATTACGAACCCCGTACACGGGAGCAAGTGTAACTTGCAACGCACTTCGAACAACGCGGTGTGACCCAGTGAGAAGGACGTGGCCAGCTTGCCGTTCACACAGCAGGAACAGCTGACATATGAACCCCAGACACGGAGCAGTTAACTGCTACAGCACTTCCAGAAACAACGGCGTGTTAACCCGGTAGAAAAACGTGAGCAGCAGGACTTTGCGTTACAGGGAACAGACATACTAACCCAACGAGCAAGTGTGCTACCCTTCCGAAACGCGGTGTAACCGGAGAAGAAGGAGGCAGCGATTTGCCGTCACACACAGGGGAACAGCTGACATCTGACCTAACGAGCATGAACTGTAAACTTCCGAACACGGCGTTGTACGAGGAGACAGGAGGCAGCGGACTTGCGTCACAGGACAGCTGCATAGACCCAGTAAGGACAAGTGTGACTGTCTACCACTTCCGAAACACTGGCGTGTGTAACGGGATGAGAAACTGGGAGGCAGCAGACTTGCCGTACGCAGGAACATGACATTGAACCAAAACGAGCATGTATGCTACAGCATCGGAAAAACGGGTGTACCCAGAAAAACTGGGAGGCAGAGACTTTGCCGTCACACAGCAGGAAAGTGACTACCAGATAACCCAGGGATGAGAAGAACATGGTGGAGGCAGCAGGACTTTTTGCCGTTCACACAAGCAGGGAACAGCTGACATTACTGAACCCCAGTAACACAGGAGCAAGTGTAGACTGTGCTAACACACTTCCGAGAAACAACTGGCGGTGTTGTAACCCAGGGATGAGAACAGAACATGGTGGAGGCAGCAGGACTTTTTGCCGTTCACACAGCAGGGAACAGCTGACATTACTGAACCCCAGTAACACGGGAGCAAGTGTTAACTGTGCTAACAGCACTTCCGAGAAACAACTGGCGGTGTTGTAACCCAGGATGAGAAGAGAACATGGTGGAGGCAGCAGGACTTTTTGCCGTTCACACAGCAGGGGAACAGCTGACATTACTGAACCCCAGTAACACAGGAGCAAGTGTTAACTGTGCTAACAGCACTTCCGAGAAACAACTGGCGGTGTTGTAACCCAGGGATGAGAAAGAACATGGTGGAGGCAGCAGGACTTTTTGCCGTTCACACAGCAGGGGAACAGCTGACATTACTGAACCCCAGTAACACGGAGCAAGTGTTAACTGTGCTAACAGCACTTCCGAGAAACAACTGGCGGTGTTGTAACCCAGGGATGAGAACAGAACATGGTGGAGGCAGCAGGACTTTTTGCCGTTCACACAGCAGGGGAACAGCTGACATTACTGAACCCCAGTAAAACGGGAGCAAGTGTTAACTGTGCTAACAGCACTTCCGAGAAACAACTGGCGGTGTTGTAACCCAGGGATGAGAACAGAACATGGTGGAGGCAGCAGGACTTTTTGCCGTTCACACAGCAGGGGAACAGCTGACATTACTGAACCCCAGTAACACAGGAGCAAGTGTAACTGTGCTAACAGCACTTCCGAGAAACAACTGGCGGTGTTGTAACCCAGGGATGAGAACAGAACATGGTGGAGGCAGCAGGACTTTTTGCCGTTCACACAGCAGGGGAACAGCTGACATTACTGAACCCCAGTAACACGGAGCAAGTGTTAACTGTGCTAACAGCACTTCCGAGAAACAACTGGCGGTGTTGTAACCCAGGGATGAGAAGAGAACAGGGTGGAGGCAGCAGGACTATTTGCCGTTCACACAGCAGGGGAACAGCTGACATTACTGAACCCCAGTAACACAGGAGCAAGTGTTAACTGTGCTAACAGCACTTCCAGCAACAACTGGCGGTGTTGGAGCCCAGGGTCAAGGAGGGTGTAGGCATAAAATATTGAGTTATTGCCTTGTTACGTGGCCATTGCAAATGTATGTACTTCAAACAAGAATAAATGAAGTTTTACTACAACAATAAAATGATAAATTTCAATTACAAGAATAGAAAAATATTTATACTTGACAGTCCTCTGTGGTTGATAACGTTTAATGGCTAACTGAAAATATGGTAACAAATTCAAAGCTTTCGAGACTACTCAGGTGTCTTCATCAGGCTAAGAGTAAAGCCAAAAATGAAGAATCACATATTTCTACACACAACAGGACACAGGAATAGCTAAGACAAGTGAGGGAGGGACAAGTGAGGGGAGACCGGCAACAAAAAGGAGAACAAGGATGAATTATCAGCGCCACACAATCACAGATAAATTAATGAATTTAGCTGTGGCAAAAGACTTTTGTATGCCCGGTCATAGCATCATGGATATGGAATTACTGTTATTAAAATATAACTTCAAATATGAGAAACGTACAAAGGTTTCAGAATATAAGCTCATCATGACCTTTGACACTGTTAGTGATGGAATGAATAGATCACATGGATTTATGTCATTCTATATCAATTAAGGAATCTGCGTCTATGCCCTTCCAGGGTCATGAAAACCCCAAAAAATACGCCAATGAGAGGGCAATCAAACTTTCTATCCTTATCTAGGAACTGTTTGAATATTTATGTTCATCCCTGTGAGATAATGACAGTTCTGATACACGTCACTTACTTGTCTTACCTATTGCAATATTCCTGTGTCCTGTTGTGTATAGAAATATGTGATGCTTAATTTTTTTAGTTAGTCTTTCCCTGATGAAGAGACGTGAGTAGCCTTGAAAGCTTGCAATTTGTTTCCATCTTTTCAGTTATCCATAAAAAGGTATGAACCACTGCTGACTCTGAAGTCTAAATATTTTTCTATCTACTGGCTAACACGGTACAAAGATACACATGTTTTCTAATTTCAAGAAGGAAAAATAAAGAAAATACAAATATAAACGCATATATGCACATGCCAAAAATAAATGGAACAACACAACACCCAAAAAATTGGTAACAAAATATAGTGTTGTAAATTTAAGAATAAAAGTACATTTTTTTTTTATGAATAATGCTTAAGGAACGCAATGTTAAACTATAACATAGTGAAGACAATGGATTTTGTAATAGTCACTCATCATCATCATCGCAAATTTTATGTGACAGTCACAGACAATTTAATTATTTAAGTTCATAAAATCGTAACTTTCTATAGCATGTATGACATGTCCAGCATGGACTCATCAATGTGATTGATGACACAATAATGTACAATAAAAAATAACCATTTAAAAAAACATTAGGCATTGTTTGTCACAATTTAAGTGTGTGCCTGCAAGTGTAGGTGAAACAAAGGCTACGGATAGCAAAGGTATATTCTATGTCTGTATCACACAGTGGACAGCCTCTGATGGGTAATGCCGATGTTATACTGTACGTCAATAAAGTCTGCGGCTGAAATCATGCATTTTTTGCTTGTAGAGTGTTGAAGAGGGTAAAAGAATGTCTGTTTGCGCAAAGCTTTATCCGTCAACACTACCTTCCTACTGTCACGCGTAGGGTAGGGTAGCGTGTGGCAATTAGCTGACTATCAAATGTGAGGTTAGGCTGCGTTATTGCGCACTAGGGACGCCAAAAAAAATACAGCAGTAATAATTTAATGTGTAATACTACACCTATGACAAACCAAAAAATTACGTTCCCTCTTTAACAATGTACAAGACTAACAAGCCTAATGGTTGACGCTGACTTAATTGAGATACAGTATTACATCAACATTGTCCATGAGTAACTATGCACTGTGATACCTATATACCAGTATTAATTTATATCTCTTGTGGTTGTTTCAACAGCACTTGCAGGTATAAGTACCTATTGTCAGTATGCATGATGCACTTTCTAGATGTAATAATTTATTATTGGACATTATTACCATGTTTACATGCTGGCCATTTCATATATGGTGTTTGAAGTTACAGTTGGCATCAGTATGTGTATTTTATAATGTCTGTCATAAATAAAACTCGTGATGATGATGATGAGGATGTAATGATTCGTACATCCATTGAGTGCATTATCTTACAGGTACAGATAAAGTTCCTTTAAAAGCATTAATTCATAAGTCTGAAATGTACTTTTATGCATTAATTTAAAAATGTGAAGAGTAGACTATGTTTTATTTTTTGTTACCATTTCTAATAGACATGTGCAGATATGCGCTGTGATGACAAATTATTATTTGTCCATATTTTTCTTAAAAATTTATCATTCTAGGCCTGCAAAACTTCACAATTTCATGTTTTCAGCATAACAAGCAGGGTGACGGCTCTTCCCTATTTGGAGCATGTTGGTCATGTGTTTTTCTGTCCATGTGTCGGGAACAGGACACTTCTTGCCGTTGACACAGCAGGGGAACAGCTGGCGTTACTGAACCCCACTAACAGTAGAGCTTGTGTTTTGTTCTGTGGACACGACACTTCTGAGCAGCAACTGGCAGTGTTGGAGCCCAGGGAGTAGAGTTCAGGTGGTAGAAAGATGAACATAACAGGAGACATGGATAACGTTGCGAACCAGTTATTTAATCTGAAAACGGACAGACAAATTCTGGCGAGATCCATGCCTTGTTCATTTTCAGAAAAGTAAGCCGGTCTACATTATCGGAGGATAGTCGCATGCGACGGTCTGTTAGTACACCACCTGCAGCACTAAAGACGCGCTCCGATAATACACTGGCAGCAGGGCAAGCCAGCACCTCCAATGCATACTGGCTAAGCTCTGGCCATGTATCCAGCTTAGAGACCCAAAACTTGAATGGGGAAGAGCCATCTGGGAGTACACTGAGAGGCAAAGCCAAGTAGTCTGTCACCATCTGACGGATACGTTGCCTCCCGCTGACTGGAGCCCTCTCGGATGGTGTAGACATTTGTGGCGCTGCCACAAAACTTTGCCACATTTTGAACATACTGGTCTTTCCCTGTGCAGAGGCACTGCGTGTGCTCCCTCTTGTTGCAGAGCTCTCTACACTGCCTCGACGCACAGAGCTGCTTTGTAAAGCAGTAGCAGCAGCAGTGCTCTCGGCAGTAAGGTAGAACATTAGGGATTGCACCAGTGTGTCTTGGTACTCCCGCATTTTACGCTCCCGGTTCAACGGTGTGATGAGGCTTTTGACGTTGTCCCGGTAGCGAGGGTCTAGGAGGGTGTACACCCAATAATCAGACGTCGTGAGAATGTGGGCGATGCGGCGGTCGTTTCTTAGGCACTGCAGCATGAAATCAACCATGTGCTGCAGACTCCCAACTGGCAAAGAAACGCTGTCCTCTGCAAGAGGCGTTATCTCTGCCTGCTCTGCATCACCCCACCCTCGCTCTACATACTGACTAGAGCGTTGTGTACCTCCCTCTGGAGCGATGTCTTCCTCCTCCATTGACTCCTCCTCCTCATCCTCCTCACAAAGTGAGCCCTGCCCAGCCCTTTGTGAGGAACCACGTTGCGCTGACTTTCCAGAAGGTGATGGAATTTGTGACTCCTCATCCTCCACCTCTTCCAAAACCTCATCCCTTATTGCTTGCAGTGTTTTTTGAAGCAGGCAGATAAGGGGGACAGTCAGGCTGACTAGTGCATCATCTGCACTCGCCATCCGCGTTGACTCATCAAACGCACGCAAAACGTGGCACATGTCCTTCATAGTGGCCCACTCATTAATGGTGAAGTGTGGACGGCGCAAATTGCGTGTTGATTGCGCCTGATGCAGCTGATACTCCATAACTGCTGGCTGCTGCTCACACAACCGCTCCAACATATGTAACGTTGAATTCCACCTGGTGGATACGTCACATATGATGCGATGTTCAGGAAGGCGCAATCTGCGTTGCAGAGCTGCAATGCGCGATCTGGCCATGCTGGAACGTCGCAAGTGAGCGCACTCTAGGCGGACCTTGTGCAGCAGTGCATCAAGATCCGGATAGTCCCTCAAAAAACTCTGCACGACCAAGTTGAGCACATGTGCCAGACATGGTATGTGAGTGAGGTTGCCAAGGCCCAGAGCTGCCACCAGATTTCGGCCATTGTCACACACTACCAAACCTGGCTGGAGATTCGCTGGCAAAAACCACACGTCGCTCTCCTGCTTGATGGCATTCCAGACCTCCTGCGCTGTGTGGCTTCGATTCCCCATGGGAATTAATTTCAGAACGGCCTGTTGCCGTTTGGCCACGGCTGTGCTCATATCGGTCGCATCAGGTAAGCGTCCACGGGTCCATGTGGAGGTAGACCGTGACGGCTCCTGCAGCGATGATTCTGAGGAACTGGAGTAGGAGGAGGAGTCAATGTGGACAGACTTGATTCCGGCAATCCTTGGAGTTGGCAGAACACGTACAGCGCCACTCGCAAGATCTGTACCCGGCTCCACAACATTCACCCAATGGGCAGTGAGTGAAAGGTATCGTCCCTGGCCATGGGTACTGGTCCACGCATCGGTGGTCAGGTGGACCTTGCTACTGACGGCGTTTAGTAGCGCATGTTTAATTTTTGCCTCAACATGCTTTTGCAGACCAGGGACGGCTTGCCTGCTGAAATAAAATCGGCTGGGCACATTGTATTGTGGGACTGCCAATGCCATTAATTCACGGAAACTGTCAGTCTCCACCAGCCTGAATGACAGCATTTCAAGGGACAGGAGTTTTGCAATGACAGCATTCAGAGCCTGTGCTCGTGGATGGTTTGCCGAGTATGGCCGTCTTTTATCCCATGCCTGTGCTACCGATGGCTGTTTTGTGGCCTGGGTGTGTGAGGATGACAGGGAACTTGCACCTGTGGGTGGAATAACACTGTGTCTCTGGACAACAGTGACAGAGGTTCTTCCATGGCGATCCTTTGAGGAAGCCTTACCAGCTGTGTGTGAACTGGAGGAAGAGGCTCCAACAGGAGCTGAAGATGTAGGTGCTGCTGTAGGTTGGCCTACATCTCCAGTGTGTCTTTGTAACTCAACAAAGTGCTTTGACCGCACATGTTTCCACATATTTGTTGTATTAAGGTTACTGACACTTTTACCTCTTTTAATTTTTTGATTACACAGCTTGCATTTGACATAGCAAATATCATCTGCAACTGTATCAAAAAAGGACCACGCAGAGCAAGTCCTGGGAGCGCCCGGTTTGGCTGTTGTAAGAGAACTGCTCCGAACGGGTGCCAAACTGGAGGCTACAGGCAAGCGAGTCTGCAGCCTACCTCTCCCTACTGTTTGGACCGTTGGTGCAATCTCTTCCTCAGAGCTGCTCCCACCACCTTCCTGTTCCTCACGCCATGTTGGGTCTTGGACCTCATCATCTCCACCACTACCCTCTTCCAACACCTGCTGTTGTTGGGTGGTCTGGCCAGCACCATGCTCAACAGAAACTGGCAACTGAGTCTCATCATCATCAGATGCGTTCTGCGGTGTGCTGACCATCGGCACTGGCTCACCCGCCTCTTCAGATTCAGAGAGACACAGCTGTTGCGCATCACTGCATACTGCCTCTTCTTCACATTCCAGAATGCTGCTTGGCTGGGCCCCTGTTTCCAAGCCAACAGATTCTGAGAACAGAAGCAGAGACTCAGCTGGCTCCTGTACAGAGCTCTCTGACTGCCTGGGCAATTTGGCAGGCGGTGAAGAGACTGATGGTTGTTCAACAGTGCTGTGGTCCTGAGAGGAGGTGGAAGGTATTGAAGTCGATGCATTGGCTGCCATCCAACCAACAACGGCTTCAATTTGTTCTTCACGCAGCAGGGGGGTACGCTGAGCTCCTACAAAAGTGCGCATAAAGGAACGCTCACGGGGAAAACTGGTGGATGCTGTGTCACTGGGTGCGGCAGCAGCCACAGAATCCCCACGTCCTCTCCCTGCTGCAAATCCACGGCCTCGACCACGACCACGTGCCTTACTCACTGACTTCTTCATCTTGGTAGATTGATAAAGAAAGTCAGAAAAGTTAAGGCCTAAGTGTGGTTATTCCTCACAGACTACAGTGAACCCTGCAGACAACTGTTCAGTATCTGTGAAAGGCCCCTTTGTGTAGTTCTATAGTGTTTGCAACCAATGTATTGTATACGGATGGAAGCGCGTCACACTAATAGATTAGATTTTTTTCCACTAAAATGGAGCAGCACCAATTAGAGAAAAATGTGAAGGATGAGGCAGTGACACACGCTCAGCAGACTACAACCGGCAGTGGTTGAAGTACAAACTGGAGCGTAATCTGCACTCACAAAATGAAAAGCTCACAGACTACAGTGAACACTGAAACACAACTATTCACTATCTGTGAAAAGCTCCTTTGTGTAGTTCTATAGTGTTTGCAACCAATGTATTGTATACGGATGGAAGCGCGTCACACTAATAGATTAGATTTTTTTCCACTAAAATGGAGCAGCACCAATTAGAGAAAAATGTGAAGGATGAGGCAGTGACACACGCTCAGCAGACTACAACCGGCAGTGGTTGAAGTACAAACTGGAGCGTAATCTGCACTCACAAAATGAAAAGCTCACAGACTACAGTGAACACTGAAACACAACTATTCACTATCTGTGAAAAGCTCCTTTGTGTAGTTCTATAGTGTTTGCAACCAATGTATTGTATACGGATGGAAGCGCGTCACACTAATAGATTAGATTTTTTTCCACTAAAATGGAGCAGCACCAATTAGAGAAAAATGTGAAGGATGAGGCAGTGACACACGCTCAGCAGACTACAACCGGCAGTGGTTGAAGTACAAACTGGAGCGTAATCTGCACTCACAAAATGAAAAGCTCACAGACTACAGTGAACACTGAAACACAACTATTCACTATCTGTGAAAAGCTCCTTTGTGTAGTTCTATAGTGTTTGCAACCAATGTATTGTATACGGATGGAAGCGCGTCACACTAATAGATTAGATTTTTTTTCCACTAAAATGGAGCAGCACCAATTAGAGAAAAATGTGAAGGATGAGGCAGTGACACACGCTCAGCAGACTACAACCGGCAGTGGTTGAAGTACAAACTGGAGCGTAATCTGCACTCACAAAATGAAAAGCTCACAGACTACAGTGAACACTGAAACACAACTATTCACTATCTGTGAAAAGCTCCTTTGTGTAGTTCTATAGTGTTTGCAACCAATGTATTGTATACGGATGGAAGCGCGTCACACTAATAGATTAGATTTTTTTTCCACTAAAATGGAGCAGCACCAATTAGAGAAAAATGTGAAGGATGAGGCAGTGACACACGCTCAGCAGACTACAACCGGCAGTGGTTGAAGAACTAACTGGAGCGTGATCTGCACTCAAAAATCAAAACTCACAGACTGCAGTGAACACTGAAACACAACTATTCACTATCTGTGAAAAGCTCCTTTGTGTAGTTCTATAGTGTTTGCAACCAATGTATTGTATACGGATGGAAGCGCGTCACACTAATAGATTAGATTTTTTTCCACTAAAATGGAGCAGCACCAATTAGAGAAAAAATGTGAAGGATGAGGCAGTGACACACGCTCAGCAGACTACAACCGGCAGTGGTTGAAGAACTAACTGGAGCGTGATCTGCACTCAAAAAATAAAACTCACAGACTGCAGTGAACACTGAAACACAACTATTCACTATCTGTGAAAAGCTCCTTTGTGTAGTTCTATAGTGTTTGCAACCAATGTATTGTATACGGATGGAAGCACGTCACACTAATAGATTTGATTTTTTTCTAATATAATGGAGCTGCACCAATTCCACTAAATAATAAAAAAAAAAAAAAAAAAAGTGACACGTGCAGATGCCTACAAACAGCGGTGGATGCAGAGCAAACTGCAGCGTCACCTGCACTGTCACACACACACCTTGCACAGAGCTGTTAAAACAACACTGGCAAAATGAAGCTTTACACAGCGGTTGGTAAACTAGCCTGCCTCAAGCACAGTAGTACACAAAATCGCAATATCTAACTGTCCCTCAGAGTTAGCAGAGTAGCGTTCTGTCCCTTACTGAGTTCACAGCACAGTGACGCTAAAATGGCGGCGGCGCCTTTTATAGTGCATTCTGACATCATTTCAGCAGCCAATCACAGCCATGCCATTAGTTAAGATGACCGCAGCATTACAGGATGTGCCCACACTTCGTAGGATTCCTCATTGGCTGACTAAAATCACATTGCCTCTCAAAGAATTATGGGAACTTCCGATTCCGGTATACGATATGGAAAAAGTATCGGAATTAAGTATCGGAATTCCGATAACGCGAATATCGGCCGATACCCGATACTTGCGGTATCGGAATGCTCAACACTAGACCTGACCTAAAGGGAAAGTGGACACAATCAATTAAGCTTCATTCATGAAACACATCCTCTCCTGTCGCCAGGAGAGGAACTTAGGGTGAGTTTCCACGGTCAGGAAACGCTGCGTGTTTGGCGCTGTGCGCTGGCGCAGCGCCAAACACGCAGCGTCCAGATGTTACAGCATAGTGGAGGGGATTTCAAGAAATCCCGTCTCCACTATGCGTAACAATACGCAGGTGGCAAACCTGCGTAAACGGACATGCGGCGTGTCTTTTTAGACCGCAGCATGTCCTCGCGTATTGCGGCGACGGTGCGTCGCCGCAACAGAATTAACACAGGGCTATGTAGCCCTGCGCTCTTTCCGGAGGTGTTCCGGAGGTGTCCTGAACACCTCCGGAAAGATCGCGCGTCAGAAAGGGGGCGGGGCTTAGACGGAGCGGAATTTCCGCTCCGTCCAAAGCGCTATGGTTCCGGACCGTGGAACCATAGCCTTATTCATTCATGAGCTTTGAGCTGAGCATGCAGGATTACTTGCACTGCTTGGCTCAAAGCTAGTTAACCCTTTGTGAAGGATTACAGCGTGGGACGTGACAGATCGGCGGAATAGGTAAGAATAATGTTGTTTTATTTCTTTTTCTTTATTTTAGGAGATCAATGGCTTCACACGGATTAAGTGTAAAATAAAATATGGTCCAAAAAATGTGTTTTTATTTCATTAAAATTATTTATTCTTAAAGTGTGTGTGTGTTTTTTTATTTACTTCAATAGGATTAATAATTGATAGTTGTCTAATTGACAGCTATCAATCATTAACCTGCCTTAAGGTCACCTTTCAATTGCAAGGTGACAGTAAGGTGAGATTAACCCATTCGCCACCGCTACAGGGCAATGGGAATAGACGGGCAAAGTGCCAGAAAGGGCGAATCTAATTATAGATTTGCCCTTTCTGGGGTGTCTGGGGGCAGATGTTAGTAGCCAGGGGGGGCACAAAAAAATGCACCCTCCCTGGGCTATTATTATCTGCCCCCACTCGCTTTGCTTTGTCTGTCTGGTGGAGAAAATACAGCGGGAGCCCACGCATTTTTTTTCAACGAAATTACACCTTTAATTAACCCCTACATGTCTGAAATTTTGCACAAATACACTCATGTAATTGTATGTTTCAAACATATATAAAAATACATGAAATTACATGGTTAAATGTGTGGAAACAATGTATCATTTCATGTCGGCTTCTGTGATTTCACAAAACCCGGCAATTGAATTAGCGGCTATAATAGTATGTATAAGTCTAGGAACTATAAATATATGTATATGTACATGTCACAATGACATGTATATATATATATATATATATATATGTGTTCTATGTGTATATATCTATTCTTTCTAGTCTTTATTAAAGCTGTCAGTGTGATTTTACAGTATAGCCGGGGATGAATTGCCGGCTTTTCTAAAGGACACCATGCGATTTCATCGCAAGTCACACATGCGGTCCGTTTGTAATCACATTTTTCATCGCTCCCATAGACTTGCATTGGCGATTGTCGACCGACAATCGGTGACAATCGCAGCATGCTGCGATTGTACACGGACGTTTAAAACGGACCACAAAAAATCTGATACTGGGAGCTGCTCCATAGATTAACATAGGTCCGACTGCAATGCGATTTTTCATCGCATTGCAGTCGTCCGATTCTGTCGCCAGTGTGACGCCGGCCTTAGGATAAAATCCAAATCAGCTTTTATCCTAAGTCATATTGCAAGACTCGTTAAAGGGTTGATTGTGACTTTATGAGGTTATAACTCTGCAAAACTTCAACGTATCCCACTGATTCTGAGAAAGTTTTTTCATGACATAATGTACTTTATGATAGTGGTAAAATTTGTTCAATATGTCTTGCATTTATATCTGAAAATATCGGAAATTTGGCTAAACTTTTTAAAATTTCACAATTTTCAAATTTTTAACCCCTCTCTGACATTAGACGTACTATCCCATCCATAAAACCCGTGCCATTCTGCCCATGGACGGGATAGTACGTCATAGGCGATCAGCTGCGCTCCTGAGGGGAGCGCAGCTAATCGCCGCCGGGTGTCAGCTGATTATCACAGCTGACACCCGTGACTGTGTGTCAGGAGCGGTCACGGACCGCTCCCGGCACATTAACCCCTAGCACACCGCGATCAAACATGATCGCGGTGTACTGGGGGCACAGGGGAGGATCGCGCAGGGTGGGGGCTCCCTGCGCGCCCCCCTGAGACCCTCAGACCAGCGCGATGTGATCGCGCTGTTCTGAGGGCTTCCTCCCTCCCAGGACCCGGATCCAAGATGGCGCCGGGGTCCTGGAGGGAGGCGGCTTCCTCAGTGCCTGCTGAGAGCAGGCACTGAGAAGCCTGCTGCACTGCCTGAGCGATCGCTGGTGTGACAGAGTGCTGTGCACACTGTCACACCAGCGATTTGATAAACTACAGTGATGTCCCACCCTGGGACAAAGTAAAAAAGTTGAACAAATAAAAATAAACATGTTATAAAAAAAAATCCAAAATAAATAAAAAAAAAAAAAAATATTCCCCAATAAATTCATTTCTTCCTGTAAATAAAAAAAACAAAACAATAAAAGTACACATATTTGGTATCGCCGCATCCGTAACGACCCCCCCTATAAAACTGTCCCACTAGTTAACCCCTTTAGTGAACCCCTTAAAAAAAAAAAAAAAACGAAGCAAAAATCAATGCTTTATCATCATACCGCCGAACAAAAAGTGGAATAACGCGCGATCAAAAAGACCGATATAAATAAACATGATACCGCTGAAAACGTCATCTTGTCCCGCAAAAAACGAGCTGCCATACAGCATCATCAGCAAAAAAATAAAAAAGTTATAGCTCGCAGAATAAAGCGATGCAAAAATAATTATTTTTTATATAAAATTGTTTTTATTCTATAAAAGCGCCAAAACATAAAAAAATGATATAAATGAGGTATCGCTATAATCGTACTGACCCGAAGAATAAAACTGCTTTATCAATTTTACCACACGCGGAACAATAAAAACGCCTCCCCCAAAAGAAATTCATGAATTGCTGATTTTTGTTCATTCTAACCTCCCAAAAATCGAAATAAAAAGCGATCAAAAAATGACACCTGCTCAAAAATGGTACCAATAAAAACGTCAACTCGTACCGGAAAAAAATAAGACCTCACATGACTCTGTGGGCCAAAATATGCAAAAATTATAGCTCTCAAAATGTGGCGATGCAAAAAACTATTTTTGCAATAAAAAGTGTCTTTTAGCGTGACAGCTGCCAATCATAAAAACCCGCTATAAATAGTAAATCAAACCCCCCTTTATCACCCCCTTAGTTAGGGAAAATTAATAAAATTAAAAAAATGTATTTATTTCCATTTTCCCATTAGGGTTAGGGTTAGGGTTGCGGCTAAAGTTAGGGTTAGGGTTGGCGCTAAAGTTAGGATTAGGGTTAGGGTTGGGATTAGGGGTGTGTTAGGGTTAGGTTTGTGGTTAGGGTTGGGACTAGGGTTAGGGTTGTGTTGGGGTTAGGGTTGGAGTTAGAATTGGGGGGTTTCCGCTGTTTAGGCACATCAGGGGCTCTCCAAATGTGACATGGCGTCTGATCTCAATTCCAGCCAATTCTGCGTTGAAAAAGTCAAACGGTGCTCCTTCACTTCTGAGCTCTGCCATGCGTCCAAACAGTAGTTTATCCCCACATATGGGGTATCAACGTACTCTGGACCCAAGAGTTATTGTGCAATTTGTCCTATTTCTTCTGTTACCCTTGGGAAAATAAAAAACTGGGGGCGAAAATATCATTTTTGTACAAAAAAAATTATTTTTTTGTTTTTACGGCTGTACATTATAAACTTCTGTGAAGCACTTGGGGCTTCATAGCGCTCACCACACACCTAGATAAGTTCCTTGTGGGGTCTATTTTCCAAAATGGGGTCACTTGTTGGGGATTTCCACTGTTTAGGCGCATCAGGGGCTCTCCAAATGCGACATGACGCCCCCAGACCATTCCATCAAAGTCTGCAATCCAAAACATCACTACTTCCCTTCCGAGCCCCAACGTGTACCCATACAGTAGTTTTCTCCCACATATTGGGTATCAGCGTACTCAGGACAAATTGGGCAACAACTTTTGGGGTCCAATTTCTCCTGTTACCCTTGTAAAAATAAAATATTGGGGCGAAAAAATCATTTTTGCAAAAAAAAAAAAAGATTTTTTATTTTTACGGCTGTGCGTTATAAACTTCTGTGAAGCACTTCGAGGTTCAAAGTGCTCACCACACATCTAGATAAGTTCCTTGTGGGTCTATTTTCCAAAATGGGGTCACTTGTGGGGGTTTCCACTGTTTAGGCGCATCAGGGGCTCTCCAAATGCGACATGACGCACCCAGACCATTCCATCAAAGTCTGCAATCCAAAACGTCACTACTTCCCTTCCGAGCCCCAACGTGTACCCATACAGTAGTTTTCTCCCACATATTGGGTATCAGCGTACTCAGGATAAATTGGACAACAACTTTTGGGGTCCAATTTCTCCTGTTACCCTTGTGAAAATAAAATATTGGGGGCGAAAAAATCTTTTTTGTAAAAAAAAAAAGATTTTTTATTTTACGGCTGTGCGTTATAAACTTCTGTGAAGCACTTCGGGGTTCAAAGTGCTCACCACACATCTAGATAAGTTCCTTGTGGGGTCTATTTGCCAAAATGGGGTCACTTGTGGGGGGTTTCCACTGTTTAGGTGCATCAGGGGCTCTCCAAATGTGACATGACGCCCCCAGACCATTCCATCAAAGTCTGCAATCCAAAACGTCACTACTTCCCTTCCGAGCCCCGACGTGTGCCCATACAGTAGTTTTCGCCCACATAATGGGTATCAGTGTACTCAGGACAAATTGGACAACAACTTTTGGGTTCCAATTTCTTCTGTTACCCTTGTGAAAATAAAATATTGGGGGTGAAAAAATCATTTTTGTAAAAAAAAAAAAGATTTTTTATTTTACGGCTGTACGTTATAAACTTTAGTGAAACACCTGGGGTTCAAAGTTCTCACCACACATCTAGATAAGTTCCTTGAGGGGTCTAGTTTCCAAAATGGTGTCATTTATGGGGGTTTCCACTGTTTAGGCAGATCAGGAGCTCTCCAAACACGACATGGCGTCCAGCCAATTCTGCGTTGAAAAAGTCAGACGGCGCTCCTTCCCTTCCAAACTCTGCCATGCACCCAAACAGTGGTTTACCCCCACATATGGGGTATCAACGCACTCAGGACAAATTGCACAATAACTTTTGGAGTCTTGTTACCCTTGGAAAAATAAAAATTGGGGTGAAAAGATCATTTTTGTGGAAAAAATATGATTTTTAAATTTTACGGCTCTACGTTATAAACTTGTGTGAAGCACTTGGGGGTTCAAAGTGCTCACAACAGATCTAGATAAGTACCTTAGGGGGTCTAGTTTCCAAAATGGTGTCACTTGTGGGGGGTTTCCACTGTTTAGGCGCATCAGGGGCTCTCCAAACGCGACATGGCATCCAATCTAAATTCCAGCCAATTTTAGTTTGAAAAAGTCAAACATCGCTCCTTCCCTTACGAGCTCTGCCGTGTGCCCAAACAGTGGTTTTCCCCCACATATGGGGTATTGGCGTACTCAGGAGAAATTGCATAACAACCTTATCTGTCCATTTTCTCCTTTTACCCTTGTCAAAATAAAAAAAAAGTTTGTAAAAGATAATTTTTGTGGCTAAAAAGTAAAATATTCATTTTTTCCTACCACGTTGCTTTAGTTACTGTGAAGCACCTGAAGGGTTAATAAACTTCTTGAATGTGGTTTTGAGTACCTTGAGGGGTGCAGTTTTTAGAATGGTGTCACTTTTGGGTATTTTCTGCCATGTAGACCCCTCAAAGTGACTTCAAATGTGAGGTGGTCCCTAAAAAAATGGCTTTGTAAATTTTGCTGTAAAAATGAGAAATCGCTGGTCAACTTTTAACCCTTATAACTTCCTAACAAAAAAAAATTTTGGTTCCAAAATTGTGCTGATGTAAAGTAGACATGTGGGAAATGTTATTTCTTAACTATTTTGTGTGATATATTTCTCTGTTTTAAGGGAATAAAAATTAAAAGTTTGAAAATTGCAAAATTTTAAAAATTTTCGCCATATTTGCGTTTTTTTCAAAAATAAACGCAAGTTATATCGAAGAAATTTTACCACTAACATGAAGTACAATATGTCATGAGAAAACATTCTCAGAATCGCCAAGATTCGTTGAAGCGTTCCAGAGTTATAACCTCATAAAGAGACAGTGGTCAGAATTGTAAAAATTGGCCCGGTCATTAACGTGCAAACCACCCTTGGGGGTGAAGGGGTTAATCTTTATTGCCCTTAAACCAGAGAGTTGCTTCACACAAACTAGCAAATAACTAACATTTCCCACATGTCTACTTTACATCAGCACACTTTTTAAAACATAATGTTTTTTTTGCTATGAAGTTATAAGGTTTAAAAGTTGATCAGCAATTTCTCATTTTTACTTAAAATTTACAAAACCATTTTTTAGGAACCACATCACATTTGAAGTGACTTTGATTGGCCCATATGACAGAAAATTCCCAAAAGTGACACCATTCTAAAACTGCACCCCTAAAAGGTGCTCAAAACAATATTCAAGAAGTTTATTACCCTTCAGGTGCTTTACAAGAATTAATGGAATGTGGAAGGAAAAAATGAACATATAACTTTTTCCCACAAAAATGACTCTTTAGCATCATATTTTCCATTTTCAAAAGGATAACAGAAGAAAATGCATCAAAAAATTTGTTGTGCGATTTCTCCTTTGTACTCCGATATCACATATATGGAGGAAAACTATTGTTTGGGGGCACGGCATGGTTTGGAAGGGAAGGAGCGCCATTTGACTTTTGGAATACAAAATTGGCTTGAATCAATAGCCAACGTCATGTCGCATTTGGAGAGCCCATGAGGTGCCTAAACAGTAGAAACCCCCCCACAAATGACCCCATTTTGGAAACTAGACTCCTAAAGGACTTTATCTAGATGTGTAGCAAGCACCTTGAAACCTCAAGGGCTTCACAGAATTGTATAAAGTTGAGCCACAAAAATTAAAAAACAATTTTTTTCCACAAAAATGTTATTTTAGCCTTAATTTTTTTATTTTCACAAGGGTAGCAAGTAAAAATGGTCCCCTAAATTTGTTGTGCAATTTCTCCTGAGTACGCCGATACCACATATGTGGAGGAAAACTATTGTTTGGGCACACGGCAGAGCTTGAAAGGGAAGCAGTGCCATTTGACTTTTGGAGTACAAAATTGGCTTGAATCAATGTCGCGTTTGGAAAGCCCCTAATGTGCATAAACAGTATAAACCCCCCACAAATGACCCCATTTTGGAAACTTCTAACCCTCAGGGGCTTCACAGAATTGTATAATGTTGAGACATGCAAATTAAAAAACACATTTTCCCAACAAAAATGTTGTTTCAGCCCCAGTTTTTTTTTAAATTTTCACAATGGTAACAGGAGAAAAGGGATGCCAAAATTTGTTGTGCAATTTTTCCAAAGTATGCAGGTACCCCATATTTGTTGAAAAATGACAGCTTCGGCGCATGGTAGGGCTGGAAAGAGAATGAGAGCTGTTTTGGCTGCAATAGGTTGCGGATACCATGTCACATTTGAAGTGCGCCTGACATGCCAAAACAGCAGAAACCCACACATATGATCCCATTTTGTAAATTACACATCTCAAGGAATTAATCTAGGGGAGTAGTGAGTATGTTTAACCTTCAGGTGATTCACAAACTTGTATAAAATTGGGCTGAGTAAATGAAATATTACTATTTTTCCACTAAAATGTCGCTTTGACCCCAAGTTTACAATTTTCAAAAGGGGTAATAAGAGAAAACGAACAGTACAATTTGTTATGCAATTTCTCCCGAGTATATCAATACCCCTTAAGTGGTGGAAAACTACTTTAGAGGCACAATGCAAAGCTCAAAAATGAAGGAGCGCCATATTACAGTGTAGAATTTGCTGCACTGGTTTGAGGGGGCCATGTCACATTGTCAGAGACTCTGAGGTGCCAGAACAGCAGAAACCCCCATAAGTGACCCTATTTTACAAACTATACCTCTCAATGAGTTCATCTAGGGGTGCAGTGATCATTAAAAGTCATGAGTCATGAGTAATGCTGCTTAGTGCAGTCGAAACGCGTCAACAGGGTCTTGTCGAGCATGAAAATTTTCTTTTGTAAGCACTATATTTTCTTTTGAAAAAGAAATAGAAAAGAAAAATCCAGTCCTGTTGAGCTGAACTCCAATTATTTCTATTATCTGTGCAGTGATCATATTGACACCACAAGTGTGTCACAGAATTTTATACCATTGGGCAGTGAAGAAAAAATAATTACATTTTTATCACAAAAAATTAGTTTTCGCTCCAGATTTTACATTTTCACATTGAGATATGGGTAAAAATGGGGCGAAAATTTTCACACAATTTCTGCTGAATTTGGCAATGCCCCATATGTGGCTGTACAGTACTGCTTAGTCACACAGCGAGACTCGGGAGAACAAATTATTATAAAACTAGCTGAAGAGCCCGGCGCTGCCCGGGCATAGTAACTAACTACGGTTAGTTATAACAAATTATAATGATTATATCTATATATATAAAGCTGAGTGTAGAGTCCCGCCCATTCCGCATAGCCACATTCACTATAATATCCCACATTATCCCGTCAGCCAGAGCTACCGGACTACTAATATCCCACATCATCCCGTCAAAGCCACCGGACTACTACCCCTAATATCCCACATCATCGCATCAGCAATAGCCACTGGACAACTTCCACTAATATCCCATATCATCCCATCAGCCAGAGCCACCAGACTACTAATATCCCACATCATCCTGTCAAAGCCACCGGACACCTACCCCTAATATCCCACATCATCCCGTAAGCAATAGCCACCGGACAACTACCACTAATATCCCACATCATCCCGTCATAGCCGCCAGACTACTACCCCTAATATCCCACATCATCCCGTCAGCCAGAGCCACTGGACTACTACCCCTAATATCCTACATCATCCCATCAGCCAGAGCCACCGGACTACTCCCCCTAATATCCCACATCATCCTGTCAGCCAGAGCCACCGGACAACTATCACTAATATCCCACATCATCCCGTCAGCCTGGGGTCAGAACCGCTCAGTGGAATGGCCCTAATTTCCATACCGGAGGATCCCTTTAAGAGAGGCCTGGCATCAGAATGAGCGTGCTGAGTGGATTTGCCCTGACTTCCATACCAATGATTCCTTTAATAGAAGCTTGGGGTGAGAATCAGAGCGCTGAGGGATTTACCCTAACTTCCATACCGAAGATCCCTTTAAGAGAGGCCTGGGGTCAGTACCAAAGCGCAGAGTGGATTTGCCCTCATTTCCATATCAGGGATCCCTTTAAAGGGTATGCCACACTAAACGAGATCGCAAACGAGATCGCAAACGAGATCACTAAAACGTCACTATTTTGCAATCTCGTTAGCGACCTCGTTGTGTGTGGCATGTAGCAACGATGTGGCCCCTGCTGTGATGTCGCTGATCGTTCACTAGAGTTCTGGACCGTTTTTTGATCGTTGGCGTCCCGCTGGTGAGCCTGAATCGCTGTTTGGCACCTTTTGCGAACGACGAGCGACCTCGTTTGTGACGCATATGACTGTTTTGCGTCACGGAGTGGATCGCAATATCTGTAAGTTCTCTTTTGCGTCACAGAGAGGATCGCAGAAGTTGCAAAGCAGGCTAGCAGGACGCAGAGAGCAGGAGCGATGCTGGAGATTCCTATGAATCAGAAGTGCTCAGTACATTCTAATGACATCCTAACGACCGCCAAAGTCGTTAAAGAGATCGCTGACCGCTGATGAGTCGTTTTTGAGATCTCCTGTTTGGCAGCTACTAGCGACCTAAAAGAGATCACAAAAACGATCTCATTAGCTTGCGTCGTTATTGAGATCGCTAACGAGATCGCTAAGTGTGGCAGTACCTTAAGAGGGGCCTGGGGTCAGATCCAGAGTGCTGAGTGGATTTGCCCTGACTTCCATACCAATGATCCCTTTAATAGAGGCCTGGGGTCACTACCAAAGCATTTGAAGGCAATTGCCCTGACTTCCTTAAGCAGAGATCCCTTTAAGAGAGCCTGGGGTCAGAATCAGAACTCTGAGTGGAATTGCCCTAACTTCCATACCGGGGATCCCTTTAAGAGAGGCCTGGGGTCAGAACCAGAGTGCTTTGTGGAATTGCCCTAACTTCCATACCAATGATCCCTTTTAGAGAGGCCTGGGTTCAGTACCAAAGCACAGGATGGATTTGCCCTAACTTCCATACCGGAGATCCCTTTAAGAGGGAAGATGTGCCTATGGGATGGAGGATGTGTGCTGGGTATATGGGAATGGGAGGGGGGGATTCATTTCTGTCATGTGCTCTCTGCTCCTTTCTGGGGGGCAGACAATGGCTGGGAGCTTATGTTCCCAGGGATGATAGATTTCTACCACCCGGTCAGTGTCTGCTGAGGTGTTGTGGAGTGGGAAAACTGTTGCTCATAGCAACCAATCACAGCTCAGCTTCTTTTAAACAGCTCTGGTGAAATGAAAGATGCTTCGTGATTGGTTGGTGATACACACACACACACACATTCAATTCTATATATATATAGATAGTTTCCAGACTCCATATAAAAAGCCCCTAAATGCCAGAAAAGCAGAATCTCCCTTCAAGTTTTCCCAGTTTGGAAATTACACCCCTTTGGGAATTTAACTGCAGTTGCAGTCACCATTAAGTTATGCCCAGCCCGTGCTTCTGGAGACATGCACTCGTAAATTAGGCGAGCTCTCATCACTACAAAAAAGCCAAACATGTGAATGCTATTTATGGTTTAGACACACTGGGGCTCAGAAGGGAGGATGCATTTGAATTTGGGAGTGCAGAATGTGTTTTAGGGGGGTGAGTAGCCATAACGCTTTTCCAAAGCCTTTGTACTAACAGTAGCATGGAAGCCCCCTATATTTCCGTTAACTGATGACGGACCTGAGTGAGGACTTGCTTTTTTTGTGGATTGAGTTGAAGCTTTTATTGGGAACATTTCACATAACGTTTGGGATCACATTTATCCGGCACTCTACGCTGAGCACTTACTAAGGAGTTTCCATCTAAAACTCCGAGTGACGTGATTCAGATGAAACCCCCAAGGGATCCATTCACTGTGATGAGGCAATAGAATTACGCTGGAGTCCGTCTGGCCTCTGTTCTGCGGTGTCCTTCTTTGCAGAGGTACATAAAACTCACGGACTGCGCTTTTATGTATGATTGAAAAGACGGACACAGCCGGATCACAGGTCCTATGGCGTCCACAGTGCCTCCATCTGCCTCATTTTAGGGAATCTTCCATCGTGGGTTCCGTCTAAATCACGTATTTCAGAGATTTACATGGAAATCCTGGTATAAGCACTCAGCGCAGAGCGCAGGATAAATGTGCGCCAAGCCTTACTGAGATCTTTGGGAGGCAGAATGAAAAAATCAACAGCAGGTGAAGAATTGATTTTATGTATTTTTTACGCCATTCCTCGCGCAGTATAAGTGATTAGGCGACTTTATTGTGCGGGTCGGTGCAATTACAGCGATACCAGATTTATATTGGGTTTTTATGTTTGGCTGCTGTCACACACTAAAAGACGCTTTTTATTGCAAAAACAAGTGTTTTCATCACCATATTTTGAGAGCTATAAATTTTCCATATGTTGGTCGACCGAGTTGTTTGAGGGCTTGTTCTTTGCGGGTCGAGCTGACAATTTTATTGGTACCATTTTTGGCCACATGATATTTTTTGATTGCTTTCTATTCTGATTTTTGGGAGACAGAATGATCAAACACCAGGAATTCAGGAATTATTTTTACGTTTTATTTTTATTGCCGTTCCATGTGTGGTAAAATTGATAAGACAGCTTTATTCTTAGGGTCAGTAAGATTAAAGTGATACCACATTTATATATTTTTTAATGTTTTGCCGCTTTTGCACAATAAAAACTATTTTATAGAAAAAATATTTTTTTTGCATCGCTTTCTTCTGAGAGCTATAACTTTTTTATTTTGCTGCTATTGGAGTTGTATGGCAGCTTGTTTTTTGTGGGACAATATAATATTTTCATCGCTACCATTTTTATTGTGATTTGACTTTTTGATCGCATTTTGTTCTACTTTTTGTTTGGCGGCATGATGAAAAAGCAAAGGTTTTTGCTACTTTTTTTGTTTGTTTTTACGGTGTGCACTGAAGGAGTTAACAATTTGACAGTTTTATAGGTAGACGGCGATATTGGTTTCATATTTTTTTTTTTGTGATTTTTTTAATAGTTTTAACCCCTTAACGTCCAATGATGGACATAGTCCGTCATGGCAGGATGTCAGTTCCCACACCATTACGAACTATGCCCGTCAGGCATTTAAACTGTCACTGCTGGCTGAGTCTAACAAGCCATTGGAGCAGGCAGATCCGGAAGTTGGAGAGCTGAGAACAGCAGTGGTCTCCCTCTGCTATCTTCTAAATACCGCGATCACGGCATCTAGAAGATAGCAAAAAGCTAACATCATTGGGACCTGTTGTAATCAGGTCCCAATGATGTCACCTGCCAGAACTACTGCTCTGTACAGGAATCACAGCACTTGCAGGACTCTGGGGGTCCTTAGTGCTGCCAGACCACTGACCGCTTATAAACGTCGGCACTGCACAAAGAACAGCAAGCGCCAACGTTTATCTGCCGTGGGGAGTCGGGAACTGGCAGGGCCAGTTTTAGAGAAAGTGGGGCCCTGGGCAAAAGTTTAAAGTGGGGCCCCAAATACTCACATATTCCACATTACACACACATTTCGGCTGTATTTACAGGTGCAGAGTTCAAGCCATTAAACGAGCGTGATCGACGGCATTGAAGTTGTTCGACGCTTGCTCCAGAGTTTCTTTACACCGGCTAAGGAAGAATGATGGGGACAGATAGTCCTCAATAAAGTATAATGCAGCTCCTCCCATACAGTATAATGCACTCCCCATGGTCCTTGACAGAGTATAATGCAGCCCCCCTCAGGGTATACTGCAACCATCCTCATAGAGCATACTGAAGCCCCCTCACAGCATACTGCAACCCACTCAGAGCATATTGCAGCCCCACTCAGAGCATACTGCAGCTATCCACACACACAGAGACATAGTATAATGCAGCCCTCTCCACACATAATATAGTGCAGCTCCCACACATACAATATAATGCAGGGCCCCTCCACATATAGAATAGTGCAGCTCCCCAACACAAAGTATAGTGAAGCTCCCCAACACATAGTATAGTGCAGCTCCCCCAATACACAGTATAGTGCAGGTCCCCCACCACAAACAGTATAATGAAGCTCCCACCACATGGTATAGTGCAGCTCCCCCACACACACAGTAAAGTGTAGCTCCCCCAAAACACAGAGTATAGTGCAGCTCCTCCACACACAGTATAGTGCAGCTCCTACACATATGTATAGTGCAGCTTCCCCCACACACACAGTATAGTGCAGTTCCACAACACACAATATAGTGCAGCTCCCCCAACAAACAGTGTAGTGCAGTTCCCGAAACACACAGTTTTATATTAATAGCCTAGGAAAGTGGATAATGGCCCCATCCTAGACTATAAACATCAGTTCTCAGCCAACCCAGAAAAGATGCATCCATAAGATGCACAAATTCTGGCACTTAGCCTCACTCTTCCCACTTGCCCTGGTGTGGTTGCAAGTGGAGTAATAGTTGTAGAGGGGTTGATGTCACCTTTGCATTGTCCGGTGACATCAAGCCCAGAGGTTAGTAATGGAGAGGCGTCTATAAGATGCCCTGTTGTGAATGGGTTTGAGATGAGTTCTGAGCAGAGGCTCCCTCTGGTGGTTACAAGCGGTGCTAGTGAAGATTGTGAGGACTGGGAATCAGGTGTTACTGACTGGTCTTATATAAGGGAGTCATTTTCCCATCAGGGTTGCCGGTGATCAATTGTTCTGGTCTGAATCCTTCATTCCAGTTTCCCTTGTAGCCTGCTGTGTCGTGTCTGCATCTCCTGCTTACAGATAAGACTTTTGCTTCTTTTGTGTTTGTGCTATATTTTTGCATTTTGTACTGCACTTCTTTGGGGGCCTTCAGGGTCCCCTCCGGGGGCTTCTGCCCTCTCAGTTTAGTTCAGCCACTGAGTTTTGTTCTTTTGCTTTTTCCAGTTTTTTCAGTGGCTGCTGTTTTCATTTTGTTACACCAGAGAACTAATTTAGGTGGAAGAGGTCGTGTGATCTCAGGTGATTTTGAAATTAGTAGAGTTGGTGCTTTTCAGGGTTTTCTGGGATTGCAGTAAGTACCCTTCCTATCCTTTTCTATTTAGATAGTTTGGGCCCCAGCGTTTGCTCATACTATTTTCTTTCTGTGTCAGTATTTCCTCTTGTCTAACCGCCATTACATGTTTGGGGGCTTTCTATTATCTTTGGGGTACTGCTCCGGGGCAGATAGCTTTCCTGTTTCTGTCTTTAGGTGTAGTTAGTTTCTCAGGCTGTGACGAGGCGTCTAGGACCAACGTAGGAACGCTCCACGGCTGCCTCTAGTTGTGGTGGTTAGTCAGGGTACTGCAATCTCATAGATTCCAACTGCTCTGGTGTATTTCCTTTTTGCCTGCTCTCCTCAGCTACCGAAACATAACAGTATCACCGGCCTAAAAAATTGAAAATTGTATGGTACTCACAGAAGGGAAAAATATTGTGAAAGAAAAAAGGTTGTCAGAGTTGTCAGAGATATTTTTCTGTTTGTTGCATTTTTTTTTTCCCTCTGTATCTCTGGGTGCTGGGGAGGATCTTTTCTCCCAATGGAGTTTGCACGGTTGTCTGGCCGTGTGGATCAGCTTGCCACTGAGGTTCAGAGTATTGCTGCATATCTTGCTAGGTTGCCTGTTGTGGAACCTAGGATTCCCATGCCAGATTTGTTTTTGGGGGATCGAGCTAAGTTTCAGAATTTCAAAAATAATTGTAAATTGTTTTTTGCCTTAAAATCTAAGTCCTCAGGAAACGCAGCGCAGCAGGTTCAAATTATCATCTCTCTCCTGCGCGGCGATCCTCAGGATTGGGCTTTTTCCCTGATACCTGGGGATCCTGTTTTGAGTGATGTTGATGCGTTTTTTCAGGCTTTGGGGTTATTGTACGATGAGCCTAATGTCACTGATCAAGCTGAAAAAACCTTGTTGGCATTAAATCAGGGGCTTGATGACGCTGAGTTATACTGTCAGAGATTCCGTAGGTGGGCAGTCCTGACCAAATGGAATGACGACGCTTTGGCGGCCCTTTTCCGGAAGGGTCTGTCAGATAATGTAAAGGATGTTATGGTGGGATTCCCTGTCCCCTCTGGTCTCAATGATTCTATGTCATTAGCGATTCAAATTGACAGACGTTTGCGTGAGCGGAGAAGTATGCGTGGAATGGTGTTGCCTTGTGAACCAGCTTCTGAACCCATGCAGTGTGATAGAGTGGTGTCTGGGGCACAGCATCATGAGTTTCGAAAGCGCAATGGGTTATGTTTCTACTGTGGTGATGCCTCTCATGCTATTTCAGTCTGCCCTAAGCGGGGAAGACGTTTTGCACGCTCAGTTGTCTTGGGTAGTGTTCAGACTAAGTTTTTATTAACTGTCACTCTGATATGCTCTCTGTCCTCATTTTCTGCTCAGGCTTTCGTTGATTCTGGAGCAGCTATTAACCTGATGGATTATGATTTTGCTAAACGTTGTGGGTTTCCCTTGATACCCCTACAGAAGTCTATTCCCCTACTGGGGATCGATTCTACCCCTTTGGCTGAGAATAAACCCCAGTTTTCTACTCAGGTGATAATGAGGGTTGAACCTGATCACCAGGAGTGCTGCAAATTTTTGGTTCTATATAATCTGCATGACATTATCGTGCTGGGTTTCCCTTGGTTACAGTCTCATAATCCTGTTTTGGATTGGAAATCTGTGTCTGTAACCAGTTGAGGCTGCCAATGTGTTAATACCAACACTCCTGTTTTTTCTGCCTCCCCCCAGGCTCAGGATGTTCCTGACTTTTTGTTTGATTTTTCTGATGTGTTTAGCGAAAGTAAATCTGCATCCTTGCCTCCCCATAGGAGCTATGACTGCGCTATTGAATTAGTGCCGGGTAGTAAATTCCCTAAAGGTCGCCTTTTTAACTTGTCTGTACCTGAACATGACGCTATGCGGTCTTATATCAAGGAATCATTGGAGAAGGGTCATATCAGACCATCCTCTTCACCCTTAGGTGCCGGTTTTTTTCTTTGTGGCCAAAAAAGATGGTTCATTAAGGCCGTGTATTGATTATCGTCTCTTGAACAATATTACTGTGAAATATCAATACCCGTTACCCTTGATTTCTGACCTGTTTTCCAGGGTGAAAAACGCTACTTGGTTTACCAAGCTTGACCTCAGGGGGGCGTATAACCTTATTCGCATTAAGCACGGGGATGAATGGAAGACGGCATTCAATACCCCTGAAGGGCATTTTGAGTACCTAGTGATGCCCTTTGGGCTCACTAATGCTCCTTCCGTCTTCCAGTCCTTCATGAATGACATTTTCAGGGATTTTGTGGATAAATTTCTGATTGTTTATTTGGATGATATCTTGATTTTTTCTAATGACTGGGACTCTCATGTGAAACACGTTCGAACTGTATTCCAGATTTTGAGAGAGAATGCTCTGTATGTGAAGGGATCAAAGTGTCTTTTTGGCGTACAGAGGATCTCATTTCTGGGATTCATTTTGTCCCCATCTGTTATTGAAATGGACCCGGTCAAGGTTCAGGCCATCTGTGATTGGGTCCAACCTACTTCATTAAAGGCTCTTCAGAGATTTTTGGGTTTTGCCAATTTTTATCGTAAATTTATTGCTAATTTCTCGGTTATTGTTAAACCATTAACTGATTTGACCAGAAAGGGTTCTGATGTGGTGAATTGGCCTCCTGAGGCAGTCTCTGCATTTCAGGAACTTAAGCAGAGATTCACTTCAGCTCCTGTTCTACGGCAGCCTGATGTTTCTCTGCCATTTCAGGTGGAGGTTGATGCCTCTGAAATTGGGGCAGGTGCCGTTTTGTCCCAAAAAGATCCAGAGACCTCTAAAAGTAACCCTTGTGCCTTTTTCTCTCGAAAATTTTCTCCTACTGAACGTAATTATGACGTGGGTAATCGGGAGTTGTTGCCCATGAAGTGGGCTTTTGAAGAGTGGAGACATTGGCTGGAGGGAGCCAAACATCAGGTGGTGGTCCTTACGGACCATAAGAATCTGGTCTATCTGGAATCTACCAAGCGACTCAATCCTAGACAGGCCAGGTGGGACTTGTTTTTCACACGTTTTAATTTTGTGGTTTCCTTTCTTCCTGGCACTAAGAATGTTAAGGCGGATGCCCTCTCGAGGAGTTTCCTTGCGGACTCTCCTGAGTTATCTGATCCTTCTGTTATTTTGAAAGAGGGTGTAGTTCTTTCCTCCATCTCGCCCAATTTGAGACTTGCTCTGGAGGGGTGTCAGGAGGATAGGCCCGAGCGCTGCCCTGTTGGAAAATTGTTTGTCCCGGACCAATGGAAAAAGAGTGTGATGTCTGAGATTCATTGTTCCGCATTGGCTGGGCATCCCGGAATTTTTGGTACCAGAGACTTGGTTAGTCGGTCCTTTTGGTGGCCTACCTTGTCTCGTGATGTCAGGGAATTTGTGCAGTCCTGCGGGACTTGCTCTCGCTCCAAGCCTTGCTCTCGCTCTAGTGGTTTGTTGATGCCATTGCCTGTGCCCAAGAGACCATGGACCCATATCTCTATGGATTTCATTTCCGATCTTCCTGTTTCTCAGAGAATGACCACCATCTGGGTAATTTGTGATAGGTTTTCCAAAATGATACATCTTGTGCCATTACCTAAGTTGCCTTCCTCCTCTGAATTGGTGCCGTTGTTCCTTCAGCACGTGGTTCGTTTACACGGCATTCCTGAGAACATTGTGTCTGACAGAGGAGTCCAGTTTGTTTCCAGATTTTGGAGGACTTTTTGTTCTAAACTGGGTGTTCAATTGTCTTTCTCCTCAGCATTTCATCCTCAGACCAATGGTCAAACTGAGAGAACAAACCAGACATTGGAGACTTATCTAAGATGCTTTGTGTCTGCTGATCAGGATGACTGGGTCTCTTTTTTGCCTTTGGCTGAGTTTGCTCTTAATAATAGGGCTAGCTCTGCCACTTTGATGTCTCCGTTTTTCTGTAATTCTGGGTTTCACCCTCGATTTTCTTCAGGACAGACGGAGGCTTCTGTCTGTCCAGGTGTTGACTCTGTTGTGGAGCGTATGCAACAGATTTGGGACCAGGTAGTGGAGAGGTTGTCCCTCTCTCAGGAGAAGGCCCAGCGGTTTGCTAACCGGCATAGGACTGATGGTCCTCGGTTTGAAGTGGGGGACTTGGTCTGGTTGTCCTCAAAGAATATTCCTATGAGAGTAGCATCTCCTAAATTTAAGCCTAGGTTCATTGGACCTTATAAGATCATGGAGATTATTAATCCTGTTTCTTTTCGTTTGCTTCTTCCAGGGACATTTAAGATCCATAACGTGTTCCACAAGTCCTTGTTGAAGAAGTTTGTGGAGCCAGTGGTTCCTGCTGCTGTGCCTCCTGACCCTGTTTTGGTTGAGGGCAATCTGGAGTATGTGGTTGAGAAAATATTGGATTCTCGTTTTTCTAGACGGAAACTCCAGTATTTGGTTAAATGGAGAGGTTATGGTCAGGAAGACAATTCTTGGGTGTTTGCTTCGGACATCCATGCTAGGAGACTTATCCGTGCGTATCATAGAACTCATCCTGACCGACCTGGTTGCCCAAATGAGGGTTCGGTGACCCCTCCTCAAGGGGGGGGTACTGTTGTGAATGGGTTTGAGATGAGTTCTGAGCAGAGGCTCCCTCTGGTGGTTACAAGCGGTGCTAGTGAAGATTGTGAGGACTGGGAATCAGGTGTTACTGACTGGTCTTATATAAGGGAGTCATTTTCCCATCAGGGTTGCCGGTGATCAATTGTTCTGGTCTGAATCCTTCATTCCAGTTTCCCTTGTAGCCTGCTGTGTCGTGTCTGCATCTCCTGCTTACAGATAAGACTTTTGCTTCTTTTGTGTTTGTGCTATATTTTTGCATTTTGTACTGCACTTCTTTGGGGGCCTTCAGGGTCCCCTCCGGGGGCTTCTGCCCTCTCAGTTTAGTTCAGCCACTGAGTTTTGTTCTTTTGCTTTTTCCAGTTTTTTCAGTGGCTGCTGTTTTCATTTTGTTACACCAGAGAACTAATTTAGGTGGAAGAGGTCGTGTGATCTCAGGTGATTTTGAAATTAGTAGAGTTGGTGCTTTTCATGGTTTTCTGGGATTGCAGTAAGTACCCTTCCTATCCTTTTCTATTTAGATAGTTTGGGCCCCAGCGTTTGCTCATACTATTTTCTTTCTGTGTCAGTATTTCCTCTTGTCTAACCGCCATTACATGTTTGGGGGCTTTCTATTATCTTTGGGGTTCTGCTCCGGGGCAGATAGCTTTCCTGTTTCTGTCTTTAGGTGTAGTTAGTTTCTCAGGCTGTGACGAGGCGTCTAGGACCAACGTAGGAACGCTCCACGGCTGCCTCTAGTTGTGGTGGTTAGTCAGGGTACTGCAATCTCATAGATTCCAACTGCTCTGGTGTATTTCCTTTTTGCCTGCTCTCCTCAGCTACCGAAACATAACAATGCCCCATTACTAACTCCATAGTGATATTGTATAAAAAACACACACCCAGAATAAGTCCTTTAATTGAAGAAATGACACAGACTCCTTTAATTAGTCTAAATTGAACCATACTCACGCCATCGCCCATTCCACTGAAGCCATTGTCTACTGTTGCAGAATTAAAATAGTAGTAAACAACCATATTCCTCACCTGTCCGTTGAGAAGATAATAATCCTTTTGTCCCGTGGTGCGTCTAGCTCTTCTGCATCTAAATGGTAGACTGCATTGTTGCCTGATGTGACTATAGAGCCTGCCATCCAGCAGGGACACTGAGCTGTGCATACTTGCTCAATTCAGTGTCTGGCAGTGGACTCCTGTCACCTGATGTGAGAAAGTTCACACACTTGTGGTGCCATCAGAAAGGTCCTGCGAATTCACAGCCCATGAGCTCAGTTCAACTCACTCATGTCAGTGAGATCGCTGTTATAACTTTTCCCACGGCGCTTGCGGCTGCATGTCTTGCGGCTGTTCGACAGCCACAACACATGCAGGGATTGCCTAACAAACAAGCAATCCATGCATGTGTTGCCTTTGTTGAACAGCTGCGAGACATATAGCCGCATGGACTCAAACATATGTTTTGAGCAAGCCGAAGACTCTCGGTAGACACCCGAGCATGCTCAGATAACACCTTATCCAAGCACGTTCAGTCATCACTAGTATCTACCATTATATAGTCAACATATGGCTGTAAAATCAGTGTCGGTCTTTATATAGAGATTTTTTTTAATAACAGTGCGGTCATTTGTCAATGTTCTCCTACACCCACTAGTAGGGTGCACCACCATAGTTGTAATCAGGGTAACCTGGTAATGTGCCCACTCCCCCTGAACCAAAAACCTTAGCTACGCCACTAAAATGGATCTGATACCTGCTTACAAGTGTACTTTTTTTTTTTTATAGAAAAAGCACAAATAATGAATTATTCATACAACAGGTTTGAAGACAATTATGATATACTGTATGTTGGCATAACTAAAGTACTCTAACAACACCAAAGGTTGTAGAAGAACCGCTTACTAACAGGACCGCCTCAAACACCTATTTTGGTGAGAACTGTACACTTGCTGTGCAAACTACTATATAGCCAAAAGTATATGAACACTTTACCAACACATCTATATGAGCCTGTTAAAAATATATAGCCAAAAGTATATGAATACTTTACCAACACATCTATATGAGCCTGTTAATAATATATAGCCAAAAGTATATGAATACTTTACCAACACATCTATATGAGCCTGTTAATACTATATAGCCAAAAGTATATGAACACTTTACCAACACATCTATATGAGCCTGTTAGACATCATATCATAGAAACATGGGCATTCTAAAATTCATCCCCCTTTTTCAGCAGGATTAATATCTTATTAACTAGCTGTAGTACCCGGCTTCGCCCGGGTTAATTAATAACTGCTGTTAGCTGTAACAAAATAGACTATGTTAACAAAAATGTATTCTGCACATAAAAATCACACACCAAAACGTGCGGGGGTTAAAATTTCCATTCAACACATAGCCTATGATGCTCCTGGGGTTGAGATGTGCGGGCATGCAAAATTTCATGCCCGTAAGTACAACGGTGCAGATTCCTATCCCGGGCCAAAATTATTTGCCGATTTGGAATGCGCGGGGTTAAAATTTTGACTCAAAACCTAGCCTATGACGCTCCCGGGGTCGAGACGTGTGGGTGTGCAAAATTTCATGCCCGTAAATGCAGATTCCTATGCCGGACATACACACAAGCATTCAGCTTTCTCCCCATTATGTAGATAGGGCCAAAATTGTTTGGCGATTTGGAACGTGCGGGGGTTAAAATTTCCATTCAACACAAAGCCTATGATGCTCCTGGGGTTGAGATGTGCGGGCATGCAAAATTTCATGCCCGTAAGTACAACGGTGCAGATTCCTATCCCGGTCCAAAATTATTTGCCGATTTGGAATGCACGGGGTTAAAATTTCGACTCAAAACCTAGCCTATGACGCTCCCGGGGTCAAGACGTGCGGGTGTGCAAAATTTCATGCCCGTAAATGCAGATTCCTATGCCGGACATACACACAAGCATTCAGCTTTCTCCCCATTATGTAGATAGGGCCAAAATTGTTTGGCGATTTGGAACGTGCGGGGGTTAAAATTTCCATTCAACACATAGCCTATGATGCTCCTGGGGTTGAGATGTGCGGGCATTAGTGTTGAGCGATACGATAATGCAAATATCGGCTATCGGCCGATATTAGCTCTATCGGCCTTTCGATAATTCGTTTCGATATTTTCGTCTTATCGAATACCGGAATCGGATTTGTCACTGTCACTGTGAGTGTCCGTCGGTCGGGTGTGTCAGGAGTCAGCGGCACTTACCTGGCAGAAGATCTCCGGCGGTCACGTCCTGGACTGCTTGATGGCCGCCATTATCTTCTCCCTGGCGGTCACATGCAGTTTTTTCGCGATAACTGCAGTGACTGCAGGGTAATCCCGGCCGTAAAGCAGTCCGATGACGTCACCGCCGGGGAAGCAGGTAATCAGCTGTGCTGCGCCGGGATGACAGGCTCTGCCTGTCATTCTGATGTAGCAGAGCTGGATCGTCGTGGGACACTCGTTACTATGGACTGCGTCGGTCAGGTGGTATACTTTTTTTTTTTTTTCATTTTTTTACAGGAGATCGATGGCGTCGCAGGATGAGACTGTAATAAAAGTAATGAAAACTGTGTTTTGTTTTTTTATTAAATTAAAAAACTTTTTTATGAACATTCACCCATCCGGGTACATAAACAATTTAACTATTTACATACAGGGACCCTGTCCGGGTTATTTATAATTCTTTGGCAGGGGTGTTCCAGGTACCACCTGGTACTCTTCTGATGCTTGCCAAACATCCGAGGCACCAAGGACCACCAGGACCTGATGACGTCGTGTGGCCTGTACAGTCAAGTCGTGACCCGCTATCTGGGTCTGTGTGGCCACCTCTTTCATCTCCCTCCGGGTCTGGAACCCTATGTCCCGGACTGAACGAACCCCAGGGGGCCTAACAGGCGCCGGGTACGGGCCAGCTATACTTATCATGTCCATAGCTGGGGCTGCTGAGGAGACCACTGAGGGAGGCTTGGGAGATTTACGGCGTGGGGTGGGCACTTTTGCAGAGGCCTGGATGTGGGAGGCTGAAGGCTCCGAGGGTCTCACAGGTTCCTGACACTCTGGGAAGTAGGGGTCGCACCTGGTAACATTTAGGGCGTACCATCCATTGTAACCCCAGTGTCGGGTGTAAGTCACCAAGTCTCCTGGCAACAGGTCCCTCCCGGGTGTCCTTCTGGGAGGTGAGCCTCCACGTCCCGCCGGTTCACAAAAACTTCTAAATAAAGTCCAGGCTCCTTGATGTGAAGCCCCAACCACCTTTCAATTTAAAGCTCCGTACTGCACCCTTACGCCGCAGCTCACACAGGGTTCCTTTATCCTTTCTCATCCGGTCCTTATCTGCCCGGTCCTTCTCCAGGTGACGTTGCCGAAGTTTTTGGGATTCTCGCTGCTCCCTTTGTCGCTCTGCTTCCCGCTCCCAACGTCTCCACTCTTCCTCCTGACGCCGGTTGTAATTCTCCTCCACCAGCTGCTCCATGTCTCCACCATCAAACTGCAGCTTACAGTGTCCGGTTTGCGGCAGCTCTCCTGGCGCCCCCCAGTCCTGGCGGCGCTCACATGCGGAGGAAGCAGCCGGCTCTGGAACAGATGACAGTCGGGGCTCCGGTACAGGCAGGTAGACCTCTGGTGCCTGCGCGGCCTCCTCCATGAGGACGGGTGTCGCTTCTTCTGTCTCAGCGACGGGGGCAGACAGCAGGATCTGGGGTGCTGCCGGTGCAGAGTTTTTTTGCACGAACGGGTGCCTCCACTGCGACAACGTCAACCGGATCACATTGCAAGGACTCCTCTACTAGAACGGGTGCCTCACCTTCCGGTAATCAGGTAAGAGGGATTGGCGCCGCTCCAAGTTTAGTTTTAGGGCACGCCAGCTGGCTTCCATCCTGGCGACCTCCTCCCGGTGCCGGGCCAGGTCTATCAGGGTATCCTCCGCTTCTTCCAGCGTAGGAGGGTTTCCAGGCCGGGTGCCCAACGGTGGCTCCGTGGCGATCGGGTCGCTTCCGTGGGGGGAGAGCTCTGACTGCTCCATCCCTTCACACTTCTGCTCATGTCCATTAGCCATCTCTGCCAAGTCACATGTGTCATTAGCATCTGGAGAGGGCCCCTCTTTTGTAGGGAGGCGGGACCTTCGTGTTAGTTTCCGCCCACTGAGGAGGATGAGGAGGCGGAATTGAAGAGCTGTGGGGCACGATCTTACATTGCAGTACCATTTAGAGCCATCGTTTTCGCGTCACTGAGTGAGTGTACACCCATGAAGAGCACGCCCTTCTTCTTCACCAGTGCCTCGTCGTGACGCAGATATGGCCGAAAAATGGCAAATACATTCTCTGATGATTTTAGCAATTCTCAAGCACAAAACCAGTTCAATTCAGGCACACAGGACTCGCTTATAGCGAGCTACAGAATCCTGTTCGTGACGCCCAAGTTGAGTCGCACAGAGCCAGAGGTTTTGGGGGTACTCGGCACCGAGCCCGTCGACTTCTATGGGTATGTCACGGCTTTACCCGGCAATTGAATCAGAGTCTATTTTACTATGTAGAAGTGTATAAACTATAAATATATGTATATATATATGTCACAATGACATGTAATATATATATATATATATATGTATTCTATGTGTGTATATTTTGTGTTTACAACGAAAGAAAGGGTTTTTTTTGTTGCAATATTTTGTTCCCATAGACTTACATGGGACTTCCGGTATCGAAATCGGATATCGACGATATTTAGTGCTATCGGCGATACAATTTCGATACGATATTTTTAGATATCGAGCAATATCGCTCAACACTAGCGGGCATGCAAAATTTCATGCCCGTAAGTACAACGGTGCAGATTCCTATCCCGGGCCAAAATTATTTGCCGATTTGGAATGCGCGGGGTTAAAATTTCGACTCAAAACCTAGCCTATGACGCTCCCGGGGTCGAGACGTGCGGGTGTGAAAAATTTCATGCCCGTAAATGCAGATTCCTATGCCGGACATACACACAAGCATTCAGCTTTCTCCCCATTATGTAGATAGGCCAAAATTGTTTGGCGATTTGGAACGTGCGGGGTTAAAATTTCCATTCAACACATAGCCTATGATGCTCCTGGGGTTGAGATGTGCGGGCATGCAAAATTTCATGCCCGTAAGTACAACGGTGCAGATTCCTATCCCGGGCCAAAATTATTTGCCGATTTGGAATGCGCGGGGTTAAAATTTCGACTCAAAACCTAGCCTATGACGCTCCCGGGGTCGAGACGTGCGGGTGTGCAAAATTTCATGCCCGTAAATGCAGATTCCTATGCCAGACATACACACAAGCATTCAGCTTTCTCACCATTATGTAGATAGGGCCAAAATTGTTTGGCGATTTGGAACGCGCGGGGTTAAAATTTCGATTCAAAACATAGCCTAGGACTCTTTCGGGGTCGAGACGTGCGGGCGTGCAAAATTTCATGCCCGTAAGTGCGACGGTGCGGATTCCAATCCCGGACAAACATACCCACATACATACACACATACATACATTCAGCTTTATATATTAGATTGAGTTATAAGATAGATTGGAAAAAAAACACATTCACCATTTCATTCACGTAATCATCGTTTTCCAATTGCACATTAAACATATCCATTGACATATGTGAATACATATGAAAACTTTATGAAGTAACCACTTTGAAGCGTGAAAAGTCCCAGTTCTCCATTAGGCACAATAGCTGTACACAAGGTACTAAAACTTTGGGATGATGGATTTAATTCCATCCCATGAGCTCTCAGTGGTTAGTGTCAATATTGCTCCCCATGGCAATCATATGGTTTGCCTACACAGACATTGGACTGCTTTGTCATGTGAAATATTGTGTGTTACCCTGTGAGCAGTGGAGCCAGTAGGTCCAGGAATCATTGTTTAGACTGACAGTTACATTGTGTCAATGAATAGTGAAATGGCAGAATCAAAAATTCAAGTGGACCCAGACAGAATGTCCTGACCTTTAGTAAAAAAGGCTGATTTGTTACGGTATAGCTGCCCTTCATCTTCCACCCCAATCCATTACACCTATCCAAGCCAACTTTCTCATGCATTATGCACTGCTTCCCAGAGATCTGTTTTGTGCTGTGCACTATGCTTAGACTAAATGGTTTTTAGGTTGCTAGCAAATGTCCATTATTTCTATATTATGCTCACATAAAAGCATGGCATTGTTGTTTTTATCTTTGATAGAAATAAAAAAAATACATTAATTCATATATTAGATCATTTATAGCAAATAATGCATATAATACATAAAATACATAAAAAAATACATAAAGTATAGGATGGATGGATAGATAGATAGATAGATAGATAGATAGATAGATAGATAGATAGATAGATAGATAGATAGATAGATAGATAGATAGATAGATAGATGGATGGATGGATGGATGGATGATGGATGGATGGATGGATAGATAGATAGATAGATAGATAGATAGATAGATAGATAGATAGATAGATAGATAGATAGATAGATAGATAGATAGATAGATAGATGGATAGATTGATTTGGTGTTATTTTTTTCCAATCAAATTTGAACAGATTTTAGATTTGGATTTCCTTTGACCAATCTAGTGAAAACTGGCTGCAGTTAAAATCCATGCCAGAGTTAATCGTCTCTAAGATTTACCCCCTGTCCACTTGTGTCCCTTATTTATGTCATGATCAGCCGCTGGCTGCACAGCAGTGCATATATTTCTCTTTGTCCATTGTTGTGCATCCAAAAAAAAAATCAATGCCTAGTTATCTTTAGCGTGAAATGTTCTGCATAAGTCAATGAACTTGATCCTTGGCTTTTTGGAGAGAAGAGATTTGCCATAGACCATCTGCTGTGTTAGGGCACAATATTTATGTCCTGAGACTCTATTACAATCACCTTGTCCCATGTTTCCGTTGTCCAGGAGAACTGGAAACGTTTGCGTTTGAATTTGCTCCAAATGTGTTTTCAAATACTTTGTTCTGATTTTCGTGTTGTCTGTTCTTTCCGGATCTGCAAGGAAAAAGAATCTTTAAAGTCAATTAGCATTCTAAAGGATTGATTCAGTTCTGTGTTCTATTAAAGTCAGCTAAATTGATGCCCTGCGTGTCTTTATTCTAAAAATAAAGCTGGATAATTAAAGCTCATGTCTCTTTGCTCAGCTTTTGATACGGCACAAAGCTTTCCCACTTGCTGCCTTTGGATTTAATGTTAACAGTCAGTTAACAGAAGAGATGCAGTAACAGGCATGGCAGCATTCCTTGTTTTTGCTCAATCAGTCTATGTTCCAACTATCAGTTTGATTTATTTGTCCGCACTGACCCTTATTCAGCACTTAATTGTCCTTGTATAATGTTTGAAGAGACTAGTGACACAAAGAAAAAGACAATTGCTGATGTTCTGTGGAACAACTGTTGACCTGATGGCCAAAATAACGTTAGAAGGTCGAAGGTTATAGCCCTTTCAAACAACTTACTTCTTTTTCTACAGGCAGAGGTCACACAACCATGGTTCTTAGTAGGGCCAGTCTGAAAAGAATTTACACATTCTGCAATTAAGAAAACCAATAAAGAGCAAATCTAAAGCAAAAAGAAGACTAAAAAGCTTCCGAATACAGGACCATTGATGTAAAATACACTGGGGTTACGTATAGGCATGCAAAGGATGTCAACGAAAATACTTTTACCATAACCTATTCTACAGTAAAGTCCACAATTATGTGGAAAAGAAAGGAAATATGGAAGAACCTTTTAAGAATTTGATTGAATTAGAAACTATTCAGATCCTAATAGACTCATGTATGAAAATGAAAATCTTGGTTCAGCCTTGAATCGTTAAGGGAAAGCCTTGGGGTGTTGCAACTGCTCCTGTAGATTTTATTTGTTACTGGACCACACAATGTAACAAAATTTTGTAAAGGTTGTGTAATGTATGTAGTACAGTTCATATAGTGTCTTGTGCTTGGGTGCGATGAAAACACAGGAGTCACAGGTTTGATATAGAAAAGTCCTGTATTACTTCATACAAGTTGGCAGAAATAGTCACACAGTTTGCAGACACAGAAACAGGAGACACAGCAGGCCAGAGTAATCCAAGCTCAGCAATCACTCTCCAATACAGATTCAGGATCTTCTTCTCTGTTACCGTAAGTCCATGCAAACGTGGGTCTTTCAAAGAGCAGGGTTCAGAGTCCACAAGTGCTTCAGAGTTCCTCAGTAGGAATAGCTGGAGTACAAGGTCCAAGGCTTACAGGAGTCAAGTCACAGGTTCACTGCAGGCTAGATTCTGAAGCACTGATTGCTCAGCTGTGGCTGCTTAAGAAGCAAAGGAGAGAATCAGGGCGGGAACATGCAAGCTGGAAACTCCATTTTGACTGAGGGCAAGATAGCTGCAGCAAGACAGAAAGTAAAATGGCTGACGAACAAACTGAGTTTCAGGAATATATACATAGAACCTTACATTACTCCCCCCTTAAGGACAACCTCCGGATGACCTCAGACCAGGCTTGTGTGGGTACCTCTGATGAAACTGACGGAGCAAGCGAGGAGCATTAACGTTATTGACCGGTTCCCATGAGTTGTCCTCCACTGGGGAGCCCTGCCATTTAATCAGATATTGTAACTGATTTCTATACAACCTGGAATCTAAAATCCTTTCCACCACAAATTCTTCCTGACCATCGACTAGCACTGGGTCAGGGCAAGGAGAGGAACGTCCAGGAAACGTATTGGGTGTCGCAGCCTTTAGTAGGGATACATGAAAGACAGGGTGGATTCTCATAGTTCTGGGCAGTTGAAGACGACAAGCAACGGCACTTAGCCGACCTGATAAACTCAAGGTTACGATGGTCTGTTAGGACGACTATTTGCTGTGCAGCTCCCTGAAGAAGGTGTCTCCATTCTTTGAAGGCGGCAATAATGGCCAACAACTCTCTATTGCCCACATCGTAGTTCCTCTCAGCCGAAGACAACTGCTGGGAAAAGAAGGCACAGGGATGCAAGACATTCTTCTCACCTGTTCTCTGAGAGAGTATAGCTCCAACGGCACAGTCTGAAGCATCCACCTCTATTATGAAGGCAAGCTCGGGGTTGGGATGTACTAGGATAGGTGCAGTGGTAAATTTATCTTTTAGATGGGAAAATGCTTCCTGGGCTTGGGGAGTCCAGGAAAACCTAGACTCTTTCCGGGTAAGTTGAGTGATAGGTGACACTACCTCAGAGAAATTTCTAATGAAACGTCTATAGAAGTTGGCAAACCCGATGAAGCGCTGTACCTCCTTCACATTTCTAGGACTTGGCCAATCCTTGATGGCTTGGGTTTTGCTTCCATCCATACTAATTCCTTGTGTAGACAGTACATACCCCAGAAATTGAATTTCGGTCCTATGGAATTCACACTTTTCAAGTTTGATGTAAAGATGATTTTGTCTTAGACGTTCCAAGACCATTCTCACATGTCCATGATGTTCCTCTGTGGAGTTAGAAAAAATTAGAATATCATCCAAATAAATTACCACGAATGTATCTAGGAGATCCCTGAAGATGTCATTCACCAAGTGTTGGAAAGTGGCTGGGGCGGTACTCAGACCAAAAGGCATAACTAGATATTCAAAGTGTCCATAGCGTGACCTGAATGCAGTCTTCCATTCATCCCCAGGTCTAATACGGACTAAGTTATAGGTCCCACGAAGATCTAGTTTAGAAAAAATTTTGGCATGTCGCACTCTTTCCAATAACTCAGGGATTAAAGGCAATGGATAACGGTTTCTAATAGTAACCTTATTGAGTTCCCTATAGTCTACGCATGGTCTCAGAGATCCATCTTTCTTCTTTACAAAGAAGATGGGTGCACCTGCAGGAGATGAAGAGGGGCGTATGAAGCCCTTGGCTAGATTTTCATCTATGTAATCCTTTAAAGCCTTTAGCTCGGGCCCCGCCAGGGGTAGATCTTACCAAAAGGTATCTCTGCTCCAGGCAATAATTCAATTGGACAATCATATGGACGGTGAGGAGGAAGCTGGTCAGCGTTCTTCTTGTCACATAAATCCACATAGTCCTGGTATACAGCTGGTAGTTCAGGGACTGACATGATTCCTTTAGGAACAGAGCAAGCTGAAACTTTTGGACTCATCTGTTTCTCTGGAAAGTGTAATTCCTTGGTCTCCCAGTTAATGGTAGGATTCTGAGCCTGTAGCCATGGTAGCCCTAGAATAATGGGAAAGTGGGGAGAAGAGATAAGCATAAAGGACAGTTTCTCTTGATGATCTTTACCCATAAGAACCCTCAAAGGCTCTGTTTCCTGATCCACTGGTCCAGAGGTCAGCAGGGAGCCATCCACAGTTTCCATCTGTACTGGAGTAGCCTTCTTCACTGAACGTATTCCCTGTTTCAGAGCAAAGGAGACATCCATAAAATTTCCACTTGCCCCTGAGTCGATCATAGCAGAGCTAGACACCCAAGCTGAGTCAACCCAGAGTTTGATGGAAAGAAAGCAATGAGAATTGTTTTTCTTACAACTCAGCTGGGACACCGCTGAGGAAACTTGAAAAATGGCAGCGTTTACACAGTCAACGTCCTCAGAGGTAACGGAGTTTAAGTCCGAGAAATCAAGATCTGTTGCTGCAGATCTCTCTGGAGCCTGAGGCTCGGACCTGACAGATCCCCTCTCGCAACACTCACAATGAATGAGTGCTGCAGTAGTCTTACGAGAACGGCTGGGGCAGTTTATAATGAAGTGCCCTGACTTACCACAATAGAAACATAGATTCTCCTTAAAACGATGTTCCTTGCGTGCATCACTAACCCGTCGTTGTAAAGAGTCTACCTGCATGGGTTCAGGTTCAGGTTCCCGTGTAATCCTACTCAAAGGTTCCTTAGCTGGAGAGGAAGGTAGGAAAAGGTTAGTACGATTGCTTTCGAACCATCTCTCTTGCCTGCGTTCAGTCAGACGAGTATCAATACGGATGCAGTAGTTAATAAAGTCACCTAACGCAGTGGGAGGGTCGGCACGAGCAAGTTCATCCTTAATCAGTGGAGATAACCCCTTTCGAAAAATAGATTTTTTGGCGGAACTGTCCCAGGTGGTATCAAGGGCCCATCTCCTGAAATCCAAGGCATATTCAGCTACCGAGTGCTTACCTTGGCGCAAAGCTAACATGGCTGCTTCAGCTGTTGCACCTCGATTGGGGTCATCAAACACCTGCCCCATGGCTGAAATAAAATCATCAAGGTGATTCAAACAATCATCCTCAGTCTCAATCAGAGGGTTTGCCCACATTAAAGCCTTGTTGGTAAGCAACATAATTATAGTAAGCACCTTAGATCATTCAGTGGGAAATTGTGAAGCATGTGCAGAAAAAAAAAGATTGCATTGATTAATAATTCCCCTGAATTTCTCACGTTCACCGCCAAAACGAAAAGGGGGCAACTTGGGAATCCCAGCACTCGGGGCTACGGCAGGAGCCTGGACTCGCCCCTCTAGAACCTCAATCCTGGCTCGCAAATCCTGGGTAGTCTGTCCAACCACTTGCAAATTGTGATTATTGAGGTCCTGTAGATTTGTAAAACGGGTCTTTATATTCTGCAAATCTGCAAGGATATTATCAGTCACTCCGCAAAGTTCCTTTATGCGGGCCTCCATTTTCCAGATCTTTTAAGACAGGATTACTGGAAGAAGAGGAGAGAAAAAAAACAATAGTGTTCACCTGTGGCAACACTGCAGAGAGAAAAAAAAAATTAAGGGAACTGCTCACCTGGAATGGTTGTGAGAAGTCACAACCACTATCATCACAGAAAGTTTCAACCAGACATCTGATATCCAGAGTTACAGCAGACAAAAAAGAGAAAAGAAAGGAAAAAAAAAAAAAAACAATAGTGTTTACCTGTGGTAACACTGCAAAAAGAAAAAACTTAAGGGAATTGCTCACCTGGAATGGTTGTGAGAAGTCACAACCACTGTCATCACAGAAAGTACAACTGGACGTCTGATATCCACAGTACAGCAGACACAGCCTTCCAGACCCAGCAGACACTAACGTTTTGGCTTCAGAATCTTGTAATGTATGTAGTACAGTTCATATAGTGTCTTGTGCTTGGGTGCGATGAAAACACAGGAGTCACAGGTTTGATATAGAAAAGTCCTGTATTACTTCATACAAGTTGGCAGAAATAGTCACACAGTTTGCAGACACAGAAACAGGAGACACAGCAGGCCAGAGTAATCCAAGCTCAGCAATCACTCTCCAATACAGATTCAGGATCTTCTTCTCTGTTACCGTAAGTCCATGCAAACGTGGGTCTTTCAAAGAGCAGGGTTCAGAGTCCACAAGTGCTTCAGAGTTCCTCAGTAGGAATAGCTGGAGTACAAGGTCCAAGGCTTACAGGAGTCAAGTCACAGGTTCACTGCAGGCTAGATTCTGAAGCACTGATTGCTCAGCTGTGGCTGCTTAAGAAGCAAAGGAGAGAATCAGGGCGGGAACATGCAAGCTGGAAACTCCATTTTGACTGAGGGCAAGATAGCTGCAGCAAGACAGAAAGTAAAATGGCTGACGAACAAACTGAGTTTCAGGAATATATACATAGAACCTTACAGGTTGATTGATTGAACAAGATAAAAAAGAAACTAAAATATTGCAATAGGTGTAATAGATTTCTAGAGAAGGCAATAGTCATGATGAACACATCAGACTATATGAAGGAAGCAAACAGACAACTTACGGACACACGCTACTACAGAAAACTGGAGTCGGACCCTACACAGGACTATTACAAGGAACTAAGCAAGTTGGTATCTTGTCTGTCTGACAAATCCATAAGAGCTGATGACCTGATACCAGAGAGTGCAAGAACAGGGACATTCTACATGCTTCCCAAAATCCACAAAGCTGGGAATCCAGGGAGGCCGATTATTTCATGTGTGGACACCCTTACTGAGCAGGTATCTGGATGGGTAGAGGGCATTCTTAAACCTCTGGTAAAGGATACACCCAGCTACATTCAGGACACAACTGACCTACTGAATAAACTAGCAGCAATAGGTCCTCTACCAGAATGAACCATCCTGGCCACCATGGATGTGGAATCCTTGTACTCTAATATCCCACACCAGGATGGATTAAATGCCTGCAAAGACTTCATGAAAAACACAGAGAATGATGCTGATTCTGTGGTGAAACTCACAAAATTCATCCTCACCCACAATTACTTTGAATTTGACAACAAGATCTATTTACAGGAGACTGGCACAGCGATGGGAAGTAAAATGGCTCCACAGTATGCAAATCTTTTCATGGCCAAGCTTGAAAGCGACTTTCTGTCCTCATGTCCCACCAGGCCTTGGGCCTACTACCGCTACATTGATGACATTTTAATCATCTGGACGGAGTCTGAGCAACAGCTAAAGACGTTCCACGAACAGTTCAATCAATTTCATCCCACCATCAACTTAACACTTAACTACTCCAGCACTGAAATTAACTTTTTGGACACCATCATTAAACTGAAGGACAATGAAATAGAGACATCCCTGTATCAGAAGCCAATCGACCGTCCAACATACCTTAAATGGGACAGTTTCCATCCAAAACACATAAAAAACTCTATTGTCTACAGCCAAGCCATCAGATACAACCGTATATGTTCCAACCCCATGGATAGAGATGAACACCTTGGTCGCCTTAGAAAGACCTTTTTAAATCAGGGCTACCATCCAATAACAATTGAAAACCAAATTACAAGAGCCACCAGAATATCAAGGGATCACCTGCTACATTACAAAGCTAAAGAAGAAAATAACCGGGTGCCTCTAGTGGTCACCTACAATCCAAATCTGGAGGTGCTAAGGGGAGCTGCACAGAAACTACAACCTTTACTACAAAAAGATGCCCGGTTACAATCCATATTTCCAGACCCCCCACTACTATGTTTTAGACAGCCCCCAAATCTAAGAAGCATCATTGTCAGAAGTTCCCTGTCCTCCCCAACAGCTGCAGGAACTTTGCCTTGCAATCAGAAGAAATGCAAAACCTGTCCATTTATAATGACCACGGACAAGATAAAGATCCCCAACTCACATCAGGACTACAAGATACCAGGTACTTTCAGCTGCATCACATCTAATGTTGTGTACCTAATTATATGTACTAAATGTCCAACTGGGGGTCTGTATGTGGGGGAGACCGGGCAAAAACTGAGAACAAGGATGAATTCTCATCGCCACGCAATAAGAGAAAAAAGAATGGATCTACCTGTGGCAAAACATTTTGCTCCCCTGATCATAGCATGTCAGATATGAAAATACTGGTACTAAGAAGCAGATTCACATCTCAGAGACAGAGAAGAATTTGCGAATACAAATTGATGGTGACCTTTGACACTCTTAATGCTGGAATGAACCTGTCACATGGTTTTATGGCCTATTACATCAATTAAGGAATTTACTCCAAATACCCTGTGAAAACATCACAAAACATTACCAGACCCCAATCAGAGGGTAATAAAACTTTCTCTCCTTATCTATGAACTGTTCCAATATTTATGCTCGTCCCTCTGCCATAATGACTACTCTGCTTCACGTCACTTGTCTTACCTATTGCAATTTTTCTGTGTTTTTGTGTATAAATATGTGATTCTTCAGATTTTGTATTAGTTCAGCCTGATGAAGAGACCTGAGTAGTCTCGAAAGCTTGCAATTTGTTACCATCTTTTCAGTTAGCCATTAAAAGGTATCAACCACTGAGGACTCTCAACTCTAAATATTTTTCTATCTACTGGCTAACACGGTATGAAGATATACATCTTTACTGTAGAGAAGGCACAGTGATTCAGGTATTTATTCTGATAGACATCTTTGAAGTCATTAGTATGGGGCAACTCATATCTACTGAACTTTATTGGCCAGATTCATCAAGACTGTTGTTGCGCACACCAGTCTTGATGAGAAGTGAAGAATTGGACCAGCACTGCAGATAAATGAGAGTTCTGTGTCATTCTTCCAAAAAAAAAAATCTGTAAAAGTAGTGAAGAAAAAGGTTATATGGGGTACAAGTATCCCAAAGTGGGAATATATGAGATATGAGTAAACCAAAATGGGAGAAAAATATAGAGAAACTCTTGCAAAATTTCAAAAATTGGAAAATGTATTTATTTAAACAATCAAGGTGTATAGAAAAGACAAAAACATTTGAAAACAAAAAGTATGGGGAATACTTTTTGTAAGAACAAGTCTCCATATCAAAATAAATAAGGAGACAAAAACAATCTCCCTATAGGGCAGTCTAACCACCACGTCTCCTAATACCTCACTTCCGGTGGTGAGATCCATGGTGACACGCACGTCCTACTAACTACTACCTATTGCGATGTATAGGATTTTCCTCCATTTCTGTTCTCATGTCTTTACCATGCTTTCTATGTAATTACTTTCAGGCATGCATATTTCATATATTATCTATATATATATGTGTATATGGATATTTTATGGTGCACTAGTACTTTACCCCTGAGGAAGCCACATTTAGTTGCGTAATGTGTGGGGTTTCTCACGCTTTCATTCTCCCATGAGTTGGAGGGTCACCTATGATCTGATCCTGAGTTTCGGTATATATATTTTTCTTTTTTATTCTATATACCTTCCTCTCTTTCTATCTTATTTCTTTAGGTTTCTTTGGGTTATTGCATTTTGCTTTTTGTAATTGTTTATATATAGCAGTTTATTATTATTGCTTACATTTATTTCATATTATTTATTGCATATATCACACTTGGCTTTGTTTTTCTGCAAGCCCTATATATCTATATATTTTTTCAGCCATTCATTAGGTTGATTGGGAGATTGTTCTTGTCTCCTTATTATTTTAGATATGGAGAGTGCTGTTCTTACAAAAAGTATTCCCCATACTTTCTGTTTTTAAATGGTTTTTTTTCTTTTCTATGTACCTCGCTTGTTTAAATAAGGATATTTTCCAATTTTTTAACTTTTGCAAGCGTGTCTTTGTGTTTTTCTTTTATTTTGGGTTACTGATGCCCCATATGCACCTTTATCTTCATTATTTCTACAGAACAGTCTTGATGAGGAGTTGTGCTGGAGTTAGATGCTCCTGATTCATGAATTTCAAGCGTTTGATGAGTGGTGTACCACTGTACCACTGTATTTATTTTATGGGCAGTGCTCGGTATATAATAGACATTGGAATCAGAGACTCTGGATGGCACAGGTTCTGTCTAGCCACTTAGATTTGGGTGGCTAGGACCTGTAATGTTATCCAGTCTGGGAAAGTGGTTGTGTGTTCTGCCCTGCTGGAGTTATCAGCTCTCTGCTTCAGCCAATTGGAGGGAATGCCTACACCATACTTTAGCTTCCAGCTTACTGCTGGAAGCTGCCAGATATAGTCTTGTGCTTCTCTGGTTCAATCCTCTCTGTTAGCTCCTTGTTGTTATCATTGCTCCTTGATTTGACCTTAGCTTATGTTTTCTGATTATTCTTATGTAACTTCATGGCTTACACCCTGCTTGGCAACCATTCCTGCCTCTGGTTCACACCTCCGGACAGCAGCACTTCCATATGTAGCTATCGACTATGACCCAGTTGTACGTCCGCATTCCTGTATATATGTTAAAGGGTGTCAAGGTTTCTCTGGGTTTGCCAAACTGAGTGGCTTGTGCCAAGTCTGTCTGAGGTAGCCTTTTTGACCTCAGACAGATATGACAGTACTTCAACAAAGTATTAGTTTTAGGGTGCATATTTTTATGCAATCACATTATTTTAGTTCTTTATCTTTCTTCAGATTTCAGTATATTTTTCAATTATACTATACAGATAATAGGTAACATGTAAGGTGGGAAAGGTTCCGATATGATTTTTCTTGGTATGATTTTTTTACTTGAGGAAAACCTGGCATTTTAACAGGGGTGTATAGACTTTTTTGCATTCACTTATTTAATGAATAAACTACTATTTAACCACAATAATGTCACAACTGCATTTTTACATTGTATGTGTTTTATGTATGTCTGACAAGTTCTTTAGGTAATGGACTAAATTTTATAATATTGAGTGATTGTATTTAGTTACGTGGTTGTTTGGTAATGATTTTAACTGTAGTAAACCAGCTATTAGTACCTCTAACTACCTTAAATCATAATTGTATGTTAAGCAATTGCATTCTGGCATTGAAATTTCATTATGTTTGACAATTTATGGGATAACTGTTTTTCATACACTTTAAGAGAATAGTATAATTCTATGTTTTGGATTTTGGTGCATAGTTTGTGGTACAGTTTTCATCTGGATTAAAGGTGAGCAGGCCTGGCAAAATTCAAATTTGCTGTTCGTGCCCAATTTGCTGAGAAGTTAAAACTTAATGTCTACTGTTATGCTATGGGCCTCTTCAGACTCCAGAGCACTTTTGTTTCATTGCAGCCATTTAGTAAATGCAAAAAAGTTCATTTTTTTCTCATTAATGCACACTCTGCACCCCATCTTGACTGATAAAACCAGAAATGTAGAAATTTTTGCAAATTTATTAAAAAAGAAAAACTGAAATATCACATGGTCATAAGTATTCAGACCCTTTGATCAGACACTCATATTTACATCACATGCTGTCTATTTCCTTGTGATCCTTCTTGAGATGGTTCTACTCCTTCATTGGAGTCCAGCTGTGTTTAATTAAACTGATAGGACTTGATTTGTTAAGGCACACACCTGTCTATATAATACCTCACAGCTCACAGTGCATGTCAGACCAAATGGGAATCATGAGGTCAAAGGAACTGGCCAAGGAGCAGAGAGACAGAATTGTGGCAAGGCACACATCTGACCAAGGTTACAAAAGAATTTCTGCAGTACTCAAGGTTCCTAAGAGCACAGTGGCCTCCATAATCCTTAAATGGAAGAAGTTTGAGACCACCAGAAGTCTTCCTAGACCTGGCCTGCCAGCCAAACTGATCAATCATGGGAGAAGAGCCTTGGTGAGAGAGGTAAAGAAGAACCCCAAGATGACTATGGCTGAGCTCCACAGATGCAGTAGGGAGATGGAAGAAAGTTCCACAAAGTCAACTATCATTGCAGCCCTCCACCAGTTGAGCCTTTATGGCAGAGTGGCCCGACAGAAGCCTCTCCTCAGTGCAAGACATATGAAAGGCCGCATAGAGTTTGCTAAAAACACATAAAGGACTCCCAGACTATGAGAAATAAGATTCTATGGTCTGATGAGATGAAGATAGAACTTTTGGTGATAATTCTAAGTGGTATGTGTGGAAAAAAACAGGCACTGCTCTTCACCTGCCCAATACAATCAAAACAGTGAAACATAGTGGTAGCAGCATCATGTTATGTTTTTCAGCTGCAGGGACAGGACGACTGGTTGCAATTGAAGGAAACATGAATGCGGCCAAGTACAGAGATATCCTGGATGAAAACCTCTTCCAGAGTGCTCTGGAACTCAGACTTGGCCGAAGATTCACCTTCCAACAAGAAAATGACCCTAAGCTCACAGCTAGAATAACAAAGGAGTGGCTTCAGAACAACTATGTGACCATTCTTGACTGGCCCAGCAGAGCCCTGACCTAAACCCAATTGAGCATCTCTGGAGAGAGCTGAAAATGGCTGTCCACCAATGTTCACCATCCAACCTGACGGAACTGGAGAGGATCTGTAAGGAAGAATTGCAGATGATCCCCAAATCCAGGTGTGAAAAACTTGTTGCATCATTCCCAAGAAGGCTCATGGCTGTTCTAGCTCAAAATGGTGCTTCTACCCTATAATGAGCAAAGAGTCTGAATACTTATGACCATGTGATATTTCAGTTTTTCTTTTTTAATAAATTTGCAAAAATGTCTACATTCTGGGTTTTTTTTTGAGTCAAGATGGGGTGCAGAGTGTACATTAATGAATTTTTTTGAATTTACCAAATGGCTGCAATGAAGCAAAGAGTGAAAAATGTAAAGGGGTCTGAATACTTTCCGTACCCACTGTATGTATATATATATATATCCTTATACTCACCTCACTGTTTACAGTCAACCTGTCTTGTTCTTCGTCACATCTTCTGGTCCTCACCACAAGCATTGCAATATTCTCAAGTGCATGAAGGATCACAATGTCATTATGTCCCAAGAGGCGCACATGCATGTGAAGATCCATCTCCGAAATTTCAAAGCTCGCTTCGGGGATCAGAAGTTGAGTTGAGGATCCAGCCGGTGATGTTGAGTAGAGATGAGCGAATTTCTTCAGAAAACGATCACCAAACATAAATTCAGCACGAATATGTTACATTCGGATTTGTGATCGAAACCCAAGCAAAATTTTATAAAATCTTAAAAATCGGTAACATTTAGTAAAAGTGCTGGAAAATATTTGCATTGCCACAAAAATATTTTCAGCACTTTAGCAACGATAATGATAGTGTATCATGAGCGTTTGGCACGTGTTTGATGAGGGGAGGGTGTTTTCGGAGCCCAGAGGCGCGGTGTTCTTGTAAGCACAGCACAACATATATTTTTTTCCCTAAATTTATGTGTGCACATTGCAGCTAGCCAATCAGGGTGCAGGAAACGCCCACAATGTCCTTACACAATGACTTGTGTCATTGGCTGCTCAAATCACATGTACCTCTCCATATAAATAGCAGACATCTTGTTTTAGCGCCATTTTGACACTGTAACAGCGCAGAGAGGCTAGTCCTGACGCCACCACTGTTAACAGCAAGATTTTAGCTAGTTAGTTAGGCTGTTGTATATCAGTCAGATAGTGTAGCTAGCTAGTGTCCAGTGTGGCTCTAAAATTTACCTTTCAGAATTTTTTTTTGTGGGAGCCATTACTGAGGTCCACAGACAAAGACAGCAGGGCACATGTCCTAACAAGTGTGTTGTGCACTGCTTCTATTGTGCTCCATGCACAAGTATAGCATTCAAAATAATATTTTTTCAACAGCTAAATGTGAAAAAAACTGCTGTATCCCACCTTTTCATTTAGTTCTGTGTTGATATGAAACTGTCTGCAGACCTAAGGCGCATTAAAAAAGTATAATTTTTTCTGTTGCTAATTGTGAAACAGCCTGCTGTATCCCACATTGTCATGTTGTGGCAGTGTTATGAACCTGTCTGCAGACCTAACGCGCATTAAAAAAAAGTTCTAATCTTTTCTGGTGCTGAATGTGATACAGCCTGCCGTATCCCACATTGTCATTTTGTGGCGGTGATATGAAGCTGTCTTCAGACCTCAAGCGCATTAAAATATTTATTTTTTCTGTTGATAAACGTGATACAGCCTGCTATATCCAACCTTTTCATTTAGTGGCGTTGAAATTGTTGTGTGTGCTAAACTGTTGCACATTAAAATTAGTTTATTTTATTTTTTTTACAAACATGATGCAGCAGCCGAGATCTGAGTTTGAAATTATTTTGAGCCTATTTCTAGATTATGTGCTTCTTTGGCACCCAATTTCTCACCGGCATCTTTTACACCTAGCTTGAGACGCGCATCTGTTACACCTATCTTCTGACGAGCATCAAACGCTCTCTGATAATTGGTGTTGGGTAGATGAGTAACAGTTGTAGGCTGGATCCTGGATCTTGCACTTCCCATAGCGCCCTGTTATTGATCCTGTTGTACGTTCTTATTCCCACCCAAAAAAATGTTTCTGTTACTAACATCATACAGTAGGGGACATGGCACTTTTAAACTGTTTTCAGAATCCACTCAATCTTATACAGGCCTTATCAATGGGCCCCAAAAAATTCTTCTGTTACTAACATCATACAGTAGGGGACATGTAACTTTGAAATTGTTTGGAGCATCTACTCAATCTTATACAGGCCTTATCGACAGGCCACAAAAAATTCTTCTGTTACTAACGTCATACAGTAGGAGACATTTCACTTTGAAATTTTTTGGAGCCTATCTTCTAGATTATGTACATCTTTGGCATCCAATTTCTCATGGTCATCTTTTATACCAAGCTTGAGACACACATCTGTTACACCTACATCTTCTGATGAGCATCAAACACTCTCTGGCAATTGTTGTTGGGTAGATGAGTAATAGTTGTAGAATGGATCCTGGATCTCGTATTTCACATAGCCGCCCTGTTATTGATCCTGTTGTACATTCCCATTCATGCCCAAAAAAATTCTTCTGTTACTAAAGTCATACAGTAGGGGAGATCTCAGTTTTAAATTGTTTGGAGCACAACTTTGTCATACAGGCCTCATCCACACAGAATTTTTTTTTTCTGTGACTAGCTCAACTCAGCCTGCCATATTTCACCTAGGTCTGGGGGGTAAGGTTACTCCTTGTGGAGAGTGACATACCAGCTCTGGCGTGTCGAGGTAAGGAGGCTTATTCGCCGTGCAATGCTCCTCTGGGAAATTTTAATATGCAAATTGCCTCTTCAAACAAAGAGGACTTGTACTCTATAGCGCCACCTATTGGAAGTAGCGATCCTACAAGTCACAATCAACCCTTTAACGAGTCTTGTAATATGACTTAGGATAAATCAGATCTCTTCTACTTTGCACTGACGAGGACCAACAGTCCGAAACACCGTGTCTGCAAATGGAGATTCTGATTTGGCTTTTATCCTAAGTCATATTACAAGACTCGTTAAAGGTTTGATTGTGACTTGTAGGATCGCTACTTCCAATAGGTGGCGCTATAGAGTACAAGTCCTCTTTGTTTGAAGAGGCAATTTGCATATTTCACCTACTCATTTAGTGCCACTGAAATTCAGCTGTGCAGAGATGATGCAGAGTGAAAAATCTAATTTGTAGTTGGTAATACTGTGCTCATAGCACACTATCTGAGCAACATGACTGGCAAAAAGCGAGGTCATGGTGGAAGGGGGATTAGGCTCGGTGTTTGCTGTCTAAATGGGGTAGGTAGAGAAATTGATGCCACTTTATTGGTGTTTGCCAATAAATTTTGGAAATGTGTACACTCTTGGTTGGGTGTCCGTTTGCTGGGTTAGCGGTAGTGGAAGATGCGTCGGTCCCTGTTGTACTATTTCTACTTTCTTGAAATTGTACCACTTTGTTGGTGTCTCCAAATAATTTTTGGAAATGTGTGCACTCATGATTGGGTGTACATCTGCTGAGTTGGCTGTAGTGGAAGAGATGTCGCTCCCCATTATACTATTTTACTATGGTGAAATTGATGCCTCTTTGGCGGTGTGTGCCACTAATTGTTTGAAATGTGAGCACTCCTGGTTGGGTGTCTAATTGTCCATCTGCTGAGTTGGGTGTAGTGGAAGATCTGTCGGTCCCTATTATACTATTTCTACTGTGGTTAAATTGATGCCACTTTGTTGATGTCTGCCACTAATTTTTGGAAATGTAAACATTCCTGTTTGGGTTTCCATCTGCTAAACTGGGTGTAGTGGACGATGTGTCAGTCCCTATTATACTATTTCTGCTGTGGTGAAATTGATGCTACTTTGTTAGTGTCTTCCACTAATTTTTGGAAATGTGAACAATTCTGCTTGGGTGTCCATCTGCTGGGTTGGCTGTAGTGGAAGATTTGTGGGTCCTTTTCATACTAATTCTACTGTGGTGAAATTGATGTCACTTTGTTGGTGTCTGCCAATACATTTTTTGAAATGTGTAGACTCCTAGTTGAGTCTCCTTCATGTGTGTTGCAGGTAGCAGTAGGCCTCTGAGATCTGCAGTCCTCCACACTCATTGAGTCAACTACCCGTGTTACTATTCTTACATTTTTCTGACAATAGTAATCTGCGAAACTGATATTTGTGCCATCTGAGTGTGGCTGAGCATCAATTTCAAATGTTTTTTTATCACTTATATTGCACCAATAATTCAACATTCGCTTTACATTTACAGACATTACTGCCACTGTCACCAATGGGACTCACAATCAAAATTTACTATCTGTATGTCTTTGGAGTGTGGGTAGAAAAAAAAGTACTGGGAAGAAACCCTTGCATACACGGTTAGAACATACAAACTCTCTGCAGATGCTGTCCTTGCTGGGGTTGGAACACAGGACTCCAGCGCTGCAAGGCTGCTAATGTTTTTGCATTGATGATGACTCAATGTTTCTGTGGTTGGAAGCCTTTAACTGTGATGTGGGCCTCAGGATGCATTGGTTGTTGTGGTTGCATAACTCTGTGTAATGTATGTAGTACAGTTCATATAGCGTCTTGTGCTTGGGTGCGATGAAAATACATGAGACACAGGTTTGATATAGAAAGTCTTGTATTACTTCATACAAGTTGGCAAAAATAGTCACACAGTTTGCAGACACAGCAGGCCAGAGTAATCTAAGCTCAGCAATCACTCTCCACAACAGGTTCAGGATCTTCTTCTCTGTTACCGTAAGTCCATGCAAACGTGGGTCTTTCAAAGAGCAGGGTTCAGAGTCCACAAGTGCTTCAGAGTTCCTCAGTAGGAATAGCTGGAGTACAAGGTCCAAGGCTTTAGGAGTCAGGTCACAGGTTCACTGCAGGCTAGATTCTGAAGCACTGATTGCTCAGCTGTGGCTGCTTAAGAAGCAAAAGGAGAGAATCAGGGCGGGAACATGCAAGCTGGAAACTCCATTTTGACTGAGGGCAAGATAGCTGCAGCAAGACAGAAAGTAAAATGGCTGACGAACAAACTGAGTTTCAGGAACATGTACACAGAACCTTACATTACTCCCCCCTTAGGGACAACCTCCGGATGACCTCAGGCCAGGCCTGTGTGGGTACCTCTGATGAAACTGACGGAGCAAGCGAGGAGCATTAACGTTATTGACTGGTTCCCATGAGTTGTCCTCCACTGGGTAGCCCTGCCATTTAATCAGATATTGTAACTGATTTCTATACAACCTGGAATCTAAAATCCTTTCCACCACAAATTCTTCCTGACCATCGACTAGCACTGGGTCAGGGCAAGGAGAAGAACGTCCAGGAAACGTATTGGGTGTCGCAGCCTTTAGTAGGGATACATGAAAGACAGGGTGAATTCTCATAGTTCTGGGCAGTTGAAGACGACAAGCAACGGCACTTATAATTTTACTGATTTTATAGGGTCCAATGTACTTATGTCCCAACTTAGACGATGGAATCCTTAACTTAAGATTTCTGGTTGACAGCCAGACCAAGTCTCCTACCTTGAAAGCTGGTGCGGGTTTACGAAATTTATCTGCTGCTTTCTTGTACCTTTCCTGAGCCGATTCCAGATTCTCCTTTAGAAGATCCATATTCTTCTGTAAAGACGTGATTCTTTCAGCCACTGCTGGTAAAGGCGTTTCTATGGGAAATCGTGGTAGAATGTTAGGATGATAACCTAGATTAGAGTAAAAAGGAGACTGCTTAGTGGAGGCACTCTGAGAGTTGTTATACGAGAACTCAGCTAATGGAAGTAGATCCACCCAATCATCCTGTAGGTGGCAGATAAAGCAGCGGAGATACTGCTCCAGGGTTTGATTGGTTCGTTCGGTCTGTCCATTAGTCTGGGGATGAAAAGCAGAAGAAAGGTTTACTTTAATGTCCAATGCTGCACAGAAATTTTGCCAAAACCTAGAAGTGAATTGCACCCCTCGATCCGAAATAACCTCATCCGGTACTCCATGTAAGCGAAACACATCTTTAATAGGGTTGAGCATTCCGATACTGCAAATATCGGGTATCGGCCGATATTGGCTGTATCGGAATTCCGATTCCGAGTTCCGATATTTTCGTCTTATCGGATACCGGAATCGGGATTGTCACTGTCACTGTCAGTGTCCGTCGGTCGGGTCTGTCAGGAGTCAGCGGCACTTACCTGTCAGAAGATCTCCGGCGGTCACGTCCTGGACTGCTTGATGGCCGCAATCTTCTTTCCCCGGCGGTCACATGCAGTTTCTCGCGATAACTGCAGTGACTGCTGGGTAATCCCGGCCGTAAAGCAGTCAGTCCGATGACGTCACCGCCGGGGAAGCAGGTAATCAGCTGTGCTGCGTCGCGATGACAGGCTCTGCCTGTCATTGCGATGTAGCAGAGTTGGATCGTCGTGGGACTGTCGTTATGGACTGCGTCGGACAGGTGGTATACTGTTGGTTTGTTTTTTTTCTTTTTTTACAGGAGATCGATGGCGTCGCAGGAATGAGAGTACAATAAAATTAATGAAAACTGTGTTGTCTCTTTTATTTCATTAAAATACTTTTTTCTTGCTTTGTCTTTTTTTTATGCATTTAATAACTTTGGGATTAATAATGGATCGGTGTCTTATTGACACCTCTCCATTATTAACCGGGCTTATTGTCACCGTGCAATCAACGGTGACATTAACCCCTTATTACCCCGCTTGCCACCGCTACAGGGCAAGTGGGAAGAGCCGGGTAAAGTGCCACAATTGGCACATCTTTTGATGCGCCAAATGTGGGGCTGCTGTAGCCTGGTATTATCAGGCTGTTGAGGGCCAAAATCCATGGGCCTTGACAGTCTTTTAATACCAGGCCGCAGCAGTCTGCATTTTACTTGGCTGGTTAACAAAAATAGGGGGATCCCCACGCCGTTTTTTTTTTCGAGGGGATCCCCTATTTTTGTTAACCAGCCAAGCTAAGCAGACTGCTGTGGCCTGGTATTATCAGGCTTGCAAGGTCCATGGATCTTGGCTCCTTAACAGCCTGAAAATCCAGGCCTCAGCGGTCTGCTTCATCTGGCTGGTTAACAAAAATAGGGGGGACCCCACGCCAATTTTTTTCGAGGGGATCCCCTATTTTTGTTAATCAGCCAAGATATGCAGACTGCTGTGGCCTGGTATTATCAGGCTGGCAAGGTCCATGGATCTTGGCTCCTTAACAGCCTGAAAATCCAGGCCTCAGCGGTCTGCTTCATCTGGCTGGTTAACAAAAATAGGGGGGACCCCACGCCAATTTTTTTCGAGGGATCCCCTATTTTTGTTAATCAGCCAAGATATGCAGACTGCTGTGGCCTAGTATTATCAGGCTGGCAAGGTCCATGGATCTTGGCTCCTTAACAGCCTGAAAATCCAGGCCTCAGCGGTCTGCTTCATCTGGCTGGTTAACAAAAATAGGGGGACCCCACGCCATTTTTTTTTCGAAGGGAACCCCTATTTTTGTTAATCAGTTCCCTCTGACGTCACTGATTGTGTCCCTGGCTGACCTGAAGTGAAAGTGGAAAGCAATCAATTAAGCTTTCCACTTAAGGGCCCGTCTCACATAGCGATATCGCTACCGAGATCGCTGCTGAGTCACTAGTTTTGTGACGCAGCAGCGAGCTCACCAGCGATATCGCTGTGTGTGACATTCAGCGACGATCAGCCCCCCTGCCGGGTATCGCTGATCGTCGCTGAAATGTCAGGACCTTTTTTTGATCGCTGGTTTCCCGCTGACAGGCACGCATCGCTGCGTGTGACAGGCGGGAGACCAGCGATCCGCTGGTAACCAAGGTACACAGCGGGTTTCCAGGCGCGGGCTGTGCCTAGAAACCCGCTGTGTACCTTGGATACCAGCGCCCTGATGCAGGGAGCTGGTATCCAAGGTACACAGCGGGTTTCCAAGCGCTGCGCGGTGCCTGGAAACCCGCTGTGTACCTTGGTTACCAGCGGATCGCTGGTCTCCCGCCTGTCACACGCAGCGATGCGTGCCTGTCAGAGGGAAACCAGCGATCAAAAAAAGGTCCTGACATTTCTGCGACGATCAGCGATACCCGGCAGGGGGGCTGATCGTCGCTGAATGTCACACACAGCGATATCGCTGGTGAGCTCGCTGCTGCGTCACAAAACTTGTGACTCAGCAGCGATCTCGGTAGCGATATCGCTATGTGAGACGGGCCCTTAAGCGATGTTACCCGCAGTGTCGCTGTCCCAGATCGCTGCCTGAGCTGCCTGTTTGGCAGCTCAGCAGCGATCATGTAGCGATACACCAGCGATCCTGACAAGTGCATATCGTTGTCGGGATCGCTGGTGTATCGTTATGTGACACCCAGCCTTTACTCTCCTGTCAGGCAGGAGAGGAACTCATTCATTTGGGGTTTACTGTGAGGCTGCAGCATTAGCTGCGGTCCCTGCAGTAAACATTAACCCTTTCTGAAGGATTACACCGTGGGACCTGACTGTGCATGGGATAGGTAAGAATAATTTTGCTTTTTTATTTTATTTTTATTACAGGAAATGGTTTTTGCAGTAAAATAAAATATGGTCAAAAACATGTGTCTTTATTTCATTAAAATGATTTTTAATTAAAGTGTGTGTGTTTTTTTTTTATTTCATGCAATAGGATTAATAATTGATAGTTGTCTAATTGACAGCTCTCAATTATTAACCTGGCTTAAGGTCACCTTTCAATAGCAAGGTGGCTTTAACCCCATATTAACCCATTCGCCACCGCTACAGGGCAATGGGAATAGACGGGCAAAGTGCCAGAAAGGGCGAATCTAATTATAGATTTGTCTTTCCTGGGGTGTCTGGGGCAGATGTTAGTAGCCGGGGGGGGGCAAAAATAATGGTCCCTCTCTGGGCTATTATTATCTGCCCCCACTCACTGGCTTTGTCTGTCTGGTTGCGAAAATAGGGCGGGAGCCCACGCATTTTTTTTCAGCAATTTTACACCTCATATATATATATATACATGTCATTGAATTTGTGACACATATATATATATATATTTATATTTGTAGTTCATACACTTCTACATAGTATAATAGCCGCTAATTCAATTGCCGGCTTTTGTGAAAATGCAGAACCCGACATGAAATGACACTTGGTGTACATAGGTTAACCATGTCTTTTCATGTCCTTTGCTATCTAATTTGCACAAACAATTAAATCAGTCTATGTGTGCAAAATTTCACACCTGTAGGGGTTAATTAAAGGTGTAAATTCGTAGCAAAAAAGTCCGTTTTTTTTACAACGAATTTACACCTTTAATTAACCCCTACAGGTGTGAAATTTTGCACACATAGACTGATTTAATTGTTTGTGCAAATTAGATAGCAAAGGACATGAAAAGACATGGTTAACCCTATGTACACCAAGTGTCATTTCATGTCGGGTGACCCGACATGAAATGACACTTGGTGTACATAGGGTTAACCATGTCTTTTCATGTCCTTTGCTATCTAATTTGCACAAACAATTAAATCAGACTATGTGTGCAAAATTTCACACCTGTAGGGGTTAATTAAAGGTGTAAATTCGTAGCAAAAAAGTCCGTTTTTTTTTACAACGAATTTACACCTTTAATTAACCCCTACAGGTGTGAAATTTTGCACACATAGACTGATTTAATTGTTTGTGCAAATCAGATAGCAAACGACATGAAAATACATGGTTAACCCTATGTACACCAAGTGTCATTTCATGTCGGGTGCTTCTGTCTTTTCACTGAAGCCGGCTTTACCCGGCAATTGAATCAGAGGATATTTTACTATGTAGAAGTGTATAAACTATACATATATGTATATATATATGTCACAATGACATGTATATATATATATATGTATTCTATGTGTGTATATTTAGTGTTTACAAGGAAAGAATGGTTTTTTTTTAGTTGCGATATTTTGTTCCCATAGACTTACATGGGACTTCCGGTATCGGTATCGGGTATCGCCGATATTTTAGTGATATCGGCGATACCATTCCGATTCCGATACTTTAGGATATCGGAAAGTATCGCTCAACTCTAATCTTTAATCATCAAATCTGATGTCTGTTTTGCAGTGGGTAAGCCGACACAAGGGATAAAATGAGCTGCCTTTGTTAGACGGTCAACCACCACTAGAATGGTGTTCTTCCCTTGAGAGGTTGGTAACTCCACAATGAAGTCCATAGAAATGGATCCCCACGGGTGGGACGGGTGGGAAGAGGCTGTAACAGACCAGTTGGTGAGGAGCGAGGTGTTTTGCATCTTGCACAGACTTCACATGAAGTGACATAGTTTAAAACATCCTTCCTGCAAGTGGGCCACCAAAAGAAACGAGAGAGAAATTCCTGTGTCTTTAGAATTCCTCTATGCCCAGCTATCTTGGAATCGTGAATGAGTTGCTATACTCTCAATCTGACTGTTTCAGGAATATACAGGCGTTGTCCCTGAATCCACACACCATTCTTAAAGACAAGACTTACGTCCCTTGGGGGTTGTGCCAAAAAGGAATCCGCAAGGAATCCGCTTCCTTGATGTCCTTAAGTAGGTCTTGATTATGAATTACTCCTAGGAATCTAGAGTCAGGAAGAATAGTCTTAGGAGGAGTAATTGGACGTGTCTCTGCTGAGTAAATCCTAGAGAGTGCATCAGCCGTTCCATTGCGCGATCCTGGTCTATAAGAAATGATAAAATTAAATTGGTTTAAGAAAAGATTCCAGCGAGCCTGGCGAGGAGTCAGGCACTTAGCCGACCTGATAAACTCAAGGTTACGATGATCTGTCAGGACGACTATTTGCTGTGCAGCTCCCTGAAGAAGGTGTCTCCATTCTTTGAAGGCGGCAATAATGGCCAACAACTCTCTATTGCCCACATCGTAGTTCCTCTCAGCCGAAGACAACTGCTGGGAAATGAAGGCACAAGGATGCAAGACATTCTTCTCACCTGTTCTCTGAGAGAGTATAGCTCCAACGGCACAGTCTGAAGCATCCACCTCTATTATGAAGGCAAGCTCGGGGTTGGGATGTACTAGGATAGGTGCAGTGGTAAATTTATCTTTTAGACGGGAAAATGCTTCCTGGGCTTGGGGAGTCCAGGAGAACCTAGACTCTTTCCGGGTAAGTTGGGTGATAGGTGACACTACCTCAGAGAAATTTCTAATGAAACGTCTATAGAAGTTGGCAAACCCGATGAAGCGCTGTACCTCCTTCACATTTCTAGGACTTGGCCAATCCTTGATGGCTTGGGTTTTGCTTCCATCCATACTAATTCCTTGTGTAGACAGTACATACCCCAGAAATTGAATTTCGGTCCTATGGAATTCACACTTTTCAAGTTTGATGTAAAGATGATTTTGTCTTAGACGTTCCAAAACCATTCTCACATGTCCATGATGTTCCTCTGTGGAGTTAGAAAAAATTAGAATATCATCCAAATAAATTACCACGAATGTATCTAGGAGATCCCTGAAGATGTCATTCACCAAGTGTTGGAAAGTGGCTGGGGCGGTACTCAGACCAAAAGGCATAACTAGATATTCAAAGTGTCCATAGCGTGACCTGAATGCAGTCTTCCATTCATCCCCAGGTCTAATACGGACTAAGTTATAGGCCCCACGAAGATCTAGTTTAGAGAAAATTTTGGCATCTCGCACTCTCTCCAATAACTCAGGGATTAAAGGCAATGGATAACGGTTTCTAATAGTAACCTTATTGAGTTCCCTATAGTCTACGCATGGTCTCAGAGATCCATCTTTCTTCTTTACAAAGAAGATGGGTGCACCTGCAGAGATGAAGAGGGGCGTATGAAGCCCTTGGCTAGATTTTCGTCTATGTAATCCTTTAAAGCCTTTAGCTCGGGCCCCGCCAGGGGGTAGATCTTACCAAAAGGTATCTCTGCTCCAGGCAATAATTCAATTGGACAATCATATGGACGGTGAGGAGGAAGCTGGTCAGCGTTCTTCTTGTCACATAAATCCACATAGTCCTGGTATACAGCTGGTAGTTCAGGGACTGACATGGTTCCTTTAGGAACAGAGCAAGCTGAAACTTTTGGACTCATCTGTTTCTCTGGAAAGTGTAATTCCTTGGTCTCCCAGTTAATGGTAGGATTCTGAGCCTGCAGCCATGGTAGCCCTAGAATAATGGGAAAGTGGGGAGAAGAGATAAGCATAAAGGTCAGTTTCTCTTGATGATCTTTACCCATAAGAACCCTCAAAGGCTCTGTTTCCTGATCCACTGGTCCAGAGGTCAGCAGGGAGCCATCCACAGTTTCCATCTGTACTGGAGTAGCCTTCTTCACTGAACGTATCCCCTGTTTCAGAGCAAAGGAGACATCCATAAAATTTCCACTTGCCCCTGAGTCGATCATAGCAGAGCTAGACACCCAGGCTGAGTCAACCCAGAGTTTGATGGAAAGAAAGCAATGAGAATTGTTTTTCTTACAACTCAGCTGGGACACCGCTGAGGAAACTTGAAAAATGGCAGCGTTTACACAGTCAACGTCCTCAGAGGTAACGGAGTTTAAGTCCGAGAAATCAAGATCTGTTGCTGCAGATCTCTCTGGAGCCTGAGGCTCGGACCTGACAGATCCCCTCTCGCAACACTCACAATGAATGAGTGCTGCAGTAGTCTTACGAGAACGGCTGGGGCAGTTTATAATGAAGTGCCCTGACTTACCACAATAGAAACATAGATTTTCCTTAAAACGATGTTCCTTGCGTGCATCACTAACCCGTCGTTGTAAAGAGTCTACCTGCATGGGTTCAGGTTCAGGTTCCCGTGTAATCCTACTCAAAGGTTCCTTAGCTGGAGAGGAAGGTAGGAAAAGGTTAGTGCGATTGCTTTCGAACCATCTCTCTTGCCTGCGTTCAGTCAGACGAGTATCAATACGGATGCAGTAGTTAATAAAGTCACCTAACGCAGTGGGAGGGTCGGCACGAGCAAGTTCATCCTTAATCAGTGGAGATAACCCCTTTCGAAAAATAGATTTTTTGGCGGAACTGTCCCAGGTGGTATCAAGGGCCCATCTCCTGAAATCCAAGGCATATTCAGCTACCGAGTGCTTACCTTGGCGCAAAGCTAACATGGCTGCTTCAGCTGTTGCACCTCGATTGGGGTCATCAAACACCTGCCCCATGGCTGAAATAAAAGCATCAAGGTGATTCAAACAATCATCCTCAGTCTCAATCAGAGGGTTTGCCCACATCAAAGCCTTGTTGGTAAGCAACATAATTATAGTAAGCACCTTAGATCGTTCAGTGGGAAATTGTGAAGCATGTGCAGAAAAAAAAAGATTGCATTGATTAATAAATCCCCTGAATTTCTCACGTTCACCGCCAAAACGAAAAGGGGGCAACTTGGGAATCCCAGAACTCGGGCTACGGCAGGAGCCTGGACTCGCTCTTCTAGAACCTCAATCCTGGCTCGCAAATCCTGGGCAGTCTGTCCAAACACTTGAAAATTGTGATTAGTGAGGTCCTGTAGGCTTGAAAAACGGGTCTTTATATTCTGCAAATCTGCAAGGATATTATCAGTCACTCCGCAAAGTTCCTTTATGCGGGCCTCCATTTTCCAGATCTTTTAAGACAGGAGTACTGGAAGAAGAGGAGAGGAGAAAAAAAAAAAAACAATAGTGTTTACCTGTGGTAACACTGCAGAGAGTAAAAAAAATTAAGGGAACTGCTCACCTGGAATGGTTGTGAGAAGTCACAACCACTATCATCACAGAAAGTTCACCCGGACATCTGATATCCACAGTTACAGCAGACAAAAAAGAGAAAAGAGAAAAAAAAAAACAATAGTGTTTACCTGTGGTAACACTGCAGAAAAAAAAACACTTAAGGGAATTGCTCACCTGGAATGGTTGTGAGAAGTCACAACCACTGTCATCACAGAAAGTACAACCGGACATCCGATATCCACAGTTACAGCAGACACAGCCTTTCCAGACCCAGCAGACACTAACGTTTTGGCTTCAGAATCTTGTAATGTATGTAGTACAGTTCATATAGCGTCTTGTGCTTGGGTGCGCTGAAAATACATGAGACACAGGTTTGATATAGAAAGTCTTGTATTACTTCATACAAGTTGGCAAAAATAGTCACACAGTTTGCAGACACAGAAGCAGGAGACACAGCAGGCCAGAGTAATCTAAGCTCAGCAATCACTCTCCACAACAGGTTCAGGATCTTCTTCTGTGTTACCGTAAGTCCATGCAAACGTGGGTCTTTCAAAGAGCAGGGTTCAGAGTCCACAAGTGCTTCAGAGTTCCTCAGTAGGAATAGCTGGAGTACAAGGTCCAAGGCTTTAGGAGTCAGGTCACAGGTTCACTGCAGGCTAGATTCTGAAGCACTGATTGCTCAGCTGTGGCTGCTTAAGAAGCAAAAGGAGAGAATCAGGGCGGGAACATGCAAGCTGGAAACTCCATTTTGACTGAGGGCAAGATAGCTGCAGCAAGACAGAAAGTAAAATGGCTGACGAACAAACTGAGTTTCAGGAACATGTACACAGAACCTTACACTCTGTGTCTATGTAACCTCCTCATCTTCCTCCTCCTCCTCCTCTGCTGAGGTACTCAGCTGCATGCCTCTGGTTTACATCAAGTGTGATCTACTACCTCATCATCATCCTCTCTGTTCTCCCACTCAATGCCCGGAGAGTCACCCTACTCCTCTTCCTGCCTTGACAGCACAGTACAGTCCACGGGCACCTCAAATATATGAGTCTTGTCACAAATGGATCAACTTCACCCAACGGGTTTAACATCTGTTGAAGAGAGTTTGGTTTATGCTCAGACAAATCTTCGTCTGGCCATAGATCTAAGTTAGAAAACATTTGGCCATCAGTACTGATGATTTCCTCCTCTTGACTCCGTGAATCTTTAGAATGCACTTCCTATGCCCATAGCATACAATGTGTGAAGAGATCTGCAGACTTAGTCATCTGTGGTCCCCAACAGTCAGTTGGGTGCTTGGAGAGTTGTGATGTGGGGGAAAAAAAGTTTAATTGGGGTGCCACCACTGAGGACTGTACTGTGTGTGATGTTAAGGTGGAGGAAGAGGAGAAGAGGCCACTTGATGCAGTGCTTGACATCTACTGGAGCAAATGATCTTTCTGGTCTTTATCTACAGTACAAAGCGTACCATTGTAAGGCTGCCAAAGTAAGGGAGCGTAGAGATGTGCCCGTCCAGTAACAGAAGTTGTAAAAGTGCTGCGCAAATTCTGACTGCAGCAAAACAAACTGACTTCTCATCCCTCATATCATACCTTTCTCACAACCCTAAACAGCTATTCTGTACTTTCAGTTCTTTCCTGCATCCACCAGTTCCCCCTCCCTCTCCTCTCATCTCAGCGGAATACTTTGCCTCACCACATGTGAACTTGACACAATAACGTCCCACCTCATTCCTAACTATACCACAGTCTTCCTCACAAGCAAACCCACTTCTTCAACCTGTCACTAACAACTGGTGTCTTCCATCCTGATTGAAACAGACCTCGATCACACCCATCCTCAAAAAGCCCAAGTTTGACCGATACTCTGTGTCTACCTATCGCCCCATATAATTTCTCCCCTATGCCACCAAACTACTGGAATGATATGTCCATTTTGAACTGTCCTCCCACCTCTCCTCTTCCTCCCTCTTTGACCGCGTACAACTTCAGACCGCACCATTCCACTGAACTTGCCCTGACTAAAGTCACCAATGACCTACTAACCGTCAAATGAAAGCGACGAGAGTTTGTCCTCCTCCTTCTCCTGGACCGGGCATCTGTGTTTGACACGGTGGACAGACTTTCTGATCTGTTGACAATACAGACTTGGCCCTTTGTTGGATCTCCTCGTACCTAACAGACAAGACATTCAGTGTCTCCCACTCACACACCACCTCCTCATCTCGTCCCCTATGTGTTGGTGTCCACCAAGGTTCAGTTATAGAACCGGGAACTATGCTTAGAGGGTGCACGTGCACGCCCTCTCCCTCTTAAAGGGACCTCCCAAATCAACCTAAGGTATTCCCAGCCTATAGCTGGGTGACACCTTCTATTTAAGGCTTCTCCTCCAATATGGATGTGCCTGAGCTACGTTGCTAGTTTACCTTGCATGCTTGCTAATTGTCAGGTTCCCCAGGTCCGTCTATCTGCTTGTCTACCCTGTACCTGTCTGCTCGTACCTGTCTGCGCTCTTCTGTCCATCAGCCGGTCTGGATCGCACCTGCCAGCACCCATATGTCTAACACCCGGTCCAGCCAGCACGTGCCAGTGCTTTTCTGTTCTTCAGCCGGTCCCATCTGCACCCATTGTTTCAGAGTCCCTACAGTGCCTCCCTGCATTTTTCATCCCTCCTTTGGGCCTTAGCAGCTTTCCCACTGTTGGGTGGTCATCTGCCACATTCTGTAGGTCAGCCATGGAGCAGCACCTGGTGCCACCTCTTTGTACCTCCTTGGGTTGCATTTTTCGCCTGCTGCCACTTGTCCGAGTAGGGATTTGGTAGGCCACCTAGTTATGCCCATTCCAGGCTTTCAGAGGGATACGGAACAGTGATTCCACCACCTTGCCTGTTATAGTCTCCATCTGCTGGGTTGGCTGTAGTGGAAGAGGTGTCGGTCCCTGCTTTACTAATTCTACTTTATTACAGATGATTACACTTATTTGGTGTCTGCCACTAATTTTTGTAAATATGTAGACTCTTGGGTGGGTCTCCTTCATGCCTGTTGCCTGTAGCAGTAGGCCTCTGAGACCGTCAGGCCTCCACTTCCCTGGACTCAACTACCTGTGTTACTATCCTTACATTTTTCTGACAAGGGTAGTCTACAAAACTGATATTTGGACCACCTGAGTGTGGCTCAGCATGAAAGCAGGTAGAGGTGTTGCATGTGGTATCAGGGCTCCAAGCAAAGGGGCTCTACACCGATCCCTCACCTACCTCGTGTTACCATGCCGTTCAATTGAAAGCTGTAAATGCTGTCCCAGACCCCGATACCGCATGCATGGCTGATTGCTGCAGTGCCATGCTAAAATCTGTACTGTGGGTGAATTGAGGCCACTTTCTTGGAGTCTGCCCCTCATTTGATGTGTTTTGCCAGCATTTAGGGCCGTTTTAAGGTGTGCATGCGTTTTATTTTTGCCTCCCATTGACTGTAATGGCGTTCGGTAATGTTCGGCAAATATTCTACAAATTAATCTGTGAATATTGCAAATTTGGTGAACGTAATCCAAACTGAACATTGAAATATTTGTTCATCTCTAATGGTGAGGAGCAGAGGGGTTAAAGAGGTGAGTGGTGAGGCAAGTACAATAATACTTTTAATTTTTTAACCATTTAATACCCCTTTACGATTCAAAAAAATTGTATCTAGAGACCGCCATTTTGCTGAATCCGTGTTGAAAAGAATTTAAAAAAATCTAATTTATTCATTCATCTTTAATCTGAACTCTTAAGTATAAGGTAGTTCGTTGGGATGGGATCCAGTGTAGGGCTTCCTTTTTTTTGGCTCTAACGTCACTGTCTCTATGGGTTTAGTAACAAGTTTCAGTTAGAGTCACTGGTGCATTATGTTTAATTTAATTCATTTCAGCAGGCCGATTGGTAAATTTATCTCTCACTCCAAAGCCCATAAACAGATTCTAGTGGCAACTAGTATCTATGCCTTTTTCTCTATTACCTCGCTTATTCAAGTGAAACCATAGATGAAACCCAATATAGCTGTCAATGTACTTAGCTAGCTGGGTAAAACTTTTATTGGTATCTACTAAAAGGTATTTTTAAATAAGTTTGCCTTTCCAATGAAACAGCCCCATATAGTAAAAAAGTCAGGACCTCTTGAGTTCTCTCCTTACCAGGTCTTTAATTCACCATCATGTACCCCCTTGTTTTGGGAACAATAGAGAAAGAATTGGAGAGGCTAACATAATTTTGCAGTCTAAAAATTAAGAATCCCGCCTCTTGCTACAGATTTTGTTGGCTAAGCCCCTATGGTAATGGAGGAGACAAAATATGTGATCCTTCCTTACCATTCATAACAGGTAAATTATAGTTGGCAGGGAACTGAAGGATTGTTTCACAAAAATGTTCTCCTATAGACTTCTTAAGTGTAAAGTTACATCATAATTGGAGTGTAAATTCCGGCAAAAAAAAATGAACATTCGACAAGTTACTTAAGAAATATTACCAAATTATCAAAGGAAGTGAGAGGTGGATAGAATGATCACAAATTTCAAGTTGGTAAAGGGAACCTATCAACTGAAAAAATGCTATTAACCTGGAGATATGGGGTTAATCTGTAGGCTAATAAGATTCAGCGACACGGTTACAGACGCCGTTCTCTGTACACAGAGCGGTGATTGAACCTGTGCTGGCTCTGCCCCTGTGACTGAACACTGACCGCTGACAGTGGGAATAAAGTTAATTTCCGCCTAACAACAGGGCTCTAAGGCTAATTTCACATTTGCATCTTTTAGCGCAGCGCTTCGTGCGCTACCGAAAACGTGTGCAAAAACACAAACAAGCGCATTCAAGCGCATGGTTTTTTAAACCATCAAAGTACGCATAACAACAAAAAAAGTAGCATTTCCATGCGTTTATATAGTGTTTTCCATGCGTTTGCGTTTTTTAGACGCATGAGTCACACATTGCACAAGAGGAAAATCCTTGAAACAGACCCCACCAATGGGACACAAGTGGGGGAGTGTCATGGGACTTCTTTAAATAGACCCTGTTCAGCTGAATTCTTCAGATTTTGCTGGTGTTCCCTGTGTCACCATGGATCTGCATTGGGAGAGTTTTCGCATGAACTTTGATATGGACATCGCGCTGTTTCAGGCTTTTGCTTGCCAGCAACAAAGGGAGAGAGAGAGCGAAGACGGCAGTGGCGGCGTTTTTGGAGACATCCGATTATTGAAATCCGGGAGTGCCGTGGAGCGTACCACACCCTCTTCAGCGAGCTCCAGGCAAACCCGGCTAAATTTTCAGACTATACACGAATGTCCCAAGAAAGTTTTAGGGATTTGCTTTCTCGTGTTGAAGGAGCCATCTGGAGACAGGACACACAGCTCCGTCGTGCAATTCCTCCGGAGGAATGGCTCCTCGTCACATTACGGTACGCAATATTAAACAAATGCGTGTATTGTTTTTGTTCTGCCATTTACTAAAATACGGCTGAATTATAGTTCTGCAATTAACAGTAATTTTTTTCATGTCAGTGTTTTGACAAAGTCTGGACAATCACTATTTTTTTTAATCTTTTTTGCAGCTTCCTGACTTCTGGCGAGACCCCCTCTTCACTCCACTTTCAGTACCGGCTTGGAATCTCCACCTTGTCCGGAATAGTTGCGGACACCTGCCGGGCTTTGTGGGACGTTCTATGTCCTGAATTTATGCCCCTGCCCACCGCGGAAAAGTGGATGGATATTGCAGAAAAATTCTTTACAGTATGCAATTTCCCCAACTGTTTGGGAGCGGTGGATGGGAAACACATCGGGATAACAAAACCCCAAGAAGTGGCTCTGAGTACTTTAATTATAACAAGTACTTTTCTACGGTACTCATGGCCATTGCGGATGCAGACTGCAGGTTTATTGCGGTGGACATTGGGGCATTTGGCCGGGGCAATGACTCACAGACCTTTAAGAACTCAGACATGGGCCATAGGTTGTATGGCAACCATTTTAATTTCCCCCTGCCACGGCCTCTTCCCCACACCGAAGGTCCGCCAATGCTATTTGAAATGGTTGGTGATGAGGCCTTTCAAATGTGCACAAACCTGTTGAAACTCTACTCCAGCTGGGACTTGGACCACAGCAAAAAAATATTTAATTCCAGACTGACCAGGGCCTGAAGAACTGTCGAGTGTGCCTTTGGGATTCTTGTGTCCAGATGGCGCATTCTAGGCACAGCCATTAATCTTAAACTTGAAACTGTGGATGAGGTGGTGAAAGCCTGCGTGGTTCTTCACAATTTTGTGATGGCTAAAGACCACCCTACCTTTGAAATAGATGAACCACCTGTCAACTCATTGCCTGAATTCACTCAGCACCCTCTCAGGTCATCTGTTGAAGTAGGCCAAATGAGGGACCAATTTGCGGCCTACTTTCTATCTGATGTGGGACGTGTGGAATGGCAAGATCAAATGGTGTAAAATTATTTTCTTGTGTTGTTGTTAATAAAAAAACGGTTTTGATACCTGTACTGAGTGCACTCTGTTTTCTACACACCAATACAATAATCGCCTGCCCAGGTGTACCAGTGAAGTCCGGATGCTGTGTTTTCTGCATCGTGACTATATTAGGACTCCTACAAGGTGAGTCAACAGATAAAAGTTGTATGATCTTCATCATCTCTCCAGTCTATGTTAAAACATATTGCAGCGCCGCTGGAGATATATGCAGCGGCGATGGACATACCACAAATATTATACACCTGGCCTGATGTTACAAAAAGTGAGTTTGGGATGCAATAGCATCCTTCTCTCTTTATGACACCTGACCATATGAGTATAAATATTATTTGTAGTATCTCCACTGTGGCTTCAGTATGCACGCACACTGGAGAGATGATAAAGTTTATACAACTTCTACAAGCCCCTGGCCTGGTGTCATGCTGAAGTCAGGATGCCAAAAAAAAGGATCCTGACTTCAGAATTTTATGACACCTGGGCAGGTGAATACACATATGAGTAACCACCAGCATTTCGCATGTCTGCGTACAATAGATGATGCAGACTGAAGCGACGCTGCAGATGACAACTCATAGATATAGTCACCTGGCCAGGTGTGATAAATAGTTATGATACTAGGCCAGGGGATTGTAGATATGGCGTGAATTTTCACCATCATCTCTTCAGTTTATTCACCACACACTGAATAGAGGATGTGGTTAATTACAAGGTATATCTACAATCGCCTGGCCTTGTGTCACAAAGAGTGAAATGTTGATTGGCAAAACACACCATCCTCAAATCACTCTTTATGATACCTGGCAAGGTGATAATAGATATGCCCTGCACTCAGCAACATCCTCTATTCAGTCTAATAATATTTCTAGACTGAAGAGACTGGTGTTGAAAATACAAGTCATATATTTGTGATTTTGCCACCACATAGCTCCAGGACTGACACAAGAAGCATGTGTCAGTACTGGATCTATGTGGTGGCAAAATCACAAATGACTTGTATTTTCAACACCAGTCTCTTCAGTCTAGAAATATTAGTAGACTGAATAGAGGATGTGGTTACTTAAAACGTATATCTGCAATCCCCTGGTCTTGTGTCACAAAGAGTGAAATGTAGATGGGCAAAACACACCATCCTCAAATCACTCTTTATGATAACTGGCAAGGTGATAATAGATATGCCCTGCACTCAGCAACATCCTCTATTCAGTCTAATAATATTTCTAGACTGAAGAGACTGGTGGTGAAAATACAAGTCATATATTTGTGATTTTGCCACCACATAGCTCCAGGACTGACACAAGAAGCATGTGTCAGTACGGGAGCTATGTGATGGCAAAATCACAAAGTGTGCGGCGCAGTGTGTGTACAGCGCAGTGTATGTAGGCGGCGAAAGACACAATGAAAACAAACAGTTTGGGGGCAAAAAAAAAGAACATTTATTTTGACAAGACACAAACAAAAAATTAATGTGGACGACGTTTGGGTGAAGAAGGAGGTAACTTGGGGGTCTGGAGCGACGAGGATTGACTTGGGAGGGAGACGAAGGGGTTTGAGGGGAAGGGGCGACGAAAGTGGTGGGGGAAGGCAGCGGGAAAACACAGTAGGAGGTGAGGGGGTGGGAGGACTGGGAGGACAAAACTCTTTTTCTGGCCTTTTCGTCCCATCTTTGTTTTCTTCTTTGAGGTCCTGCTGCTTGAGGCCCTGATGCTTGGGGACCTGGTGTGGCTTGGGGACCTCCTGGTGAGTGGAGACCTGCTGTGGCTTGGGGACCTACTGTGGCTTGGGGACTTCATGTGGCTTGGAGACCTCGTGTGGCTTGGAGACCTCGTGTGGCTTGGAGACCTCGGGTGACTTGGAGACCTTGGGTGGCTTGGAGACCTTGGTGGCTTGGGGACCTCCTGTGGCTTGGGGACCTCCTGTGGCTTGGGGACCTCCTGGTGCTTGGAGACCTGCTGTGGCTTGGGACCTCCTGGTGCTTGGAGACCTGGTGTGGCTTGGGGACCTATGTGGGCTGCTGGACCTCCTGCCAGGGTCCAAGGCCCTGAAGATGGAATGAGGGTCCCCCAGCTGCTGCTCGGGGGTGGCGGTCCAAGCAGGGGTGGAAAGCCAAGCAGGGGTGGAAGAAGTCCAAACAGGAGCGGCGCTTGGCATCGTGGTGTCCAGCTGTTCTGTCACTGTGTGTGGTGTAGTGTGGTCCAGCATGGCTTGGAATGCTGGTGGCCGTGCAGTGGTATGCAGCAGAAGTCGGTAGTGCGGTGAAGCGAGTCAGTGGTGGAACGGCTGGGAAAGGCACCACTGGCTGCTGCTGCACGTACTGACTCTGCTGCATAGTCTGCGTGTAAGCATTGTTGCAGGCATGCATCACAGTCAGCTGGAGATCAGGAGTAAGGTATTCCGCCATGCCCCGTACAATTTGTTGGAAAAAATAGTGCGCTGGTCTTTTGAGCTTGGCTTCAAGACAGTCAAGGTGACGCTCAACAGAATGGATGCGTTGGCCCACTAGTGCCAAACCGCTATCCACTCTGTCGCCCAACGTCTTGTGGCTATCTTGAAAAATCATGCTCAAATGTAAAAACTCGGGCATGAGATTCCTGTCAGAGGCCTTCTACCGTGGGCGGGAAGTACCCGCATGACCTGTGGCCTGAGACAGGGGAAGACCTTATGGACCAGCTTCCTGATCCCCAGCTGACTGTATTACCGGCCTGCAAGGTGCTTCTTGGCTTGTGGATGGCTGGGATGGGTCAGAGGCAGCTCTCTGAAGGACCGCTTCAGGACCAGGTTGCAGGGTGCTGCTCCAGGTGCTGTGAAAAAAAACATAAAAAAAAACAATTACTATCATGCATTTACAAACGCCAAGTCCTGTGGAATAGAAAAACAGATTCAACACAATACAACAACAACAAAATACTTACGCTCTGCTGGCAAGGACCGGTCTTAAGAAAGCCAAGGCCTGATGATAGCGATACTTTCTTGTGGTCTTTGCTGCAGCACCACTGGCAACCCGGTTCTCCAGCCTCAGGTCCCTGTTGAAGCAGTCCTTCATTGAGCGCCAACGGGTGCGGACCTTGTTCACTGTGAAAAAAAAAAAAATTAGAAAATGCACTGTAGGCTGTGATCACACAACTGTGTGGGATGCTTGAAATTCATAGGAGTTACTAGCATACCACACAGTTGTGTGATCCCGGCCAAGGTGACTGCAGCATCACACAGCATTTAAATACTTACGAAATTCCTTGCGGACCCGGCGAGAGGCATTGTCCCAGCCATCCATCAGCCCTGTGGCCACCTCATTCCAGAGCCGCCGGATCACCACGTTGTCACAGTGCAGTGGATCACGGCTGTCCCACAACGGGACTCGCTCATGGACCAACTGGATTAGGGCGTCATTATCCAGGGCGAGTTCCTCATCCCGTTGTGGAGCCTAGAAAAGAAAGCAAAACATTAATCTTGTCAACATTTGTAGATGAAAAAGATGGAAAACAAGAGAGAAGAAAGATTGAGAATATAAGCAAGATTGAATAGGAAAAACAGGCAAGAAAAAAGTCAGGGGCAAAACAAAAAAAAAATCAGTCACTCTATACTTACAGGCCGCCTCCCCGCCTGCACTTGGACTGGCTCCTCCCGCTCTGCCCGCTGCTGTGGACGATGTGGACTGAAAAAGAAAAAAAAAATTGCCACGTGTCCATGCAACAGCGATTACTTACCAATCAGTATGGAAGGAAGGTACTCACTTCACCCTCTGCTTGGGCCAGTTCACCAGGGGCCGGCAGATATTCTTCTCCTGAAGACATGCTGCAATAAAAACATAGACATTAGTACATAAGAAATTGAGAAAAAAGGAAAGAAAGACATTAGGTTTTATACTCACATTATCCAAGTTTCCAGGCAGTCCAATACAATTTCTGATGCTGTCTTGCTCTGTGTCTGTCTGGCTCTGTCTTCATCTGTTTCAGGCTGTAGAGTAGTGGACTGAAGTGCCAACACCTTATCTTTATATAAACTACCCCCATACAATGTTTCTTTATTTAGTGGGTGGTTTCAACCAGTGTCTAGACATGTGTAATCTCTAACAACGCATGGGTTGTAGAATGCTGACCTGCACCTGACCCAGCACACGTCAGCGATCACATAGACTGTAATGTGTTGTTTGGGCGCTTTCCATGCGCGATGCGAGTGCATGCGCCTTTTTAACGAGTTTGGGCAGACCCAAAAATGCAACATGTTGCGTTGGGCGTGCCAAGTCGCACACGACAAAATAACGCGAGCGCACAAAAATGCTGAAGATCGCATGCTAACGCTAAACCATGCGCCCGTCCTGTTAAAGATAGGGGTGCATGGCGCATGCGATCGGATCAGCACCATGCGCTGCGCAAAAAACGCCAATGTGAAACCAGCCTAAGCGCTGGCTCTGGGCAGTTTCAGAATGCTATTAACCTGCAGATTAAACCCATGTCTTCAGGTTAATAGCATTTTTTCATGTTTTCCCTTTAATGACAGAGCCAAGTTCCTAATGCTCATTGCCTAGGTCACCGATCATCTCCACAGTCTGTGAGAAGTGACTGGTCTCCTAGGTAAGGAGCGCACAGATTTCAAATTGAGTTGGCATAGGTTTAGACTGTTGCCTAGAATAAGACAATAAGAGGACTGGCATCATTACTGTAAGGGCATATGCATGTTGCAAGCTTCAGCAAAGGCTTTCCTCATCTATAACAACAGGATCCAATTCTGTCCTTAGCACTAAATATAAATCTATCTATATATCTATCTAGTGAAATGCCAGAAAAAAAGTACAGTTTATATTCTAGAAAATGTAATATAAATCTACTTTGTAAATGTCCTTAACATTTTGAAGGAAATAAACTAAATTATGTGTAGTAAAATATACTAGACACAATTTATCCCTGCAGAGCTGTGTGTGCATATTAAATGTGACGAGTGGTAAAATATGCCCATAACTCAAGTCTAAAAAACTAACAATGAACAAAGTAAAATATGCAGTAAATGTCAGATAAGGAACAGAGGACATGAGAAATGGCCAAGATCTTGTTTGAAGCCCATAAGAAAGATGGAAAATGTATTAATGGTGAACGTTGTCTATGTTGAGCGGGTTGACAAAGGCATACAAATAATGCTGCAAAATAATGGATAATGATAGGACACAGGGAGATGAAAGTAAAGTACGCTCATTTCTTCCCAGAACCAACAAAGGTTCATAGAGAATATACTTGATATCAAACTGAGTTTCCTGCTGGCCGGAGTTACCTGGGAGTTAAGAGACTACGGACTGAATAATGTGCCTCTAACAATGATGGTGACAGCAGAAGTGTGGAGAGACTGATGGGGCTTCCTGTGGTCTCAGGCTTTGCAACTCAAGACCATTCTTTAAGAATGAGCGTAGAAGCAGTAAGAAACTGTTTACATTATCAATAATTAAACCCGAATTCACAGGCACTTGTTACAACTAAAGTGAAGTTATGTCAGCAATAACCTTACAGCCTTGATTTAGAGCACAGCCTGAATTACATGGAAGATTGGGATGCCTCCAATTCAGGTTTCTACTATATTTCTAATAATGAATGAGGATTACAATCAATGGCATAAAGACAAAACCAAAACAAAAAAAGAAAAGACTAACAACCGCCATTCCCATACTAATTAACATACCACACAGTGATCATATATTTATTGGCTATGTCACATCCATGACACAGGACATACAGTACATAAAGTTCAGACGTAATTAAATAGAAAATGGCGAATATGTCTATTCTCAATTATTATTATATGTTTATAAACATGGTAATTTTGAGCAGCACGGTGGCTCAGTGGTTGACATTGCTGCTTTGCAGCACTGGTCTCCTGAGTTTGAATGCCAAGGACAACATCTACAAGGAGTTTGTTTGTTCTCCCTGCATGGGTTTCCTTCCACACCCCAAATACATACTGATAGGGAATTTAGATTACAGGACCAGAGTGAAGATGTAAAATTGTAGAATATGACTGTGCTATGTAAGTAAAATAAAACATTTGAAGGCAGGCATCATCCAGTATTTTCATTGGATGATTTATAGAAAACAACAAAAGAACAGTTATTAGTTTACTCAGTATAAGTCAAAATACTAAATACATGTACTTTACGTGACCTTTGTAAATTGTGAGAAAGTCATCACTGGTCTTTATTGTTAAAGGGGTTGTCCGGGACTTGTATATTGAGAGTCTATCCTTAGGATGAGTCATCAATATCTGTCACGGGTGTGTCGCGGCGAAGATCGTCGCGATTGCACACCCTGACTTCGCACAGCTGAGTTTCTGGTGCTGGGTGTTTTTCGGCACTGAGGGAGTTAATTCTTTCTCTCTCGGTGCTGGACTGACCAGCCTCGCCCAGCTGCGATTGATGTTTTGTTAATTAGCTTCCTTCTTATACCTGCTGGTCTGCTGGGGAAGTTGTCGGTGAAAGCATTCATTCAGACCAGCAGAGCGGATCGTTTCTGAGAAGACTTAAGCTAAGAGTGCCTGTTGTGGTTTATCCTCTCCTCGCTTATTGTTTATCTCCTTAACCTTTTGTGTTCCTCTGTAGTGGAAGTTTTGTATGCATGGCAGTGTTTTCTTTACCCCTTGTCTGTCTTGTTTATCTTAGACTGTGTGTAAGCTGTGACCTGCCCATTCCCTGTGGTGGTAATCAGGGTCCTTCTCAGGACTAGATTACAGTGGTCAGGGATCTACAGGAGACAGGGTTACGCTGGCGGCCTGGACCTCTGTACCATTAACAGTACCTCCACGTAGAGGGACTAGTCAGGACCCCAGTTCAGGGTCAGCATAGACCCCGGTCCACCTCTATCCTGAGACAGCGTGACACGTACACAGTATAGACCCACAATACATAGGATATTATGTCAAGTAAGACATTGCTGGCAGATACTATGTATACATGTTGATATTTTCTATTATAGTAAATATAGAATGATGTCACATTAGATATATGTTACTATCATAGAATATATCTGTTATACGTCGTGACATTTTCACCGACCACACTAAAAGATTCTCCCCAGCTACCATGGATCCAGTAGCCCAGTTAGCTCAGCAGTTGCAGAGTTTGTCCATGGAGCTGACGGACGTTAAGTCCAAGGTTTTGTACCCCCGGGAGCAAACCAGATCTGAACCTAAAGTAGCTCTCCGGACAGGTTCACTGGTGGGCGGGATAAATTTTTTACCTTCCGGGAGGCATGTAAATTATATTTTCGGCTACGGCCTCGGTCTTCGGGGAGTGAAGATCAGAGGGTGGGAATTGTCATCTCGCTCTTACAAGGGGACCCTCAATCCTGGGCGTTCTCTCTTCCTCCGGACTCCCCGGCTCTCCAGTCAGTAGATCGATTTTTTACAGCCCTGGGTCTGGTATATGATGACGCAGATCGGGTCTCCCTTGCTAAAATGAAGTTACGTAAGATACAGCGGGGAGATCGTCCGGCGGAGGAATTTTCTTCTGAGTTCCGTAGATGGGCCACAGATACTCAGTGGAATGACCCAGCTCTTAGGAGCCAGTTTTGTCAAGGATTATCTGACAAATTAAAAGATGTGTTGGCTCAGTATGATTCTCCCCCGTCACTGGAGGCCGCTATGGCCCTTGCTATTCGCATTGATAGACGGCTTCGGGAGAGGTGCGAGGTAACTCCGCCCCCTGTAATGACTACACCTTCTACTATAGTCCCTTATAATGAGGTTCCCCTGGTTTGTTCTGAGGAGCCTATGCAGTTAGGAGGGACATCGTTTCGAGGGAGGGGATCGGCGGTGCGCCGCAAGACAGGAAAGTGTTACTTCTGCGGGAGAAAGGGACATTTTGTTGGGGGGTGTCCATCCCGTACTTTGCTGAGCAAGGAGTCGCCGGAAAACTGTTGATCCCAGGTTGTGTGGTGGATGACAATCTGGGAGTATGTATTTCGTCCCCAAGTCCGTCTCAGTTTCTCGTACCAGCGGAGGTGGTGGTAGGTACGAGAACTGAAAGGATTTCTGTTCTTCTGGATAGTGGGGCCGCGGCTAATCTGGTGGACGCTCGGTTTGCCCAGGTGCAAGGTATGCAACTGAGTGTATTGGCCAAACCTATCCCTATATTCTCTATTGACGCCAGGCCTCTCGGTCAAGGTAGCTTTGTGCAAGCCGTGCATAACATAGACCTTCGAGTGGGGGCAATACATAAAGAACTATTGTCTTGTTATGTGTTGGAGGGCCTTCCCACTCCTATTGTGTTGGGACTTCCTTGGTTAACTAAACATAACCCAGTTATTAATTGGCAATCCAGAAAGATAAGCCAGTGGGGTGAATTTTGCAATAGTAACTGCATGAACACGGTCATCGGTGCGGTCGTGCCTAGAACCTTACCTCCTTTTCTGGAGGACTTTGAGGATGTGTTTTCAGAGGAAGGGTGTCAAGAATTACCTCCTCATCGCGCGTATGACTGTGCTATAAAATTGCTTCCTGATGCTAAGTTACCAAAATCTAGGTTATATAACCTTTCTGGTCCTGAGAGGCAAGCTATGAAGGATTATATTTCGGAAAGTCTGGCCAAGGGGCATATTAGACCTTCATCTTCCCCAGTGGCCGCGGGTTCTTCTTTGTGAAGAAAAAAGATGGAGGCCTACGCCCTTGCCTGGATTTCCGTGAGCTTAATCAGATTACGGTCCGAGATCCGTAACCGCTCCCACTTATTCCTGATCTCTTCAATCAGATTGTGGGCGCCAAATGGTTCTCTAAGTTGGATCTCAGGGGGGCGTATAATCTGATTAGGATAAAGGAGGGGGATGAGTGGAAGACGGCGTTTAACACTCCGGAGGGACATTATGAGAACCTTGTCATGCCTTTCGGTCTGACTACTGCCCCGGCGGTGTTTCAACATTTTATTAATGACATCTTTCGCCACCTAGTGGGACAGTTTGTTGTCATTTATCTAGATGACATCTTAATTTACTCGCCGGATCTTGTGTCTCATCAGGAGCATGTGAGACAGGTGTTGCAGATCTTGCGAGACAATAAACTGTACGCCAAATGGGAGAAGTGTGTATTCGCCGTACAAGAACTTCAGTTTTTAGGATTCCTGGTGTCAGCTTCCGGTTTCCGTATGGACCCTGGGAAAGTGAAGGCTGTGCTTGAATGGGATCGGCCAGAGGATCTTAAAGCACTGCAGCGTTTCCTGGGGTTTGCTAACTACTACCGGAAATTTATTCGTAATTTCTCATCCGTTGTCAAACCTCTCACTGACATGACAAAAAAAGGGATGGATTTTTCTAGGTGGTCTGACAAAGCTTGTCAAGCATTTTCCTCCTTGAAAAAATGTTTTGCTTCAGCACCCATACTCATCCAACCTGATGCATCACAACCGTTCATTGTGGAGGTAGACGCATCTGACATAGGAGTGGGTGCGGTATTATCTCAATGTCCGTCCCCTGGTAAATGGCATCCGTGCGCTTTCTTCTCTAAAAACTTGTCGTCCGCCGAGAGGAATTATGATGTCGGCAATAGGGAACTCTTGGCCATTAAGTTGGCTTTTGAAGAGTGGCGTCACTTTTTGGAGGGGGCAGTCCATCCGGTCACCGTCATTACTGATCACAAGAACCTGCTGTATTTAGAGTCTGCAAAACGTCTGAATTCCAGACAAGCTAGATGGTCGTTGTTTTTTACCAGGTTTAATTTTGTCGTCACATATCGTCCTGGGTCAAAAAATGTAAAGGCTGATGCCTTATCTCGTAGTTTCCCGGGGGCCGGGAAGACGGATGACCCGGTTCCTATTCTTCAGGAGGGAGTTGTGGTGTCGGCTGTATGCTCTGAGCTTGAGGAGGAGGTATTGGAGGCTCAGGGGGACGCCCCTGTAGGACCTCCAGGGAAACTGTTTGTTCCAGATCAGTTAAGACAAAAGGTTATCGAGGCACATCATAATTCTGCTTTGGCAGGACACCCAGGGAGTAAAGCAACTGTAGATCTCCTTTCTCGCCGGTTTTGGTGGCCTAACTTAAATAAAGAGGTGGTAACTTTTGTCGCGTCCTGTGGGGTATGTGCGCGCTCTAAGACCCCACATACCCGTCCGTCTGGGGCCCTTTTACCGTTGAAAATCCCGGAGCGTCCATGGACCCATCTGTCTATGGACTTCATTACGGACCTCCCTCCGTCTTCAGGTAAAACTGTCATACTAGTTGTAGTTGACAGGTTCAGCAAAATGGCACATTTTATTGCTCTTCCTGCTCTTCCTAATGCTAAAACTCTGGCGCAGGTGTTCATTGGGGAGATTGTGAGACTTCACGGGTTGCCTTCCGATGTGGTGTCGGATCGGGGGTCTCAGTTTGTGTCCAAATTCTGGAAGGAATTTTGTTCTCGTCGGGGATGCAGTTGTCATTTTCTTCGGCTTTTCATCCGCAGACCAATGGTCAGACAGAGCGTCTGAATCAGAGCTTAGAGACATATCTTCGGTGTTTTGTCTCAGAGAACCAAGAGGACTGGTCTTCTTTCTTGCCTCTGGCAGAGTTCGCTCTTAACAATAGGCGGAGCGAGTCCACTGGTAAGTCCCCGTTTTTTGGGGCATATGGTTTTCACCCCCAGTTTTGTACTTTCAATGGGGGGGCTCTTCTGGGGTTCCTGAGGAGGAACGATTTTCGTCGTCACTTGCTTCAGTGTGGAGAGGAGTGCTTAATAATCTGAGCACTATGGGGAACCGATACAAACGTATGGCTGATAGGAGGAGAGTGTCTGGTCCGGACCTAAGTGTGAACGATCTGGTATGGTTGTCTACCAAGAATATAAAACTTAAGGTTCCCTCCTGGAAACTCGGTCCCAGATTCATCGGGCCATACAGGATCAGTTCAATAATTAATCCGGTGGCTTTCCGTCTTGACCTCCCTCCTACGTTTAAAATCCACAATGTGTTCCACAAATCGTTGCTTAAGAGGTACGTGGCACCAGTTATACCGTCGTCACCTCTACCTCCTCCTCCTGTGGTGGTCAATGGTAATTTGGAGTTTCAGGTATCGAAGATCATTGACTCACGTCTGAATCGCCGGTCCCTTCAGTACCTTGTTCATTGGAGGGGGTATGGTCCTGAGGAGAGGATGTGGGTTTCTGCGTCGGATATTAACGCAGACCGATTGGTTCGGGCCTTCCACACTACTCACCCAGATAGACCAGGCCCTGAGGGTCCAGAGGCCCCTCGTAGAAGGGGGGGTACTGTCACGGGTGTGTCGCGGCGAAGATCGTCGCGATTGCACACCCTGACTTCGCACAGCTGAGTTTCTGGTGCTGGGTGTTTTTCGGCACTGAGGGAGTTAATTCTTTCTCTCTCGGTGCTGGACTGACCAGCCTCGCCCAGCTGCGATTGATGTTTTGTTAATGAGCTTCCTTCTTATACCTGCTGGTCTGCTGGGGAAGTTGTCGGTGAAAGCATTCATTCAGACCAGCAGAGCGGATCGTTTCTGAGAAGACTTAGGCTAAGAGTGCCTGTTGTGGTTTATCCTCTCCTCGCTTATTGTTTATCTCCTTTTGTGTTCCTCTGTAGTGGAAGTTTTGTATGCATGGCAGTGTTTTCTTTACCCCTTGTCTGTCTTGTTTATCTTAGACTGTGTGTAAGCTGTGACCTGCCCATTCCCTGTGGTGGTAATCAGGGTCCTTCTCAGGACTAGATTACAGTGGTCAGGGATCTACAGGAGACAGGGTTACGCTGGCGGCCTGGACCTCTGTACCATTAACAGTACCTCCAGGTAGAGGGACTAGTCAGGACCCCAGTTCAGGGTCAGCATAGACCCCGGTCCACCTCTATCCTGAGACAGCGTGACACGTACACAGTATAGACCCACAATACATAGGATATTATGTCAGGTAAGACATTGCTGGCAGATACTATGTATACATGTTGATATTTTCTATTATAGTAAATATAGAATGATGTCACATTAGATATATGTTACTATCATAGAATATATCTGTTATACGTCGTGACAATATCTGATTGATGGTGGTGACACATCCTGCACCTCTGCCAATCATCTGTTCCCGATTCAGGCAGTGGCCAGATATGCTCCTTTGCGTTGCGCCCTAGCAGAGCTCCTTCACTATATAGTGGCCGGGTAGTGCATAACTGCCTCCTATTCGTACCAATACCCACTGGGATGCCGGTTGTCTCGCCGATTCCCACCGATCACATATTAATGATCTCTCTTAAGAATAGGACATCAATCTAAAAGTCATGGACAACCAATTTAGCTGTTGAATATGAAAATATACTTGGGTTAATATTGCACACTTGTAGCATGAAGCATAAATGATAATGTATATTGACATTTTAGGGTCTTTTTATTTATAGAAAACCCTCTACTCTCATGTCAGTTTCCTATTTTGGCATTTTTAACCTTTGGAATAATGCTCCCAACGTGCATTTATTTTATAGCTATCAATATGCTGCAATAACATCAATCTGAGTACTTGAAGCACTTACAGCCTGATATTTGACTTCTTAAATGGATAAAATTGTGAAGTACTTGTAAAAACAAACATACAAGCATTTAAAATAATCTCCACTTGCAAGTTTGGATGGATTTTTCATTTGCTTGTTCATCGCCTAGGAAACCGGCGATCGCCTGCAGTCTATCAGCAAAAAAGACGGAGAACCTGTGGTGACATCAGCATCACGTGATGCTCCACGTGACTGGCTAACCTCCGAACCCGGAAGCCGGGACGGCGAATGGCGCACAATAAGCACCGCAGGCTCTGCAAACATGGTTATGCCGGCAGCATAACTACGGCAGGTTAGTGTATCTTGTTCTTAACCTCCTCCACTTGACCACCCGGTATCACACCAGGAGTGCCCCCTCCTCTCTCCTATTTTGTTTCTACTATCAGCAAAAAATGGTTTGCAAGTCTTTGCTATTAAGCTTACAAGCACTGCTCTGAAACTGACCGAATGACTGGACTTCGCCAGCTACAGTGCCTCTGTGCTCCTCTGAAACTGCAGAGACAATAATGCCTCTGCTTGCAGCATCGGAAAGTGCACAGCTTGGGCCAGCAGTGCAACCATTCCTCTGGTTCAAACTGGTAATCATCAAGATTGAACCACCCTTCCCACCTCCCGCCGTTTCAGGAAGCCAGTAGGCACGCCACTGATGCACCCTTTAAAGAAAGAACATGAACCCATCAAACCTGAAGCTGCTAAGTGGATAGACAAAATGAGGAGGATGCTACCTCTGTTATCCTATTGGTGCCTCCATGTAATTTTTACTGTTGTGTCTCTGCTAATAAAATAGTAAAAGTTAATTAATTAGTCTTCAGCACACAGCAACACAAAAAACAGACTTGTTTTTCTGTGGGTTTTTTTTGTTTATTTTTTACAAAAAAAGTAAAGCATAAAAAAATAATATACATAATTAGTTGTAATTGTAATGACAACTAGTCAACTTTTTATTTATATTACACTTTGTATAAAATGAAACCTAAAGTTACTGTTGCATTAACTGATTTTTTTTCCATTCCATCCTCACAAAAAATCATAAGTGTGCTGACAAAAATACAACTTCCAAGATACTATGTTAGGTACCTGTAGCACCCAGTCCTGATCTATGTCTTGCCTTTGGCTACACTACTATCTTACATGCTGGTCTGTTACATCCTGGGTGCACACCTTGTGATGACCTATGAATCTGTTACTGACCACTCCCAGATCTTGGATTGTGCCATGCCTTGATCTTCTTGTATCCTCCCATTTCTGTTTGAAGCCACTTTCTAGTTGATGTTCCTAATACCACCTGTTTCCGTTCAAGGTCTGTTTCTGGTTGGTATTACTAGTACCTTCTGTTTTAAACAAAGCCTGCTCCCGATTCATATTCTTGGAATCTGCCACTCCATCCAAGACCTGTTCCTAGTCATTATTTCTGCAACGCTTGGTTTTTAGCTGGGGCTGCTTGTAGACTTTGCTCCTGATATCTCCAAGTTGTAATTTTGGCCTACTATTGGTATCACCTGGTGTTGACCCTGGCGTGTACTTGGACCCTGCTTCTGATATTTTCTACCAACAATTCCTGGTATTTGTTTAACTAGTTCCCACACCTAGTCTTATTTTAATGTTCACTTTCCACACTTATATGTTATGTTTCGGTAACTGAGGAGAAATAGCAAAAAATAGCAAAAGCGGTAATACACCAGAGAGGCTGGAACCTATTGGATTGCAGTAACCTGAACTAACCACACAACTAGAAGTAGCCGTGGAGCGTTCCTACGGTGATCCTAGACGCCTCGTCACAGCCTGAGAGATAACTACACCTAAAGGCAGAAAGATGAAAGCTATCTGCCCCGGAGCAGATCCCCAAAGAAAATAGGAAGCCCCCAAACATGTAATGGCGGTTAGACAAGGAGATAGCACGGACACAGACAAAATAGAATGAGCAAACGCTGGGGCCCAATCTCTCTAGACAGAAAAGTACAGGAAAGAATTCTGACTGCAATCCAACAAAACCCTAACAAAAATACCACCACTTCTGATTGACAAAAAAACTGAGATCACACGATCTCATCCACCTAAATCAGATCTCTGGTGTAACAAAACGCTATTCAGCAAATAAAAAGTAACAAAGGAGCAAAGCAAAAGCGCAGACACAAACGGAGCACAATTGCAGCGCCAGACCCCAAAAGGGGAAAGGCTGCAGTCCACTGCAAGCAGCAAACCAGCAGAGAAAATCAAACAGAGGAAAAAAAAACAGCAAACACTTATCTGAAGGAGAGCAGGAGACTAGCAGTGCTTCAAGCAAGACCAGAAGGAACAATTGATAACCGGCAAGGCTGCTGGGAACTCAGGCCACTTATATCCTACCATTCAGCGCCAGCTGAAGGCCATTCAGTAATCAGTTCATTACCCTCAGCAACCACCGGAGGGAGCCCCAGCTCAGAAGCCGCCTCCAGCATATTCACAACACTTATAGAAATATACGCCCTATTAACACGAGGAAACTTTTGAAGAATTTGCAGTCATCAATGGCCCCAATATCCTCCTTTTCATGTCCTGACTCTGCACTGAAACATTATAACGATACATTGCAGAGTCGCTGGATGAAGCTGCACCAACTACACATAGAACAACTCGGCACAGATGCTGACAACCCTGGCACGCACTGCAAACATGTTTCCTACATGTCACGCTCGAAGCAGGTAAGTCCGGCGGACGGCACAACATATACCAATAATGGGGTGGAAAAGGAAGAGGAAGGCCCTAAAAGTAGGGAGAGAGGGATGGGGCACCTCCTGACTCCAACCTGTGCCTGTCCCTAAACTCCCCTAGCGCCCTATGCAGGTCCTTCCCCCCGCCACCATTACGTGCCTGGTCCCTGATTGTTTCTCCATTTCGTCTATTGCCGGTGTCCATGGGAATCGCACTGCACTCGGGTGACATCTGACTGCATTGCGATGTTTCACACGCACCCATAAACTTGCATGGATGCATGCGATTTGATTCTCGCAGGCATTCACAGCATGCTTAAATTGACTTTTTATCGGATTGCATTTGTACGATTTATTTGCTCGTGTGAGCGAGCCCTAAGTGTTGTTCCATACTCCACAGTTCTATGCTCTGATAATGGTATTATTTTACATTACTGAGTCCCTCCTCTGACCATAATCCTGTTCCATGCCTAAACAGTCCTGTTCTCTGAAAGTGATCTTGTGCCTCATTTTAAGTTCTATGGCAGTATGTTCTATCTTTGACCTAACATGGACATGAAGTAGATAGAAGTAATGGCCTAGTATAAGAAGTGACATCAATAGCCCTAGACTATTAGAAACACCCAGAAAATAGGCTTTTTATGATCATAGTTGTTTTAGCAATTGTTAAAACATGGTATGATTATGATATTTTCATGTTTGAGATCAACAACATTATGATTTATTCCAGATACTTCTCTTGCCATGCAAGGAATAAACCCAGGGAGAAATGCACAGAACATTTTATGAGATGCAGCATTTAACAATCTAGAGATATTTATAGTCTCCAGTAATTCATAGCATTTAACACTAGAACTACTGATGGAGTCATTTTGACTCCTTTCGTTTTTTATTTCTCTTCTGTGACTACATTTTTCAGAATTCCGGCTTGAAACTCGGTGACTTTTCCTCAAATATGATGTGAAAAAAGATTTTGTGAGAATAAATAATTTTGGTGAAAAATTTGCGCGTTTTTTTCAAAATTTACCAAGAACTACTGAAGGGAGTCATTTTGACTCCCTACTATATTTTGAGGTCCTTTTGTCACTAAATGTTGCTATAAAGTTTTGTGCATAATTTTTTCACTCTGTCTTATTTACCCTGATGTTCATATAGATGTAGTTCAATTTACATGTCAACTTTTCACATTTTCCTTGTGTTTTACCTGCTTGTATTACTGTGTAATGCTGAACAAAATAGCTTGTTTACTCTAGGCTCTTATCTTATGCTAATTTTTGATTCATATATATTGACACATATAAAGAACTGTACGCTTGCAGAAGCATGCAGGAACAATAATTTACAGTTTACTCTATCTGATGAGGAGCTAGATGCATTCATTGCGATATTCTATGCTCGTGGAATATCTGTCACGAACCGTCACTCGATTAGCAGTATTTGGTGTAATGACTGGGGAATACCGTTTTGCAAAGCGACAATGTCTAGGGACCGCTTTGTTGAAATTATGAGGTTTCTCAGATTTGATGAGAAATCTACTCGATCGGAGAGACTGCAAACGGACAAGTTTGCTCTATTTTCTACTGTGTGGGACAGGTTTATTGAAAATTGTATTGCGTGTTACAAACCTGGCCCATACATAACGGTGGATGAGCAACTTTTCCCAAGCAAAACTAGGTGTCCATTCACGCAGTACATGCCTTCCAAACCAGATAAATATGGCCACAAATATTGGCTAGCTGTTGATAAGGAGAGCAAATATCTGGCAAATGGCTTCCCTTATCTAGGCAAAGATGACACACGCCGTGCTGAGGACCGTTTAGCTGACCATGTGGTAATGAAGTTATTGGACCCGTTTTTGAAAAAAGGTCGCAATGTTACAACCGATAATTATTTTACTTCAGTAAAATTAGCTAAACAGCTAAAAAGCAAAGGAACAACCATCGTGGGAACACTGAACAAGATAAGGCGAGAAGCGCCTAAAGAAATAAAATCCATGAAAGAGGAATTGTACAACACTAAAGTGTTTAGAAATGAAGACAATTTTACACTTACAGTATATCAAGGAAAGCCCAACAAAAATGTTGTCATTTTGAGTTCCGTCCATCCAGATGTTGTTGTTGCGTCTGATTCCGCTAAAAAAACTCCAGAAACGGTAAAGTTTTACAATGAAACAAAATATGGAGTAGATCTAGTGGATCAGATGGCACGAAAATATACCACACGAACATGCACAAGGAGATGGCCTGTTCATGCATTTGAAAATGCCTTAGACTTTGCGGGTATAAATGCATGGATAATATTCAATGAGATAACCCACCAAAAAATGTCACGCAAGGCATTTTTGCAAACGCTTGTGAGAGAGTTGAGTGGTCCTTATGTCACAGATAGGGAAAAGGGTTCCACGTCCCAAGTTTCTACATGCTCAGAAGTGATGGTTCAAACAAAATTTTGCCAGATCAAAGAAAAGTGCAAGAAAAATAGATCTGTCGGCAATTGTAAGACTTGTGGTAAGTCTTTGTGTGGGCAATGTACTGCCATAAATCAAAGGCAATGCCTAAAATGCGAAACACCAAATGTTTAGAAGGTGAATTCTGCGCCATATTTTCATTTTTATGCTCCTCCACCTACATTTTCTCTGCTTTTTGTTCTTCAGTTGTTGTTTATATGTGTGCACTTGAATAAAAAAAATGTTTGAAAAACGTCTATTATAATTATTGTTATTTTCTGTAGAAAAATAAGAAAAGCAGAAAAAAAACAATCAAAAGCATTACTGTTGGATCTCACAATAATAATACATTTCAAAAAATATAATTATTAATAAATAACCACAAATGAAACTCTAAAAATAAACGAAAACAAGCAAGGAGTCAAAATGACTCCTTTCAGTAGTTCTAGGCGGGGTCACGAGTCCAGTAGTCCTAGTGTTAAATGTAATGCTAGGATGCAAATAACCATTCTCCTCCGGCAGCTCAGCTCATGAATAAACCTAAAAGGGTCTCAGGTTTGAGACAGCAGAGGAGAAAAAGAAGAGACACAGGGGAATGAGCGTAGCCATTCTCCTGTTGTCTCTCTACAGAAATGTCACCAAACGACCATGGGATCAGTTCATAGCTCAGCATGGGCATTATGTGCAGAGCTATATGTGACATGACTCAGAACAATCCACATCCACGACAACTAAACAGGAATGCTGCTCCGGCAGCCAAGTAACAAAAATGTATGAAATTGTATTAACAGGAAAACAAGATTTCAGGACCTGTCCTCTTCCGTTCAAGAAATGGTTAAGTAATATACTGAACTAATAAAGTTCTAAAGTGCTGTGGAATATGTTGGTGCTATATAAATAAAGATTATTATTATTATTATTAATAAAGTTCATGATTAGGTCTTATTCATCTTTTTATATGAAAAAAACCCTATTAGTGAAGATAATTGCATAAGGATTCTTCTTGTTCTAACATGTATATAAGGTGACATTCATAGCCCATAAGAAATTCTTGTTTTTGTTGTGTTCATGTATTAAGGATTAAAAAAGGTCTACATGAATGGTTCTTTCGGATTCTGATAAAAAGTGAAGACAGGACCTTTCTACGGCAGACCTTTCTTAGCTGAAAACTTTGTTGCAGAAATGCTGCAGATTTTTTCACACATTTCATTACAACTGCAGCAAAATTTCAACTGTGTGTACATGGACTAAAACGAGTTGATGCTGATGATGGTGATGGTCACTAGTGATGAGCTAACGTGCTCAGTGATATTCGGATATCACTCGAGTATCTGGGTGCTCGGATGTGCCCGGCATTTGATGAGCATTAGCCGATGCCCAATTTCAAACTCGAATCCTCGCTCTGCATGTTTGGCTCCTGTTATACAGCTAATAAGCATGAGGGTGTAACAAGGTGGCACAGAGGGGTAGTTATGGCCGAGTCACTTAAAGGCTCAGTCCACGAACAGCAGAATCAGTCCACACCCCGGCCCCTTGCACATAAAATGTCAGTTCTGATCCCAGCCCTAGGTCACAGTGGACTACCTCAGTCCTGCAGCTGTTCTCCACAATGGGACGACATCCTCCAGATGAATCACGCTTCACACTGTATAAGGCCCAACAGTGGCAACTTGTATTTTAATAATGGAAATAAACAAGAGATGGATGGTTCCTATTCTGTCCCTAGCGATGACCATGGCCTTACCCACAACAGCCACGGCGGCCAAAAGAGAAGATAGTCCATGTGTTGGAATCTGGACGCTTGAAGTCCTTTCGGCAGAGCACTCACACAGTCCCAGTGCTCGATGTGCGGCCCAATGGTTCTGGGGCAGCAGTTTTTACCCCTCCTGGAGTCCAGGTAACAGTCTTTACTAGTGATGAGCGAACTTGCTCGCCACTACTCGTTACTCGCCCGAGTATAATGATACTCGGTGTACTCGGCGAGCACCGAGCATTTCCGGGATTACTCGGCGGGAACTCCGGTCTCCACCCAGCATTTTTGGCTTACTTTAGAGACCCAATCACGCTGCAGGGTTTGTCTGCCAGGCAATGAAACACCGCAGCCATCTTTGTTGTGGTCATGCGATGATTGGCTGGCCGCAGAGCATCATCAGGGGTATAAGAGACAAGACGCCGCACTGCTTGGCGCATTCAGCTCCGGATTGAGATAGTGTAAGGAGAGCTGCTGCCGAGATAGGGTCAGATTTGGCGATTTCTTAGGCAATGTGGGGTCTACCATCCTAAACTATTCAAATCCAGTGTCAGTATTCCGGGTTTTCTAGGTAACTTTGTCAATGATTTTGCCCTTTGTTAAAATGGAGTTTGCTGTTTTGTGTGCCCTACTTCCTGTTCGTTTGTTTAAAACCCGGCTCAGGTGCTGGCTTCACTGCTGGAATATTCTGCTTCCGTTTCCCTGCAACCCAGCTGCTTTGTTCCTCACAGATCTTTTGTGTATTTACCAGGAAAGTGCATAACCTTATCTTCAGGTGTTTCTCAGCCACAGCAGTTTCTACCCATGGCTCTGGACATTCTCTGCATACGTAAGTTGCACATACTGTGTTATCACTAAACTGTTGACTTGGGAATTTAACCCTTGGTTCACTCCATCTGATAAGAACTGTGTTTCTGAACTGTTGCTGTTTAACCCTTCGTGCATTACCTCTGGTGAGAGCTGTTGGAACTGTTACTGGAACCTTACTGACATATGAACTTGTTGTTGGACTTCACTGAATTAAGCCACAACTGAGATTAACTTGTTCCTGGACCTCCCTGTGTTTTCTGCATACCTGGATCTGACTCTTCACACACCAGCAGTGTGTAAATCCAGCCACGTTACCTGTGCATCAGACTTACCTTGTGGTCACATTTGTGTGAGGACTCCGTCGTAAGAACTTTACCACCCTCGCTATAGAGGTTCAAGGACTTATATATCCGGATTCATATAACTGGACTTGTGTATATATATATATGGACTCATTGCATGTCACTACGGGTTGTTTGAATATTGTTTTTGGGTGTTTTGCTGTTTCACAAATACATTATTTGCATTCAAAGAAACCCGTCTCTGATTGTTCATTGCCCCACGCTATCAGAATCCTCGAGTTCCTACAATAGTATTACAGGATATTCCAGCCTAAAAAAGAGGATTCTGCTGGGGCAATGACGGAGACACGGGCAGACAAATTGTTCACCATAGTTAACTCCTTGCAGCAGGAGGTGGCGGCTGCACACAATCAGATTAGAGACTTGGAGTCTCGGGTTAACCACAATGCACAGGGGTTTGGTCAGGCTCTCCAAGATCTACGTTCTAGGTTAGGAGTCCTGGAGGCCTTACCTACTGAGCCTACCTCATCCACCAGTATGCCCAAATTGCCTCCATTCCGTTTTAATGGTGACCGAAGTCAATTCCGTGGGTTTGTTAATCAATGTATATTATTTTTTGATGTACATGCCTCCTACTACCGGTCTGATAGATCTAAGGTTCTATGTATTATTATGTTGTTGACATCACGTGCACTGGCTTGGGCAAATCCTATGGTTGAAAGTCATGATACCCGTCTAAATAATTTGGACAATTTTCTGGCAGCCATGGCGCAAATGTTCGACGATCCCAACCGCCGTGCTACCGCTGAATCTGCCTTGCTTTCCTTACGCCAGGGGAAACGGTCAGTCATAGAATATGTTACTGAATTTAAAAGGTTAGTGGTGGACACCCAGTGGGAAAACAATGCTTTATTACCAATCTTTAGAAAAGGTTTGTCAAATGCAATCAAGGATGAGCTAGCTCGTTCAGAGTCTCCACAGGAGTTTGAATTGTTTATACAGCACTGTGTACGTATTGATATCCGTTTAACTGAACGCAGACAAGAAAAATGGGCCGCTGTAAATCGCATTACTAATTACTCTCTTCCGTCCAGGCAAAAACCCGCGAGAGGCTGAGGAGGTGCCTATGCAGGTGGACTCACTGCAGAGACGTGAGAATAATGAACGCCGCGAACACCGTCTCCGTGAGCGCTTATGTTTCTATTGTGGTCAATCGGACCATTTCCTCATCAATTGTCCTAAATGTCCTAGGCGACCCAACAAGGTGTTGGCGGTAGTAGGGGATTATGATAACACAGACGCTGAGTCTGAAGTTTCGGAAACCAGTCTACATCTAGATGCGGTTTTTCCCCAATACTGATGCCGACTTCCCTAAAGATCAAGGGGAGAAATATTCACATTGTTCTCTTCCTATACAGATTCAGTGGGAGGAACAGTGGATATCAAGTTCTGCCATGATAGACTCTGGAGCAGGTGGGAATTTCATGGATTCTTCTTTTGCAAAGGAACATGGTATAAAGACACAACTAAGAGCTTCACCAATCACTATGGAAACGGTGGATGGTTCCCCATTAGTTTCTGGACCAGTAGATCGGGAGACAGTGCCTCTGGAGTGTAAGATGGAACCAGACCATCAAGAAACACTTTCATTCATGTTAATATCTTCTCCTCATTTTCCTGTAATTTTAGGAATTCCCTGGTTACGGTCACAAAATCCAATCATCAATTGGGAAACCAAGGAGATAACCTTTCTCCCGAAGTGCAGTTCTACCATCAGTCCAACTGTGGCGGCTCCAGTTACCCAGAACTTGGAAGAGGTGATACAGGTACCTACTCTCCCTCTGATTTATCAGGAATTCTCAGACATTTGTGATAAAAGGAAGGCAGATCAACTTCCCCCACATAGACCGTATGACTGCCCCATAGAATTGCTTCCTGGAGCAGCGATTCCTTTCGGCCATGTTTACCCGTTGGCGGCTCCGGAATTAAAATCTTTACGAGAGTATATAGATGAGAATTTAGCCAAGGGGTTTATCCGACCATCTTCTTCACTAGCGGGAGCTCCAATATTCTTTGTAAAGAAGAAGGATGGTACTCTAAGACCCTGCATTGACTACCGGGAGTTAAATAAGGTAACCATTCGTAACAGGTACCCGTTGCCCCTAATTCCAGAATTGTTGGAAAGAGTTCACCAGGCCAAAGTATTTACCAAATTAGATCTTCGTGGGGCATATAATTTACTCCGTATACGGCCCGGAGACGAATGGAAGACAGCTTTTAGATGCCGGTATGGACATTTTGAATATTTGGTGATGCCATTCGGACTCTGTAACGCTCCTGCTGCTTTTCAACATTTAGCCAACGACATTTTCAGGGATTTATTGGACCAATATGTGGTAATTTACCTTGATGACATCTTAATCTTTTCTGACTCCTTACAGGAACATCAGGAACATGTCAAGACCGTACTTAGACGTTTGAGAGATAATCATTTGTACATCAAACTCGAAAAGTGTGAGTTCCATTGTTCTGAAATTCAATTTTTAGGCTATGTTATCTCGCCTCAGGGATTGAATATGGAGTCCAGCAAGATCCAGGCAATCTTGGACTGGCCGGTACCAGGAAACATTAAGGAGGTACAACGATTCATTGGCTTTGCTAACTTTTATAGACGGTTTATCCGAAATTTTTCAGAAATTGTCCGTCCCATCACTCTCCTCACCAAGAAGGGGAAGAAGTTTGAATGGTCTTCGCAAGCTCAGGAAGCCTTTGATCGCCTGAAGGGTTGTTTTACCACGGCTCCAATATTGATGCATCCGGATCCTGCACAGCCTTTTATCGTGGAGGTGGACGCGTCTGACTGTGCATTGGGAGCTATCCTCTCACAACGTACCGGAGACAAAGGTTTGCTGCACCCGTGTGCCTTCTTCTCTCGTAGGTTATCTTCTGCAGAACTGAACTATGATGTGGCAGATAAGGAACTTTTGGCAATTATTTCTGCCTTTAAGGAATGGAGACACCATTTGCAGGGGGCAACTCAGCAGGTAGTAGTACTCACGGATCATCGCAATTTGGAATTCCTTAAGTCTGCCAGGTGTCTTTCTCCTCGACAAGCTAGGTGGAGTTTGTTCTTGAACCAGTTTAATTTTATTATTTCGTACCGCCCAGGTTCACGTAATGGGAAAGCTGACGCATTATCCCGAATCCATACCTGGATTCCGTGCCTGGGACCCCGTCGAAGACCATCTTGTCGGAGGCCAATTTCGTTGGAGTGTTCCGGAACCGGGACTTGTGGCAGGAGATCAAGCTGGCCTATGACGGTGACGTATTTCTTGCAGCTCCACCTGACAATGTGAATCTTGTCCTTCGGAATGGTGTGTGGCTTAGAGATCGATGTATTTATGTCCCAGAGGCTGTAAGACTTCGAGTTCTCAAATTGGTCCACGACTCTAAATTGGCTGGTCATAGGGGGGTACAGAAGACGCAGGAATTGTTAACTCGTTTTTTTTGGTGGCCTACCTGCTTGAAGGATGTGAATGACTATGTCCGCTCTTGTGAAGTTTGTGCCCGGTACAAGGTTCCTCGCGTTTCACCTACTGGTCTTCTTAAACCGCTACCTGTACCGTCTCGCCCTTGGGGGTCTATTTCGATGGACTTTATTGTGGAGTTACCCACCTCTGGTGGTAAAAATACTATTTTGGTGGTAGTAGATCGTTTAACGAAAGCTGCTCATTTCATTCCGTGTGCTGGTCTTCCCTCAGCTACAGAGACAGTAGATCTAGTTATCCAGAACATTTTCCGGCTGCATGGGGTACCAGATGACATCATTTCTGACCGGGGAATACAATTTACCTCTAGATTTTGGAAAGGATTTTGTTCTGCGCTCCACATTAATGTTTGCTTGTCTTCTGCATACCATCCTCAGACCAACGGGCAGACCGAACGGACAAATCAAACCTTGGAGCAATATCTACGCTGTTACGTCAGTCATTTGCAGGACGATTGGCTGAAGCTACTTCCTCTAGCGGAATTTTCGTACAACAACTCCCAAAGCAGTTCCACGAAGGTAACGCCTTTTTTTGCCAACCTGGGTTATCATCCAAGTATTTTGCCTAGGTCTCCGGTTACGATTTCGGTACCAGCGGTTGAAGACAGAGTGACGGCGTTGCAACGTAATCTTGAAGTTTTGAAGGACTCCCTGACCACAGCACAGGAGCGTTACAAGAAGTCGGCCGATAGATTCCGGAAACCAGCACCTATGTATAAGGTAGGAGACTCAGTTTGGTTGTCCACCAAGAATCTAAAATTGGGTGTTCCTTCGCAGAAACTGGGACAGAAATTCATCGGTCCATTCAAGATCACTGGGATTGTGAGCTCTGTTGCCTGTCGGTTGAAGCTACCACGGACTTTAAAGGTACACCCAGTATTTCATGTTTCCTTATTAAAACCAGTCTCTCCTAACACGTTTCAGGGACGTATCGTACCTCCCCCTCCACCAGTGTTGGTTGATGGCGAAGAACAATTCGTGGTACAGGATATTGTTAATTCGAGACTTCATAGAAACCGGCTTCAGTATCTAGTTAGATGGCAAGGTTACTCTCCTGAAAATGATTCTTGGGAACCAGTAAGTAACATCAATGCGCCTCTGAAGATTGCTCAGTTTCATCGGAGATACCCGGACAGGCCTGGTCCAGGACCGTCCGGAGGCCGTCTTTAGGGGGGGAGTAATGTCAGTATTCCGGGTTTTCTAGGTAACTTTGTCAATGATTTTGCCCTTTGTTAAAATGGAGTTTGCTGTTTTGTGTGCCCTACTTCCTGTTCGTTTGTTTAAAACCCGGCTCAGGTGCTGGCTTCACTGCTGGAATATTCTGCTTCCGTTTCCCTGCAACCCAGCTGCTTTGTTCCTCACAGATCTTTTGTGTATTTACCAGGAAAGTGCATAACCTTATCTTCAGGTGTTTCTCAGCCACAGCAGTTTCTACCCATGGCTCTGGACATTCTCTGCATACGTAAGTTGCACATACTGTGTTATCACTAAACTGTTGACTTGGGAATTTAACCCTTGGTTCACTCCATCTGATAAGAACTGTGTTTCTGAACTGTTGCTGTTTAACCCTTCGTGCATTACCTCTGGTGAGAGCTGTTGGAACTGTTACTGGAACCTTACTGACATATGAACTTGTTGTTGGACTTCACTGAATTAAGCCACAACTGAGATTAACTTGTTCCTGGACCTCCCTGTGTTTTCTGCATACCTGGATCTGACTCTTCACACACCAGCAGTGTGTAAATCCAGCCACGTTACCTGTGCATCAGACTTACCTTGTGGTCACATTTGTGTGAGGACTCCGTCGTAAGAACTTTACCACCCTCGCTATAGAGGTTCAAGGACTTATATATCCGGATTCATATAACTGGACTTGTGTATATATATATATGGACTCATTGCATGTCACTACGGGTTGTTTGAATATTGTTTTTGGGTGTTTTGCTGTTTCACAAATACATTATTTGCATTCAAAGAAACCCGTCTCTGATTGTTCATTGCCCCACGCTATCAGAATCCTCGAGTTCCTACAATAGTATTACATCCAGATAAACCAACAGTCCTTCTAAGGACTAATTCCGGAGTATATAGGTTCCAGTGTTAGGTAGGCAAGGGAGTGTACTTCGCTCTATACACATCAGTGCAAGACCTGCAGGCACTGTATGTGTGTATATAGATCATTGCATACATCAAGAGGGTCCATTCCCTTCCTGTGTTCTGGTGCTGCTCCTGCTACCTGTATGATATATTGGCCGTATATAGCTAGCCCCAGGTGTATTTGGAATACAGGCCACACATTTTACGGTGTGGTATCTCTGTGCCAGTTCATATCTGTGCGTGCTGAAAGTTTCGCCAGTGTACGCCAGTTTTATTTTTTGGCCTGGGTGTGACTGTACTTATATACACCAGTATTTAGCCCAAAAAAAAAAACAGGCCACATATGTTTTGGTGTGGTATCTCTGTGCCAGCTCATATCTGTGCGTGCCAAAAGTTTGGCCAGTGTACGCCGGTTTTATTTTTTTGGCCTGGGTGTACGCGCGTGTTGCCGTTTCACCGCCACGTCTGCCTGCTCTCGGCGTCTCTTCATGTGGATTGGGCCAGCCCCGGCCCGGCCCACTGTATGATGCCGATGCTTGCTGGCGTTGCTGTTGTCTCGGCAACCCTGCCAGTCATATCTGGGTTGGGAGTACTGCTTACGGTTATGCAGCGTACTGCGCTGCGTCCGGGAGATATAAATAATGGAGATGCACTGTTGGTGGTAGGCCACTTGAGAAAGGAGTCCGAAACGCGCGTCGGGGTGGACGCGCAGTTCCAGGTGGCAGTGGCACCCTCCGCCTAGGCTATTCAGAGGTAATTTTACCCTACTATTTAGTAATTAATTATTTGGTAACTATTGTGCTCACTATTGGGGACACTATGGATATGTGGGCTATTGCCAGCAAGGTGGCACTAGTACATAGTGCACAGGTACAGGTCTGAATTAGTGGTGACATATAAATAAGCTTTGACCTGATTATAATTGTATTTTTACTCTAAGCGATGGGAATGCCCCATTAGGGTATTTCTTCTATTGCTCTTTGAGCTTATATATTGCTGGCAATCCCTATGTACATATAGTCACTGTTTTATCTGGATCTGTGCGTCGTATGAGTGACTTTGAGCAATAGGTGTATTTGTCTTTTCCCACTTCCCCACTTTTGGCGGTATGGTTTTTAATGAATTGTTCTAATAAAAATTGTATTTTGTGATAAACAAATAATAGCCTTCTTTTGTTTTGTGGCATGCTATGAGCATTACAAGTCTAGGAGACCAGCTCCTTTTTAATGGGATATTTTTTTGCCCTCCTCCATGTTTCTTCCAAGGGGGGATTGGTCTTATTGGGGTGCATATGACTTGGTAGCAGGGCAGGCCTTGCAGTCAATGCATAAGAAAACAGAATGGGAGTACAAAATGAATAATGTGAGGTGGATTTTCCTGTGCCCATCCAGTATGTGGGTTCAAAGGCATATTGGGGTGCATATGACTTTGTAGCAGGGCAGGACTAGCAGTTAATGCAAAAAAACAGATTGGGAGTGCAAAATGAATAATGTGAGGTGGATTTTACTGTGCCCATCCAGTATGTGGGTTCAAAGGCTTATTGTGGTGCATATGACTTGGTAGCAGGGCAGGACTTGCAGTCAATGCAAAAACCCCAACCCTAGCCCTAACCCTAACTCAAACTCTAACCCTAGTGGGATAATGGAAATAAATACATTTTTTTAATTTTATTATTTTTCCCTAACTAAGGGGGTGATAAAGGGGGGTTTGATTTACTATTTATAGCGGGTTTTTATGATTGGCAGCTGTCACGCTAAAAGACGCTTTTTATTGCAAAAAATAGTTTTTGCATAACCACATTTTGAGAGCTATAATTTTTCCATATTTTGGCCCACAGAGTCATGTGAGGTCTTATTTTTTGTGGGAAGAGTTGATATTTTTATTGGTACCATTTTCCGGCACATGACATTTTTTGATAACTTTTTATTCAAATTTTTGTGAGGCAGAATGAACAAAAACCAGCAATTCATGAATTTCTTTTGGGGGAGGCGTTTATACCGTTCCGCGTGTGATAAAATTGATAAAGCAGTTTTATTCTTCGGGTTAGTATGATTACAGCGATACCTCATTTATATCATTTTTTTATGTTTTGGCGCTTTTATACAATAAAAACTATTTTAGAGAAAAATAATCATTTTTGCATCGCTTTATTCTGAGAGTTATAACTTTTTTATTTTTCTGGTGATGGAGCTATGTAGTGGCTTGTTTTCTGTGCGACAAGATGACAATATCAGCGGTACCACGTTTTTTATATCCATTTTTTTGATCGCGTGTTATTCACTTTTTGTTCGGCGGTATGATGATAAAGCATTTTTTTTGGCTTTTTGTTTTTAATGGTGTTCACTAAAGGGGACAGTTTTATAAGTCGGGTCATTATGGATGCAGCAATACCAAATATGTGTGCTTTTATTGTTTAGATTTTTTTTAATTCAAATATTGATTTTTTATTATTTTTGGAATATTTTTACAATTATTTAAAAACCTTTTTTTATTTAATTCTTAGTTTTACACTTTGTCCCACTATGGGGCACTCATTTTCTGCAGGCTGATCGCTTCCATAGCATGCAGCTTCTATTACATTAACCTGAGAGTCTTACTGACATGCACTGCGCATGTCAGGAAGTCTCTCAGCTCTGGAGACACAGATGTTGTCATTGCGACATCGGGTCTCCATGGCAGCGATCGGGACCCCGTGTCATGCTGTGGGGTCTCCAATCCAAAGGCAGGGGGGCTTGTCAGAGTTGACAGCGACTTTGCCTGCTCCGGAACGCTGCGATCATATTTGATCGCAGCGTTCCGGGGGTTAAAGTGCCGGGAGCAGTCTGTGACCACTCTTGGCACTTAGTGCCGGGTCTCAGCTGTGAGAATCAGCTGATACCCCGCAGCGATCGGCCGCACTCCCCCGTGAGCATGGCTGATCACGTATGACGTACTATCCCGTCCATGGGCATTCAGGCTCAGGTCACATGGACGGGATAGTACGTCAGATGTCAGAAAGGGATTAAAGCCTTCTTCACACGTCCATTTTGTATGTCTGTATTTGGTCCGCTTTTTAAGGACCACAAATATGGACATACCATTGTATTCAATGATGGTGAGCATATGTCAGGTTTTTCACACGGACATAACCTAAGGCTAGGTGTGGCCTTTTTAACAAAAAAAGCAAAAGCAAACATACTTTTACGCATGATGAACCCTAATAAAAGTAATTAAAAAGGTAATGAGTAAATAAGAAGAGAACTGGTCTTGCTTGAGATGAATCTTTCCATGAAGGTTGATGTCTTGAAGCTTTGATGTACAAACAGAGAGATAGCTATAATTTAATGTGCAATATTTGCATAACATAAACTTACAACTAGCCACAAAGACTAATTTTGCATTCATTGTGCTTTGTCAGAATGATTACCCTTCTCATAAAACATCTCAGCTGTATATTTTCATTATTATTTTATTGACACATAAAGCATTCTGGTAACTTCTGCAGACAAACTGCATTATTTATAGAGTTTCTCAGCCGAACTTGCCAAAATCTGTGATACCCCCATCATGTCAACTGCATTAGCTTTATATATTTAATATTCACCCTTCAGTGGGCAATTTGTCGTTTTATTTGGAAGATATAATACATTTTATTGTATTTGGCTCACTTATCCCAGCTGTGAAATGCATCATTTAGCTAGCCAATTACATTTTGCTTTCCTGTGTTTCCCAGTTTTCAGTCCCTCTAATTAACCTTAATTTGTGTATTGCTTCCAATTGAAATGTAAAACAAAAAGTGTTTAATGATACATTAAGGGGAATTTGTCACCAGGTTTTGTCTCCCAATCTGAGTGCAGCATGATGTAGGAGCAGCGACCCTGATTCCAGCCAAGTGTCACTTACTGGACTGATTGGTGTAGTTTTGAGGAAATCACAGTTTTATCTGCTGCAGATCTAGCAGTTCTCTGAATGTGGAGCTCTGTATGACCCCTCCCAGATCTCTGATTGACAGCTTTATGCCCATGTACAGTGTACACATAAAACTGTCAATCAGTGGTGAGGTCGGGGTTATATAGAGGTCAAAAATATGGAGGACTACGTGGCAGCAGGTTTACTAGTTCTCTATTGATAGCCTATGATTTTATCAAAACTACAGCAAGCAGTCCAGTAAATGTTACATTACTGAAATCAGGCTCTCTGCCCCTTACATTATGCTGCTCTCAGGTTAGGTGGCAAAAACCTAGTGACAGATTCCCTTTAAGTAATGATGTAGACCAGTGTTCCCCAACTCCAGTCCTCAAGGCCCACCAACAGATCATATTTTCAGGATTTCCTTTGTATTGCACAGGTCATGCAATTATCACCTGGGCAATACTAAGGAAATCCTGAAAACATGACATGTTGGTGGGCCTTGAGGACTGGAGTTGTGGAACACTGATGTAGACCCTTCAAAATGTTCTGCACGTTATTGATTGGGACTCTGAAGGTCCTCACACATTCCTGTCCAGGTTATCTAGGCTTTCTTATGCCTGATTTCAGATTGTGGAAACCACCAGATGACAATATAGATGAACACTTTTTCTCATTTTTTGTTTCAATTATTTACACGAGATTAGTTAAGGTTGAATATTGGCACACACAGATGTTATGAGGGAAAAGGACAGCATTTACTTTTGATTCTACTATTGACCTTGATTCACTCATTTGTGAGAACTGGGCCCACGCCTCTTGCGTCTGTTGCGGTCGTATAGGAGAGAGGTTGGGGGCTATCATGAAAAGTTACTCACAAGATACTTCAATGAAAGTACATGTTAAATGTGACACAATACGTCTGCCTAATACCTTCTGAGAATAGATTGCTCTTGCTGTTATTTTTTTTCCTCTGAGTTTATTTGTTGTTACGCACCACCGCAACGGTTACGAGGGACACAAAATTAAATTTACCATCCGATAATCATTCTACTTACTGTATATCCTCTCTCAAATAACAAAAAACTGACTAACACATCCATGCTAGTGTGAATAGGCGCTAACTTAAGAGCAGCTACCTCCATATACAGTGGGGAAAAAAAGTATTTAGTCGGCCACCAATTGTGCAAGTTCTCCCACTTAAAAAGATGAGAGAGGCCTGTAATTGACATCATAGGTAGACCACAACTATGAGAGTCAAAATGAGAAAACAAATCCAGAAATCACCTTGTCTGATTTGGCAAGATTTATTTTGCAAATTATGGTGGAAAATAAGTATTTGGTCATTAACAAAAGGTCAAACGTTTTCTGTAAGTCTTCACAAGGTTGGCACACACTGTTGGTGGTATGTTGGCCCATTCATCCATGCAAATCTTCTCTAGAGCAGTGATGTTTTGGATAATAGAAAAAATTAGAGTCTGGCTTAACAGGGCTGGATTTTCTTTTTCTTTTTCAAAAGAAATTATAGTGCATATGTAACAACCTGCAGGTACGGAGGATGTCGCCACGGATCCGAGGCAAACCAAGAGTTAAAGGTTTGTTTACAGGGATATTCACTCCACGTAAGAAGGAGCAACAGGGAAAATAATTGCAAACACGGAATTTGAGGAAACAAATTAAAGCAGGAATAAACTTATCAGTCTCAAGAAGGCTTGATTGAAGGGTCAAATTCTCCAACGTTGGCAATGTCAATAGTGGCTCATGCAGTCTCTCAAGGCTCTGTCCACGATGAAGAAATGGCCTCCGGGGTAAAAACAACAGGATCGATGAAGAAATGGCCTCCGGGGTGGAAAACAACTGGATGACGGGTGATGATAGGGAGTCCTGCTCTCACCAACCTAAGTCACAAGTTTACACTCAGGACAAATCACCGCAGGAATGATGCTGCGCTTCTCAGTCAGTCCAACTAATCTTCTCAGGGGCTCAGACCTGTCACTGCGTAAACTGGGCCTGCAGACACTAGCAACTGTCTCTGACCTGTCAGGGGAGTCTCCTCCGGTCACAGAGATTGGCGGGTCCACGTCCACACAAAGGGCGCTCACCGAGTACTGCCTGTCTGACTTAGTCCTCAGTCGGACAGCCCTCACGCTTAAGGGATGCGGCGCAGCTGACAACTCCTGCTCCTGCGCTCTGAACTTTCCGCCCTGACTCTGCTCGGCTTCCCGCGCACAGCCCATATTAACAGGCGGTGGCCCCTTCTGTCACATGGAAAGGTCGGTCCCGGTCCGATAACCTTCCCCAGGAAACACTGCAGCCTGGCCAGGTGGTTACAGAGCAGGAGAGGTAACCCCATTCATGTTCTTCCTTCTCTTCACCCCCTTACACATACAAAAGAAAATTTTCATGGTCGACATGACCCAGTCGACACGTTTCGACTGCACTAAGCAGTCTTACTCATGACTAATGGTCAAATAACATGCAGCCATTTATATATTCTTTTCCAAAGTATCACACAGATGTTCTTAATTCATTTAATTAGGTGTTACATATGGCAAGAGATTTAACAAATACTAGAATAACATTACAAAACTGTAAAATTATTAGTGTCCATGAATTTTTCCACAGCGCAAGTGAAAAAACTGTTATATATAAACAAAAACAACCACCAAAATTATTAGAAACGCATGCAATAGTGAAATGTTGAAATAAGAAAAATTAAATTATACATCAAAATAAAACCCCAAAATGTGTGTAATAATGACATGATATAATTATACCATGTTATGAAGATGAATGTGAATTCTTCCAAGTAAAGAATCATTATAATTTTTTTTTATATTAAAAAATTATTTTAATTTTTTTATGTAATTATGCTGTTTCAATTTATTAAAAAAATTTTTTAAATCCTTATTTGAATACCTTACAGGTGAAAACGCAATACAAGCATTTGTAAATGAATATGAATGCCTCACATAAAATGGAAAACATTCTTACAAGGCAACATAATCAAGGAACTTTTAATACACTAAGCCGCAAAGAAAAAACCTTGCTGAAATACATATATTTTCATTGCATAAGGTATTATTAAAACATAAAGTTGACACTATGTTTTCAATATTATTGTTAAATTACACAAATGTAATATGACATACATATAATAATGCTCTTTAAACTCAGCTTAACATTAATCCACATCACTCAAAAGCTTCATGATTGCATACTCGACTTCAGACGTGGCTTGCAAAAGTTTACATTTCATATACCATGCTGTTCTGGCGGCCTTTAAAGAGAATTATTTCTGCGCAGAGAGAAAAAAAAACACAAAAAAAAAACATGTTTTTGTCTCACGTGAGACCATGGTGAGTTGGTTTCAAGGTATAACAAGCTAGCAAAGAGCTGCACGTTTTCACAGGTAAAACACTAACAATTATTTAATACATACTCATAGAAAAAGATATATATTTTTTCTCTTTCATACATTTTTCATTATTCCACTTTTGGAGAAGTTAGGGTTAAAAAGTGTTAAATTAGTTTAAGCGTTACAGATGAATCTGTTACACATAACATACAATGGTCTTAAACAAAAATTGTGCATCGTGAGCTGGAATTAAGTTTTTATAAGTGATGTTTTGGGCCTGTCGCTGGGCAACACGGACTTTCAAATCCCTCCAAAGGTTTTCTATGGGGTTGAGATCTGGAGACTGGCTAGGCCACTCCAGGACCTTCATATGCTTCTTATCATGCTGAAAGACCCATCCACATTTCATCTTCAATGACCTTGCTGATGGAAGGAGGTTTGCACTCAAAATCTCACAATACATGGCCCCATTCATTCTTTCATGTACACGGATCAGTCGTCCTGGTCACTTTGCAGAGAAACAGCCACCCCCATGCTTCACTGTAAGTATGGTGTTCTTTGGATGCAACTCAGCATTCTGTCTCCTCCAAACACAACAAGTTTTGTTTCTACTAAACAGTTCTACTTTGGTTTCATCAGACCTTATGACATTCTCCCAATACTCTTCTGGATAATCCAAATGCTCTCTAGCAAACTTCAGATGGGACCGGACATGTACTGGCTAAAGCAGGGGGACACGTCTGGCACTGCAGGATCTGGCGGCGTAGTGTGTTACTGATGGTAGCCTTTGTTACGGTGGTCCCAGCTCTATACAGGTCATCCTCTAGGTCCCCCCGTGTGGTTCTGGGATTTTTTCTCACTGTTCTTGTGATCATTATGACCCCACAGGGTGAGATCTTGCGTGGATCTCCCAGATCGAGGGAGATTATCAGTGGTCTTGTATGTCTTCCATTTTCTAGCTGCTTGCCAATTGCAGATTCAGTCTTCCCAGCCTGATGCAGGGCTACAATTTTGTTTCTGGTGTCCTTTGACAGCTCTTTGGTATTCACCATAGTGGAGTTTGGAGTTTGACTGTTTGAGGTTGTGTACAGGTGTCTTTTATACTGATAACAAGTTCAAACAGGTGCTATTACTACAGGTAATGAGTGGAGGACAGAGGAGCCTCTTAAAGAAGAAGTTACAGGTCTGTGAGAGCCAGAAATCTTGCATGTTTTTAGGTGACCAAATACTTATTTTCCACCATAATTTGCAAATTAAATCTTTCCAAATCAGACAAGGTGATTTCCTGGATTTGTTTTCTCATTTTGACTCTCATAGTTGTGGTCTACCTATGATGTCAATTACAGGCCTCTCTCATCTTTTTAAGTGGGAGAACTTGCACAATTGGTGGCTGACTAAATACTTTTTTTCCCCACTGTACAATATGCAAAAAAGTTGCACTCAATCGTGCTAAGGCATGTCAATGAGAAATATATCAAATATGAATAGCTATATGGCTTCTGAATGCTAGAAAAAAAATGAGACGCTTTGCACACAATTTGGCCAAATTATGCCTGCCCATCAACCAACGTCAAGGTGGTCTCTCTCCGCTCTCAGACAGAGTTGGAAGACGAGATTAGAATTTAATGTTTTTTTACATATTGTTATTATTGATAGATCTTCTATTGGGGGCCAATATGATTATGTTAATAAAAATATAACATTTTCTTATTTTACATTATGAACATATGCACATACATATTAAAGGCTGTTCACTTCTTTTCCCTCTTTTGCATTTTTTTTTGTTTCTTTTTTTATAGCTTATGTGAGTTTTAGCTGTCTTATTAAGTTTATTGCATTTTTCCTTAGTCGGAGGCTTCCTCTCTCTTAGATATTTGAAAGCCAACTCCCAATTAGGATTTACTGTCTACATAGGCAAAACTTAAGATAAAAACAAAATGAGCAAAAACCCTGCAGTAAATAAACAGTAACTGCATGAAAGTAATATAACCTACTTGGCTAACATCATTTTGATAAAAAAAACATTTAAAAGCCTTCCCTTTACGGCACAATGACCCTATTTGCAATGGTCCATGTTCACACTCTACATGCACTATTTATTTATTTACTGCAGGGTATTTGCTCAATTTGTTTTTATCTAAGTTTTGTCTGTTTAGCTTGTCTGTTTAGTGGCTCACTGCACCACAATTGCTTTACTGTCCACTGGGCAATCAGAGGACGGCAGCTGATGTCACTGCCATATTCGGTGACCCCACGCCATCTATAGAATACGAAGAGGACACTGCACAACGTGGGAGCAAGGACAGGTGAATGGAATCATTTATTTTTTAATGTGTTGGAGAAGATTATGGGGCACATTATTACACAAAGGAGGACATTATTACAGCATGGAGGCCAAGTTAAGGGACATTATAATAGGATAATAGGTTGGGCTCCAGGATGGAGAACATTATTACAGGACGGGCACACAGATGGAGGACATTATAACAAGATTGGCCCCAAGATCGAGCTCATAACAGGATAGGATCCAGGACAGAATATATTATTACAGGGGCCGTACATTTGCTAGTAGGAGTCAGGTCTAGATTTTGCATGTGGGTCCATAGAACTGTAGTTATACCACTGCCTATAAAAACAATTAAATACTTTCAAATATATCATACTCTCGACCTTTTCAATTATCTCAGCTTTTGAACAAAGACTCAAAATTGGAAATTGGAAATCTCACACAAAAATTCTTCAATGAAGTCCATTGGTTAATCAATCAAAAATATTTAAGGGTCTGTGACCTTCAAAATGATAATCATGTATTATCTCAAAATACATCAGTTTCAGTTAGATCCAGAAATATTTGGCTAGTGACCTAATGTTCGTCTGTTAGGTTCTTCATGGCACTATTTTTTAATGAAAATGAATCAACTGAGATGCAGTTGAAGGGTAGACTTTCAGGTTTAAGAACAGGGAGATCTTGTGAGTTCACGCTGTTCGACCAGTTTCAGGTACTGCCGAGCAGTGGGCAATGACATAAAGAGCACAAGTTTCATGTGCCCACAGCCTTTGAAAAAAGTCTAACCTTTCAATCAAACATTTGTTGTTCTGTAACTGCTGTTCAAAGCAATGTTGACCAAATACCATGACTACAGTTCCAATTCTGTACAAAATTGTCCATTTAGCCATGGTGTCGCTGAACTTGTTTTTCTATTTCTAAAGTTTCGTAATAAAGGGACCATATTTCAAGTTCTATATGGTAAAATAGAAGTGGAGAACCTTTTTTCCTGACAAGGACCATTTGTATACTTGTAATGTCAGTGTAATGACGCTGAGGCTGCTGTGTGTACATCACACAGGACACACAGATGAAACTGTACATAGATAGGATAAAATGAGACTGCTGTACAACATATGAGACATCAATACTGTTGTATATATATCACATAGGAGACACTGAGACTGCTGTATAGATCACATAGTGTTGACTGAGACAGTTGTATATACATCATATAGGAGACACCAAGACTGCTGTATATACATCAGATAGGATACAACCAAGACTGCTGTTTACATCGCACAAGATACACTGAGGCTGTTGTATTTACATCACATAGTAGACAATGAGAAAGCTGTGCACATCACACAGGATACATTGAGACTATACATCAAATAGTAGGATACCCAATACTGTTGCATATATCATATATCACACACAGCGACTGCTATATAAACATTACATAGGATACAATGATAATAGAAAAAAAATGAACTGTAGTTCTCAATCAAAGTAGAGGTCCAGTTCCAAGAAGAGATCCACGATAAAATTTATATTTATTGATTCAAAACAATTAAAAACAGATATACCAACAAAATGTCAAGTAGGGGACGCTGTTGGCAAAGGACAACTTAGCCTCTATTATATAGTTGCAAATGAGTGAGAAAGCAATAAGTCCTACCCCTGGATTCAATTCCCAACAGTAATATGACTCCTCCCTATCAATTTATTGGGATACTACGAAAGGAAATAAATATATAGTATATTATACAATAGCAGAACGCTTGATAGCACTCCCAGTTGGAGGACCAGATCCCAATTATAAATAAGCAAAGTGCTCTAGTTCCAAGTAGTCATAAAGATAAAGGGACCCAACCCCAATGACCAAGAAGATTCTCCAGTGCCACATTACCTTAAATAGATGTTACACGTGATCAGTGTCCAGCACAGCGTCATTGTAGGGGACGCTGTTAGAAAAGGACAACTTAGCCTCTATTATACTTTAATTGTTCTGAATCAATACATTTTGCTGGTATATCTGTTTTTAATTGTTTTGAATCAATAAATTTAAATTTTTGTCATGATCTCTTCTTGGAACTGGACCTCTATTTTGATTTGAGAACTTCGGTTCATTTTTGTGCATTATAATCTTATTAGAGTGCCTGTCTTCAATATTTTGGAATTTTGTGACTAATAGAATACACTGAGACTGATGTATATCACACAGGAGACACCAAGATTGCTGTGTAAACATCAAATAGGATAAAACAAGACTGCGATATAAAATTATCATTTAAAAAAACACTGAGACTGCTATATCTACATCACATAGGTTACACTAAAACTGTTATAGATATATCACTTAGGTGACAGACTTTGCTGCATATACATCACATAGGAGACATTGAGACTCTGCTGTATATACATTACATAGGATACACTACATTTGTTGCATATATATCAACTAGGTGACGCAGACAATGATGCATATACACAAATGTTTGCACTGTATGAGATAGCCAAGATGATTGTCTATAAAATTACAGGAGTTTCGCGTTCGAAGCAGCAGTGGATGATGAGATATGGAGGCTGAAAGTCAAAAGTTCAAAACATTGTTACCCTTTTGCTTGTCAGTGTATTTGATAGGTGCCTTCTTCCAACAGCAATTTTAACATCTATCCACAGGTGTTCAATAGGATTTAGAACTGGACTAATTGCTGGCCACTTCAGAACTCTCCAGCGCTTTGTTTCTATCCATTTCTGGGTGCTTCTTGAAATATGATTGGGATCACTGTCCTGCTGAAAGACCCATAACCTAGGACACAAACCCAGCTTTCTGACACTGACATTTTGCTTGAAAATCCTTTGGTAATCTTCAGATTTCATGATCATTTGCACACAGTCAAAGCACCCAGTGCCAGAGACAGCAAAAAAAAAAAAACATCTTTTGAACTTCCACCATATTTGACTGTAGATACTGTGTTGTTTTCTTTGTATGCCTCATTCCATTTTCGGTAAATAGTAGAGAAGATGTGCTTTACGAAAAGGCTCTATCTTGGACTCTGTCATCCACCTCCAGGGAGATTAGCTACAGAGCTATGGGTTGTAAACTTACTGATTATGTTGCGCACCGTGGACAAAGAAACATTAAGATCTCTGGAGATGGACTTGTAACCTTAATATTGTTATTTTTCGACAGTTTTGACTCTCAAGTCCTCAGCCAGTTCTCTGTTTTCTCGTCTTTCTGTTCTCCATGCTTAGTGTCACACACACAATGTAAAGACTGAGTCAAATTTTCCCCTTTTTATCTGATTTCAGGTGTGATTTTCAAATTGCGCACACCTGTTACTTGCCACAGGTGAGTTTGAACGAGCATCAAACACTTGAAATAAAGTTGTTTACTAACAATTTTGGAAAGGTGCCAACAATTTCATCCTGCCCATTTTGGGGGTTTTGAGTGAAATTATGTCCAATTTGCCTTATTTTCTGTTTTTTTATGTGTTGTTCTAATACACAGAGAGGAAATAAACATGTGTATAACGAAACATGTGTAATTGCAATAATTTTCTTGGAGAAATATTTCATTTTCTGAAACAATTTCAAGGGTTCCAACAGTTTCATCCATGACTCTAAGATACACTGAGACTGCTGTATACGTCAAAAAAGATACACTGAGGCTGTTGTATATACATCACATAGGAGACACAGACTGCAGTATACATCAGATACGATAAACTGAGACTGTTGTATATACATCACATGATACCGAAACTTCTGTATATATATATATGAAATAGGATACACTGAAATTGCTGTATATTGCTGTATTTACATTACATAGGAGACACAGACTGAAGTATACATCACATAGGAGATACTGAAACTGCTACATACATCACAAAGGAGACAGTATCGTGTATACATAATGTGGGGTTCACTACAACTGCTGCATCAGAGGTTGGACCAGGAAAGGAGTACAGAGAGTGTTGACTTTGCCCACAAAGGATGTCCTGACACTGGAATTCTAGAAAGCAAAAATATTGTCTATCTCCTTGCCTCTCTCTCTTTCTCACTGTGCACTCCCTTCCTGCTCCTACGTCTTCTCTCCATAGATTTCAATAGGCAGCTATAATCTCGCAGCTGGCAGTCCATCCTATTTTGACCATGATATATTTAAGTTGTTTTTCACAGTGTACAGTGAGTTCAGAATAAAAAAGGGGGTGTGAGGAGTTTGAGGAGGGAGAGGAAGGTTGCTCATAACTTAAGCATGTTTCCATATGATATATTACAAAATTTTTCATATTCAGTTGTACTATCATTTTATGCAAAGTTTGTTGAAAGGACAGTAATTTTACTATTATAAATCAATTATACTTGGACAGAAGTGTGGCAGATATGCTATTAGGTGTTGAGAATCACTAACTGAAATATAACCATAACTTTGTTTCACATTTTGTTATGATTGCACAGATGCAGTTGAATTTACTGTGTATTTGGAAAGGAAAACTGTACGTGCACTCTACTCAACCATTTTGTCTTACATCATTACCTTGAAAGTGTTGTCTCATGAACAAAACCCTAATCCATATGCCTTATACAGCTCTAATCAGTATATCATCATTATTTTATGGTCTGCATGAAAAAGCAAGTGCTCTGACAGAAGTATAATTGTTGTGTGTTGTTTTTTAATCACTTATTGTAAAAATTAGATGTGTAAAATTGTGGCACAATTTGGAATTGCAGCTCATTTTACTTCATATTTTATCCAATGGCCACAGCAGTTTCACACATACTACCCAGCACTTGTCTAGGGAAATCCATTCTAGACTTTGGATGGGGTCATACGTTCTGCTTCACAGCACATACTGTATATCTAAAGCAAAAAATGCATTTGAACAGAGTCCTAATCAAGCATTTATTATGCAAAGATAATAGTAAATCACACTTTGGGCATTTGGCAAGGCATATTAAATGACAAAAAAAGAAATAGTGGAACCAATAATGAGTAACGGTTTCAGGAGTAGTTTACCGACTGCAATTGTACAATCATCGGAATGAAATGCAGCCAGCATATTCTACATCTGTTACCTTGCATGTGCATACTTCTACATTGGAGGTGTACAAGAAAAGTTTGCACAAATGGTACAGACTTTTTTCTTCCCTAAGATTATGTGCACATGGAATTTGTCCACTACGGCGACAAGCAGTGCAAATTTAATTGTAGAAATGCTGTAGATTTGCAATACATCTAACTTGGATGAAACGCCCAGTGACATTGACAGCATAAATTGACATGCTGCAGATTTAAAGGAAATCTATCACCAGGTTTTTGCTACCCATCCGATAGCAGAATAATCTATAGGGACAAAGACCTTGATTCCAGCAATGTGTCACTTTCTTGACTGCTTGCTGCAGATATGATAAATTCACTGTTCTGCCTGTTGAAGATCTAGCAGTTCTCTGATTGCCCAGCGTTCTATAACCTGCCCACACTACAGATTGACAGCTTTCTGTGTACGCTGTACATAAGCAGAAACCTATGGTGTGAGCAGGGTTATGCAGAACTCAAAAAATATTAGGACAAACTTGTTATTCACTGACTTTTGGGTTTTTCATTCAGTGCCATTGAAATCCAGCCCCTAGCTTTACAGTCAACCTTTACTAAGATTTGAGGAAGTGTGGATCGTCCTAAAGAGATCACTGAGATCCTGTAATAGCAGCCACTATTGCATCAAGTCAGTTCATATAATGTCTTCCATCTTAAATATTCCATGATGAACTGTGAGTGCTATTATTGAAAAATGGAAGAATTTGGAAACTTGTATAGCTTCTATAGATGCAGAGTGACACCGCTGAGTGCTGAGACGTGTAGTGAATAAAAGTTCCAATGACAATCACAGGGGTCTTCTGCGGACCCTGGGTTGTCAAGCCAACTCATTGGCAACCCATGGTCATGTGAAACGGGTGCTGATGGGCGGGGTTTGTGACGCGCTTCCGGCTCGTGCATGTAAAATTCCACTGTCAGAGATTGACAGTGGCATTTAACATGTTAACAGCCGTGGGTGGATCGCGATTCCACCCGCGACTGTTAGGGGCACATGTCAGCTCATGAAAAGATGCGGGCTCATCGCTGGAATCCACATCAAAGGGGGAGACCAGAACAGCAGAGTTAAACTGATTAACTTGAATAATTTTTCCTTTGTTCTCTAGTTCACTTCTGTCCCCTACATATCGTAGTGAATAGGAGTGATTGTGGGAGGGATTATAAAAAAACCAATGTGACAGCAGCGCCTCTCCTTAATATGCTCATCTGCCATACCACTCCCTTTCGAGTCACTGTGGTCAAATAGTCCCCTACTACATTCCAGCTTGACAGTAATCCACTTTGTTTGTGCTCATTACTTCATCTCTGAAAAACACTCCCCTGCCTAACTCTTAGTCATCATATGCTTGAATATGAGATAGATATATAATGCACACACGCTTCTTTCCCATGTCACAGTCTGAGCACGGATTCGGGACTGCTGACCCAAGGTGTACTTATTGCAGGTCTTTTTACCGCTTGGTTTACCACATGGTGCAGATTTTAAAATCCACAGTATGTCAGTTGTGTTAGGGAACTCTTTTTATGTGCGCACACAATGGCATAGTGTGGTACTGACTACAATGACCATCAGAGCTGCCGTGCCTCGCGGAGCGCAGCAGGAGCCAGCGACAGTGATAAGCGTTGACGTCACTCCCTGGTGTGTATGAATAGCAGAAACTTTACTGCTATTCACAGACGCCGGAGACAGATTTGAGGAACGTGGACTACAGTCATGGCCAAAAGTTTTGAGAATGACACAAATATTAATTTTTACAAAGTCTACTGCTTCACTTTTTCTAATGGCAATTTGCATATACTCCAGAATGTTATAAAGAGTGATCAGCTTAACAGCAATTACTTGCAAAGTCAATATTTGGCTAGAAAATGAACTTTATCCCCCAAAACACATTTCAACATCATTGCAGCCCTGCCTTAAAAGGACCAGCTAACCTCTTTTCAGTGATTGCTCCATTAACACAGGTGTGGGTGTTGATGAGGACATGGCTGGAGATCAATCTGTCATGATTAAGTAAGAATGACACCATTGGACACTTTAAAAGGAGGCTGGTGCTTGGCATCATTGTTTCTCTTCTGTTAACCATGGTTATCTCTAAAGAAACACGTGCAGTCATCATTGCAATGCAACAAAATGGCCTAACAGGGAAGAGTATCGCAGCTAGAAAGATTGCACCTCAGTCAACAATCTATCGCATCATCAAGAACTTCAAGGAGAGAGGTTCCATTGTTGCCAAAAAGGCTTCAGGGCGCCCAAGAAAGACCAGCAAGCTCCAGGACCGTCTCTTAACCCCTTCACCCCCAAGGGTGGTTTGCACGTTAATGACCGGGACAATTTTTACAATTCTGACCACTGTCTCTTTATGAGGTTATAACTCCGGAACGCTTCAACGGATCTTCGCGATTCTGAGACTGTTTTCTCGTGACATATTGTACTTCATGTTAGTGGTAAAATTTCTTCCATATAACTTGCGTTTATTTTTGAAAAAAACGCAAATATGGCGAAAATTTTGAAAATTTAGCAATTTTCAAACTTTGAATTTTTATTCCCTTAAAACAGAGAAATATGTCACACAAAATAGTTAAGAAATAACATTTCCCACATGTCTACTTTACATCAGCACAATTTTGGAATCAAAATTTTTTTTTGTTAGGAAGTTATAAGGGTTAAAAGTTGACCAGCGATTTCTCATTTTTACAACAAAATTTACAAAGCCATTTTTTTTAGGGACCACCTCTCATTTGAAGTCACTTTGAGGGGTCTACATGACAGAAAATACCCAAAAGTGACACCATTCTAAAAACTGCACCCCTCAAGGTACTCAAAACCACATTCAAGAAGTTTATTAACCCTTCAGGTGCTTCACAGGAACTAAAGCAACGTGGAAGGAAAAAATGAATATTTAACTTTTTAGCCACAAAAATGATCTTTTACAAACTTTTTTTTTATTTTCACAAGGGTAAAAGGAGAAAATGGACAGATAAGGTTGTTATGCAATTTCTCCTGAGTACGCCAATACCCCATATGTGGGGGAAAACCACTGTTTGGGCACACGGCAGAGCTCGTAAGGGAAGGAGCGCCGTTTGACTTTTTCAAACTAAAATTGGCTGGAGTTGAGATTGGACGCCATGTCGCGCTTGGAGAACCTCTGATGCGCCTAAACAGTGGAAACCCCCCACAAGTGACACCATTTTGGAAACTAGACCCCCTAAGGTACTTATCTAGATCTGTTGTGAGCACTTTGAACCCCCAAGTGTTTCACAAAAGTTTATAATGCCTGGGTGTGAAAAAAAAAAAAAAATTTCCACAAAAATGATTTTTTAGTCCTAAATTTTTGAATTTTCCCAAGGAAATTGGACCCCAAAAGTTGTTGTCCAATTTGTCCTGAGTACGCTGATACCCCATATGTGGGGGTGGAAAACTGTTTGGGCGCACGGCAGGGCTTGGAAAGGAAGTAGTAACGTTTTGGAATGCAGACGTTGATGGGGTCATGTTCCGTTTGCAGTGCCCCAGATGAGCCTAAACAGTGGAAATCCCCCACAAGTGACCCCATTTTGGAAACTAGACCCCCTAAGGAACTTATCTAGATCTTTGGTGAGCACTTTGAACCCCCAAGTGCTTCACACAAGTTTATAATGCCCGGGCATGAAAATAAAAAATCCTATTTTTTTCCCACAAAAATTATCTTTTAGTCACTAATTTTTTATTTTACCAAGGGTATCAGGAGAAATTGGACCACATAAGTTGTTGTCCAATTTGTCCTGAGTACGCTGATGCCCCATATGTGGGGGGGAACCACTGTTTGGGCGCACGGCAGAGCTCGGAAGGAAAGGAGCACCATTTGACTTTTTCCAACCAAAATTGGCTGGAATTGAGATTGGATGCCATGTTGCATTTGGAGAGCCCCTGATGTGCCTAAACAGTGGAAACCCCCCACAAATGACCCCATTTGGGAAACTAGACCCCCTAGGGAACTTATCTAGATCTTTGGTGAGCAATTTGAACCCTCAAGTGCTTCACACAAGTTTATAACGTAGAGCCGTAAAATTTAAAAATCATATTTTTTCCACAAAAATGATCTTTTCACCCGAATTTTTATTTTTCCAAGGGTAACAAGACTCCAAAAGTTATTGTGCAATTTGTCCTGAGTACACTGATACCCCATATGTGGGGGTATACCACTGTTTGGGTGCATGGCAGAGTTTGGAAGGGAAGGAGCGCCGTCTCACTTTTTCAACGCAGAATTGGCTGGACACCATGTCGTGTTTGGAGAGCTCCTGATCTGCCTAAACAGTGGAAACCCCCCACAAATGACACCATTTTGGAAACTAGACCCCTCAAGGAACTTATCTAGATGTGTGGTGAGAACTTTGAACCCCCAGGTGTTTCACTAAAGTTTATAACGTACAGCCTTAAAATAAAAAATCCTTTTTTTTTTTTACAAAAATGATTTTTTCGCCCCCAATATTTTATTTTCACAAGGGTAACAGAAGAAATTGGAACCCAAAAGTTGTTGTCCAATTTGTCCTGAGTACGCTGATACCCAATATGTAGGAGAAAACTACTGTATGGGTGCACGTCAGGGCTCGGAAGGGAAGTAGTGACGTTTTGGATTGCAGACTTTGATGGAATGGTCTGGGGGCGTCATGTCGCATTTGGAGAGCCCCTTATACGCCTAAACAGTGGAAACCCCCACAAGTGACCCCATTTTGGAAAATAGACCCCACAAGGAACTTATCTAGATGTGTGGTGAGCACTTTGAACCCCGAAGTGCTTCACAGAAGTTTATAACGCACAGCCGTAAAAATAAAAAATCCTTTTTTTTTTTACAAAAATGATTTTTTCGCCCCCAATATTTTATTTTCACAAGGGTAACAGGAGAAATTGGACCCCAAAAGTTGTTGTCCAATTTGTCCTGAGTACGCTGATACCCATATATGTGGAGAAAACTACTGTATGGGCGCATGTCAGGGCTCGGAAAGGGAAGTAGTGACGTTTTGGATTGCAGACTTTGATGGAATGGTCTGGGGGCGTCATGTCGCATTTGGAGAGCCCCTGATGCGCCTAAACAGTGGAAACCCCCCACAAGTGACCCCATTTTGGAAAATAGACCCCACTAGGAACTTACCTAGATGTGTGGTGAGCACTTTGAACCCCGAAGTGCTTCACAGAAGTTTATAACGCACAGCCGTAAAAATAAAAAATCCTTTTTTTTTTTACAAAAATGATTTTTTCGCCCCCAATATTTTATTTTCACAAGGGTAACAGGAGAAATTGGACCCCAAAAGTTGTTGTCCAATTTGTCCTGAGTACGCTGATACCCAATATGTGGGAGAAAACTACTGTATGGGCGCATGTCAGGGCTCGGAAAGGGAAGTAGTGACGTTTTGGATTGCAGACTTTGATGGAATGGTCTGGGGGCGTCATGTCGCATTTGGAGAGCCCCTGATGCGCCTAAACAGTGGAAATCCCCAACAAGTGACCCCATTTTGGAAAATAGACCCCACAAGGAACTTATTTAGATGTGTGGTGAGCGCTATGAAGCCCCAAGTGCTTCACAGAAGTTTATAATGTACAGCCGTAAAAACAAAAAAATCTTATTTTTTTTACAAAAATAATATTTTCGCCCCCAGTTTTTTATTTTCCCAAGGGTAACAGAAGAAATAGGACAAATTTCACAATAACTCTTGGGGTCCAGAGTACGCTGATACCCCATATGTGGGGATAAACTACTGTTTGGACGCATGGCAGAGCTCAGAAGTGAAGGAACACCGTTTGACTTTTTCAAAGCAGAATTGGCTGGAATGGAGATCAGACGCCATGTCACATTTGGAGAGCCCCTGATGTGCCTAAACAGCGGAAACCCCCCAATTCTAACTCCAACCCTAACCCCAACACACCCCTAACCCTAGTCCCAACCCTAATCCCAACCCTAACCCTAATCCAAACTCTAACCCTAATCCTAACTTTAGCGCCAACCCTAACCCTAACTTTAGCCGAAACCCTAACCCTAACCCTAATGGGAAAATGGAAATAAATACATTTTTTTTATTTTATTATTTTTCCCTAACTAAGGGGGTGATAAAGGGGGGTTTGATTTACTATTTATAGCGGTTTTTATGATTGGCAGCTGTCACGCTAAAAGACGCTTTTATTGCAAAAAGTAGTTTTTTGCATCGCCACATTTTGAGAGCTATAATTTTTGCATATTTTGGCCCACAGAGTCATGTGAGGTCTTAATTTTTGCGGGACGAGGTGACGCTTTTATTGGTACCATTTTTGAGCACGTGACATTTTTTGATCGCTTTTTATTTCGATTTTTGGGAGGTTAGAATGAACAAAAATCAGCAATTCATGAATTTCTTTTGGGTGAGGCGTTTTTATTGTTCCGCGTGTGGTAAAATTGATAAAGCAGTTTTATTCTTCGGGTCAGTACGATTATGGCGATACCTCATTTATATCATTTTTTTATGTTTTCGCGCTTTTATAGAATAAAAACAATTTTATATAAAAAAATAATTATTTTTGCATCGCTTTATTCTGCGAGCTATAACTTTTTTATTTTTTCGCTGATGATGCTGTATGGCGGCTCGTTTTTTGCGGGACAAGATGACATTTTCAGCGGTACCATGTTTATTTATATCCGTCTTTTTGATCGCGTGTTATTCCACTTTTTGTTCAGCGGTATGATGATAAAGCACTGATTTTTTGCTTCGTTTTTATTTTTTATTTTTTAAGGGGTTCACAAAAGGGGTTAACTAGTGGGACATTTTTATAGGGGGGGTCGTTACGGACACGGCGATACCATATATGTGTACTTTTATTGTTTTATTTTTTTTATTTACAATAAGTAATGAATTTATTGGGGAATATTTTTTTTTTTTTTTTTTTTTTTTTTGGATTTTTTTTTACACATGTTTATTTTTACTTTTTTTACTTTTTTACTTTGTCCCAGGGTGGGACATCACTGTATTTCATCAGATCGCTGGTGTGACAGTGTGCACAGCACTCTGTCACACCAGCGATCGCTCAGGCAGTGCAGCAGGCTTCTCAGTGCCTGCTCTCGGCAGGCACTGAGGAAGCCGCCTCCCTCCAGGACCCCAGCGCCATCTTGGATCCGGGTCCTGGGAGGGAGGAAGCCCTCAGAGCAGCGCGATCACATCGCGCTGGTCTGAGGGTCTCAGGGGGGCGCGCAGGGAGCCCCCACACTGCGCGATCCTCCCCTGTGCCCCCAGTACACCGCGATCATGTTTGATCGCGGTGTGCAAGGGGTTAATGTGCCGGGAGCGGTCCGTGACCGCTCCTGACACACAGTCACGGGTGTCAGCTGTGATAATCAGCTGACACCCGGCGGCGATTAGCTGCGCTCCCTCGGGGAGCGCAGCTAATCGCCTATGACGTACTATCCCGTCCATGGTCAGAATGGCACGGGTTTTATGGACGGGATAGTACGTCTAATGTCAGAGAGGGGTTAAAAGTGTTTCAGCTGCGGGATCGGGCTACCAGCAGTGCAGAGCTTGCTCAGGAATGGCAGCAGGCAGGTGTGAGTGCATCTGCATGCCCTGTGAGGCGGAGACTCTTGGAGCAAGGCCTGGTCTCAAGGAGGGCAGCAAAGAAGCCACTTCTCTCCAGAAAAAACATCATGGACAGACTGATATTCTGCAAAAGGTACAGGCAGTGGACTGCTGAGGACTGGGGTAAAGTTATTTTCTCTGATGAATCCAATTTTCGATTGTTTGGGACATCAGGAAAACGCCTCATTCGGAGAAGACAAGGTGAGCGCTACCACCAGTCTTGTCTCATGCCAACTGTTAAGCATCCTGAAACCATTCATGTGTGGGGTTGCTTCTCAGCCAAGGGAATAGGCTCTCTCACAGTCTTGCCTAAAAACACAGCCATGAATAAAGAATGGTACCAGAATGTCCTCCAAGAGCAACTTCTCCCAACCTTCCAAGAGCAGTTTGGCGATCAACAATGCCTTTTCCAGCATGATGGATCACCTTGCCATAAAGCAAAGGTGATAACTAAATGGCTCAGGGAACAAAACATAGAGATTTTGGGTCCATGGCCTGGAAACTCCCCAGATCTTAATCCCATTGAGAACTTGTGGTCAATCATCAAGAGACGGGTGGACAAACAAAAACCTAAAAATTCTGACTAAATTAAAGCATTGATTGTGCAAGAATGGACTGCTATCAGTCAGGATTTGGTCCAGAAGTTGATTGAGATCATGCCACGGAGAATTGCAGAGGTCCTGAAGAAGAAGGGTCAACACTGCAAATATTGACTTGCTGCATAAACTCATTCTAACTGTCAATATAAGCTTTTGTTAAGGTACTGCCACACTAAACAATCCCGCTAGCGATCACGATAACGACGCATACTAATGCGATCGCTAGCGGGATTGTTTCTATATCGCTAAATGCTGCCACATTTAGCGATATAGTTAACGACGCTATCGCCGTTAGCGATCTTCTTAACGACTTTAGCGGTACAAAAGTACCGCTAAATCGCTAAGAAAAGGTGCCACACAGCGATTAAATACTTACCCAGCGGGAGCGCCGACGAGAAAATAGGGTCCGGAGCGATTCCAGCGACGAGCGAGATCACAGCAGGAAGCTCGTCGCTGGAAGCTGCCGCACTGAACAATATCGCTAACGGGATCGCTAAATAGTGACGTTTTTTAGCGATCCCGTTAGCGATATTGTTTAGTGTGGCATACCCTTTACTCATATGTTTGCAATTATTATATTTATGTCTGTGATAAAAACATCTGTCAAACACACATAAAAACCAGAGGGCAGCAGATCATGTGAAAATATAATATTTGTGTCATTCTCAAAACTTTTGGCCATGACTGTACATTGGACCTGCGTGGCAACATTTTGGGTAATAAATTGGTGAACGAGGGAGTGTCTTGTGTAGCCCAGCTGCGCTCTGGAGCCACATGTTACCCTGGAGGATGTACAAAAGGTAACCCACGAAACAAACCTGATATGCATTCACACCACACATTTCCCTGGTGCCACCAGAGGGAGCCCTTGGAGAGTACCTAGGTATATAAGGGTAGTGGAGGATATAGCAGCAGATTAGTTGTTGAGCTCAGAGAGAGAGAGAGTTCAGTCACCTGAGTCTGAGAGAGAGATCAGATCAGACAGTTGGAGAGAGCTTGTCAGGCAGTCTAGCTGTGAGTGGGCTAGCTGTTGGCTTGATAGCAGAAGAGTGAAGACGGAACTGACACCTATTGCTACATGTGCTTATGTTAAAGGTTTTAGTAGGACGAAAGGCAAGTGGAAGATTTGAGAGAGCGTCAGAGGTTGAAACAGCATTGATCGCTTACCTCTGCTCTGCACTACCGGACACCGGGTCTGAGCTTGCTAGCATCTTCAGGACTAGTAGGAGAAACCGGATACCCTGTGGGACTACAGGTCGCAGGGGCCCTACAGTGCTGATATGTAACCGGGGTCAGGAAGAACAGGAGTCTGGTCAGTGCTACCATTAGAGACTTAGTTCTGTCCAAAAGAAGGCCTCACCACAAGATCAGCCGGGCGTATATGAAGAAGGCAGAGTTAGACTTTGCTCCATGCAAGTCAGAAACTCACACACATAAAGAAGTAAGGAGGCCCTACACCTACTCAGTGGGATTACTGGATGTGCATCCTCCACCCTGACAGCTTCCCGGGACGTGCCTGCATCTACCATCAGTAAAGGTACAGAAAGAGACTTTCTTGTGTGTGTCTGCCTTATTGATCCTGCACCCCTACACCGCCATATACCCTGAGGGATCAGTCTTGCCTGTGGGAGACTTAACACCTTGCTGCCCAGTAACAACCCCTCAGAGGATCTACCCTGCAGCGCTGGTCACCCTGACCAAGAACCACAGATGGCGTCACAAACATTTCTACAAACCTATAATCCCCTGTAAATATCCCCCTTTTCAGTGAGTGCCCAGGGCCACGGACCGAGCTGTGCTACCCGTGACATCCCCCATTGAAGTGAACGGGCTCGGTGCCGAGTACCCCACAGGCCCTGGCCGAGCGACTCAGTCTCTTGTGTTTATTTCTGTCTTTTTATGTTTTTCAGATAGCCTTTTCTGGACTACTTCAGATTCGGACTTGCACGGGATTTTTTTCCTTAAATAAATTGGTGAACAAAGGATAGTGAGGGAGAGTCTTTATTCAAATAAAGGCAGACACTTCTCCATTACTAACCCCAGAGGTTGATGGAAGATGTGATTTTTCACAAATCACAGCTGTCATCAACCCCAACTACCATTATCACGATTGCCACCGCACCAGGGAAATCGGAAAGAGCTGGACAAGGCACCAGAATTGGCGCATCTAATGTAATACTTTGATTCTGGGGCAGCTGCGGGGCTTATATTTTTAAGCTGTGAAGGGCCCAATAACCATGGACTGCAGGTGTCTGCTTTACCTTGGCTGGTTATCAAAAATAGGGAGGACCCAAGTCATTTTTTTCAATTATTTATTAGGTTAATACAAGTACAGTAAACTACACACGCACAACACAAGTTATATATCTTATGGATATCTATCTACCCCTTTTCTATCTATATATTTGCACATCTATTGTGACATACTAAAGACAGACCATGAGTCAAAAAAGCATAAAAAACGCAAGGAAAAATGCAAATGAGCTGAGGTGCGGGATTCATGTGGAAATTCAGCTGTGTGAAAGCCTGAACAAACACCGATTGTCGGAATGTACACTAACAGCCGGGACAGGGACTCGATCACGGCACTCGAGCACCAGCGATACTCAATCGAGTAACGAGCATACCCAAGCACCCGATGCTCGATTGAGTATCGAGCAGTGGCGAGCATGCTTGCTCATCACATTTTGCTCAGCCACACTTTACATACAGCTTCTGAATATTCACTTCACTCATTAACTGCAGGGAAGTGCTAGAAGTCCTCACACCTAACTTATTTCAGTCAGCTGGATGAGATCAGGACGGCTGACATTCAGGTGGATCAACTCCAATAGTATACTCCGGCACACAAAAGACGGTAGAATGCTTGAGAATGCAAAAATAGTCAATATTTATTTCAAACAGTGAAAGCTCATTAAAGAAAATAATATCCAACCGACGTTCATGAATATAGGTTCGTATACACAACGTTTCGGCATAAGATGCCTTTTTCAAGTGGTACCTTTTTACTTATAACGTGAGGATATATATCAGGACAGCTTCAAATGGCTAGTACGGCGATGACATCACCGCCGTACTAGCCATTTGAAGCTGTCCTGATATATATCCTCACGTTATAAGTAAAAAGGTACCACTTGAAAAAGGCATCTTATGCCGAAACGTTGCGTATACGTACCTATATTCATGAACGTCGGTTGGATATTATTTTCTTTAATGAGCTTTCACTGTTTGAAATAAATATTGACTATTTTTGCATTCTCAAGCATTCTACCGTCTTTTGTGTGCCGGAGTATACTATTGGAGTTATTTGTTTTGTTCTCCTGAGCACCTACATATTTGGTGAGCATCCCCTTTATACTCTTCCATTCAGGTGGATCAAACCTGCATGGCTAATTGAAAGGGAGAGGGAAATGTGCATGTTTGGCCTCTAGAAAGGGCTAGATGGACCGACATATATACTAGTAATGCTATCACTAGGAGGCGCCATACTGACCTGTTTTGAATGAGGCATAATTTGCAATAGGTTTAATTTACAAAAGCATTTCTTTACATGCTTTCTACATAATTACCTATATATTCTATGGTGGCACAACTCCTTTAAGGTTTTTGACATTCATAGTAATTATTATTATTATTTATATAGCGCAATTAATTCCATGGTGCTGTACATGAGAAGGGGTTACATACAAAGTTATGCATATAATTTACAGTAAACAAATTTACAATGACAGACTGGTACAGAGGGGAGAGGACCCTGTCCTTGCGGACTTACATTCTATGGGATAATGGGGAAGAAACAGAAGGTCGGGGTGCGGCAGCTCTGGTGGTGGTGGCGGCGAAGCAGCAGCTCTGGTGGGGTCGGCGTGGCGGCACCTCTGGTGGTGGCAGCAGCTCTGGTGGTGCCAGCAGCTCGGGTGATGGTGGCGAGGCAGCAGCTCGGGTGGTGGCGGCGAGGCTAAAGCTCGGGTGGTGGCGGTGAGGCGGAATAGTTATTGCAGGCTGTAGGCTTTCCTGAAGAGATGGGTTTTCAGGTTCCGTCTGAAGGATCCAAGGGTGGTGGATAATTGTACATGTTGAGGCGTGGAATTCCAGAGGATGAGGTATATTCGGGAGAAACCTTGGAGGCGGTTGTGTGAGGAACGAATAAGTGTGGAGGATAGTAGGAGGTCTTGGGAGGATCGAAGATTACGTGAAGGAAGATATTGGGAGATTAGTTCAGACATATAGGGAGGGGACAGGTTGTGGACGCCTTTGTAGGTCAGTGTTAGTAGGTTAAACTGGATTAGTTGGGAATTGGGAGCCAGTGGAGGGATTTGCAGAGGGGAGAAGCAGGGGAGTAGCGAGGGGAGAGGTGGATTAGTCGGGCAGCAGAGTTGAGGACAGACTGGAGTGGTGCAAGAGAGTTGATGGGGAGGCCACAGAGGAGGGTGTTGCAGTAATCAAGGCAGGAGATGTTGAGGTCATGCACAAGAGTTTTATTAGATTGAGGGCTGAGGAAGGGACGGATTCCGGAAATGTTTTTAAGTTGGAGGTGACAGGATGTGGCAAGAGTTTGGATGTGTGAATTGAAGGACAGGGCAGAGTCGAGAGATACTCCGAGGCAGCGGATTTCAGGTGCGGGAGAGATCGTGATGTAATTTACCATAATAGATCGGGTAGGGAAGATACGTGAGATGGAGGAAAGATGATGAGTTCGGTTTTGTCTACATTGAGTTTTAGGAAGCGAGAGGTGAAGGAGGATATGGCTGATAGACACTTCGGGACTCTGGACAGCAAAGAGGTGACATCTGGGCCAGAGAGATAGATCTGAGTATCATCCGCATACAGGTGGTACTGGAAGCCATGGGACTTTATGAATTGTCCTAGGCCAAGGGTATAGATGGAAAAAAGTAGGGGCCCCAGGACAGAGCCTTGAAGGACTCCAACAGAGAGAGGGCGGGATGAGGAGGTAGAGTGGGAGTGGGAGACGCTAAATGTGCGGTCGGAAAGGTAAGTGGCGATCCAGGACAGGGCAAGGTCTTTGATGCCATGGGAAGAAAGAATCTGTAGCAGTAGGCTGTGGTCGACTGTGTCAAAGGCATAGGATAGGTCAAGGAGGAGGAGGATGGAGAACTGTCTGTTAGCTTTGGCTGTAAGTCATTAGTAATTTTGGTCAGGGCAGTTTCAGTGGAGTGGTGGGGGCGGAAGCCAGATTGGAGTTTGTCAAGGAGAGAGTTAGATGAGAGGTGGGAGGAAAGTTGAGCGTGTACATGCTGCTCAAGGAGTTTGGAAGCAAACGGGAGCAATGATATTGGGCGATAGCTGGGCATAGCAGTTGGGTCAAGGTTTGTTTTTTTGAGGATGGGTGTGATGGTGGCATGTTTGAAGGCAGAGGGAAAGGTACCAGAAGATAGCGATAGGTTGAAGAGATGGGTTAGGGCTGGGATGAGGGTGTTATTGAGGTTGAGGAGCAGGTGGGAAGGGATGGGGTCAAGTGCATAGGTGGTGAGGTGTGATTTTAAAAGATGAGTAAGCTCTCCTTCAGTGATGTTGGAGAGGGAGGTTAGTAGGGAAGGGCACAGGTCTAGTATATGGAGTGGTTGGGGTGGTGGAACAGTAAAGGTTTGCCTTGTTTGGTCGATCTTATTTTTGAAGTAGGTGGCAAAGACCTCGGCAGAGATGAGGGGAGTTGGAGGTGGCAGTGGTGTGCGGAGGCGAGTTGAATGTGCTGAACAGTTGTTTTGGGTTGTAGGATAATGAAGATACAAGGTTTGCGAAATAGGTCTGTTTAGCAGAGGTGAGGGCTATTTTGAAGGCAAGTGTAGCTTGTTTGAAAGCAGTGAAGTCGTCTGGCAGGCGTGTTTTCTTCGAATGCTGCTCCGCGACCCTGGATGATTGTCGAAGTTTTTTGGTGAGATTGTTGTGCCAGGGTTGCCTATTGATTCGTCGCACTTTGCCGTGCGTGAGAGGGGCTACTGAGTCTATGGCAGATGTGAGGGTGGTGTTATAGAAAGCGGTGGAGCTGTCTGTGTCGTGGAGTGAAGATATGGAGGACAGAGGTAGAAGAGAGTCTGTGAATGTCTAGGTGTGCGAGGTTTCTGCGAGGATGTGCCAGTGGCTGAACATAGGGGGCAGGTGAAGAGGAGAGGGATGAGAAGGTGAGTAGGTGGTGGTCTGATAGGGGAAGGGGAGAGATTGTGAGATTAGATAGGGAACAGAGGCGGGTAAAGATGAGGTCTAATGTATGTCCGTCTGTGTGGGTGGCTGTGGAGGACCACTAAGTCCAAAGGATGAAGTAAGTGACAGGAGTTTGGAGGCTGCTGGCTGGCGGGTGTCAGTAGGGATATTAAAGTCACCCATGATGATGGTGGGGATGTCAGCAGAGAGAAAGTGAAGAAGCAAGCTGGAGAATTGGTCAATGAAGGCAGTGGCTGAGCCCGGTGGTCGGTATATGACGGCCATTTGGAGATTAGAGGGAGAGTAGATACGGACCGAGTGGACCTCATGAGGATGATTGAGGGTGGGGGTTGGATAGGGTTGAAGGAGCAGTTATTAGAAAGAAGGAAACCAACGCCTCCACCATGTCTGTTGCCAGAGCGAGGAGTGTGGGTAAAGTGGAGGCCGTGTCATTATTATAGTGATTATATTTGTCTATAATGCTGAGAGATAAAGTATATCTGTTTACTCAAATATATGTCAATCCATAGGGTCTGATATAGAATTATTGTTACCAAGATACATACTAATAATTGTATTAGGTATTACAGGTGAGAGAACACACTGAGGTGATCTGTCTTGATATATCTTTTCCGCAGACTGTTCATTATGTACTTTTTTGCTTAAAATTTGAATAAACTATTTGAATACCACAAAAAATATCTTTCTCTCTATCTGATCTCTATTTTGGGCTACACTTTCTGTGGCTATTATTGAATTAATACCCGGTTTATAATATTATTCCACAGGATGTGATGGGAGAAATTATTTATCACATGAGGATTTTATAGGTTGTTAGGGCTGCAATGTTGCTGCAATACAGCAGAGCTCAGAAAGCTGCAAAAATGTGTTTGCAAGAATGCAAATTTCATTTCTCCTGTTCTGTGTTAGTTCCTTGTCTCACACTGGTAACTCCCTCCACATGTAAAACAAGCTCTGGAGGCAGAGTTATCTTCCAGGCAGAGTCCTCCCCATAGCCTGGAAGAGGTCATTTATATGAAGTGATAAAGGATGATTTATCAACAACAACACATCTGATATGAGTCATACAGGTAGGACTTTTCAGCATTCTATAACCTGTATGCCCATATTAATAGTGATAGGTCAAATGTGGTGACAGGTTACATGTAAGAACCATGGATATTATGGATATGCACCCGCCATTGCTTATATAGGGAACCTTTATGAAGACACTGTGGCTGGCACTCTAATGTAAGAACTTTAGCACTCTTAGGAGCACTTTCGAGGTCTTTTGTCCATGCCTCCATGGGTCTTAGCTGTTTTGGCAGGAGAGGGCCTTCACATTATCAGACTGGAAGAACTTCATACAGGGTAATTGTGGTTGGCAGTGAGGACAAGTTGTGGGGACATTATTTTGCTTGGTATGCTTTGGCTCTCTAAAAGCTTGTCCAACCTAAGCATTTGTAGCCTTATTCATTCAACATCTTTAATAAATGACATACAGTGTTATGACACCATATAGGTAAGACATATTAACAGTTTTGCAAACAAAAATAAGTTAATTTCCAATATTCCTTTGTCAACGATGTCAGTGGATTTTGAAGTAGATACCTGCATGTAATTACAAAAACTTGCTGTGATCAATGCTGGAGCGCCATCTAGTGGATAATACCAATATCACACATGTCTAAGGACTTGTCTAAGAAAATTAGGCTTTTTTGCTTGTGGCTTTAGTAGTGCTCTGCATTGTCCACAGATAAGACCATCGTATTGATTTACCATCAATTCACTAATTTATATTAAACTTCCACAGTGGAGATATGACTTTCTCATCCTGCTGAGATAAAGCATAGAGTGAATGTCCAGTCAGTTTTCAAATCAAAAGATATATAATGTTAAAGTAATTAAGGGAAAGTATTTATATACTGTATGAAGGCTTAACCAAATTGGGCTTCATGTTAGCATTAACATATGCAACACAAGTCTTCTACGCTTCCAGTCATATAATTCAAGCCTTAAGGGGAATCTATCACAAGATTTCTGAGCGCAGCATGAGGTAGGTGCAGAGACTTTGATTCCAGCGATGCATCACTTACTGGCTGCTTAGTGTAGCTTTCATAAAATCACAGTTTTATCAGAAGATTATCAGATTATCAATAGAGGACTAGTCAATCTGCTGTCATATAATCATCCACACTCATGAGCTCTGTATAACTACACCCCCACCACTGATTGGAAGTTTTCTGCCTATGCACAGAGCACAAAGAAAGATGTCAATAAGTGGTGTGGGCGGGGTAATACAGAGCTCAGTATTCAGAGACCTGCATGATCAGCAGCAGATAAAAGTGATTTTATCAAAACTGCAGCAATTGGTACGGTAATTGACAAATCTTTGTAATCAGGATCTCTGCCTCTACATCATGCTGCTCACAAATGGGGTAGCAAAAATACTGGTTACTGAGTCCCTTTAAATACATGGCCTCTTTGGATGATAACTTACAAAAATGTACATAAATACCCTTTTACCGCCTGGAAACACAGAAATTATTTTGTTTTTCTTTCATTTTTTCATATACGTCACAACTTTACTTTTCTGTCAACTAAGCAGTGTAATGATATCGAATCCCAGTACTTATAAATGTAATATATAAAAAATGTCAGTGTACAAATATTGCAAATAAGGGCAGGAGCAGATGACGTTTTCTCCACATCTGAAAAATATCGGTCCGATTATGTTCAGAGTTTGATCAACGTGTGAGAGAATTTGCTCGGAGATGGAGAAAAAAAAAAGTTTCTCCACCTTTTCTATATATGTCATCGCAGTACGACCTGATTTTTCCCACAGATGCTTAGAGTTGAATGGGCGAGTGCCTTCCGATTCCTGGAGGCAAGTCGTGCAAGGCTGTGATATTTTCTCTTGGACAGACATTGTTCAGAGGAAAGAAATCAGATATGTGCGCAGCCCATAGAATAACACAGGGACAAGTGCCATCCCTCTAAATGACAGCTAGCACTCGTCTGAGTTATAGGGTCACCTGCACAAGCCCTAGGCAGACATGTTTAGTAGTAATGCCACAGTAGAAACTTTTCAAATAACCTGGAATTTCACAGCTTTTCTTTTAGGATTTGCTTGGGAACTCTGCAGCTCCTTTAGTGTTACCTTTGGTCTCTGTGCAGCCTCTCTAATTAATGCCCTTCTTGCACGGATGAAAGTTTTGGTGGGCCGCCCTCTCTGCTGTATGTTGAGGCACCATGTTCTTTCTATATGATGATGGATTTGATTGTCCTCCGACACTTAGATGGCACGCGGGGACTTCCTTTCAGTAAGCATGTTACTTATGAAGGTAATTGTTTCGCCAGACATTTTTAGAGGATTCATAGTGAAAGGAGTGAATACATACGCACATGCCAATTTTTAGTTATTTGATCCCATAAATTAAATTGTTGCCTATATTTTTCTCACTTCACCAACTTAGACTATTTAGTGCTGATGCATCATACACAAATCGGATCACAAAAATATTTAACCACAGGTAGTAATGTAACAAAATAGGGAAAAAGCCAAGGGGGTCAATACTTTTGCAAGCCTCAGTAGACCATAGAATCCAAAGTTAGAGAGGACGACTCATCAAACATAGATAAATGGGTTTATGAAGCAAATGGTGTCAAGACATGCTACTTTAAAGCCTAACTGTATTTTTTCCCATATTAACCCCTTTTGGACTGGGCATTTTTTCATTTTTGCATTTTCAGTTTCACTTCTCCCCTCTTTCATACTTTTTTTCACTCCACATAGCCATATAAAGGCTTGCTTTCTCGGGAGGAGTTTTATGATTGAATGACACCATACATTTTACAATATAATGTACTGGAAAACGGTGAAAAAATTCCAACTAAGGTGAAATTGAGAATAAAACACTTTTACCCATTTGTTTCCTGGGTTTTGTTTTTTTATGCTGTTCACTGCTCAGTAAAAATTACCTGGAAATATGAATCTCTTGGTCAGTAAGAGTATGATACCAAAATGACATTTTTTTTTATTATTAAGTGGTGAAAAAAATTGGAAATTCGTAAAAAAAATTGTTTCCCTATTCTCTAAGAAAGTAACGCCTTCATTTTTTGGTCGATAGGGCTGTGTGAGGGCTTGCGTTTTGCAGGGTGACCTGACATTTTTATCGATACCATTTTGGGGTCAATATGACATTTTGATTGCTTCTTATTGCAATTCAAGTGTTCCAATTTTTTTCATCAGTTTTTACAAACTGGGTTAATTTTATATTTTGATAGATGGATGTACCATATCATATATGTTTATTGTTTGCGGTTTTTTCACATATTTATTTTAATGGCGAAAAGGTGATCCTAATTTTTATATTTTTTAAAATTGTATTTTATCTTGTAGACTCTTAAGGGTATGCCACACTAAACAATATCGCTAACGGGATCGCTAAAAAACGTCACTATTTAGCGATCCCGTTAGCGATATTGTTCAGTGCGGCAGCTTCCAGCGACGAGCTTCCTGCTGTGATCTCGCTCGTCGCTGGAATCGTTCCGGACCCTATTTTCTCGTCGGCGCTCCCGCTGGGTAAGTATCTAATCGCTGTGTGGCACCTTTTCTTAGCGATTTAGCGGTACTTTTGTACCGCTAAAGTCGTTAAGAAGATCGCTAACGGCGATAGCGTCGTTAACTATATCGCTAAATGTGGCCGCATTTAGCGATATAGAAACGATCCCGCTAGCGATCTCATTAGTATGCAACGCTAACGAGATCGCTAGCGGGATAGCTTAGTGTGGCAGTACCTTTAGGAGACTTGAACCTGCTTGCTTCTGCTATATACAGCGATACTACAGTATTGCTCTGCATAGCACAAATCACAGTCTCCTATGAATGCCAGCCAAAGCTGGTAATCATAAGTGAAACATAACAGGCATGAGGGTCTTCAGCAGGCCCCCCGACTGTCATGGCAACCCATCAGCTTCAATGTTGTGTATGTCTGTGGGGATGGGCAGTTAGAACAACTTGGACTGCGTGTTGTAAATGCCATTGTCAGAGAACGACAGCGGCATATAACAGGTTAATAGTCACAGGCGGTGCTCCACTTGTGGCTGTTAGAGGCAGATGACTGAAAAAAGTGTCATCATCTGCTCAATACGTTCAACCACTCCTGAAGAACAAAGTACCTGCAAGGTGCTCATACTTAAAGGGTTAAAGTCACAGCATTGAACAAATACCAGGTCAATTGGTACAATGTCCAATTTTTCTGCAAATGTAAGATAAACTTTCTAGGTTCATTAGTTCTGAATTAAACTTAAACTGGAAAATAATATACACTAAACCACACATAGTAATATCTTAGGTTGTTTTAACTTTTGTTTCATGTGAACAAGTCCATCTGTAAAATATTCTGTAAACGACTTTTTCTTTATTTTTTTTATTACTTATTTTTGCATTCTCAGTGGCCCCAACATTGTTAGTTTCCAGATCAGTAGTCCTAATCACTGCTCTCACTTTCCCAGCTTATGTGCTTGCTCAAAGGTCGTTATCTCTATATGTAAATAGGTGGCTCAGTGGATAGCACTGTAGCCTTGCAGCGCTGGAGTCCTGAGTTCAAATCCCACCAAGGACAACATCTGCAAGGAGTTTGTATGTTCTCCCCGTGTTTGTGTGTGCTTCCTCCGCTTTCCTCCCACATTCCAAAGACATACTGATAGGGAATCTAGATTGTGAGCCCCATCGGGGACAGCGATGATAAGGTGTGCAAACTGTAGAGCGCTGCGGAGAATGTTGGCGCTCCATAAATAAAAAGATAATTATTAATATTATGGTGATAACAGTGTAGGCTTCAGTATAATAACAGAATGTTAATTTTACACAGTAGCAGCAGATGCCATGACCAGAACTGTTAGTCAAGGAGAAATGAACACCCCCTTAGCAACCAGAAAGTAAGGAGACTGCAGAGCTGTGTTCTGCTCAGGACACAACTTGAGAATATCCCTTTAAAAGGGAATCTGAGAGCAGTATAATATAGAGACAGAGACTCTGATTCCAGCAATGTGCCACTTACTAGGCTGCTTGCTGTAGTTTTGAAAAAAATCAGTTTTTTTATCAATAGGACATTATTACTAAAGGACTAATACAATGTAATTCTCCATTAGTCAGGGGCTGTGTTTAATCCCACTGACTGGCAGCTTTCTGCCTATGCAGAGTGTATAAAAAATCTTTCGATTAGTGGCCAGGGAGGGATTATACAGAGCTCCATTCAGAGAACTGGTAGATCATTGTCTCTGTCTCTACCTCATGCTGCTCTCAAATGGCTTAGCAAAAATCCTGGTGACGGATTGCCTCTAAACAAATTGATTGGGCTTCATATACACTGCATTCCAAATTATTATGTAAAAATTGTTTAGGAGTGATAAGGTAAGAATTTTTTGTTTGTCAGTTAATCTCATTGATGGTGATGTGTGTCAAGGCTCTTTATATCACTGTAAGCAATTGCAGACACCTGTGCTAATTAGTTTGGCAGGTGTGTCCAATGAAAGGCAAGACTACTTAAGAAGGCTGTCCCACATTATTAAGCAGCCTACATTTTCTGCCAAAATGGGAAAGAAAAAGGATGTGTCGGCTGCTGAGAAGCAACAAATTGTGGAGTGTTTAGGTCAAGGCATGACTACAATCAACATTGCCAAGACACTTCATCGTGATCATCGCACAATCAAGAAGTATGTAGCTGATTCACAGTACACACGTGTGCGTGCTGATAAGGGAAAATTGAGGACTCTTTCCTACAGGCAATTACGTCAGGTTAAAAGAGAAGTGGCAAAAAAGCCTTGTCATAGCAGCAGACAAGTTTTTGAAGCTGCTGGTGCCTCCAACGTCCCCCGAACAACAAGATGCAGGGTCCTTCTGAGGTTTGCAGCTGTGCGTAAGCCATCCTGTCGACCTCCTCTATCCACTGCACACAAGCAGAAACGGCTCCAGTGGGCCAAACAATACATGAAGACTGACTTCAAAACTGTTTTGCTCACCGATGAGTGCCGTGCAACGCTCGATGGTCCAGATGGATGGAGTGGAGGATGGCTGGTTGATGGACACCCCATGCAAACATGGCTACGGTGCCAACAAGGAGGAGGTGGAGTAATGTTTTGGGCTGGAATCATGGGGAGAGAGATTGTCGGCCCCTTTAGGATCCCAGAAGGGGTAAAGATGAACTCCATAGTGAATGTTGAGTTTCTCAAACAGTACTTCCTGCCATCGTTCAAGAAGAAGAACCGTGCATTCCGCAGCAAGATCATTTTCATGCATGATAATGCACCGTCTCATGCTGCACATAACACATCTGCATCTCTGGCTGCTATGGGCATAAAAGGAGACAAACTTATGGTGTGGCCCCCATGCTCCCCTGACCTCAACCCCATTGAGAACCTCTGGAGCATCATCAAAAGTAGTGTCTATGAAGGCGGGAGGCAGTTCACATCTAAGCAACAGCTCTGGGAGGGTATTCTGTCCTCATGCAAAACAATTGAAACAGAAACCATCCAAAACCTGACAAATTCAATGGACGAGAGAGTTCAGAAGCTCCTTTCGAACAAGGGGTCCTATGTGCAAATGTAACATCACCTAGAATAAAGTTTTGAGTTGAAAACTGTTTGATTTCAGTTTGTAAGAACCTGCTAATGCTTATAATTTCAAAAATGACCATTTTTTTGTTCTTTATTAAAATGAAAAGGTTGAAAACTCTGCTGTGCATAATAATTTGGAACATGCATTTTGAGTGCAGTTTGAGTGTTTTATTTTTTACAAACTATACTGTTATCATAGGCAGTTTGCACAAAAACCTTTCAATTGTTCTCTAATAGTTATTTGACTGGAAAATTACAATGACAGAAATTCATATAGGTAATTTGGGAAAATCTGAGAAAATATTATTTGCATAATAATTTGGAACACAGTGTAAACACATACAAGGAAAGTATTCTAATCTCCCAATCACAATAATACAAGTCTTAATACATAGCCTCTTTGGATCCTAGCTTAACCCCTTAGTGACCAAGCTAATTTCGAACTTAATGACCAAGACAAATTTAACCCCTTTATTTCATCTGACATACTATTCCGTCCATGTGCCCTGGGACTTAATTCCCAAGGACGGAATAGTACGTCACATGCGGGGGGATTATCACAGCTGACACCCGGCACATTAACCCCTGGCACACCGCGATCAAACATGTTCACAGTGTACCGGGGGCACAGGGAAGCATCGCGCTGGGAGGGGGCTCCCTACACGCTTCCCTGAGACCCTCTGAACAGCGTGATGTATCGTGCTGTTCCGAGGGACACTCCTCTCTGCAGGACCCCGGATCCAAGACGGCCGCGGGGTCCTTCCGGGTCCTGCAGGGAGGCGGCTTCCTCAGTGCCTACTGAGAGCAGGCGCTGAGAAAGCCTCCAGCAGTGCCTGTCACATCGCCGATCTGACAGAGTGCTGTGCACAGTGTCAGATCAGTGATCTGACTGTATACAGTGATATCCCACCCTGGGACAAAGTAAAAAAGTAAAAAAAAAATAAAAATAACGTGTAAAAAAAAATTCATAAATAAAGAAAAAAAAAATATTCCCCAATAAATTCATATCGTCATGTAAATAAAAAAAAAAAAACAATAAAAGTATACATATTTAGTATCGCAGAGTCCGTAACGACCCTTAAAGAAAAAAAAAAAAAAACACGGCAAAAAAACAATGCTTTATCATCATACCGCCGAACAAAAAGTGGAATAACACGCGATCAAAAAGACGGATATAAATAAACATGGTACCGCTGAAAACGTCATCTTGTCCCGCAAAAAACGAGCCGCCACACAGCATCATGAACAAAAAATATAGTTATAGCTCGCAGAATAAAGCGATGCAAAAATAATAATTTTTTTATATATAAATGTTTTTATTGTATAAAAGGGCCAAAACATAAAAAAATATACAAGTGAGGTATCGCTGTAATCGTACTAACCCTAAGAATAAAACTGCATCTATTTTACCACACGCAGAACGGTATAAACGCCCCCCAAAAGAAAATCATGAATTGCTGTTTTTTGCCTCCCAAAAATCGTAATAAAAAGCGATCAAAAAATGTCATGTGCCCAAACATGGTACCAATAAAAACGTCAACTCGTCCCGCAATAAATAAGACCTCACATGACTCTGTGGGCCAAAAAAAGAAAAAATTAGAGCTCTCAAAATTTGGTGATGCAATAACTATTTTTTGCAATAAAAAGCGTCTTTTAGCGTGTGACAGCTGCCAAACATAAAAACCCGCTATAAATAGTAAATAAAGCCCCCCTTTATCACCCCCCTTTAGTTAGGGAAAAATAATAATATTAAAAAAATGTATTTATTTCCATTTTCCCATTAGAGTTAGGGTTGGGGCTAAAGTTAGGGTTAGAGTTGGGGCTAAAGTTAAGGTTGGGATTAGGGTTAGGGGTGTGTTAGGGTTAGGTTTGTGGTTAGGGTTATGATTAGGGTTGGGGGTGTGTTGGGGTTAGGGTTGGAGTTAGAATTGGGTGGTTTTCACTGTTTAGGCACATCAGTTGCTCTCCAAATGTGACTCCAAATTGCTCTCAATTCCAGCCAATTCAGCGTTGAAAAAGTCAAACGGTGCTCCTTCCCTTCTGAGCGCTGCCATGCGCCCAAACAGTAGTTTACCCCCACATATGGGGTATCAGCATACTCAGGAAAAATTGCACAATAACTCTTGGGGTCCAATTTCATCTGTTACCCTTGGGAAAATAAAAAATCGGGGCGAAAATATCATTTTTGTGGAAAAAAATATTATTTTTTATTTTTATGGCTGTACGTTATAAACTTCTGTGAAGCACTTGAGGGTTCAAAGTTCTCACCACACATTTTGATAAGTTCTTTTGGGGTCTAGTTTCCAAAATGGGGTCACTTGTGGGGGGTTTCCACTGTTTAGGCACATCAGGGACTCTGCAAACTGAACATGACACTCAAAGCCAGCATTCCAAAACGTCATTACTTCCTTTCCGAGCCCTGCCGTGCGCCCAAACAGTGTTTTCCTCCCACATATGGGGTATCAGCGTACTCAGGACAAATTAGACAACCCCTTTTGGGATCCAATTTCCTTGTGAAAAATCAAAAACTGGGGACTAAAAAATCATTTTTGTGGAATTTTTTTTTTTTTCACACCCAGGCATTATAAACTTTAGTGAAACACTTGGGGGCTCAAAGTGCTCACCACAGATCTAGTTAAGTTCCTTAGGGGGTCTAGTTTCCAAAATGGTGTCACTTGTGGGGGGTTTCCACTGTTTAGGCACATCAGGGGCTCTCCAAACGCGACATGGTGTCCAATCTCAATTCCAGCCAATTTTGGTTTGAGAAAGTCAAACGGCGCTCCTTCCCTTCCAAGCCGTGCCGTGTGCCCAGACAGTGGTTTCCCCCACATATGGGGTATCGGCGCACTCAGGAGAAATTGCACAACAACTTTTTCTGTCCATTTTCTTTTTTTACCCTTGTTAAAATAAAAAAAATTGTTTGTAAATGATCATTTTTGTGACTAAAAAGTTAAATGCTCATTTTCAGCTCCTGTGAAGCACCTGAAGGGTTAGTAAACTTCTTGAATGTGGTTTTGAGTACCTTGAGGGGTGTAGTTTTTAGAATGGTGTCACTTTTGGGTATTTTCTCAGAATCGCTAAGATCCGTTGAAGAGTTCCAGAGTTATAGCCTCATAAAGAGACAGTGGTCAGAATTGTAAAAATTGGCCTGGTCATTAACCCCTTAGTGACAGAGCCATTTTGCAGCTTAATGACAGGGCCAATTTTTACAATTCTGACCACTGTCACTTTATGAGGTTATAACTCAGGAACGCTTTAACGAATCCCGCTGATTCTGAGATTGTTTTTTCGTGACATATTGTACTTCACGTTAGTGGTAAAATTTCTTTGATATGACTTGTGTTTATTTATGAAAAAAACAGAAATATGGCGAAAATTTTGAAAATTTAACAATTTTCAAACTTTAAATTTTTATGCCCTTAAATCAGAGAGATATGTCACACAAATTTCTTAATAAATAACATTTCCCACATGTCTACTTTACATCAGCACAATTTTGGGACCAAAATTTTTTTTTGTTTACGAAGTTATAAGGGTTAAAAGTTGACCAGCGATTTCTCATTTTTACAACACCATTTTTATTTTAGGGACCACCTCACATTTGAAGTCACTTTGAGGGGTCTATATGATAGAAAATAGCCAAAAGTGACACCATTCTAAAAACTGCACCCCTCAAGGTGCTCAAAACCACATTCAAGAAGTTTATTAACCCTTTACGTGCTTCACAGGAACTGAAGCAATGTGGAAGGAAAAAATTAACATTTAACTTTTTTTGCAAAAACTTTACTTCGGAACCTATTTTTTTTATTTTCACAACTGTTAGGCTGGAGTCACACACAACGTCTAAAAAATCGGTCCGTTTTAGTCGGTCAATAATCGGATAAAAATTTCATGAACATTGATGCGACTGGCATCCGATTTTTTGTAGTTGATGCGATTTTGTAGCATGTACGCTTACGTTTCACATCCGATTACCCACCGACTACCGATTTTTTGTGGCATCATAGCAAAATGGACATTTAACGTTGTGCGATTTAATCGCAACTCACACGTGCGATCCGTTTGTAATCCCACTTTTCATCGCTCCCATAGACTTGCATTGGCGATAGTCGACCCACAATCGGTGACAATCGCAGCATGCTGCGATTGCACTCGCACGTTTAAATCGGACCACAAAAAAATCGGATGATGGGAGCTACTCCATTGATTAATATTGGGTCGACTGCAATGCGATATTTCATCGCATTCTAGTGGTACGATTTAGTCGCCAGTGTGACTCCGGCCTTAAAAGAAAAAATTAACCACAAAATTTGTTGTGCAATTTCTCCTGATTAAGCCGATACCCCATATGTGGGGGTAAACCACTTTTTGGGCGCACGGCAGAGGTTGCAGGGGAAGGAGCAACATTTGACTTTTTCAACGCAGAATTGGCTGGACGCCATGTCGCGTTTGTAGAGGCCCTGATGTGTCTAAACAGTGGAAACCCATCACAAGTGACCCCATTTTGGAAACTAGACCCCCTAAGGAACTTATCTAGATGTGTGGTGAGCACTTTGAACCTCCAAGTGCTTCACAGAAGTTTATAACATAGAACAGTGAAAATAAAAAATCATATTTTTTCCACAAAAACAATCTTTTCACCCCAATTTTTATTTTCCCAAGGGTAACAAGACCCCAAAAGTTTTTGTGCAATTTGTCCTGAGCATGCTGATACCCCATATGTGGGGGTAAACCACTGTTTGGGTGCAAGGCAGAGCTTGGAAGGGAAGGAGCGCCGTTTGACTTTTTCAGCGCAGAATTGGCTGGACGTCATGTCGTGTTTGTAGAGGTCCTGATGTGTCTAAACAGTGGAAACCCCCCACAAGTGACACCATTTTGGAAATTAGACCCCCTAAGGAACTTATCTAGATGTGTGGTGAGCACTTTGAACCCCCAAGTGCTTCACAGAAGTTTATAACATAGAACCGTGAAAATAAAAAAATCATATTTTTTCCACAAAAACGATCTGTTCACCCCAATTTTTATTTTCCCAAGGGTAACAAGACCCCAAAAGTTTTTGTACAACTTGTCCTGAGCATGCCGATACCCCATATGTGGGGGTAAACCACTGTTTTGGCGCACGGCAGGGCTTGGAAGTGAAGGAGCGCCGTTTGACTGTTTCAAACCAAAATTGTCTGGAATTGAAATTGGACGCCATGTCGCGTTTGGAGAGCCCCTGATACGCCTAAACAGTCGAAACCCCCCACAAATCACCCCATTTTGGAAACTAGACCCCTTAAGGAACTTATCTAGATGTGTGGTGAGCACTTTGAACCCCCAAGTGCTTCACAGAAATTAATAAACTTAGAGCCGTGAAAATAAAAAATCATTTTTTTCCTCAAAAATGATTCTTTAGCCCGCTATTTTTTTTATTTTCCCAAGGGTAACAGGAGAAATTGGACCCAAAAAGTTGTTGTGCAATTTTTCCTGAGTACGCTGATACCCCATATGTGGGGTGAAACCACTGTTTGGGCGCATGGGAGTGCTTGGAAGGGAAGGAGCGCCATTTTGTAATGCAGACTTTGATGGAATGTTCTGCGGGCGTCATGTTGTGTTTGCAGAGCCCTTGATGTACCTAAACAGTAGAAACCCCCTGCAAGTGACACCATTTTGGAAACTAGACCCCCCAAGGAGCTTATCTAGATGTGGGGTGAGCACTTTGAACCCCAAAGTGCTTCACAGAAATTTATAAACGCAGAGCCGTGAAAATGAAAAATCATTTTTTTTCTCAAAAATGTTTTTTTTAGCCAGCTATTTTTTATTTTCCCAAGGGTAACAGGAGAAATTAGAACCCCAAAATTGGTGTGCAATTTGTCCTGAGTACGCTGATACCCCATATGTTGGGGTAAACCACTGTTTGGGCGCACGGCAGGGCTCGGAAGGGAGGGAGCGACATTTGACTTTTTGAAAACCACGTCGTGTTTGGAGACCCCCTGATGTGTCTAAACAGTGGAAACCCCCCACAAGTGACCCCATTTTGGAAACTAGACCCCTTAAGGAACTTATCTAGATGTGTGGTGAGCACTTTGAACCCCCAAGTGTTTCACAGAAATTTATAAACGCAGAGCCGTGAAAATGAAAAATCATTTTTTTTCTCAAAAATGTTTTTTTAGCCAGCTATTTTTTATTTTCCCAAGGGTAACAGGAGAAATTAGAACCCCAAAATTGGTGTGCAATTTGTCCTGAGTACGCTGATACCCCATATGTTGGGCAAAAAGATTTGCAGGAACCTGGTCCAGAGTAGACTTGAGTAGTCTATGGACACTGGATAAGAGCTCTGCACACCTCCTCCTACCTACTGCCATCCTTAGTACCTCTTCTGATTACTAGGCCCAACGTGATTTTATTGTTGGAGTGTGACACATACATGACTTCGAGCCTGGAATACTAATTAAGAGAGATGCCACCAGACAGGAAGAGGCATATCTTCCACTCCTGTGCTCTATGAATTAAGACAGGGATATATAGGCTTTAGTAAATGTCCCCCTTACTGTTTAAATTAAAGACATTGAATTTAAAGAGAGCCTGTCATGGGCCCAAACACTATTAACCTGCAGACACAGGATTATTGTGCAGTTCAAGAGTATTCCAAAGCCATGCAGGCTCAATACTGACAGCATGGCTACAAGGTAGGAAACAAACTTTATTCCTCCAGCTTTCAGTCATAGACGCGTGTCGGCGCGGCTGCAGTCACCGCTCAGTGAGTAGCAGTTGTAAGTGCGCCCTGGCACATTAACTTACAGCGCAAAGCCGTCGCTCACTCTGTACTGAGTAGTGCCTGAAGCCACGCTGGCACAACCCTATAACTGACAGCCGGAGGAATAAATTTCCTTCCAGTAGCCAGGCTTTCAGTTTGGAGGCCACACAGCTTTGAAATGCTATTAATACCATATCTGCAGGTTAATGGCATTTGGGGAAATGACCGACTCCCTTTCATAAAATAAAATGTGTAATTTTTTTTCTGCAATATATTTTCATGTTTTGGAGATGCATAAGTGTTGAATACTGCACTGCTCAAAAAAATAAAGGGAACACTCAAATAACACATCCTAGCTCTGAATTAATGAAATATACTCATTGAATACTTTGTTGTGTACAAAGTTAAATGTGTTGACATCAAAATCACACAAAAATCATCAATTCAAATCATATTTATTAACCAATGGAGGCCTGGATTTGCAGTCACACACAAAGTTAAAGTGGAATGTAATGTCCTTAAAACAAGTCAAAATGATGCTCAGTAGTGTGTGGCCTCCATGTGCCTGTATGACCTCCCTGTGCCTGTATCACCTCCCTACAAGACCTGGGCATGCTCCTGATTAAGCGGCGGATGGTCTCCTGAGGGATCTCCTCCCAGACCTGGACTAAAGCATCCGCCAACTCCTGGACAGTCTGTGGTGCAACGTGACGTTGGTGAATGGAGCGAGACATGATGTCCCAAATGTGCTCAATTGGATTCAGGTCTGGGGAACGGACGGGCCAGTCCACAGCTTCAATGCCTTCATCTTGCAGGAACTGCTGACACACTCCAGCCACATGAGGTCCTGCATTAGGAGGAACCCAGGGCCATCCGCACCAGCATATGGTCTCACAAGGGGTCTGAGGATCTCATCTCGGTACCTAATGGCAGTCAGGCTACCTCTGACGAGCACATGGAGGGCTGTGCGGCCCTCCAAAGAAATTCCATACCGTTACTGACCCACTGCCAAACTGGTCATGCTGAAATATGTTGCAGGCAGCAGATCGCTCTCCACGGCATCTCCAGACTCTATCACGTCTGTCACATGTGCTCAGTGTGAACCAGCTTTCATCTGTGAAGAGCACAGGGCGCCAGTGGCGAATTTGCCAATCCTGGTGTTCTGTGGCAAATGCCAAGCGTCCTGCACGGTGTTGGGCTGTGAGCACAACCCCCATCTGTGGACGTCGGGCACTCAGACCATCCTCATGGAGTCGGTTTCTAACCGTTTGTGCAGACACATGCACATTTGTGGCTTGCTTGAGGTCATTTTGCAGGACTCTGGCAGTGCTCCTCCTGTTCCTCCTTGCATAAAGGTGGAGGTAGCGGTCCTGCTGCTGGGTTCTTGCTCTCCTACGGTCCCCTCAACATCTCCTGGTGTACTGGCCTGTCTCCTGGTAGCGTCTCCAGCCTCTGGACACTAGGCTGACACAGTAAACCTTCTTGCCACAGCTCACATTGATGTGCCATCCTGGATGAGCTGCACTACCTGAGCCACTTGTGTGAGTTTCAGAATCCGTCTCATCCTACCACAAGTGTGAAAGCACAACCAATGTTCAAAAGAGACCAAAACATCAGCCAGAAAACATTGGTAGTGAGATGTGGTCTGTGGTCCCCACCTGCAGAACCACTCCTTTATTGAGTGTGTCTTGATAATTGCCAATAATTTCTCATGCTGTTCCATTTGCACAACAGCATGTGAAATTGATTGTCAGTCAGTGTTGCTTCCTAAGTGGACAGTTTGATTTCACAGAAGTTTAATTTTCTTGTGTTGTTTAACCCCTCTCTGACATTAGACGTACTATCCCGTCCATAAAACCCGTGCCATTCTGCCCATGGACGGGATAGTACGTCATAGGCGATCAGCTGCGCTCCTGAGGGGAGAGCAGCTAATCGCCGCCGGGTGTCAGCTGATTATCACAGCTGACACCCGTGACTGTGTGTCAGGAGCGGTCACGGACCGCTCCCGGCACATTAACCCCTAGCACACCGCGATCAAACATGATCGCGGTGTACTGGGGGCACAGGGGAGGATCGCGCAGGGTGGGGGCTCCCTGCGCGCCCCCCTGAGACCCTCAGACCAGCGCGATGTGATCGCGCTGTTCTGAGGGCTTCCTCCCTCCCAGGACCCGGATCCAAGATGGCGCCGGGGTCCTGGAGGGAGGCGGCTACCTCAGTGCCTGCCGAGAGCAGGCACTGAGAAGCCTGCATCTATGCCTGTGCGATCGCTGGTGTGACAGAGTGCTGTGCACACTGTCACACCAGCGATCTGATAAAATACTGTGATGTCCCACCCTGGGACAAAGTAAAAAAGTTAAAAAAGTAAAAATAAACATGTGTAAAAAAAAAATCCAAAATAAATAAAAAAAACAAAAAATATTCCCCAATAAATTCATTTCTTCCTGTAAATAAAAAAAACAAAACAATAAAAGTACACATATTTGGTATCGCCGCGTCCGTAACGACCCCCCCTATAAAACTGTCCCACTAGTTAACCCCTTTAGTGACCCCCTTAAAAAAAAAAAAAAAAACGAAGCAAAAAATCAATGCTTTATCATCATACCGCCGAACAAAAAGTGGAATAACGCGCGATCAAAAAGACCGATATAAATAAACATGGTACCGCTGAAAACGTCATCTTGTCCCGCAAAAAACGAGCCGCCATACAGCATCATCAGCGAAAAAATAAAAAAGTTATAGCTCGCAGAATAAAGCGATGCAAAAATAATTATTTTTTATATAAAATTGTTTTTATTCTATAAAAGCGCCAAAACATAAAAAAATGATATAAATAAGGTATCGCCATAATCGTACTGACCCGAAGAATAAAACTGCTTTATCAATTTTACCACACGCGGAACAATAAAAACGCCTCCCCCAAAAGAAATTCATGAATTGCTGATTTTTGTTCATTCTAACCTCCCAAAAATCGAAATAAAAAGCGATCAAAAAATGTCACCTGCTCAAAAATGGTACCAATAAAAACGTCACCTCGTACCGCAAAAAATAAGACCTCACATGACTCTGTGGGCCAAAATATGCAAAAATTATAGCTCTCAAAATGTGGCGATGCAAAAAACTATTTTTGCAATAAAAAGCGTCTTTTAGCGTGACAGCTGCCAATCATAAGAACACGCTATAAATAGTAAATCAAACCCCCCTTTATCACCCCCTTAGTTAGGGAAAAATAATAAAATTAAAGAAATGTATTTATTTCCATTTTCCCATTAGGGTTAGGGTTAAGGTTGCGGCTAAAGTTAGGGTTGGCGCTAAAGTTAGGATTAGGGTTAGGGTTGGGATTAGGGGTGTGTTAGGTTTGTGGTTAGGGTTGGGACTAGGGTTAGGGGTGTGTTGGGGTTAGGGTTGGAGTTAGAATTGGGGGGTTTCCGCTGTTTAGGCACATCAGGGGCTCTCCAAATGTGACATGGCGTCTGATCTCAATTCCAGCCAATTCTGCGTTGAAAAAGTCAAACGGTGCTCCTTGACTTCTGAGCTCTGCCATGCGTCCAAACAGTAGTTTATCCCCACATATGGGGTATCAGCGTACTCTGGACCCCAAGAGTTATTGTGCAATTTGTCCTATTTCTTCTGTTACCCTTGGGAAAATAAAAAACTGGGGGCGAAAATATCATTTTTGTACAAAAAAAAATATTTTTTTGTTTTTACAGCTGTACATTATAAACTTCTGTGAAGCACTTGGGGCTTCATAGCGCTCACCACACACCTAGATAAGTTCCTTGTGGGGTCTATTTTCCAAAATGGGGTCACTTGTTGGGAATTTCCACTGTTTAGGCGCATCAGGGGCTCTCCAAATGCGACATGACGCCCCCAGACCATTCCATCAAAGTCTGCAATCCAAAACGTCACTACTTCCCTTCCGAGCCCCAACGTGTACCCATACAGTAGTTTTCTCCCACATATTGGGTATCAGCGTACTCAGGACAAATTGGACAACAACTTTTGGGGTCCAATTTCTCCTGTTACCCTTGTGAAAATAAAATATTGGGGGCGAAAAAATCATTTTTGTAAAAAAAAAAAGATTTTTTATTTTTACGGCTGTGCGTTATAAACTTCTGTGAAGCACTTCGGGGTTCAAAGTGCTCACCACACATCTAGATAAGTTCCTTGTGGGGTCTATTTGCCAAAATGGGGTCACTTGTGGGGGGTTTCCACTATTTAGGTGCATCAGGGGCTCTCCAAATGTGACATGACGCCCCCAGACCATTCCATCAAAGTCTGCAATCCAAAACGTCACTACTTCCCTTCCGAGCCCCGACGTGTGCCCATACAGTAGTTTTCGCCCACATATTGGGTATCAGTGTACTCAGGACAAATTGGACAACAACTTTTGCGTTCCAATTTCTTCTGTTACCCTTGTGAAAATAAAATATTGGGGCGAAAAAATCATTTTTGTAAAAAAAAAAAAGATTTTTTATTTTACGGCTGTACGTTATAAACTTTAGTGAAACACCTGGGGGTTCAAAGTTCTCACCACACATCTAGATAAGTTCCTTGAGGGGTCTAGTTTCCAAAATGGTGTCATTTATGGGGTTTCCACTGTTTAGGCAGATCAGGAGCTCTCCAAACACGACATGGCGTCCAGCCAATTCTGCGTTGAAAAAGTCAGACGGCGCTCCTTCCCTTCCAAACTCTGCCATGCACCCAAACAGTGGTTTACCCCCACATATGGGGTATCAGCGCACTCAGGACAAATTGCACAATAACTTTTGGAGTCTTGTTACCCTTGGAAAAATAAAAATTGGGGTGAAAAGATCATTTTTGTGGAAAAAATATGATTTTTAAATTTTACGGCTCTACGTTATAAACTTGTGTGAAGCACTTGGGGGTTCAAATTGCTCATCAAAAATCTAGATAAGTTCCTTAGGGGGTCTAGTTTCCCAAATGGGGTCATTTGTGGGGGGTTTCCACTGTTTAGGCACATCAGGGGCTCTCCAAATGCAACATGGCATCCAAACTCAATTCCAGCCAATTTTGGTTGGAAAAAGTCAAATGGTGCTCCTTCCATTCCGAGCTCTGCCGTGCGCCCAAACAGTGGTTCCCCCCCACATATGGGGTATCAGCGTACTCAGGACAAATTGTACAACAACTTATGTGGTCCAATTTCTCCTGTTACCCTTGGGAAAATAAAAAATTAGTGACTAAAAGATAATTTTTGTGGGAAAAAAATAGGATTTTTTATTTTCATGCCCGGGCATTATAAACTTGTGTGAACATGACCCCCATTAACGTCTGCATTCCAAAACGTTACTACTTCCTTTCCAAGCCCTGCCGTGCGCCCAAACAGTTTCCCCCTCCCACATATGGGGTATCAGCGTACTCAGGACAAATTGGACAACAACTTTTGGGGTCCAATTTCCTTGGGAAAATTCAAAAATTTGGGACTAAAAAATCATTTTTGTGGAAAATTGATTTTTTTTTTTTCACACCCAGGCTTTATAAACTTTTGTGAAACACTTGAGGGTTCAAAGTGCTCACAACAGATCTAGATAAGTACCTTAGGGGGTCTAGTTTCCAAAATGGTGTCACTTGTGGGGGGTTTCCACTGTTTAGGCGCATCAGGGGCTCTCCAAACGCGACATGGCATCCAATCTAAATTCCAGCCAATTTTAGTTTGAAAAAGTCAAACGTCGCTCCTTCCCTTACGAGCTCTGCCGTGTGCCCAAACAGTGGTTTTCCCCCACATATGGGGTATTGGCGTACTCAGGAGAAATTGCATAACAACCTTATCTGTCCATTTTCTCCTTTTACCCTTGTGAAAATAAAAAAAAAGTTTGTAAAAGATCATTTTTGTGGCTAAAAAGTAAAATATTCATTTTTTCCTTCCACGTTGCTTTAGTTACTGTGAAGCACCTGAAGGGTTAATAAACTTCTTGAATGTGGTTTTGAGTACCTTGAGGGGTGCAGTTTTTAGAATGGTGTCACTTTTGGGTATTTTCTGCCATATAGACCCCTCAAAGTGACTTCAAATGTGAGGTGGTCCCTAAAAAAAATGGCTTTGTAAATTTTGTTGTAAAAATGAGAAATCGCTGGTCAACTTTTAACCCTTATAACTTCCTAACAAAAAAAAAATTTGGTTCCAAAATTGTGCTGATGTAAAGTAGACATGTGGGAAATGTTATTTCTTAACTATTTTGTGTGATATATTTCTCTGTTTTAAGGGAATAAAAATTCAAAGTTTGAAAATTGCAAAATTTTCAAAATTTTCGCCATATTTGCGTTTTTTTCAAAAATAAACGCAAGTTATATCGAAGAAATTTTACCACTAACATGAAGTACAATATGTCACGAGAAAACAATCTCAGAATCGCGAAGATCCGTTGAAGCGTTCCAGAGTTATAACCTCATAAAGAGACAGTGGTCAGAATTGTAAAAATTGGCCGGTCATTAACGTGCAAACCACCCTTGGGGGTGAAGGGGTTAAGTGTTCCATTTATTTTTTTGAGCAGTGTATATGATGCTCCTACAAGCCAAGATGCTCAGTTAAGGCCCCCATATACATTAGACTGGCCAAAAATCATATACGCAAGGCTTGGACAGATGATTTTGTGGAAGGAAGAATTAGGCTGTTGAATTTCATTGCCTATTGTGATAAGCCATCTCCAGAGATAACTGGCAATGTCTTGCTCCCATCTCCCTATTGGAAATACTTGTATGTTTGTGTATGAGGGAGTTGGAGAAATCACTGTCGCACAACTGCTGTCCAAGGTGTTTGAGCACTTTAGCCGCACTTATAGAACCTGATAAGGAACTATGTTTTAATATGCATTTACCACGTAAACCACTGTTTGGGCGCATGGCAGGGCTCGGAAGGGAGGGAGCGCCATTTGACTTTTTGAACGCCACGTCGTGTTTGGAGACCCCCTGATGTGTCTAAACAGTGGAAACCCCCAAGTGACCCCATTTTGGAAACTAGACCCCTTAAGGAACTTATCTAGATGTGTGGTGAGCACTTTGAACCCCCAAGTGTTTCACAGAAATTTATAAATGCAGAGCTGTGAAAATAAAAAATCATTTTTTTTCTCAAAAATGATTTTTTAGCCAGCTATTTTTTATTTTCCCAAGGGTAACAGGAGAAATTAGAACCCCAAAATTGGTGTGCAATTTGTCCTGAGTACGCTGATACCCCATATGTTGGGGTAAACCACTGTTTGGGCGCACGGCAGGGCTCGGAAGGGAGGGAGTGCCATTTGACTTTTTGAACGCCACGTCGTGTTTGGAGACCCCCTGATGTGCCTAAATAGTGGAAATCCCTCAATTCTAGCTCCAACCCTAACCCCAACACACCCCTAACCCTAATCCCAACCCTAATCCTAACCTAAATCCCAACCCTAATTGTAACCCTAACATTAACTGTAACCCTAACTCTAATTGTAACCCTAACCCTAATTTTAACCCTAACCCTAATTGTAACCCTAACCCTAATTCTAACCCTAATTATAACCCTAACCCTAAGGCTAGGTTCATTTTGCGTTTTACCAGCCCGTTCAACACATGGCGTTGACGGGCTGGTAACGGTATAGCATAACACGATCGCGTTATGCTATACCCACTAGCGCAGAGGAATCAGCAGATGATTCATCTGCGCTAGCGGTGACGGAGCCCAAACGCTGCAGCCAGCGTCCGAGACTCCGTCACTGAATGATGGCACGTCGCAAACGCATGCCGCTTTACGGCATGCGTCGCGATGCGCCCTCAAATGGAGGTGAATGGCAGCGTTAACGGACTGCGTTACACCGCGGTGTAACGCAGTCCGTCTAACGGACTGCCATAACGCAGTATGAACCCAGCTTAACCCTAACCCTAATTATAACCCTAACCCTAATGCTAACCCTAACCCTAATTATAACCCTAACCCTAATTATAACCCTAACCCTAACAGAAAAATGAAAATAAATATAATTTCTATTTTTTATTATATGTCCCTAACTAAGGGGGTGATAAATGGGGGGTAGCCGAGACCCCAGAGAATATTTGCCCATCCCCCCACCAGCACAGCGGCACTTAGCGGCGGGCGCACTGAGCATGCGCCCGCCATGTTCTTCATCGCGCCGGCCCCGGGGGACACCGGAGGGCCCTGGGGCCACATACAGGACATCGGGGGCCACATGGGGGTCCCGGGGACCCTTTTTCTCTGTCCTCTGATGTCCGATGACATCAGAGGACAGAAAAATTAAATGGCACAACTTTTTTTTTTTTTTTTTTTGTTGCGGTCGCCGTTATAGGGTTAATAACGGCGATCGCAACATCGGTGTCGGAAAAAACCGACCCGATTCATGTTCTCTGGGGTCTCGGCCTCTGGGGGGCGCTATTCACTTTTTCCACAGCGCCGTTAATTAACGGCGCTGTGGTTTAAGTACCCTTAATGACCGCCGTTAAAAGGCGTATCGGCGGTCATTAAGGGGTTAACGTGCAAACCACCCTTGGGAGTTAAGGGGTTACGGAATTGTACATTTACACTGAAGGCATCAAAACTATGAATTAACACATGTGGAATTATAGACTTAACAAAAAAGTGTGAAACAACTGAAAATATGTCTTATATTCTAGGTTCTTTAAAGTAGCCACCTTTTGCTTTGATGACTGCTTTGCACACTCTTGGCATTCTCTTGATGAGCTTCAAGAGGTAGGCAACGGGAATGGTTTTCACTTCACAGGTGTGCCCTGTCAGGTTTAATAAGTGGGAATTCTAGCCTTATAAATGGGGTTGGGACCATCAGTTGTGTTGTGCAGAAGTCTGGTGGATACACAGCTGATAGTCCTACTGAATAGACTGTTAGAATTTGTATTATGGCAAGAAAAAAGCAGCTAAGTAAAGAAAAATGAGTGGCCATCATTACTTTAAGAAATGAAGGTCAGTAAGTCCGAAAAATTGGGAAAACTTTGATAGTGTCCCCAAGTGCAGTTACAAAAACCATCAAGCGCTACAAAGAAACTGGCTCACATGAGGACTGCCCAAGGAAAGGAAGACCAAGAGTCACCTTTGCTTCTGAGGATAAGTTTATCCAAGTCACCAGAATCAGAAATCGCAGGTTTACAGCAACTCAGATTAGAGACCAGGTCAATGCCACACACAGTTCTAGCAGCAGACACATCTCTACAACAACTGTTAAGAGGAGACTTTGTGCAGCAGGCCTTCATGGTAAAATAGCTGCTAGGAAACCACTGCTAAGGACAGGCAACAAGCAGAAGAGACTTGTTTGGGCTAAAGAACAAAAGAATGGACATTAGACCAGTGGAAATTTGTACTTTGGTATGATGAGTCCAAATTTGAGATATTTGGTCCCAACCCCATTTATAAGGCAAGAAATCCCACTTATTAAACCTGACAAGGCACACCTGTGAAGTGAAAACCATTTCCGGTGACTACCTCTTGAAGCTCATCAAGAGAATGCCAAGAGTGTGCAAAGCAGTAATCAAAGCAAATGGTGGTTACTTTGAAGAACCTAGAATATAAGACATATTTTCAGTTGTTTCACACTTTTTTGTTAAGTATATAATTCCACATGTGTTAATTCATAGTTTTGATGCCTTCAATGTGAATGCACAATTTTCATAGTCATGAAAATACAGAAAAATCTTTAAATGAGGTGTGTCCAAACTTTTGGTCTGTACTGTATGTTTACTAAATAACCTTATTATTATTACTACCTTCATGCATTTTTGCAATTTATTATATTATTTTCTTATTTTATTTTGGATTTTTTTTTTTTGTGTCTTGTTTTTGGTTTTCTCTGTGTAATGGTCATGTTTTAATATGCATTTATATTTTGCATACACATTAACTTACTTTTCCAGCTCAGATCTAGTTTCTTATTTAGTTTAAAGTGCATTCTGTGCATATAAGGGTGTGACCGCCCTGTTTCTGAGCTGAGAAATCCATCCTGTCTGGCCTATGCTTCAACTGGTGGGTTCAGTCCCTCTGCCCTTGTTCACATTTACGTCACTTGACAAGTGGAAAGGTTTTAATACAAGAGTTAGGACTGTCCCACAAGTGTTGCCATGACGCGGCGGGATGGCTTGTACATTCTTTTGATCAAAATTATGTTTACTAAATACCCTTATTATTACTACCTTCATGCATTTCTTGCAATTTATTTATTTTTTATTTTATTTTGGATATTTGTTTTTTGTGTCTTGTTTTTGGCTTTTTCTGTGTAATGGTCATGTGTTAATATGCATTTACATTTTGCATACACATTAACTTACTTCTAAAATAATTAATAAATAGTATTTCCCATACGTGTACTTTACACCTGCATCATTTTATTTTGTTAGGATGTTAGAGGGGTTAAAAGCTTAGAATCTATTTCTAATTTTTTAAGAAATGTATAAAACCTGCTTCTTTAGGGACCTATTCACATTTAAATAAACTTTGAGGGGCCTATGTTTTGGAAACTCCCCAAAAGTGATACCATTATAAAAACACACCCTTCAAATACTTCAAAACTGCTGTCAGGAAATGTTTTAATCTTTCGGGTGCTACACAGAAGTTAATGCAAAGTAGGATAAAAAATTAAACTTTACCTCTAAAATGTTGCTTTGGCCCCAATTTTTCACTTTTATGAGTGCTAGCATGACGAAATGGACTGCAAAATTTGTTACCCCGTTGTTTTTTTCAAGAGTGCCAATTCCCCACATGTGGTCAGAAACCTCTATTTGAGCAAACAGCACCGCTCAGAAGGGAAGGAACAACATTTGAATTTTGTAATACAAATTTGGCTGAAAGAGATGGCGGGTACCATGTTGCGTTTGCAGGGACCCAAAGGTGACTAAACAGCAAAACCCCCCACAAGTGACCCCATTTTGGAAACTGCACCCCTGAAGGATTTTATCCAGGTGTATAGTGAGCATTTGGAATTTACAGGTACTACATGTTCTCTCCAGATATATGTAATGATGATGGAGAATATGCACAGGGTCTGGATAGGACAAAAATAAAAATAAAAATAAAAAATGGTGAATTCACCATTTTTTATTTTTGTCCTATCCAGACCCTGTGCATATTCTCCATCATCATTACATATATCTGGAGAGAACATCATCCACAGGATTTCTTCTCTTTTGAATCCAGCAATTTCAGTGAGTTTAGCATCTTGCAATTTACCTACAATTTTTTAGATTTATCGTCGTCCTCTAAGTGCTCTTAGGTTTAGCGCGGGGTTTATCCATTATCTTGTCTGAATATTAGTTTTGTATGGGAGTGATCAAGTCCTGGAATAATCAGAAGACCTGAGTTTTCAAGAACATTTTTGGGGTTCACATTCTGGAGTATACAGATGTGGGCATGTGGATGAGAATTTGTATGAATAAGGTCGGGATCACACTTGTGAGTGTGATGCGAGAAACTCGCATCAATACCTGGCACTTCCGCCGGCACTCGGACCGGAGTGTGCGGCTGCATAGAAATACATGCAGCCGCACACTCCGTTCCCGAGTGCCGGCGGCAGTGCCAGGTATTGATGCGAGTATCTCGCATCACACTCACAAGTGTGACCCCGGCCTAATAGTTTGGTATGTGATGAACAAGTCCTGGAATTAATTGTTGAATGGGGTAAAATGTATTTTACTGATACAAATATTCTTTTTATTACTTGTCCAATAAACTTTTCTCTCTACTGGGGCCAACTAAACAGAAAACATAAATATAAAATATTTGAAAAAAATAAAGACCCTATCACACAATTGGGTGTCATTCATGGTAACTTAATAATGGGATGATGTGTGGTAGATCTCAAAACAGTGCTACAAATAGATAAATAATTCCAAATTATGTGGAATTCAAAGAAAGAATAAGCAACATCACTGATTTTTGGTATCCGTGATACTAAGTTTAGCTTTTTTAATTTGTATTATTAAAGGAAATATTACAATTTAAAAATTGTTTTGTGTTGCCATATTCTGAGAGCCATAACTTTTTCATTTTTCAGTTGGTAGAGTTGTATATGGGCTTGTTTTTCCCCGTACGAGCTATAGTTCTGATATATTTTTATTCCATTCTTTTGGGAGGCAATGAGATCAAAAGCCAGATATTCGGCCATTTTAATATATTTTTTGTTTTTTATTTTTTTTGTTCAGACAGCTGCACGAGTAGCAAAACCAAATATGTTTTCTTTTTTTTAGATTTTACTACGTTTAGTAGTTTAGGAAAAGTCGGTTGATTTGACTTTTTATATTTTTGTAATATATTTAAAAAATATTTTCACATTTTTTATTAGCCCCCACAGGAAGATTGATCCTACAAGTGCTTGTACAGTACAGCAAAATTAACAATCTCTTATTACTGTTCTCCAATTACCAACGGCCTAAATGTACTGTCAATGACAGCAGCATCTAAAAGGTTAATATGCTGTTGAGCCCTCTCCAGAAGTGAACATGTGTGTGACGGATTTCACTAAAATGTAAAGGAGTTTGGTTTGTGCTGTACATACTTGGCTCTTGGTGTACATACTGATCAGCCGTAATATCAAATCCAGTGAAAGTGAACATCTTGTCACCATGCCATCTGTCGAGCAGCGGAAATATCAGACTGCAGGTAAACAGCAACAGGATATAGAAAATATGTAAAATAATATCGTTTTATTTATTGCCAAGCTGGTGAAAATATTTTGTCTTCGCACTTCTTATTTCATATATGTAGTTGAAGCATCCCCTGCAAAAAGCAAACTGTGTTTAACATGCATTCTTAAAATTATTTTACTATGAATTGTAGCACATACGACAACATTAAGGGCTACAGTTTTGCTGCACGAAAAACTAATCTTTGTACTGTGTTATACGGTGGATAGAAAAATATCAAATTTGAGAGTCCTCAGTGGCTGATACCTTTTAGTGGCTAAGGCCAGGATCACACATGCGAGAAACTCGCACGATTCTCGTGCGAGTCTCTCATATGATCACCCAGCGCTGCCGCCGACACTCGGACCGGAGCGTGCGGCTGCATGTATTTCTATGCAGCTGCACGCTCCGGTCTGAGTGCCGGCGGCAGCGCCGGGTGTTCATGCGAGAGACTCGCACGAGAATTGTGCGAGTTTCTCGCATGTGTGATCCTGGCCTAACTGAGAAGATGGTAACAAATACCAACTTTCGAGACTACTCAGGTCTCTTCATCAGGCATAATACTGTTCCTGATGAAGAGACCTGAGTAGTCTCGAAAGCTGCAATTTGTTATCATCTTCTCAGTTAGACATTAAAAGGTATCAACCACTCAGGACTCACAAATTTTAATAATTGTGCTGCAGTAATTCTAAAAAATAACATTTTATTCATGAACTCTTCATTTCAGGAGGCTGTGGGCTAAAGACAGATGTCAAAACTACAAAAAATATATCATTTTCTATGTGAGCATACAATCACTTTTAATGTATTAGGTCAGGGCAATAGCTTTTTGTATATCTGAACAGTGCATTATCCCTTTGACCCCGGGCCATTTTCCGTTTTTTTATTCCCCTTTTTCCAGAGCCATAACATTTTTAGTTTTCCATCAATATGGCCATGTGAGGTCTTGTTTTTTGCGGGACGAGTTGTGTTTTTGAATGATGTGATTGATTTTACCATATAGTGTTCTGGAAAACTGGAAAAAAGTTCCAAGCGTGGTGAAATTGCAAAAAACACGGATTTTGGTAAGAACTTACCTGTAAAATCCTTTTCAGCGAAGGAAGGAAGAGAGACACAGTATTCATTACTGATGGGTAGGCGGAGCCCCAGATCAGGATGTCACCTCAGATCAAAAGAGTGCTGACTGGCTGGCCCCTCCAGCTCGGGCTCCTCCTACTCAGCTCCAGTCGTACCAAAGCTTTTAGGAAAAGAGCCAAGATCACCAGCGGAGCAACATAACCCCTTCTGAAGGAACTTCAGAGAAAAAACACAAGGATACAGGTTATGCATGCAAAGAAAGCCAAAAACCACAGAGTTCCAGGTACTACTCACGGAACCTGACTACTGCGATGAGCTGGCGATGCTGGAACAGAGCCTTAGCGCGCTGACCTCAGCCCAGATAATCGCTATCAGATAAGGGTCGCGCTGCATCTGAAAACATCAACACACTTCTGCCTTGGGAGGGTGCTGTGTCTCTCTTCCTTCCTTCGCTGAAAAGGATTTTACAGGTAAGTTCTTACCAAAATCCGTGTTTCAGCTGCAGATGGAAGGAAGAGAGCCACAGTATTCATTACTGATGGGACGTCCCAAAGCAGTTCAAAAATAAGGGTGGGAAAAACCAACAAAAGGCAGAAACCCAACAACCTTAACAAAAAAGCGCAACCAGCGCTAAACACAAGTTCATCTAGAACTTTAAACTACAGCCGCCTGCAGGACCCTACGTCCGAGGGCTGCATCAGCGGAAGCACTGACGTCCACTTTATAAAACTTTGTAAACGTGTGGACAGAGCGCCAAGTTGCCGCCCGGCAGAGCTGCACTGCCGAAGCACCTTGGCGAAAAGCCCACGATGAAGCCACAGCCCTCGTGGAATGGGCTTGAATCTTAATCGGGCAAGATTCACCCTGAAGACGGTAAGCTTCCAATATAGCTGACCGAATCCAACGAGCTATAGAATCCTTGGAAGCTCGTTGACCACGCCGACGACCGACTGGAACCACAAATAGGGAGTCCGTCTTACGAAAACCTTGAGTAATAGATAGATAAAACTTCAAGGCCCGCACTAAATCCAATGTGTGTAAAGCTCGCTCTTTCACATTCTTCGGATCCGGGCAGAATGAAGGCAACACAATATCCTGGTTGACATGAAATTGTGACACCACTTTAGGCAAAAAATCACCCCGAGTGCGAAGCACTACACGATCCGGAAAAAACTCCAGAAAAGGAGGCGAACAAGAAAGAGCTGCCAACTCAGAAACTCTCCTCAAGGAAGTGACTGCAACAAGAAAAGCCACCTTCCAAGAAAGTAAAGAAAGGCTAGCAGAAACCATAGGCTCAAAAGGTTTATGCTGAAGAGCCTCCAAAACAAGGTTGAGCCGCCAAGGAGACACGGGAGCCTTCTGCGGCGGGAACTTACGAGATATACCTCGGAAAAAGGAGAGCACGTCTCTATTTGAAGCAATGGTTCTCCGGAACAATAAGGACAGAGCAGAAATCTGACCTTTCAGGGTGCTGACTGCCAAACCCTTGTCTAGCCCATGCTGCAGAAAAGCCAACAAGTTGGGAATGGAAAATTTTCTCGGGTTCCGAGAAGACCCCAAACACCACGAAAAGAAGGTTTCCCAAATTTTGTGGTAAATCCTAGTAGTAGCCGGACTTCTTGCAGCACGAAGGGTAGCAATGACCTCGGCTGAGAAACCTCTACGGGTCAAGATTTCGGTCTCAAGAGCCACGCCGTCAAACGCAGGGACATCAAGTCCGGATGACAAACGGGCCCCTGAGTCAACAAGTCCGGTTGAAGAGGGAGTGGAAAAGGAGGTGCCGCCAACAGCGACATTATTGTCGAGAACCACACCCTTCTTGGCCAGTCTGGAGCTATCAAAATAGCTGGAATTCTCTCTAGTCTGATCCGACGCAGTACTAGAGGAAGTAAGGATATCGGCGGGAATACATAGATCAGCTCGAACTGATCCCACTGAGCCACTAGAGCATCCACCGCCACAGCCTTCGGGTCCTTGCACCTGGACATGAACGTCGGTAATTTGGCATTGGACCTGGATGCCATCAAATCCCTTTGTGGGGTTCCCCAGCGAGAGCACAGGAGTGCAAAAACTTCCGGGTGGAGACTCCATTCCCCGGGATCCATCCTTCTGCGACTGAGAAAGTCCGCTGTAATATTCTGAACCCCTGGAATGTGAATCGCCGAAATGGCTGGTACACTGGCCTCTGCCCAAATCAAAATTCGGGACACCTCTACCATGAGTCTGGAACTCCTTGTCCCACCTTGGTGATTGATATACGCGACAGCCGTCGCATTGTCTGTCTGCACTCGGACTGGCAGACCGCTCAAAGGGACCGTCCAATGTTGGAGGCAAAGGAAAATCGCCCTCAATTCCAGGATGTTGATCGGAAGAACAGACTCTTCCGATGACCATACCCCCTGAATCCAGAGATTGTTCCAAACACCCCCCCAGCCCGTCAGGCTGGCATCGGTGGTTATGACTGACCACTTCGGAGGGAGGAAAGACTTCCCCAGGGAGAATGCCCCTGGACGTAACCACCATTCTAGAGAATCCCGCACCGCGCGAGAAATGGTGACACTGCAATCCAGCGATTGCGACTGGTTCCATCGACTCAAGATGAACCTTTGGAGAGTCCTGGAATGGAACTGGGCAAAAGGAATTGCCTCCATGGACGCCACCATCAGTCCCAGAAGACGCATACACTTCCGAAGGGACATTGCCGTTGAGGATTTCATAATCTGTACATGTCGAAGAAGACATGACTGTTTGTCTGGTGGTAGGGAAACTACCGACCGAAACGTGTCGAGATGCATTCCCAAAAAGAGGATTGTCCTCGATGGTTCCAGGGACGACTTCTCCCAATTGACCAGCCAACCGAAGTCCTTCAGAAACTGAAGAGACAAATCCCGAGCCGTCAACGCCTCCTCCTCCGAGGAAGCCACGATCAAAAGATCGTCCAGATAAGGGAGAATCGTAATCCCCTGTCTTCGAAGGATTGCCATGAGGGGCGCCAGAATTTTTGTAAAGACCCTTGGCGCTGAGGCTAAGCCGAACGGCAGAGCCACGAACTGGTAATGATTCTGACCTATGGCAAATCGAAGAAAGCGCTGATGAGCCTTTCCGATGGGAATATGCAAATAGGCGTCGCGAATGTCGATTGACACCAGAAAATCGTTCTGTGACAGAGCTGCCACAACGGAGCGAAGCGACTCCATGCGAAATTTCCGGGCATGGACATGCCGGTTTAATCGCTTGAGATCCAGAATCGGGCGAAATTTGTTCTCCTTTTTGGGAACTATAAAAAGGTTGGAATAAAAACCTTTCCCTCGGTCCTCTGACGGAACCGGTATCACTACACCCTTTTGTAGCAGAGATTCGACCTCTCGCTGTAGAGCGACAACAAGCTCGGGTTCCGACGGAACGCGAGACTGACAAAAAACATTTGGGGGTCGAGAAGCAAACTCTATGAAATAGCCTGCCGACACTATCCGCGTTGCCCAGGAATCTGGAACGCGAGCCATCCAAGTCGCCTTGAAAAGAAGCAGGCGACCCCCCACTCGAGAATCCTCGAGTGGACCCCTGGCGTCAATTCGACTTTGCGGGCTTCTTGTCAAGTTCCCGCTTGTCCTGGCGGAAACTCTGCTTCCAGGGAGTACGAGTTTTCTGAGAGGATTTCTTTCCTGAGAAGGAAGGACGACCCGATCCCCACGAGGAGTGACTAGATCGTCCTCGGCCCCGAAAGGACCGCCGACCACTATAGACACCAGGCTTACTGGACACCGAGGCCATGGCCCTACGCTGTGGTAATGCTGATTCCTTCGCCTTAGCCTTGGAAATCAGCTCTGTGAGGTCGGATCCAAAAAGATGGCCACCCTTGTAAGGTAAGGCCAACAACCCTTGTTTGGAAACTGCGTCCCCGGCCCACTGTCTGAGCCATAAAGCTCTTCTGACTGTGACCGCTGAAGCTTGCGCTTTGGCCAGCAGAGATGCCGTATCCAGACCGGCATCAAAGATATAACAGGCTGCCGTTTCTAACCATTCACAAGTTTCCCGTATCTCAGATAACGGAGATTCATTTTGCAACTCCGTCTTCAGACGTGCCAACCAGCCTAGAGAAGCTCTAGCAGCACACATGGATCCTAGCACTGCTCGGAATCCATGACCCGCAGCCTCATAGCTTGCTTTTGCCGCCAATTCTGTTTTTCTATCCAAAGGCTCCTGTAAGCTCGCTTTTCCCTTAATAGGGAGTAGTGAGGATTTACTAAGCTGAGATAAAGACACATCCACCTCAGGAGCAGAAGTCCAATTAGCCTTTGACTCCGCAGAGCAAGGATAAAGTGTATCCAAGAAATGCGTTCCATGAAAACGCTTATCTGGACATAGACGTTCCTCCTCTATTACACTATTAAGCTCATCCAGAGCTGGTAATGATGTACGCGAAGCACGGGACTCCTGGAACATGCGTGCTGATTTACCAGGACGACTAGGTACCACCTCCGGTAACTGTAAAACCTCTCTCATGGCTTCAATTAATGCCTCCGTACGCTTCGCCATAGAGGAACGCCCCTGCGGCTCGTCCGCATCTGAATCGGATATTTCTCCATCCGAATTTAAAGGGGAACTCTGCCCAATATCAGATACGTCTGACTCGCTCCGTGTAGAGGCCGGTAACGGCCTGCGTCGCTTCCTCTGAGAGGAATTAGCAGACACATATTGACCTAAAAGGTCAGACAAGTTGTTGATCGATCGAGCGATATCATCCAATTTTTCACCGCTGTCGACCGCAGCGCTAGACGCTGTGGAGGTCTGCGTATCTGATTGCCGCAATGGCACTGGGACGTGGTCCGCGGCATCTGAACTCTGTTCAGACATGTCTCACCTGTATGAGCAGGTCAAAGCGGTAATACCAGCAAAAACTATGCGTTTTTTTTTTTTTTTTTTTATACGCTGAAGGGTTATCGCTCCACCAGGCAGGGTTACCCCAGCGATATTCAGTCAAAAAATTTAGCTGGTAGAAATAACCCTCAGAGGGGTTAATAATGCAAACTCACCACAATATATATGTTTGTGAGCCCCAGCCAATTTTATGTCTCTAATGAGACTGCAGCTGCAGGATAGCGATCGCTGCGCTGCGGGGTGAGGAATCAGCACTCACCCAGCTGGCCGTGGTGTCTTATGAGGAGAGGAGCGGTCTGAGGAGCCCAGGAGCCTGTGTAATGGCCGCCACAGTGAGGGAGTCGCAGGAGAAACGCCAGAGCGCGCGTCTTCCTGCTCAGAAGACCGGGAATAGTTAGGCCACGCCCCCTGCTAGCTCAAATAATGAGCGCGAACTCCCCCGCTCCTGCTCCCTCTCTGTCCTGCAGCTATCTGCCTGCGGACAAAATCACCACATCTACTTGTAACAGCGCTGTCACCGCAGCGCTGAAGCACTCACACATTATTATAATAAAAATTGTGTGGAGTACTCACCAGCTTAGCGCCACAGGGACCCTCAGGGGTTTCTGGCGTTATGCCCATGCTTCCCCCCAGGGCGGGAAGCGCAGTGACCCCAGTGTGTGGTTTGCGCCCCCGCCAGGGAAAACTCTCATCATCCCCCAGGGCCGGCAAGGATTCTGCAGGGACCATTATGTAGTTACAGATCCGCCAGGGGAGAGACTGGTGAAATACACTGATAAACATGTAATAGCGCTGTCACCGCAGCGCTGAAGCATACTGATATACATGTAATATCGCTGCCATCAGACGCTAAAGCACTCACACATTAATAATAAAATTTTGTGTGGAGTACTCACCAGCCAAAGCGCCACAGGGACCCTCAGGGGTTTCTGGCGCTGTGCCCATGCTTCCCCCCAGGGCGAGGAACGCAGTGACCGCACGTGTGGTTTGCGTCCCGCCAGGGAAGCTCTCCTCATCCCCCAGGGCCGGCAAGGATTCTGCAGGGACTTTGAGTAAATACAGATCCGCCAAGGGAGAGGTTGGGGTACAGCAGCGCTGGTACCCCTGAGACCTCTAGACCAACTGGTGATCCAAGTCTCCTGTCCGAATATAAAATAATAAAATCTTCTGAGGAGCTGCATTAGCAGCGACCATCCTCTGGACCTCAAATCTTAGACTGGAGCTGAGTAGGAGGAGCCCGAGCTGGAGGGGCCAGCCAGTCAGCACTCTTTTGATCTGAGGTGACATCCTGATCTGGGGCTCCGCCTACCCATCAGTAATGAATACTGTGGCTCTCTTCCTTCCATCTGCAGCTGAAAAGTTCAATTCCACAATTGCTTTTGCGCTTTTTATTTACTATGTTCAATAAATGTTAATACTGACCTGGCAATGTAATTTTCCTTCATACAAATTCGCCATGGCACCTTGGTCCATACAAAATCCTCTGGCAAACTAATCTGGTGACCTACCATATTTAACTTATTGCAAATCTATGGATCCCAAACACCTTTCAGGTCTTGCTCCTGATGCTGGTGGTCTTGAATAGCTACTCAAAGCCCCATGCTACTTCCACTACCACTGTTCCTGAAGGTCCCTCAGATGTCTTTAAAGTTATAGATATCCTGGATACTAAAAAGGTTTGAAGGAGGACCTTCTATCTGGTGGACAGGAAGGGCTTTGACCCTGAGGAGAGATCCTGGGAACCTGTGGAGAATATCCGTGCCCCGGTCATCTCGGAGAGGTTTCACTGTCGGTCTGGAAGTGAGGGGGATTGGGGTCGTACTGTCACAACAACCCGCACGCCTCCTCAGTGCCCCCTACTCACCGCAGTCACTGCACTGCTTTTCCTCGTGTCAGGCCATCTCACTGGGTTTGCCTCTTGCAGCACTCCTCAGCACTGCTGCATCTCCCTGCTGTCTCCACCTTGCTATAGGGGGATGCGGCCAGTCTCTGCAGAATAATAAAATTCCTGGTCTATCCCGTGAAAGCAGGGTATATTTGAGGCAGCTGCTCCCACCACTCCTTGCCTGAACGCTGGTTACTGGTTCCTAATCAGTTCATTTGCTAGTGTCCTGCCGTTGTTTGTATTGTTACTCCCGTTATTGACCCAGCTTGTTTACCCGTCCTGCTTGACGTCTCCGCTCCTGACCTCAGCTACGTGTATTGAATCTATGCTGCCAGCCCTGACTTCAGATTGTCTGACCACATCTTTGCCTTTGCCCTCCTGTACCTCGTACCCCTGTCTCCAACCCTCCGGTTAGCTGCTGTTGCCTGCCCCATGGCGCAGTGGGTCCATACACACCAGCGCTACAGTGTTCTCATTATGTGATTAGAAGTGACTGTAACTACCTCCTGCATCATCTCAATGACTGGAAGTGAGAGACTGCAGGGAAAACCTAACTTAATTTTCCCTTTCTTGCTCCAGCAAAACAGCCTAACATGATTTAACACTATACCTGCAGTTTAATATCATTTTTTTAAGAGTGACAGGTGCCTTTTAAACTCAATTTTGTGGACGTGCAGCAGAAAAATACATGTCTTGAGAAATAGCTGACTGCGTGATGTGGCAGTAGGAATTTCCTATCACCTACAGGTCCTTCTCAAAAAATTAGCATATAGTGCTAAATTTCATTATTTTCCATAATGTAATGATTACAATTAAACTTTCATATATTTTAGATTCATTACACACCAACTGAAATTTGTCAGGTCTTTTATTGTTTTAATACTGATGATTTTGGCATACAACTCCTGATAACTCAAAAAACCTGTCTCAAAAAATTAGCATATCAAGAAAAGGTTCTCTAAACGACCTATTACCCTAATCTTCTGAATCAACTAATTAACTCTAAACACATGCAAAAGATTCCTGAGGCTTTTAAAAACTCCCTGCCTGGTTCATTACTCAAAACCCCCATCATGGGTAAGACTAGCGACCTTACTGATGTCAAGAAGGCCATCATTGACACCCTCAAGCAAGAGGGTAAGACCCAGAAAGAAATTTCTCAACAAATAGGCTGTTCCCAGAGTGCTGTATCAAGGCACCTCAATGGGAAGTCTGTTGGAAGGAAACAATGTGGCAGAAAACGCTGTACAACGAGAAGAGGTGACCGGACCCTGAGGAAGATTGTGGAGAAGGACCGATTCCAGACCTTGGGGGACCTGAGGAAGCAGTGGACTGAGTCTGGTGTAGAAACATCCAGAGCCACCGTGCACAGGCGTGTGCAGGAAATGGGCTACAGGTGCCGCATTCCCCAGGTAAAGCCACTTTTGAACCATAAACAGCGGCAGAAGCGCCTGACCTGGGCTACAGAGAAGCAGCACTGGACTGTTGCTAAGTGGTCCCAAGTACTTTTTTCTGATGAAAGCAAATTTTGCATGTCATTCGGAAATCAAGGTGCCAGAGTCTGGAGGAAGAATGGGGAGAAGGAAATGACAAAATGCCTGAAGTCCAGTGTCAAGTACCCACAGTCAGTGATGGTGTGGGGTGCCATGTCAGCTGCTGGTGTTGGTCCACTGTGTTTCATCAAGGGCAGGGTCAATGCAGCTAGCTATCAGGAGATTTTGGAGCACTTCATGCTTCCATCGGCTGAAATGCTTTATGGAGATGAAGATTTCATTTTTCAGCACGACATGGCACCTGCTCACAGTGCCAAAACCACTGGTAAATGGTTTACTGACCATGGTATTACTGTGCTCAATTGGCCTGCCAACTCTCCTGACCTGAACCCCATAGAGAATCTGTGGGATATTGTGAAGAGAAAGTTGAGAGACGCAAGACCCAACACTCTGGATGAGCTTAAGGCCGCTATCGAAGCATCCTGGGCCTCCATAACACCTCAGCAGTGTCACAGGCTGATTGCCTCCATGCCACGCCGCATTGAAGCAGTCATTTCTGCAAAAGGATTCCCGACCAAGTATTGAGTGCATAACTGAACTTTATTATTTGATGGTTTTTTTGTTTGTTTTTAAAAAACACTTTTATTTTATTGGACGGTTGAAATATTTTAATTTTTTGAGACAGGTTTTTTGGGTTATCAGGAGTTGTATGCCAAAATCATCAGTATTAAAACAATAAAATACCTGACAAATTTCAGTTGGTGTGTAATGATTCTAAAATATATGAAAGTTTAATTGTAATCATTACATTATGGAAAATAATAAAATTTTGCACTATATGCTAATTTTTTGAGAAGGACCTGTATGTCCATATGCACTGAATAAAGTGATTTTACCATGTAAAGACATAGCTGGTGATTGCCATATCTATCTATGTTTTGCCTTGTATATTTACTTGTCTATGAACTTTTTTATACAGAGAGCCACTAGCCAAGTCTGCAACTGCCAGCACTACAACCAAAATTAATAATGTTATGAAGCTAGTAGTTACTACATGGACTGTAGATCTAAATCTTGCCACACAATATATTTTGGAATTAACTTCCCTATCTCCTCTTAAACCATCCAACACCAGCAGCCTAACAGTTAAATCAACAGGCAACACTAGTCGAATAGCATAAGCCTGCAACCACCAGCATTACAAACGAAATTGAAAATGTTATGAAGGTAGTGGCAAATAATCTTCTACATGGACTATAGATGCAAATAATCCAAGACAATATGTTTTAGAATGAACTTCTCTACCCCCTTTTAAACCATCAAGCACCAGTAGCCTAATGGTTAAGGCAATAGCAATAGCCTCTGAAACCAGGAATTGTGAGTTTGAGTCCCATCTGGGGTGCTTGTCAACCTCCCTTCTCAAAAAAATCTGCTGGAATCTTTAAGCTGCAGATAACAACCATTCAACTTGCTAATTTTCTCATGTGATACCCTAGAAGTAGATGAAATTGAGGGCAAAACCCAGGGTTGGGCTAATCAGCCAGCGTTGCCACAAGGTGAGTGTATATGGATTATTCATGTTCAAGTTGTTAACTATGTTTGTGACTATAACTAATAAAGTATTTGTTACTTACATGCAAATATTAGTATATAAGTAACAAATACTTTATTAGTTATAGTCACAAACATAGTTAACAACTGGTGCTTGATGGTTTAAAATGGGATAGAGAAGTTCATTCTAAAACATATTGTCTTGGATTATTTGCAGCTACAGTCCATGTAGAAGATTATTTGCCACTACCTTCATAACATCTTCAATTTCGGTTGAACTGTGCTTAGTTTGTAGTGTTTTCCATCATGAGTAGTCTCAAAGAAATGGCATCACCTTTCTTTTCTCCAACCAGGCATTTTTGAAAGCCTGATGTGTTTAAAGCACATATGTCAAACTCTGGCCCATGGGTCAAACCTGGCCTGCAGGGTGAGTATGTTTGGCCTGCAAGGCAGGGAAGGTCCCCCAAGTATATTTGGACCGTGATGTCGGTGGGTCCCCCGCCCGGCATCGCACTTTCAACTATATCGGCATCCTAGAGGCTGATACAGTTGAAAGCAGTGATGGAGGAAGGAGCGTCAGCTGACGTTCCCTCTCCCATCATTCCCCTCTGCATCTCACATCTCAGCGCAGCGGGCACGATGACGTCATTACAATGTGCCCACTGTACTGAGATGTGCAGAGTATCTGAAGAGACTGGAGCAGCAGGGGAAGAGGTAGAGGTGAGTATTTATTTATTTCTAATGTGGGTCCTATTATACTGTATGCAGCACTATGTGGGCCCATTATAATGTATGGAGCACTATGTGGGGCCATTATACTGTATGGAGCACTATGTGGTTCCATTATACTTTATGGAGCACTATATGGGCCCATTATACTGTATGGAGCACTATGTTGGGTGCATTATACTGTATGGAGCATTATGTGGGCCCTTTAAACTGTATGGATCACTATATGAGGCCATTATTCTGTATGGAGCACTATATGGGTCCACTATATTGTATGGAGCACTATGTGGGGCTATTATACTGTATGGAAGGCAATGCAGGGCCCCATTATACCGCATGGATGACTATGTGGGGCCCATTATATGGTACGGAGAGCTTTTTGTGGTCATTATACTGTATGGAGGGCAGTGTGTGGATTACAGCTAAAGAATCATACTGTGATGGGGTCACCATTCTTTGTTGGGGGGTTTGCAGGAATACTGTATGGTCATCATACCGTGAACGTGGAGAGTATTCTGGAAGAATTCACTGTGAGGGTATCTTACTGTGTTAAAATTATTTAAATTAGGCTATTGGCCATATGCTTTTTACTGCTCTTATATAACATTCGTTATTGCAATATTTTATTAAAAATCTATTAATCAAAATGTATTTTCTTTGTGGGACAGCCCCTTTAACTTTGTATCCATATGAAAAAGTTTATTGTTAAAATTTGTTGATAAAAAAACTTCCTCATCTGTAGACATTTTTTAAATAACTATCAAGGTTGGCCCGCGACTTCATCCAAGCTTTTAATTTGGCCCTATGTGTTTTTGAGTTTGACATTCCTGGTTTAAAGGGAAATGGTCACCAAAAAAATGCTATTAACTTGCAGATATGGGGTTAATCTGCAGGTTAATAGTGTTATTTACCTGCCCAGTGCCTGCACTTAGAAGAACACTGCAGGGAGAAAATTAACTTTAGTCCACCAGGATGCGTTAAGGTTTCAGTCACAGGGGCGGCACCAGCGCTGTTTCAGTCACCACACTGAGTATACAGAGTGGCCGCTGTAACCGTGCCCCCGGCCCTGGCTGACACTGGCTCTTTATTGGGACCGGATGTCAGTCAGTGCGGGGGTGCGGTTACACCCCTCCATGGTAAGCCTGTATTCTCAGAGTGGTGACTGAAACCCAAATGATGCAGAAGGGAATAAAATTAATTTTCTCCCTGCAGCGGTTAGCTAAGTATGGGCACCAGGTAGGTTAATAACGCTATTAACTTGAAGATTGACTCCATCTCTGCAGGTTAATGATTTTTTTTCTGGTGACAGGTTCCCTTTAAAAGATGATCAAAACCCTGAAAATATGAAAGGTAAATGGTTTGTCTGTAGAAATAAATGGGAAGATTCTTTGAGCGTTCTTTTTAGTTCTTTTTCTGGTGTTGCTGCTTAAAATCTAAAAAAAAAAAAAAAAATGCAATGTGAACAGATCCTAAGTGTTTCAGGAGGAAAGCAGTCAAGGAGGAGGCATAACAGGTACCTCTTACTTGAGAAAACTATTTTCCAGGTACTCTCTATTTTTAGATTTAGATTTTTTATATTTAAATTTTTTTCATAAGATACAGCTGCATGACCAGTTTTTTTTATTGGTGAGTGGTTGTCTATGTCAGGGTTATTACCTTGCCCACAAAGAATAAAATTGCTACTAAAAAAACATAAGGGCATTAGGAGGCCATATACGTAGTTTCATCCAGGCCCAAAAAACAGACCTATGGTTCATGAGGGATGGGGTCATATAATATTTCCTATCTTTGTGCCATGAATAAGCATACAGCAGTAATATTTATTATCGGTTTCATGCAATGGATTAAATATATAAAGTATATTTAAAAAGATGAACTTGGTTAAGGGTCTCAGCACGTGTATACCTTTAGGTGTCTCTTCATATCAGATCACTATCCTCCAACTTGCTGTAATCATCAATCCGCTTTTCCACTACTTCACGAATTAATACTAAAAGTAATGAAAAGAAAACAAATTAATAACAAAAATACAAAACTTTTTTCCATGCATTGGGATTTTACTGTAATAAGCAATTATTATTGGAGCAGATGTTAGAATGCAAAATAATGTACTTCTTGATAGCTAAATTCAACTAATAAAGTAGCTTTTTAGAAAATATATAAGGGTATTGAAATGCAATATGTCAAACAAGATCTTTACTGTGTAGATTACTTGAAAAGAGGGCACAGACCAAAAGACACTAAACTATTTTGAAATTTATCAGATTTCAGTAGCAATAGTGTTATTTTTCATAACACTTTGTACAGGGGGTGCCGAGCAAATAACTTCTTGCTATGTTACATCCACATTCCCTTCGAATCCTTTAATCGGTGAAAATCAGTCCCAACGAGGACCGCAATGCATGGACTGACCGCAGGTCACCCGACCCGAACGTCACAGTCTCATATATTTCAATGAAGGTGTGATGCTCGGGTCAGGAGAGCAATGGCCGGTCCGTGAATTGTGGCCCGTGATCGGACAGATTTGCATGGACATCTGAAGAAGCCTTTAAGGATACTTTTACATCTTGAAAAATGTAAGACGTAACTTACCGTCAAGCACCGCCCTGCCCAGTTCATTCCTTTCCAGTGCCTTGGTCACCTCACCCATTAGCCATGGCATAAATCCCGTCTCAACATCTGTTAAACATATAAATACTTTGCTAAGTGGAAAGCTTTAGAAAAATGCACAATAAGGACATGTCATGTTTATGTCGCTGGCAAACCCACCAAGGTTTTCCTAAGCAAAGCCGTTAAGGAAAAGGATGGCGGTCTTTTATCTGAAGTATCTATGCCGCTTTTGCCATAGTCGTTACATCTTTTTTCTATTATTTCAATTATATTTAGCGAGCCACTTCCCAGCGGAAGCCGCCTGCAGTATGAGTGCGCTACTTCTTGATTGAACATGTCTATATTGTTTTTACATTGCAGTTTATTATGTTCGTTCGTTTGCGCTGGTCTTGGGGAGTTTTGTCAGGCGGGTTTCAGCCAGAATCCGTTTGAAAAAGACGTCATGTGCACATACCCTAAGAAAGCAAACATGGATGGAAGACGCAAATGCCAACTACACATTATTGTATGATTAACCCCTTAACCCCCGGAGCTTTTTCCGGTTTTGCGTTTTCGTTTTTTGCTCCCCTTCTTTCCAGAGCCATAACTTTTATATTTTTCCATCAATATGGCCAAGTGAGGGCTTATTTTTTGCAGGACGAGTTGTACTTTTGAACAACACCATTGGTTTTATCATGCAGTGTACTCGAAAACGGTAAAAAATTCCAAGTGCGGTGAAATTGCAAAAAAAGTGCAATCTCACACTTGTTTTTTGTTTGGCTTTTTTGCTAGGTTCACTAAATGCTAAAACTGACCTGCAACTATGATTCTCCAGGTCATTACAAGTTCATAGACACCAAACATGTCTACGTTCTCCTATATCTAAGTGGTGAAAAAAAATTCCAAAATTTGCTAAAAATAGAAAAAAAATTGCCCAATTTTCCGAGGCCCGTAGCGTCTCCATTTTTTGTGATCTGGGGCAGGCTGAGGTTCATTTTTTGCGTGTCGAGCGGACGTTAAGGATACCATTTATGCGCAGATCCATTCTTTTGATCGCCCGTTATTGCATTTTAATGCAATGTCGTGGCAACCAAAAAAACGTAATTCTGGCGTTTTTATTTTTTTTCTTGCTACGCCGTTTAGTGATCAGGTAAATCCTTTTTTTTTATTGATAGAACAGGCGATTCTGAATGCGGCGATACCCAATATATGTATGTGTGATTTTTTTTTCATTGTTTTATTTTGATTGGGGCGAAAGGGGGGTGATTTGAACTTTTATTTTTTTTTAATTTTTAAACTCTTTTTTTCTTTTACCTTGGAATGCTTCAATCGCCTCCATGGGAGGCTAGAAGCATGCACAACTCGATCGGCTCTGCTACATATGGGCGATGAGCAGATCGCCCATATGTAGCAGATTTACTGCATTGATATGAGCACCGACCACCGGGTGGCGCTCACAGCAATGTGTCGGCAACAACCATCGAGGTTCTCTATGAGACCTCTGGTTGTCAAGGCAACGCGTCGCCGACCCCCGATCACGTGACGGGGGGGTCGGCGATGCGCTCATTTCCGGCCCGGCGGCAGGAAGCGCTAGTTAAATGCCCGCTGTCAGCTTTGACAGCGGGATTTAACTAGTTAATTTGCGCGGGCGGATCGCGATTCCGCTCGCGCCTATTGCGGGCACATGTCAGCTGTTTATAACAGCTGACATGTCGCGGCTTTGAGGTGGGCTCACCGCCGGAGCCCACCTCAAAGCGGGGGATACTGCCAGCTGACGTACTATTCCGTCAGCTGGCAGAAAGGGGTTAAAGAGAAATGCGTACATTTAAAAAGGCACTAATGACTAACAGTATACAGTCAATAAAAATGACGTAACATTATGCTATCTCTCCAGACTCCCCCATACATGTGAACAAGCAACTCAAGGGTATGCCACACTAAGCGAGATCGCAAACGAGATCGCTAACGAGATCGCAATTGCGTCACCATTTATGATGCAGGAGCGATCTCGTTAGCGACATCGCTGTGTGTAACATGTAGCGGCGATGTGGCCCCCGCTGCAATGTCGCTGATCGCTTATAAACGTTCTGAGCCGTTTTCTGGTCGTTGGTGTCCCGCTGGTGAGCCTGAATCCCTGAGTGTGACACCCTTTATGAACGACTTCACCAGCGTCACAGGTGGGACTAGGTTTTCCCAACGACCGCAGAGGTCGTTATACAGATCGCTGATGAGATGTGTTTGGAATCACAGATCGCTGATGAGTTGTTTTTGGAATCTAACAGCTAAGTCGCTAACGAGATCGCTACTGCGTCATAAATGGTGATGCAATTGCGATCTCGTTAGCGATCTCGCTTAGTGTGGCATACCCTTCAGAGTCAGTGGAGCGTTCATGTGTTTTCAGTGGGGAGGGTGACAGCTTATCTACAGGAAGATCAGAAGGATCGGGTGATAAAATTCAATCACATGATCATTATTTCTCCCCATACACATCAGCTGATTGGCCGAATTTGGCTTTAATTGTACAGTAGGGGGTCCCCACTGTACAATGAATGAACAAGTAAGTCAATTGACCATATTTCACCATCAAATATGTTAACGATGGTTTTAATGAACACAAAAAGTCTTCTAGAAGGAAAGCGAGATCATGGCATGGGAATATGACATCTTCTAGACACCTGCATACCTGCCGAGTTTTCCAAGGATAAGACATTTCAAGGAAAACGCTGCTGGTGTTTTTTCCTTAAGTTATTATTTTTTTTTTTTGCATCTTTCTGGTTGTTTTTTAGCGTGTATGCATAAAACAGTGAGTGGGTTTCAAGAATGGTCAAGTCGTTTCTTTGAACCACTATACGGCTCTGGAAGTTTGGTGCAGTTAAAATTAAAAAAAAAAAAAAAAAAAAGCTGAAAAGACTGAACATATGCACAGCAAGTCGTTCTTACATTGCAGTGCATATGTTCATTCTTTTTAGCATTTATTTAGCGCTTTTTCAGATGGGTTAAGGCATGGACGTACCTGAAAAAGATATTGTGTGCATATAACCTATGAAGCAACTGATACAATATAATAAAAACGCATTGCATGTTTGACACTGACTAACCTCTTTCCACAGGATCATAGAAATATCCGTTGTCCCTTAAGCTGCTGAATACAGAAGGAATAAGATCAGCCAGGTACTGCTGGGCAAAGGCTCTTGCTGCCACTTTCTCTGCCGTCTCCTTTTCTTTCAGTAGCATTTCTCTCTGTTGCCGTTTTCTCCGTTCCTGAAAAGAAAAGGAATGACACACTGTAGATTTCCAATACTTGGAGACTTCTTGAGTCGCAGACATTGATCTTAATAAGATTTAAATGAACCTTCAGGTTACCTTTTCCTCTCGATGCCGTCTCTCTTGTTCTTCAAGCCGCTGTGCTTCAGCAAGCTCAGCATTACGCAGTTCCTCAAAGGCACGTTGCTGTGCCCTTAAGTTTGCCAGTTCTTCTTCTTCCATCACTTCCAGAAGAGCCTGCTCAATTGTCTTTCCGATCAACACCTCCAATATCGGCTTTACTTCCAGATCAAAGTCAAAAAGCTGAAAAAATAATGTAAAAAATAAGATCGGAACTATCCTTATCCAGAATAATAAACAGTATGGGCAGCTCTTAGATTGCCTGTCATTAATTGTCTTCAGAAGCCTTTACACTGCACGACTATCAGAAACAAGCATTCCCAATAATTGGCCGGTGTAAACAGGATGCAAATTACCCAGTGAACACCCAAAACCTTTGTTTGTCAGGTGAAGTGTTCTTTTAGCTGGCTTAAAAAACACTATCGTTCTTGGCAGTGCAATGTCCTGTGTAACAGTACGTGATCTATTACCGATTGTTCTGTGCGCATCTGAAGCTTTGACTGCTTGTCTAAACAGGCTGTTAAAACACTGGCAAGCGAGTAGATAATCAGCGGTCGTTTACGCCGCTAGTTGACTGCTGTAAACTCAGTTTCCATATTGTACACAGTGGGAAAACAAAATTTCTCCTGTTGCGTAGTCTGGGAATGTTTTAACTATTTGATAGCATTTGTAGTTTATCTTCTCACAGTAATTGGTCATCAATGGTCTTGATTTACACTTAGCCTATGTTTAGAAGGTTGCATAATCTTACTTCAGAAGTCTATGTCATTTTCGTACAGATATTGAGTGGAAAAATCAGGATAATGAGTAGACTTAGTTGTTTTCATAACTTTTATACGTTTTAAAATAATGTGCATTTAACTCTTTATTTCGCATCTTATCACAGATGATACTAACAGTCCCAAAAGTGGCCTCTCCACTGATCAGATGACCTGTTAAAATGCTATAAAAGTCTACACTGGGAACAGGAGAACATGCCTTTTCCAGTACAAAGCAGCATGTCAATTGTCACCAAAAATCAACAGAAATAATAAAAATGTACAAAAAGGCATTGGCTGCTTTTGGAAATCTATATGCATATGCTGAACGCTTTAAGGGGCATCACAAGGCCACCATCATCTTCAGCGCTATGGACGTATCAGCAGCTGCCATATACTGTTTACACACTAGGGTTATGGGCAGCTGGGGGCGTAGGACTGGGATGCTGCAATAACAAAATAGGGAACTAAGGTTTAACCTGTTCAATTATTTGCAATTGAAATACCGTAATACAGTAACACTATCTAAAAGAATAGTAGAAAGCTTGCAGTGTCATGTACAGAGTCTCTACTGGTTTAGAATACATTGTTTAGGACTTATAGCAAACTAAATTGGTTATAGATATGTACTTCTCCTTCCAGGATCTGAGTTGCAACATCAGCACCAGTCTTAGCTGGGATGAAGAGTGGGGTCGGAGGTCTGTCCAGGAACGCATCTGTCTGGCATTCCATGTCCTTTTCCTCGACGCGGTCACTGAGCTCTTCTAAGTAAAGCTCTGAAACAAAGACCATATAATATTTAGAGAATTTTTATTTCTATAAAATCAACATATTCCACAGCACTTTACAACGAGTATGGTACAGAAATAACACGTAATCTATCTGCCATGTCCGCTTTACCCAGCTCAAGGTTTAAACACATTAACCCATAAACCGTGGTGTGTGACAGTTTGTGAACCCTTCATTATATTTTATATTTTTCAATACATTTGACCTAAAACTACATCACATTTTCAAATAATAATAATAGCTAAATCAAACAAATGAGTCAAACTTATTAGACTTTGTCATTTTTTTAAAGAAATAGATTGAATATCAAGTCTGTGAGTGGCAAAAGTAAGTGAACCATTAGGAATAGAAGATAATTTGAGTATATTAAAGTCTGGCGTTTTCAATCAATGGGTTGACAATCGGGTGTGAGTGGGTGACCTATTTTACTTAAAGAACCGGCATCTATCAAAGTCTGATATTCACAGTACATGTTTGTTAAGTATTTCATAGCACAAATAAAGGAGATTTCTGAGGACCTCAGTAAAAGATTTGTTAATGCTCATAAGGCTAGAAAAGGTTAAAAAAAAACATCTCTAAAGAGACTGGACTCCACCAATCCACAGCAAAGATTGGTATTGTAAAAATGAAGGAAATTGAAGACCATTAAAATCCTCCCCAGTAGGTGTCGATCAACAAAAGATCACTCCTAGTGCAAAGCAACATCACAAAGGATCCCAAAGTAACTTCTAAGCAACGAAAGGCCTCTCTTGCATTAGCTAATGTTAGGCTAAGTTCACATTTGCGTATATGTGCGCAGCATATCATTTGCATGTGCAAACGCATGTCAAAACGCATGGAAACGCAGCGTTTTTTATCTGCATCAGCTTACAGTCATGGCCAAAAGTTTTGAGAATGACACAAATATTATATTTTCACATGATCTGCTGCCCTCTGGTTTTTATGTGTGTTTGACAGATGTTTTTATCACAGACAGAAATATAATAATTGCAATCATATGAGTAACAAAAGCTTATATTGACAGTTAGAATGAGTTAATGCAGCAAGTCAATATTTGCAGTGTTGACCCTTCTTCTTCAGGACCTCTGCAATTCTACCTGGCATGCTCTTAATCAACTTCTGGACCAAATCCTGACTGATAGCAGTCCATTCTTGCACAATCAATGCTTTCATTTTGTCAGAATTTTTAGGTTTTTGTTTGTCCACCCGTCTCTTGATGATTGACCACAAGTTCTCAATGGGATTAAGATCTGGGGAGTTTCCAGGCCATGGACCCAAAATCTCTATGTTTTGTTCCCTGAGCCATTTAGTTATCACCTTTGCTTTATGGCAAGGTGCTCCATCATGCTGGAAAAGGCATTGTTGATCGCCAAACTGCTCTTGGAGGGTTGGGAGAAGTTGCTCTTGGAGGACATTCTGGTACCATTCTTTATTCATGGCTGTGTTTTTAGGCAAGACTGTGAGAGAGCCGATTCCCTTGGCTGAGAAGCAACCCCACACATGAATGGTTTCAGGATGCTTAACAGTTGGCATGAGACAAGACTGGTGGTAGCGCTCACCTTGTCTTCTCCGAATGAGGCGTTTTCCTGATATCCCAAACAATCGAAAAGGGGATTCATCAGAGAAAATAACTTTACCCCAGTCCTCAGCAGTCCACTGCCTGTACCTTTTGCAGAATATCAGTCTGTCCATGATGTTTTTTCTGGAGAGAAGTAGCTTCTTTGCTGCCCTCCTTGAGACCAGGCCTTGCTCCAAGAGTCTCCGCCTCACAGTGCGTGCAGATGCACTCACACCTGTCTGCTGCCATTCCAGAGCAAGCTCTGCACTGCTGGTAGCCCGATCCCGCAGCTGAAACACTTTTAAGAGACGGTCCTGGCGCTTGCTGGTCTTTCTTGGGCATCCTGGAGCCTTTTTGGCAACAATGGAACCTCTCTCCTTGAAGTTCTTGATGATGTGATAAGATTGTTGACTGAGGTGCAATCTTTCTAGCTGCGATACTCTTCCCTGTTAGGCCATTGTTGTGCATTGCAATGATGACTGCACGTGTTTCTTTAGAGATAACCATGGTTAACAGAAGAGAAACAATGATGCCAAGCACCAGCCTCCTTTTAAAGTGTCCAGTGGTGTCATTCTTACTTAATCATGACAGATTGATCTCCAGCCATGTCCTCATCAACACCCACACCTGTGTTAATGGAGCAATCACTGAAAAGAGGTTAGCTGGTCCTTTTAAGGCAGGGCTGCAATGATGTTGAAATGTGTTTTGGGGGATAAAGTTCATTTTCTAGCCAAATATTGACTTTGCAAGTAATTGCCGTTAAGCTGATCACTCTTTATAACATTCTGGAGTATATGCAAATTGCCATTAGAAAAAGTGAAGCAGTAGACTTTGTAAAAATTAATATTTGTGTCATTCTCAAAACTTTTGGCCATGACTGTACACATGACGCCAAAAAAAACCCTGCGTTTGCATGCGTTTTGGCATGCGTTTGCGTTATTTATGCGCATGCGTTTGATATTTCTAGGTGCTGTAATCAGTTCCTGGACACGCTCAGTCTGAAGTCCTAATGCGCATCAAACGCATCCATGCGCATGTCCTTGCGTACCAATGCGCTCCCATAGACAGTAATGTGTTGTTTTGACGCACTCATCCGCATGCACATGACTGCACATATTTGACAGATTTTTGACGCTTCAAAAAAAACATGTTGCATTTGCCGGACACTGCGAAACGACGCATGCGTACGCAAACGCATGTCGCTGCATACACCATGTTATAGATATGTACGCATGACGTATGCGGATTTATGCGGATCAAACTCTGCGCACAGATACGCACATGTGAAACCAGCCTTAATGAGATCACCATCAGGAGGACACAGATCAACAAAGCTGTGCATGGCAGGATTGCAAGAAGAAGCAACTGTCCTTTATATTTATTTATTTATATTGACTCATTTGTTAGATTTGGTTCTCTTTATCTACTTTTAGAATGTAGATATCTGGAAAATTCTGAAACTCTTAAGCACTATTGTAAATCCCTAGGTTCATCCTGCCTTGTGTCACCAGGTAGATTTATGAAATGTCCCTCAAACTATGTCACAGACATGTTGGAAAATGCCACCAGGGGCCTCTGTGGTTAACCTCTCCCACTAAGCATATCCTCAAGAATGGAAAAGGACCATTTGATTGGAACCAGTGTTGGCTGTTGTATTCATGGATCTTCATGGATGACGCTTCAGACATGCCGCTATGCCACAATGGCTCACTCCATGTCAGTCACAAGGAAAATCGCAACTAAGGATAGCCATAATAGCATTTTATAGTACAAGTCACATTGTCATTCTCACCAGTCTGCACATCAATGTGTTTCCGGCCTTCCACAGGTTCTGGTGACCTAGACCTTAGTATTTCTTTTGCACGTCTTTTTGCAAGTGCTCTCCTGCGAGCTTCCTGATTCCTCTGAATCTCTACTGGATCTGGCTGCGCCAACTAAATGAAAAATGCAGTAGTTAGTAATTTTCAGACAATAAGATGCACTTTTTTCAAGAAAAAGTGTGTATGGATTAATGTCTACAATCAGAGCAGAATGTTGAGCAGACAACTCAGAGAACACAGTATACTGTCTCACTGCCCTTTGAAAACCCCTGCATAGTTAAAGGGATTATCCACATTTGGGAACATATTTATTTTACTCAAATGCATGTGTATGGGAATAAAAATAATTTTTCACATGGGTTTCATTAAAAATATTGGACCACTGGTCTTTTCAGGCTCTTTGTTTCATCGATCATTCGTCTTTCATGTGGTCTGTGGTCATAAATCAGCTAAGAGATGCAAAAGCATTACAAACTCTCCCGTCAGACTGTCCTAATGAGCTCGCTGAAGGATTCTCAGTTAATTAATTCTGCAACTAGCAATAGACAGTGCAATCCAGAGGCTATAAGGCAAGCGATGCAAACTTTTTAATGAAATCCAATTGCAAAAATAATTTTTATCTCAAAATATATGCATATAAGTAAAAAAATAAATAAATAAAGTTGTCTAAATTTGTTAATCCATTTTCCAGGCAGCCCATACACCTTAAAAGTACTCTGCTTGCACGAGATCCGTGCAGTTGCTGTAGTGGGAGGCTGGCTGTCAGAGACGGTCAGACTCCCCATAGGGAAGGTAAGACTTGTTATCAACTCTGCCTTCCTAATCACTGTAAACACAGTGCTGAACAATGTTGTGCATACAGTATAAAAAGCACTGACAGTGCTTCCCCCTCTGGACCCAGTGTTCATGGGGAGAGAGCAGAAGCTATTGGGTCCTAGGAGACCCAGTCAGTTCTGCTATGCAGGCAGGAGGATGAATTTCCCTGCCTAATATACCAGCCCCAGTTAGAGGGGAAATCAGCAATAATAATAATATATTAATGTATGAGAATGCCCCTCCCCACCAAAGGTCTTTTAGGACTACCTGCGATGAAATAAATGAAAAAATAAGTAAATAAAAAAGCAAGAATAAATACAGTCATGGCTAAAAGTTTTGAGAATGACACAAATATTAATTTTTACAAAGTCTACTGCTTCACTTTTTCTAATGGCAATTTGCATATACTCCAGAATGTTATAAAGAGTGATCAGCTTAACAGCAATTACTTGCAAAGTCAATATTTGGCTAGAAAATGAACTTTATCCCCCAAAACACATTTCAACATCATTGCAGCCCTGCCTTAAAAGGACCAGCTAACCTCTTTTCAGTGATTGCTCCATTAACAGAGGTGTGGGTGTTGATGAGGACATGGCTGGATATCAATCTGTCATGATTAAGTAAGAATGACACCACTGGACACTTTAAAAGGAGACTGGTGCTTGGCATCATTGTTTCTCTTCTGTTAACCATGGGTATCTCTAAAGAATCATGTGCAGTCATCATTGCAATGCACAAAAATGGCCTAACAGGGAAGAGTATCGCAGCTAGAAAGATTGCACCTCAGTCAACAATCTATCGCATCATCAAGAACTTCAAGGAGAGAGGTTCCATTGTTGCCAAAAAGGCTCCAGGGCGCCCAAGAAAGACCAGCAAGCACCAGGACCGTCTCTTAAAAGTGTTTCAGCTGCGGGATCGGGCTACCAGCAGTGCAGAGCTTGCTCAGGAATGGCAGCAGGCAGGTGTGAGTGCATCTGCACGCACTGAGAGGCGGAGACTTTTGGAGCAAGGCCTGGTCTCAAGGAGGGCAGCAAAGAAGCCACTTCTCTCCAGAAAAAACATCATGGACAGACTGATATTCTGCAAAAGGTACAGGCAGTGGACTGCTGAGGACTGGGGTAAAGTTATTTTCTCTGATGAATCCCCTTTTCGATTGTTTGGGACATCAGGAAAACGCCTCATTCGGAGAAGACAAGGTGAGCGCTACCACCAGTCTTGTCTCATGCCAACTGTTAAGCATCCTGAAACCATTCATGTGTGGGGTTGCTTCTCAGCCAAGGGAATCGGCTCTCTCTCACAGTCTTGCCTAAAAACACAGCCATGAATAAAGAATGGTACCAGAATGTCCTCCAAGAGCAACTTCTCCCAACCCTCCAAGAGCAGTTTGGCGATCAACAATGCCTTTTCCAGCATGATGGAGCACCTTGCCATAAAGCAAAGGTGATAACTAAATGGCTCAGGGAACAAAACATAGAGATTTTGGGTCCATGGCCTGGAAACTCCCCAGATCTTAATCCCAATTGAGAACTTGTGGTCAATCATCAAGAGACGGGTGGACAAACAAAAACCTAAAAATTCTGACAAAATGAAAGCATTGATTGTGCAAGAATGGACTGCTATCAGTCAGGATTTGGTCCAGAAGTTGATTGAGAGCATGCCAGGGAGAATTGCAGAGGTCCTGTAGAAGAAGGGTCAACACTGCAAATATTGACTTGCTGCATTAACTCATTCTAACTGTCAATATAAGCTTTTGTTACTCATATGTTTGCAATTATATTTCTGTCTGTGATAAAAACATCTGTCAAACACACATAAAAACCAGAGGGCAGCAAATCATGTGAAAATATAATATTTGTGTCATTCTCAAAACTTTTGGCCATGACTGTATACAAGTAAAACTAAACGTAAAAAAAAAGACACCACCATTCACTGTTTCTAGCACGCCCCCAATTTCTACAAAATTGGGAAGCCAATTGAAAGTGTTTTCCAGGGGTCCTTTGTGGTCTTAAAAAATGCATAAAAAATATGAATAGACAAATAATTTCTATTTTTCTTTACATTTTCCCCCAATATCAGCAACAACAAAAAAAGAAACAAAAATTACATTAACAGTAAGCCCCTTGTGTATTACAAAGAAAGGGTAAAAAATTTATTGACTATAAATTTATTAGACCTATTAAAAGTGTAGGAAGAAAAAACCTAAAATATGCCTGGTCAGGAATGAGGAAAAATGGTCCGGGTCTGGCCTGGTTAATACATACTTATAGTATTTGGTTGCTTCTAATCATAAAAATAGTCAGTTTTAGCAATGAGTTAGACTGTTCTTGCACTGTGACCCCTATTCATCAAAGCACTTACCCCAGAATTCTGACATAAATAGCTTTGAAAAGTCGCAGAGTATTTGCACAGCGCTGAACTGTGCAATAAGTTTGTGAGGTTTGGCGTTTTCACTCCAGTTTCATCAAAATGGCCAGTGACACCACAGCTCGTCTGATTCCTGACTAGAGTAAGATTTCTGGTGAAGCATACAGAGACACACAACACTATTCAGACGCGCCTGATTTACGGGACGTATGAAACCTCATCGAGACCAGCGTGAACAATGCCGGTGTTGATGAAACGTGCCTGTATGTCTGTATTATAAGGTAGATTAGAGAATCCCTAGTGCTCATAATGCTAATAGTATAGCTCATAATTGCTTCAATCCTAATTACATTTTTCCTTTGATTGTACTAATTATGATTATTAAAGCAAGTGGTAATAATCAGGCAGAACACATTGCACAAGTGCAGAGAAAGTCCCATGTGTCCAACTTACCAAAGGTAATATGTGTTGGGCATAAGTACTGCCACGTACCACCCTTGGGTCATACATAATATTTCCATAAATGTAGGTCTCTTCAGCCCTATAAAAAATATATATATATTACTAATCAGAATTTGTGTAATACCAGGGTTTGGGGGAGGGCGTGCATGGCACATTCTCCCACTTTTTTACGTCCAGTTAAAATCCCAAATGTCTCATAAATTACAGCTACCGTAAGCATAATAAAGAATCACAAAAGGCTAGTGAGAATGGAGAACAGACGAGGACAGGCATGTATTGTGTGACGTCCTGTACTACAGGATGCGGAGAGCAGAGGTAACCGTGTGCTCAGAATACAGGATGCATTAAGTACAGTATTTTTCAAACTATAAGATGCACTTTTTTCCTCCAAAATTTTGAAGGAAAATGGGGGGTGCATTTTATAGTCCGAATGTACCTGCTGTAGATTGGGGAGAAGGGTAGCGGCAGCTGTGGATAAGCAGGTCACAGGAGGCCACGGCTGCGGGCACAGTAGCCGCAGCCGCCGACTCCCTGCGTCTGGGCGATCACATGTGCCCGCTGCTAAAGGGAATGAATATCCACTGCTCTCCACTCCTATGGGCATAAAGAGCAGTGAATATTTATTCTCTTTAATAGTGGGCACACGCGATTGCCCAGCTGCTGCAGGAAGCCAGCGGCTGCTGCTAACAGTGTGCCTGCTATTAAAGAGAATGAGTAGTCACTGCTCTTCACAACCATTTTCCCGCCCCTCGCTATGCACGAGTCGGCTCCGAGAGATGGTAGGGACTATGGGAGTGGAGAGCAGGGAATATTAATTTCTCTTTTAAAGCAGGCACACTGTTAGCCACAGCTGCCAGTTTTCTACAGCGGCTGGGCGATCATGTGTGCCTGCTATTAAAGAGAATGAATATTCATTGCTCTTCACACCCATGGGAGTGGAGAACAGTGAATATGCATTCCCTTTAGTAGAAGGCACATGTGATCACCCAGCCGCAGGAAGCCGGCGGCTGCAGCTACTGTACCCGCTATTAAAGAGAAATAAATATTCACTGCTCTCCACTCCCATAGTCCCAGGCGTGAGGAGCAGTGAGTATTCCAGCAGCTGACCTCAGAGTATAAGCAGTGCATGACATCACTGCCATGCGCTGCTTACAAGCTGAAATCAGCTGCTGGCATCAGAGCAGGACATTGCGAGGGAGCTGAGAGAAAGTAAGTAGAATGGTTTATGTTCTTATGTGTGCAGCTTGATGGGGCCATATATACCAGGATGGGGATCTGGGGTCATGTATACCAGGATGGGGTGACCATGTATACCGGAATTGGGATGAGGGGGCCATGTATACCAGGATGGGGATGGTGCCATGTATACCAGGATGGGGGACATGTAAACCAGGTTGGGGATGGTGGGGCAATGTATACCAGAATGGGGGTGGTAGAGTCATGTATACCAGGATGGTGATGAGGGAACCACGAATACCAAGATGGGGATGCGAGGGGTATGTATACCTGGATTGGGGACATATGTATACCAGGATGAGGGATATTAGTACAGAATTGAGGGACATTACCCCTATAACAGTGTCAGCAGCAGATCACCACCATAACAGCGCGTCATCACCATTTGTGCTTCAATTTTTTTTCTATTTCCACTTCTAAAAGCTAGGTGCGTCTTATGGTCCAATGCATCTTATAGTCCGAAAAATACGGACATGAATCCTACTGAAATTACAGATCTGTGCCCCATTTACATATATTAGTAAAATCCTTTAACATGCATCAAGGTCCTTCCTCCTTCCCTTCAACAAATGTCCCTATTCTCAGCACAACGCACCTTGGAATAAGTACAGACTGTATAGATAAATCGATATTCTACATACATGAGTGGCTGTGTTCCTCTGTACTTCCTGCGGTTCTGAACAACTCTGGGTTGACTGAAGAAAGTATATGTCCCACTGCCAATTTCCTTCTGGCTGGGTAACACGGACGTCATGGCTGCAGTTTGCGTCTTCCCTTTATTGGTTTAGAGAGAATACGATGCTGGTGCTGCCGAAAAGAAGAAAGAAGCAGAGGACACTGTCAGCATAATTAACACGCTAAAGTAACAATTCATCTGTCTCTGACCATCTTCTTATAAGTGAATGATTCCTCTCGAGTATGTAAACACCTACATGTTAGGTTCACTACTAGACTTTCAAGTTTAGAGGGAGAGGAGCTAAAAGGAAATTAAAGGACCTTCTACTTACTTAAAAGGAAGGTGTCATCAAAAAAAAATTTTTTCAGCAATTGAAAAAATGTGAAGAATTAATGTTTACATTTTCTTAAAAAATATTATCATTTGTTTATAGTTTTGTAAAATATGAAAAATAATTTTAAAAAGTTTGGTATTTCCACTTTTAAACACTAGGGGGAGCAGCTACTGAAATTTGACAAAAAACCTAGTGCACAACTAGCTCACATTACTGCACTGCAATAAATATGGGCTGAGTCTGCTGACATGAGTGTGATGTCACTCCTCTCCTTCCCTTCTGTTTGCTAGGGATAAGAGAAGATGACATTTAGGAACACAGTGAGCAGCCACTTTGTTGGTGACTGCAAAGATATACTGAAAAGTAGACAGTCACCGAGGATGGCAGGCAGCAAAGATTCTGTTAGTTGGTGCTGATCGCTGTATCACGCTCACACTAACGCTCACACGCTGACGCTCGCAATCACGCTCGCACTAACGCTCACACTTGCTCACACACCGATGCTCATACTCATACGCTGATGCTCACACGCCGACGTTCACACGCATGCACACTCACGCTCAAGCTGACATGCTGATGTTCACTCATGCTCACACGCTGAAGCTCACACTCACGCTGACACTCACACTCTGACACTCACACGCTGACGCTCACACTCACACACTGACACTCACGCTGACACTCACGCTCATACGCCGACGCTGACGCTCACACGCACGCTCACATGCTGACGCTCACACTCATGCTCGAACGCTGACGCTCACACTCACACACTGATGCTCACGCTGATGCTCACATGCACGCTCACATCACATTCTCACACTCAAGCTCACACGCTGATGCTCACACACTCACAGTCACGCGCTGACACTCAGACTCGCGCTCAGCCCGACACCCTCATTAGTCCACAGGTTAGTAATGGAGAGGTGTCTATAAGATACCTCTCCATTACTAATCCTATAGTTATATGGTAAATAAACACACAGCCAGAATAAATTCCTTTATTTGAAATAATGGCACAGACTCCTTTAATGTTAAATAAACCTTACTCACCGAACCCCTAATCCACCTACGCCCTCGTCTCCTGCAACAAAAATAAAATAATAAACCAGAAATATTCCTCACCTGTCCACAGAGAAGGTAATCCATAATGTCCCACGATGATCCTGATCATTTTGAAAGACAGCTCTGAAAGACAGCCGACGATACACTGACAGGAGGTAATCCTCCCGCAGTGTACAACTGCGCCGCCGTGAGAGTTCACCGGAGATCATCAGCTCCGGTGCTCTCAATTACGACACCACTGCTGCATGGGAAAGTTCTCACACAGAGGTACCGTAAGTAAGAGCACCGCAGCTGATGAACTCCGGTGAACTCTCACGGCGGTGCAGTGATACACTGGGGAAGATAACCTCTTGTCAGTGTATCACCAGAGGCCAGGTAAAGCGGTCACATCTCCTGATGTGACTGTTCTACAAGTGAGATCGCCGTGGGACACTCGGATTACCTGGACTACGGCGGGCAGGGAGTACATGGTGGTTTATTATTTTGTATTATTTCTAGGAGACAAGGGCATCGGGGATTTGGTGTGAGGTGAGTATAATGGGTTTTTATTTTAAATGTGAATATGTATGTAATTTACCTTTTTTTTTTTTTTTTTTTTTTTAACGGTGAGCACAGGCGCCGGCAGATGAGACTGCTCTCCCATCAGCGGCATAGCCCAATGGGACGATGGGAGCGATAGTCTCATTAGCCCGCACCTGCTTTTTTACTGAAGGTCACCGCTGCAGGTCACAGTCAGCTGCGGGGTAACGATGACGTCAGCCAGCATGATTACGCAATGCTGTGACCGACAGTAACGGCAGTTGCATTACTGCAGGTGACAGTCACAGATGTGGGTGTCACGCTGACATGTGACATGACCCCGCAGCGCTCTGACCGGCTGAGTTACTGGTAGCTCCTGTCATCGCACGCACTGAGCAGTGTGTGCAATGACAGGGGAAAATAAAGTCCACAGCATCTGCTGACAAGTTTCCTTTAAGTAGAAGGTCCTTTAATTTCCTTTTAGTTTGTCTTCCCTTAAACACGTGTCAAGACAATTACTTAAGTCCCCCAAGTAAAATAAGAAAAGCTTTTACCTCCTGTCTGGAAACATTCCAGCAATTTGCTGATTTGCTGCAGTGCTCACATAGCACAACAACGTCATATCACTGCCGGAACGTTGACAGCGCTGGAATGGTGCCGGAAAGCTTTTCTTATTTTACTCAGAGGAGTCTAGCATTGAAAAAGGGGTTGTCCTATTAATGGACCTACCCTTTAAAGAGGTTTTTCACATAAGGTAAAGTGGACCTTAAAGGGAATCTATCACCCTAAATTGGCTGGATATTTAAATGATGGCAGTCAGGTCAGATGGGCGGTGTTTTGGGTACTTGCCTTAACATGTTGTTCGCCGCTGTCTCCATTATTTCTGGGAATTGTAGTCGTTGCCCTCCATATAACGCGCCTGCGCATTGCACTCTTGAATTGCGCACGCGCAGTATGCTTTGCCCGCAGATTGCAATGCACAGGCGCGTTATATGGAGGGCAACGACTACAATTCCCAGAAATAATGGAGACAGTGGCGAACAACATGTTAAGGCAAGTACCCAAAACACCGTCCATCTGACCTGACTGCCATCATTTAAATATCCCGCCAATTTAGGGTGACACATTCCCTTTAAACACTTGCAGATATGTAAAATAATAAAACCAATCGTAGTCACCCTCCTCTCAGCCGCTGCTCATTGCTTGGCTGCAGCAGTGACATCATGTCAACAGCGCGCATCACCCATGCAGCCAATCACTGAGTTCAGAGACTCATGCAGCCTACAACAGCAGTGGCGCCAAGCTCAGTCATTGGCTACAGAGGTAACAAGGGATGTGAACGGGACGTCAAAACACTGAGACCTGAGCAGTGAAGGAGAACTAACAATGGAGCGGGAGGAGGGTGAATACTATCTGGTTTTGTTCTTTTATATTCCTGCAAATGTTTGGGGTCACTTTCCGGACAATAGAAAACCCCTTTAAATGGATGCATTTTGGGCTAAAAATATTATTTAGAATTGGGTTTCATTAAAAAAATGGCACCTTTTAGCTATTGCAGGGTCTTTGTTTCCTTGAATATTGCTGGCTTCTCAGTGAGTTAACTAAGAATCCTCAGTAAGCTTGTTCTGACCAGAGAGTTTGTAACTATTTATTTTGGGGTTTTTTTCTGCTCTTCAATCATCTGATTTAAGACCTCATCGTAGTTCAAATCAATTTTCAAGTGGTCACAAATTAGCACAGCGAAGAGCAAGGTAAAGAAGTTATTTTCTCTGTGTAACACAGCCGTAACCTGCCCTTTATGGTGCAGGCTCAGGACCAGAGACTGCTTTATACAGGACAAGTTCTATCACACACCTGCACGTACATCTTACAGATTCATTTTTAGGCACAATGAGGTTATTCATTATAATGTTAGGACTCAGAAAACATCAGAAAAAAAGCCTATAATGTAAATAATGGATAGAAAAAATACTGTCAAAGTTGGTTGTAAAAGGTAAATAAAAATGCATAAAAAAGTGTGTGAAGAATGCCTACAGGACTGCGGGCAGGTGTACTGGACAAACCCCATAGAAATGAATGGAGGGAGGTGAGTATACGAAGGCATTTTCTCCAATCCAGAAATGGCGCAGTGGGGCCCTATTCTTAGAAATAGATGGAGGTACCCAGAAGAGAAACCCACATCTCTGAGATATTTATGGCAGACATTGTCATATCAAATGGATAAGAGTATCCCTTTAAGTTCTGCTCTCCTGAATTTGAACTGGAACATCATAGTACCAGAGGCTCTGTCGCATAAAATGTTTTTTATTAAAAATATATCTATTATTAGTATTATTTATTTATATAGCACCATTGATTCCATGGTGCTGTACATGAGAAGGGGTTACATACAAATTACAGATATCACAGTAAACAAACTAACAATGACAGACCGATATAGAGGGGAAAGAGGACCCTGCGTTTGCGGGCCTACATTCTACAGGATGGAAAAGGCTCCAACCTAGTCAGGAGTGTCATCGCCCCATTTCTTTGAGGCTATTGCACGATATTACCACAAATTCCCCATCGGTGTGCAAGTCCCAATACTTGCAGTCCCATAAGAGGTCTGCTTATTTTCTAGGGTGGCTTACAGGGTTAGCTTGTGAGCTGGGTGGGACTGGCTAACCACACATACACCGCCCACTGGTGGTTGCAAGTTTGTTGAGGACCTGTGATGAGGTCATGAACATGTGACCAGATCATGTGCTCCATACCTCACCTGTGGGAGTGGCTACAGGAAAGTAAGGGAGTGTTTGGCACATGGTTGTAGAGAGTGTGTTGAGACTGAGTCCGTGTGGAGTGTTGGGAGTCTGTCAGGCTGGACAGAGCTCCCTGACGTCCAGGCTGAATGTCACACAGCCTGGGGAAGCAGTCCTGGCGAGCTTGAGCAAGAGGAGGAACAGACGGTCTTGAAAACCGTGAGAGATACGGATCGGGGTCCGTGAGACATGTGTATTGGATGCCTCTGAGGCGAAGAGGTGTCTGAGAACCTGCGACACCAACAGGTAACGGACAGGGGTCCGTGTGGTACTGACAGAGGTCATGAAGACTGTGATTTGTGTAATGAATGCTGCATACTGGTGAACAATAAACCAAAAGGACAGCTCTTTTAACCCTGAGCGTGCCAGTGTTTGCCTCTAAGACCAGCTAAGCAAGTGATCCCCGTCCACAGGCAGTGTGGATAAACACAATTGGTGTTGGAATGCTGGCAGCGGCCCAGGGAGCACGTGTGCAGGTTTTTTTTTTTTTCTGTGGATCGGCAAGTCCATGAATTCTTTTTTCTTTTCAACTTGCTGTGGCTTGGCGGGCCTGAACACGTCTGGCTGTAACTCGGCGGGGTTACGAAGGTTGCTGTGGATCGGTGGGTCCACGAAGTCGGCGGTGCGGAGCCGTGCAGAGACTTGTGGTAGCGGGAGCTACAGTGACTGTTGCAGCAAGAGGTTCTGCAGCAGCAGGAGCTGCAGTAACAGCCACAGCGGCTTGTGAGCGGCATCTGGAGGTGCCGGTGGTTTGTGGCTGCAAGGCGGTGGCAGCGCCAGCAGGAGCTGGTGAAGAGGGCAGCGTGAACCAGGTCAACACAACTCTTAAAGGGCCAGTACAAGCCCCAAAAGACAAACTGTACAGTTTGAACTGGGGCCTACGAAAGCCGTGGGGGCGTCCACGGGGTGTATCCCAGGGTGGGGTGGTGTCCCTAAAAGGGGTGGTGGCCTAAAAGGGGCGGTAACCCAAGCAGGTATGGTAGCAAAAAAAGGGGGCGGAGCATCCCGACGTTAAAGGGGTGGTGCAGACGAACTGTTGCTAGGGGCAAATGTATTATGTGTGTCCAGTCTGCCTTATGAACTATCCACCCGGCACAATGCTACGGGGGTGTGCCGTGCAAAGAAACAATGAAGATGTGGTGGGTCTGGTCGACTCAGGGAGCCCGGTGACTCTAGTGAGGGTTGCACCTGAGGGATTTCAAATACCCAGTAGAAAAGTTGGGGTCACCTGCATCCATGGGGACACTAAGGATTATCCCGTGGCCAGGGTAATCTTTGAGACAGGCTGGGACATTGCGGGACAGGATGTCGCTATAGTCCCAAATTTGTTTTGTCCAATGGTCATAGGTCGGGATTCTAAACTGTTCTCCAACCTGTGGGAGAGGGGAGTGCCTCTACAGAAGGAGGAGGGAGGCCTCTCTACTGTTTGGGTGGCAGGCATTGGGACAGTGACGCCTCCCAAAACTGACGGGTCAGACGGTGACACAAGAGGAAAGGGTGCGTCTGCCCAACTTACTGACATGATGTCCCCTGAAGTGTATGACAGAAGGACCGATTTGCGATGTGGTAGATAAGACGTCTGGAACGGACACCCAGTTAGAGGCTAACTGGAGGGTTTACTATACTGTGGGATGTGACTCAGACTCCGAGGGTGACTATGAATCTAAGTTAGAAAGGGAGTACAGTAAGGAAGGCCCCCACAAGGAGGGAAAGTCCTCCCGTCGTCGGAGACGTAAAGGGCGCAAAGAGCCTGAGCAAATTGCACCCATTGAGAATGTCAATAAAGAAGAACCTGTTGCTGAAGAGTGTGGAGCTCTCGGAAGGTACAAAGAGTCGAGAGGTACCTGAGGATGACCGGGCAGAGCCTCAAGAAAGGTTGAAGGGGTCGGATACGGAAGTCGCCAACTCCGTGCAATTGAAGCGGGTGCGACACCCGAAGTCCGAGTTTGCGGCCATCAAGGCTCAGTTTGGAGAGAAAATACAGGAGTGCCAGGACCTTGCTAAAAAGTTGTCTGGTGAGAAGCAAAAGTCTGCTGATTTACAGGCCGAACTAAAGACCATTAAAGAGCATATCAAACAAGAAAAGGCCCTGAGACAAACTGCTGAGCAAAGAGTGGATGAGCTGGAGAAGGAAGTCTCGGAGCTCAGAGGTCACCTGGCAATGTGGCAAAGTGTGAATAAGACCTTAAGGGAAGATGTGGAAGTGCTCAGAGAAGCAGTAAGAGGTCTTCTGCAGGAGAAGAAGTTAGTGGTCGAAGACTTACAGCGGCCGTGTCCGAGTGTTAACAAGGCGGAGGTGCCAGTGCCCATCTTGGCAAGGGGTCTTGAAGAATGTAAGTCTCAGGAAGATTGTGAGCTAAGAGCTGAACAAGACAGTCATCCGGTCGTGGCAGATGTCTTGAAGAAAGTGTCCGAGGTAAACCAGGAAGAGGATGAGGCTTCAATCTTTAAGTGTGTGAAGGAGGTACCCGAAGACATGCGAGAAGCCTGTGCCAGCGAGTGTGTGTATGAGGCCTTTAAAAAGGCAGTAAAAGCCTGTAGTGTGAACTGGGCACCAGAAACGAACCAGTTGGTGATACTGGTGGATAGAGAAGTCACAGAGAAGAGGGTGGCTGTAGTGAAGGATATGCATCTTCAATGTCTCCACACGAAACAGTTGATCATGATGGGTAATATGTAAGCCGCTCGACGCCTGGAGCTGGCAAAGGAAGCTCAAAGTCGGCTGGGCTTTGTAGAAGACATAATTCCAGTTCACAGAAATCTGGTGGGGAAAGTCATTGGAAGACTTAGAAAGGTGATGCAGGAACTAGTGAATCGTTCCGGTGTCGTGAGAGTAAGGATTCCAGCTGATGGCGAGATCAAGGTGGCTGGTGAAGAAGAGATGGTTCCATTCGTTGTTGTTGGCTCAGTGGAGAGCCTTAAGAACATCCGAATGCTCCTGGAGTATCGAGTGACGTACCTACGAGAGGTAGAGCAGCTGATCGGGGAAAGAAAACAGATTAAGGTACAGCTACAGGAGTTGGAACGAAGATGGCGACTGCTTCCAGCCCGAGATATGGAGAGACAAGAGGCTTCTCTGGGGACTTGCAGTAGACGATCTGAAACAATGAGGGGTAGAGATGACTCCTCTGTTGGCTCAGGGCTGAGTGACCTAAGTGGGAGACCCGTAGCGGACGAAAGGACAGAGGGTCAGACTCAGCTCAACCAGTAGGCTTGACTGGACGATGGACTCATGACCGCAACAACCGTAGGAGGCGGCCATGAAAAGAAAGGTCGTGTGAAGGGGCACACTTGGAAAGTGGGTCGATTAAAAAGGGTCTGGTGACACAGACAGAAGGACAAGGCCGACATTCTGACCGCTGGGGGCGGGGGAGACCTAACAAAGAGGTGATGGTGATTGATGCCCAAAATCGACTGAGAAGGTCCCCTCGACTTGTAGGGCAAGGTGACGTGGGTGCCCTGTCTCGAGGCCCTCGGTTTGGAATAAGTGTTCAACCCCACAAGTTTGAACAGAGGGAGGAGGTATGTGGTGTAGTGACACATCCTGCAGCTAAGGGACGCTGTGTATGCTCCTTGGGAAATGCATGGAGGCGTGTTTTGGATGGAAAGACAGTCATGGTTGTAGACATGGTTGTAAATGGCAGGTATGTGTCGCAGAGCTCCTCTGCGCTGTAAGCCAGGAATGTTGTTCTGGGACTTGTAGTCCCATAAGAGGTCAGCTTATTTTCTAGGGTGGCTTACAGGGTTAGCTTGTGAGCTGGGTGGGACGGGCTAACCACACATACACCGCCCATTGATGGATGTGAGTGTTTTGAGGACCTTTGATGAGGTCATGAACATGTGACCAGACCATGTGCTCCATACCTCACCTGTGGGAGTGGCCATAGGTATGTAAGGGAGTGTTTGGCACATGGTGGGGGTAGTCTGTCTGAGAATGTGTTGAGACTGAGTCTGTGTGGAGTGTTGGGAGTCTGTCAGGCTGGACAGAGCTCCCTGATGTCCAGGCTGGACGTTGCACAGACTGGGAAGCAGTCCTGGTGGGTCTGAGCCAGCAAGAAGAAGACGGTCTTGAAAACCGTGAGAGAAACGGATCAGGGTCCGTGAGAAATGTGTGTTGGACGCCTCTGAGGTGAAAAGGTGTCTGAGAACCTGCGGCACCAACAGGTAACGGACAGGGGTCCGTGTGGATGATGACCGGCGTCATGAAGACTGTGATTTGTGTAATGAATGCTGCATACTGGTGAACAATAAACCAAAAGGACAGTTCTTTTAACCCTGAGCGTGCCAGTGTTTGCCTCTAAGACCAGCTAAGCGAGTGTTCCCCGTCCACAGGCAGTGTGGATCGTCACAATTGGTGTTGGAATGATGGCAGCAGCCCAGAGAGCACATGTGCAGGTTTTTTATTTTCTGTGGATCGGCAAGTCCATGAATTCTTTCTTTTTCAACTTGCTGTGGCTCGGCGGTGCTGAATACGTCTGGCTGTAACTCAGCGGGGTTACGAAGGTTGCTGTGGATCGGTGGGTCCACGAAGTCGGCGGTGCGGAGCCGTGCAGAGACTTGTAGTAGCGGGAGCTACAGTGACTGTTGCAGCAAGAGGTTCTGCTGCAGTAACAGCCACAGCGGCTTGTGAGCAGCATCTGGAGGTGCCGGTGGTTTGTGGCTGCAAGGCGGTGGCAGTGCCAGCAGGAGCTGGTGAAGAGGACAGTGTGAACCAGGTCACACAAACTCTTAAAGGGCAAGTACAAGCCCCTAAAGACATAAACTGTACAGTTTGAACTGGGGCCTACGAAAACCGTGGGGGAGTCCACAGGGTGTATCCCAGGGTGGGATGGAGTCCCTAAAAGGGGTGGTGGCCTAAAAGGGGCGGTAACCCAAGCAGGGATGGTTGCAAAAAAGGGGCGGAGCATCCCAACGTTAAAGGGGTGGTGCAGACGAACTGTTGCCATGGGCAAATGTATTATGTGTGTCCAGTCTGCTTTATGAACTATCCACCCGGCACAATGCTACGGGGGTGTGCTCTGCAGATAAACAATGAAGATGTGGTGGGTCTGGTCGACTCGGGGAGCCCGGTGACTCTAGTGAGGGTTGCACCTGAGGGATTTCAAATACCCGGTAGAAAAGTTGGGGTCACCTGAATCCATGGGGACACTAAGGATTATCCCGTGGCCAGAGTAATCTTTGAGACAGGCTGGAACATTGCGGGACAGGATGTCGCTATAGTCCCAAATTTGTCTTGTCAATGGTCATAGATCGGGACTCTAAACTGTTCTCCGACTTGTGGGAGAGGGGAGCATGGGCGTACCCACCGTGGGGCAGGGGGGGGCCGTTGCCCCCCCCTAGGAGCAGGGGCGCGCCGTGCCAAGATGAGGCCTGTAGCTGCATTCTGCCGCCCCCTCTCCCGTTCTCTGAGCGCCGGCTGTCAAATTGACAGCCGGCTCAGAGAAAGTGCTGCTGCTGCGCATCGCTGTGCAGTCACAGTGTGCTAGCATCTGACTCACTCCAGGCTCCAGCCAGGTGTCAGAGTCAGAGACGCTAGCATACAGCTGAGCTACACACACTCACATCTTGCTCCTCTGCAGTGCTCTGTGCCCTGACCGCCGCCGCAGGCACTTCCGCATCCATGAAGCGCCAGCAGCGTGATCAGGTCACATGATCACGCTGCTGACGTCACACACTGGCTCTTCAGAGGCGAAGACACAGGCAGTGAGGCAGCGGTTGGTGGTAAGTGCTCCAGACGTGTAATGGAGCTGAAGAACCACCGAAGATTAACGGGGGACATGTGTGAGTGTGAGTGTATGGGGGGGGGGATTTTAGAGTGGGGATGGGGGGTTACTTTATGAGTGGGGGGATTTGGAGTGGGGATAGGGGTTATTTTATGTGTGGGGGGGATTTGGAGTGGGGATGGGGGGGTTATTTTATGCGTGGGGGGATTTGGAGTGTGGATGGGGGGGTACTTAATGTATGTGGGGGGATTTGGAGTGTAGATGGGGGTACTTAATGTGTGTGGGGGGATTTGAAGTGGGGATGGGGGATTTAATGTGTGGGGGGATTTGGAGTGGGGATGGGGGGTTATTTTAAGTGTGGGGATTTGGAGTGTGGATGGGGGGTACTTAATGTATGTGGGGGGATTTGGAGTGTGGGTGGGGGGGTACTTAATGTATGTGGGGGGATTTGGAGTGTAGATGGGGGTACTTAATGTGTGTGGGGGGATTTGAAGTGGGGATGGGGGATTTAATGTGTGGGGGGATTTGAGGGTACTGAAGAGCATGTATGTATGAGGAAACAGTATGGGGGATGGTTGCAGACAGTATGGGGAGTGAACGGGTGAATGTGTGTGGACACAGTATGGGGAGTGAGGGTGATGGGATGTGTGCAGACACAGTATGGGGAGTCAGGGGTATGTGTGAGCAGGCAGAATAGAGTGAGGGGGTAAATATATGAGGAGACAGCGTGAGGAGGGAGGGGAATAGTGTGAGGCGACAGTATATTGCAGATATTTTTATTCAGGAGCATTATAATGACTCTTCTGTCTTTAAGGGCATCGTGTGGAGAGTTGGTGCAGAAGAGCGGAGAAGATGGAGGTCTGCAGAGACGACTGTGGA
>JARQOD010000005.1:331909855-332067561 GCA_033576555.1 Oophaga sylvatica
AAAAACACCCGCACATTCAACCCAACATCATAGGTTGGTTTGTAAAATTTAACCCCCCGACTTTTGGGTTGATTTTTAGGCAGAATAAATTTTTTTTAACATAGTCAAATTTTGTTACAGCAACCATTTTTAAATTTAAACCCCGGGGCGAACCCGGGGTTACCAAAGTTCCCATAAAGGGACACTGTCAAATTCAAAAAATGGAAAGGGTCTTTAAGAAAAAATAGGGGGGTTCAGAATTAAAAAATACTCACTACCCCCTAAAGAATAACTTGAATTATATTTCAAAATGGGGCCTTGTGTGTTTTCTGCGGTTTTCTTTCAGGCTCTTAAAAATTGAATGTGTCCCCACCTTTTCCCACCAAAAAGCCCCCTTTCCCTTCTCACCTTCCCGTGCTCCCAAACAAGTTTTCCACCAATATGGTTCCGCGTACCAAAAAAATGCAAAAAAAAAATTGTATGGTCCATTTTTTTCTTTTTGTGAAAAAAAAAAAATGCCAAAAACAATTTTGTGGGAAAATGTTTTAAATTTTTCCAGCCAAATTTTAAATAAAATTCTGTGTGCCCCTAAAAGGTTCACCATACAGAAAAAGAGCCCCTTTTTCCGCCCTACCATCCTCAAAACAGAGTTTTCAACCCTTTGGGGTATTGTTATCATAAAATTCATAAAATTGTATGGTCCTTTTTTTCTGTACCCTTAGAAATAAAAAAAGGGGGGCAAAGTAACATTTTTGGGAAAAAAAAAAAACTTGTTTTTAAACTTTCCACATTGTTTTTAGTTTCTGGGGGAAACTAAGGGAAAAAAAACAAATTGAAGTCTTTGCGCACTAAGAGTTGCATTTTTTAAATGGGCATTTTTTTTATTTTCTGTCATAAAGCCCAAGAACTTTAAATTGATGGCCCTAAAAAAAATTTTTTTTTGGGGAAAATTTTTTTGGGAAAAATTAGAAACCTTTTCAACTTTAAAAACTTTCAACCCAAAAAAAATTTTGTTTAAAAAACTGTTTTCATTAAAGTAGACGGGTTTTAATGTTATTTATTAATTATTTTTGGACAAACCCGGTTTATGAAAAAAAAAATTTTTGAAAATTGCAAATTTTTCCCAAAATTTCTTTGTTTTAGAAAAAACACAATATATCAAACAAATTTTACCACTATGATGAATAGAATTAAGGGAAAAAACTTCTAATAACAGTGTAATCAACTAAAGTGCCAATTTTTACCACAAATGACACGGTAAAAAGAAAAAAATTTGCCTTTCCGAAGGCGAAAATATGTCATAAGCTAATTACTCCAGTGACTGACATTGCAATAAACTGCCCAATGCTTACTATATACCAGGTTCCTAAACTCAACATGTCGTTGGTAAGTTACCAATACCTCTTCTCTTTTCACCTTCTTATGAATTAGATTTTAATGTGCACACTAGGTTGCTCTGCATATACAGTATATGTCAATTTGCCAGGGCACAAATAAACCTATATTGTGTGTCATGTACAGTATATTACAAAAGTGAGTACACCCTCACATTTTTGTTAATATTTTATTATATCTTTTCTGTGATGTCATCATGGAGGAATGGAAGAGAATTCCAGGGAAATCTGTGAAGCTCTAGTGAACTCCATGCCCAAGAGAGATAAGGCAGTGCTTGAAAATAATGGTGGCCGCACGATTTGGCCATTTTCACTTAGGAGTGCACTCACTTTTCTTGTCAGAGGTTTAGACATTAATGGCTGTGTGTTGAGTTATTTAGAGGGCACACTATTTACACTGTTATACAAGCAGTACTCTCAGGGGCGCTCCTTTCATGAGGCGAGTTGAGTACTCTGCCTCAGGCGGCACATCCCTGAAGAGTGGGGGGGGGGGGGCAGATTCTTATCTCCAGGCTCCTGCATCAGCTGGTGTTTCTCATCTATTGCTGCTCTGTGCAGGACCTGTGATGAGGTCACAGGAGGGGAGGAGTCAGGGGTCACATGACCAGGGACCGCCCTCAGTGTATGCAGATTCTTATCTCCTGCATTGGCTCCTGTTGATCATCTATTGCTGCTCTGTGTGCACAGGACCTGTGATGAGTTCACAGGAGGGGAAGAGCCAGGTATCACATGATGAGGGGCCGCCCTCAGTGTATGCAGGACTCTGCTGTGCTGGTTGTCATGGTGCTGGATGAGGGAAGTATATGAGGGGTCAGAAGGGGTTTACAGGGTGGATGTAGCAGTGCTGTGTGTGTACGAGGTGGACGGATCGGAGCCGCGTGTATGGGGTGTGCGGTGCAGAGCCACGTGTGTACGAGGTGTGCATTGCCCTGTGCATACGAGGTGTGCAGAGCGGAGCCGCGTGTGTACAAGGTGTACGGAGCAGAGTGTGTACGTTATGTACAGAACAGAGCCCTGTGTGTATGAAGTGTACAGAGCAGAGCCACGTGTGTATGGGTGTGCGGAGTGGAGCCACGTGTGTGCAAAGTGTACGGAGCGGAGCCGTGTATGTACGAGGTGTACGGAATGGAGCCCTGTGTGTATGAAGTATAGGGAGCCACGTGTATATGAAGTGTGCGGAGCGGAGCCGCATGCTTACGAGGTGTGCAGAGCCCTGAGTGTACGAGGTGTGCGGACAGGAGCCGCGTGTGTACAAGGTGTGCAAAGCGAAGCCATGTGTGTACGAGGTGTGCGGAGTGGAGCCACTTGTGTGCAAGGTGTACGGAGCCGTGTGTGTACGAGGTGTACGGAATGGAGCCCTGTGTGTATGAAATGTACAGATCCACGTGTATACAAGGTGTGCGAAGCGGAGCCGCGTGTGTACGAGGTGTGCGGAGCGGAGCCACATGTGTACGAGGCATACAAAGTGGAACTATGTGTGTATGAGGTGTGCGGGACCATGCATGTACGAGGTCAGTGTTTGGTGGGGAGCATTTATACCTTCCAACCGTCCCAGATCCAGCGAGACGGTCCCGATTTTGAGAGTCTGCCCGCTGTCCCGGCCAGGAGCTTACTTTTCCCATGGACACAGGAGTACACAACGGAGCCCCGAGGAGCACTTTAAAACTCGCACGTGACGTTTCACTGGAAGTGATGTCCTGGAAGCTGACCAGAAATTAGGTAATTTCGGGAGGAGATTTGTTATGATTTGGTAGCTGAGGAGTGCAGGTAAAAAAAAGGCAATACACCAGAGCAGTTGGAATCTATGAGATTGCAGTACCCTGACTAACCACCACAACTAGAGGCAGCCGTGGAGCGTTCCTACGTTGGTCCTAGACGCCTCGTCACAGCCTGAGAAACTAACTATACCTAAAGATAGAAAGATGAAAGCTATCTGCCCCGGAGCAGATCCCCAAAGAACATAGAAAGCCCCCAAACATGTAATGGCGGTTAGACAAGAAGAAATACTGACACAGACAGAAAATAGTATGAGCAAACGTTGGGGCCCAAACTATCTAAATAGAAAAGGATAGGAAGGGCACTTACTGCAATCCCAAAAAACCCTGAAAAGCACCAACTCTACTAATTTCAAAAACACCTGAGATCACACGACCTCTACCACCTAAATTAGTTCTCTGGTGTAACAAAATCAAAACAGCAGCCATTGAAAAAACTGGAAAAAGCAAATGTACAAAACATCAGTGGCTGAACTAAACTGAGAGGGCAAAAGCCCCCGGAGGGGACCCTGAAGGCCCCCACAGAAGTGCAGGACAAAATGCAAAAATCAAGCACAAAAACAAAAAGAAGAAAATGTCTTATCTGTTAGCAGGAGATGCAGACACGACACAGCAGGCTACTAAGGAAACAGGAATCAAGGATTGAGACCAGAACAATTGATCACCGGCAACCCTGATGGGAAGGCGACTCCCTTAAATAAGACTAGTCAGTAACACCTGATTCCCAATCCTCACAATCTTCACTGGACAGTCCAGTACCGCTTGTAACCACCAGAGGGAGCCTCTGCTCAGAACTCATTTCAAGTCCATTCACAACAGAGATTGTGATGGAACCATGGAGGCACTTCAGGGAATGTTTCAAATCTATCACCATGTCCTCCTCCGACAGCGCGGACAGTGGGATCGCCTTGGAATCGGGGATGTCGGCCATGTGAGGGGATCATGATATATCCTGCATCGGGAGGCTCAGGTGGGCATGACAATGGGAGCCGGGCTGCTGTAGTATCTTTATAGAATCTTTTTTCTCTTTTTCTTCTCCTCCTTCTTCCTCCTTTCTCTCTCTGTTCTTCTTTCTCTGTTCTTCTTTCTCTCTGTTCTTCTTTCTCCTTTCTTTTTCTCTCTCCCTGTTCTTTCTCTCTCGTTCTTCTTTTCTTTCCCCTCTTTCTCTCTCTGTTCTTTCTTTCTCCTTCACTCTCTTCTTCTTCCCTTTTATCTTTCTATGTTCTTTTTCCCCCTCTTTCTTTCTTTTTTCCCCTCTTTCTTTCTGCTCTGTTCTTTCTTTGCTCTCTGTTCATCTTCTTTCCCCTTTTTCTTTCTCTCTGTTCTTCCTTTCTCTCTCTTCTTTCTTTCTGTCTCTTTCTTTCCCCTCTTTCTTTCTCTCTCTGTTTTTCTTTCCCCTCTTTCTTTCTTCTCCCTCTTTCTTTCTTTCCCTTCTTTCCTCTTTCTTTCTTTTTCTTTTCTTTCTTTCTTTCTTTCTTTCCCCTCTTTTCTTTCCCCTTTCTTTCTTTCCCCTTCTCTTTCTTTCTTTCCCCCCTCCTTTCTTTCTTTCCCCTCTTTCTTTCTTTCCCCTCTTTCTTTCTTTCCCCTCTTTCTTTCTTTCCCCTCTTTCTTTCTTTCCCTATTCTTTCTCTCTATTCTTTCTTTCTCCGTTTTCTTTTTTCTCTCTCTGTTCTTTCTTTCTCCTTTCTTTCTTTTTTCTCTCTCCCTGTTTTTTCTTTCTCTGTTCTTTCTTTCCCCTCTTCTTTCTCTCTCTGTTCTTTCTTTTTTCTTTCTATCTCTCTTTCTGTTCTTTCTTTCCCCTTTCTTTCTATGTTCTTTATTTCCCCTTTCTTTCTTTCTCTCTGTTCTTTCTTTCTTCCCCCTCTTTCTTTCTCTCTCTCTGTTCATCTTCTTTCCCCTTTCTTTCTCTCTGTTATTTCTTTCCCCTCTTTCTCTCTCTATCTGTTCTTTTTTTCTTTCTCTCTCTGTTCTTCCTTTCTCTCTCTCTCTCTCTGTTCTTCCTTTCTCTCTCTCTGTTCTTCCTTTCTTTCTCTCTCTGTTCTTCCTTGCTCTCTCTCTCTCTGTTCTTCCTTGCTCTCTCTCTCTCTGTTCTTCCTTGCTCTCTCTCTCTCTGTTCTTCCTTTCTCTCTCTGTTCTTTCTTTCTCTCTGTTCTTTCTTTCCCCTCTTTCTTTCTTTCTCCTCTTTCTTTCTCTCTGTTTTTCTTCTCTCTGTTTTTTCTTTCTCTCTTTCTCTCTCTCTCTGTTCTTTCTTTCTTTTTCTCAGTACCAGTCAGTGTGCCCATAGTACCAGCCACTGACACTATACACTATATGCAGAGCTCATGTGTATAATGTCACCAGTGATCACTGTATTACCTGTACACTGACACTACATACAGAGCTCCTGTGTATAATGTCACCGTCTCCACCTTTTATCAGCGCCATCTTGTGACAAGTAGCAGAAACCCTCTATCAAGCCACATTCACACGTTCAGTATTTTACCTCAGTATTTGTAGGCCAAAACCAGGAGTGGAACAATCAGAGGAAAAGTATAATAGAAACACTTCACCACTTCTGGATTTCTCACCCACTCTCGATTTGGCTCACAAATACTGAGGTAAAATACTGACCAAATACTGAACGTGTGAATGTGGCATTAGGCTGGTTTCACACATCCTGATATTTCCAGTACCGGAAAAACCGTTAGTGGAGATATCCGTGTCCGTTTGTGTAATACGTGTGGCAACTGTGTGCCGCATCAGTACCACACTGACGGAAGAAGTGCTACAGTAAGCACTGTCCCCCGCCAGGGGCGCACCTAAAATGAAACAAGTTGATCACTTCGCCTCAGGCGGCATTGAGTCCCTGAAGAAGTGTAAAGATCGATGTTTCAAATATACTCCTATTTAAAAGTGTATGTATTTTACATGTGCGTCAGGTTAGGCTAGTAAAGAGTAAACCAGATTTATTTGTACTGATTTTACTATGGGGGGACACCATTTTGAAGTTCGCCTCAGGCAGCAGAGAGGCTAGGTTCACCCCTGTGTACTGTTACACTCGGTCCCCGTGCTGGCTCTGCATTCCCTCCTGGTCTCTTACCTTCTGCTCCTTCAGCTGTCCCTTTGCAGCAGTCTGTGCGCAGGCTGAAGTCCCCTGCTCCGTCTGCTTCTCAGCGTCCTGCTTCTTCTCCCAGTTCCTGGCACGCTGCCAGCAGGCCTCTAGGAGGAATGCATAGGACGCAAGGCCACTCCCACCGTCTCTTATAGGGGCAGCGTGCATTTTTTTGAAAAATGACAACCAATGGCAGCGCACTCATTGCTATATCTGGTCACTCCACCTTAGGGGGAGTGCTGGAGCAACGTGTTTCTATCATTGCTACATCCGGTTCTGACTCTGATCTGTCTGCGCTGCGTTAGCAGTCTCTGTGCTTTACTCATTCTATTTGTCTCCACAGATCATTGGTATCCTGTATCCGGCTATCTCGACAATCTCGGTCATTACTGGCGCAAGTGTCATCCCGTTTCGCCTTCAGCCATCCATATCTGTGGACTGTGACAAGGTCACTGGAGCCAGCCTGCTACCATTCACTCTGAACCAGGACCTTCCTCATCTCCGTCTAACCCTCCACGGTTTCTGCTATTTTACCTGTTATCCCTTTTGGTCCCTCTGGGACAGCTGCCACGTGTCCGGGGTCTAACTGGAGGTAGCACCTGTGTCCTCCGGGTATTCCATTCTGGTCCTGTTCGAGGGGCCTTACTATGGGTACCCGGGGCTCACTAGTCACGCCCCCTTTTGAGCCCCCCGGACCGTGGTCTCGAGGTTCCACGTTAAAAATAAAAGACGAATGTGAACTTCACCATCTCTGCCTCCGCTTCCATTAGTTACAGATTGCTCCGGCCATAGAACCCGCTGGATCCCAGAGACCTCCGACCACGGATCTGTGCCAGGAGGTGGCCCGTTTAGGAGTTCAACAGGACAAGATCACGACTTATCTACGCAGCTTGTCTACCCGCATGGATTCCCTGGTGTCCTCGTCTGCACCTGACTCATCTATCAGCACTCAGGTACCAGTTCCCATGGCAAGTAAAGGTCCCCGCCTGGCGGCTCCTACCCGCTTCCAGGGTGATCCTACTCTGTGTCAGGGTTTTCTCAATCAGTGCACTCTACACTTCGAAATCTTGGGGCATATGTTTGCTTCTGACCGAGCCAAGGTGGGCTTCATCATGACACATCTGGGAGGAGAGGCCCTCGCCTGGCTAAACACGCTATGGGAGAGAGGGGACCCGCTGGTTAATGATCTTCAATCTTTCCTAGAGGCTTTTCGCAGGACCTTCGATGAACCTGGTCACACCACTTCGACCGCTTCAGCCTTGCTTCGCCTGCACCAAGGAACTCTCACGGTGGCTCAGTATGCTGTTAAGTTCCGCACCCTCTCGTCTGAATTGTCTTGGAACAATGAGGCCTTGGTAGCTAACTTCTGGGAAGGCCTATCAGGAAGAATCAAGGATGAGCTGGTGGGACGGGACAGACCTACCACCTTGGAAGAGGTAATATCCTTGGCAACCCGAATTGACCTGCGTTTTCAGGAGCTTTCCATGGAGATCAAGCGGGACAAAAGGTCCTATCACATGGACTCTAGTTTGTTCAAAACGGGTACCTCGCCTTCCTCTCCTGAGGCCATGGAGGTAGACCATGTAAGTTTGGCCACCCGCCACCGGGAGGCACGTCTCAAGGAAGGAAGTTGTTTCTACTGCGGTAGTTCTGAGCATCTGATCCATTTCTGTCCAAAGAAGTCGGGAAACTCCAGTGCCTAGGTTCGGTAGGAGAGGCCAACCTAGGTAGAGAACGGTCCTCTCCCTCATTGCAAGTCTCGGTCTCCGTGTCCTACGGAGCAATAAAATTCTCCGAACATTGTTTACTGGACTCTGGAGCTGCAGGGAACTTCATCCAGCAGGCGGTTGTGGATCGTTACCACTTACCAGTCCTGCGTCTTCCTGATCCGTTGCGGGTGACCGCCATAGATGGCAAACCACTGACCGAGCCCGTCCAGTTTCAAACCGAGTTGGTGGAACTCCGGGTAGGTCTAATGCATGCTGAACGAATCCGTTTTTATGTATATCCCGGTTTGTCTCATCCCTTGCTTTTAGGTTTACCTTGGTTCCAGATGCATGAACCGGTCCTAAATTGGAGAACTGGAGAAGTTCTGCATTGGGGAAATACCTGCATGAATCGTTGCTTAACCCGGATTCAACCTGTTTCGCCTCCAGTCCAAACTGATACCCTGCCTTCCTCGTATTGGTCCTTCTCTGACGTCTTTGGGAAAAAGGAGGCTGAGAGACTACCTCCACACAGGTCGTATGACTGTCAGATATAGCTTCTTCCTGGAGCATCTCCTCGCGGGAGAGTTTATCCTCTTTCTCAGGCAGAAACTCAGGCTATGTCGGACTACATCCAAGAGAACCTGGCAAGAGTATTTATCCGAAAGTCATCCTCTCCGGCAGGAGCTGGATTCTTCTTTGTGAAGAAGAAGGATGGATCCTTGCGGCCCTCTATCGACTACCGGGGTCTAAACCAGATCACGGTAAAAAACAAGTATCCATTACCTCTTATTTCAGAGCTGTTTGATCGTCTCCGAGGGGCCAAGATCTTCACCAAACTGGATCTCAGAGGGGCCTACAACCTGATCCGAATCAGAGGAGACGAATGGAAAACAGCCTTCAACACCCGTGATGGCCACTATGAATACCTGGTAATGCCATTTTGCCTAAGCCATGCACCTGCGGTCTTTCAGGAATTTGTTAATGACATTTTCAGGGATCTGCTCTATACTTGTGTCGTCTACCTGGACGATATTTTGATTTTCTCTGCAGACTTGGCCTCACACCGGAGGCAAGTACGCCTGGTCTTACAAAGACTGAGGGAGAACAGGCTATATGCCAAATATGAGAAATGCCTCTTTGAGCAGTCTTCTTTGCCTTTCCTTGGGTACATTGTATCTTCCACAGGATTAAAGATGGACCCGGAGAAGTTGTCTGCCGTCCTGAAGTGGCCTCGTCCGTCTGGGCTAAAAGCCATACAACGGTTCCTGGGGTTTGCCAACTACTACCGGCAATTCATTCCACGCTTTTCCACCCGAGTGGCTCCCCTCACAGCCTTAACCCGGAAAGGTGTAAACTCCAAAGAATGGTCCTCCGAGGCAGAAGAGGCCTTTGTTTCTCTCAAAAAAGCCTTCGCTTCTGCACCTGTTCTCCATCGTCCAAACTCTAATGAGCAATTTTTTCTTGAGGTAGACGCTTCTTCCGTAGGTGCAGGAGCAGTTCTCACCCAGAAGTCATCTACCGGGCGGATGATCTCTTGTGGTTTTTTTTTCCAAGGTTTTTTCTCCTGCAGAAAGGAACTACTCTGTTGGAGATCGTGAACTGTTGGCTATCAAATTGGCTCTGCAAGAATGGAGACATCTTCTTGAGGGAGCTCATCACCAGGTAGTCATATTCACCGATCATAAAAACCTTGCCTACCTCCAATCTGCTCTGAGGCTGAATCCCTGTCAGGCCCGGTGGGCGTTGTTTTTTGCTTTTTTCAATTTTGTCCTTCATTTCCGCCCAGCTGACTAGAACATCAAGGCAGACGCACTCTCCAGAGCCTTTTTGCCTCCTGAACTGGAGGAAGAACCTCAGCACATTATTGAAACTTCTAGGTTAGTCTCTGTTGCCTCCACTGATCTTGCCTGGCTTCCTCCAGGGAAGACTCTCATGTCCGCTTCTGAACGTAATCGTGTCCTGCGGTGGGGTCATTCTTCTAAGTTGGCTGGCCATGCCGGTCAGAAAAAGACTCAGCAACTCTTCTCCCGTTACTACTGGTGACCTACCATGGGTAAGGATATCCAGGAGTATGTCACAGCCTGTCCTTCATGTGCCCATAACAAGACTGTTAAACATCTACCAGCCGGCAGGCTTTTGCCTCTTCCGATTCCGTCCGCTCCCTGGCAGCACATCGCGATGGATTTCATCACGGATCTTACCATTTTTTCTGGCTGCTCAGTGGTATGGGTTGTGGTGGACTGCTTCTCTAAAATGGCTCACTTCGTTCCGCTATCTGGTCTCCCGTCTGCTCCAGAACTGGCCGCTCACTTCATTCAGCACATCTTCCGTTTACATGGATTTCCCCTCCACATCGTATCCGACAGGGGCGTCCAGTTCACCTCTAAGTTCTGGAAAGCAGTCTGTAAAATGGTAAAAATAGAACTAGACTTTTCTTCGGCATACCATCACCAGTCCAATGGGCAAGTGGAGAGGATCAATCAAATCCTGGCTGGATACCTGCGTCACTTCGTCAACGTTCATAACGTAGAATTACTGCCCTGGGCGGAATTCTCCTACAACAGCCAAGTGAGTGAATCTTCTGGAAAATCTCCCTTTCAGATTGTGTTTGGACTCCAACCCGGAATTCCTCTTCCTTTCTCTGCACCGTCTTGTGTTCCGGCAGCTGATACCTTGTCTAAAGATTTCTCGAACATTTGGAAAGATACCAAGACGGCTTTGGAGAGAGCCTCTCAACGTATGAAAAGGCATGCGGACAAAAGACGCTTGGAGGCTCCCATCTTTCGTCCCAGAGACAAGGTATGGCTCTCCTCCAAGTACATCCGTTTGAAGTTACCGTCATACAAATTGGGTCCCCGTTTCATTGGTCCCTTTGAAGTCTTGAGACAAATCAACCCGGTCTCTTACAAACTGAAATTGCCTAATTCCCTACGTGTGCCTAACTCCTTTCATGTTTCCCTCCTCAAACCAGTAGTTTTGAGCTCCTTCTTTAAGGACCCGGGTACCACTCCAGATCCGGTCTCTGAGGATGATGTTTTTGAGGTAAAACATATCTTGGCCACTAAGAAAGTAAGAGGTAGGACCTATTACCTGGTGGACTGGAAAGGTTTTGGTCCTGAGGAGAGGTCTTGGGAGCCTAAAGAGAACATCCAGGCTCCTCTTCTTCTTAAAAAATTTCACGCAGGCTTGAAAAAGAGGGGGGATACTGTTACACTCGGTCCCCATGCTGGCTCTGCATTCCCTCCTGGTCTCTTACCTTCTGCTCCTTCAGCTGTCCCTTTGCAGCAGGCTGAAGTCCCCTGCTCCGTCTGCTTCTCAGCGTCCTGCTTCCTCTCCCAGTTCCTGGCACGCTGCCAGCAGGCCTCTAGGAGGAATGCTTAGGACGCGAGGCCGCTCCCACCGTCTCTCTTAAAGGGGCAGCGTGCATATTTTGAGAAATGTCAATCAACCAATGGCAGTGCACTCATTGCTATATCTGGTCACTCCACCTTAGGGGGAGTGCCGGAGCAACGTGTTTCTATTATTGCTACATCCGGTTCTGACTCTGATCTGTCTGCGCTGCGTTAGCAGTCTCTGTGCTTCGCTCATTCTATTTGTCTCCACAGATCATTGGTATCCTGTATCCGGCTATCTCTGACAATCTCGGTTTTTACTGGCGCAAGTGTCATCCCGTTCCGCTTTCAGCCATCCGTATCCATGGACTGTGACAAGGTCACTGGAGCCAGCCTGCTACCATCCACTCTGAACTAGGACCTTCCTCATCTCCGTCTAATCCTCCACGGTTTCTGCTATTTTACCTGTTACCCCTTTTGGTCCCTCTGGGACAGCTGCCATGTGTCCGGGGTCTAACTGGAGGTAGCACCTGTGTCCTCCGGGTATTCCATTCTGGTCCTGTTCGAGGGGCCTTACTACGGGTACCCAGGGCTCACTAGTTACGCCCCCTTCGGAGCCCCCCGGACCGCGGTCTCGAGGTTACACGTTAAAAATAAAAGACGAATGTGAACTTCACCATCTCTGCCTCCGCTTCCATTCGTTACATGTACTCTGACTACTTTACATTGTATCAAAGTGTCATCTCTTCAGTGTTGTCCCATGAAAAGATATAATAAAATATTTAGAAAAATGTGAGTTGTGTGCCCCACTTTTGTGAGATACTGTATTTCCATACGTTATGGATATCTTCATACTGACTCCATATTCTGATTATCTTATATTCTCACTTTTAACAGGCTGTTATATGAAATTTAAAGACACGGATTTTATTTTATATGAATTTGTATGAATTACATTCATCTATAAAATATCTGCTAGATTGCATTGTAATTTCTTGTATTTGTTTTTTCTCCTGTCAGTTTTTGTCATGTTAATTGTTTATGCACTCAACAAAAAACCCTAGTACTATAGGCACATAACTGAAGCAATAATGACTCTACCATAAAAGAAACAGTATAAAGTGCTGTAATAAAATATATAAATTTTATTAAATATTACAAAAATCGTAAACAAATGACAAAAAATAAATAAAGAAAAAAAGAAAATGAAGATACAAAATAAAAAAGAAAAATAATTAAATAAATTTGAAAACAGGTACTACCAACCAATACTAAAATTGGGGATGAAATCACACAAAATCAGACCTATTAGCAAAGTATAGCGCACTTGTGGTAGTTTACTACCGAAGAAAAACCAGCCTATGAGTAATGGTGTACCAGCCTATTAAGGCTGCATGAATATAGATATATACCTCAGCGGCTAAAAAAGCAAAATTGCAATGTCATAGGCATTTAGAATACATGAAATTGAGCGCTATAAAAATTTCCAATCTAAACACTCTATGTATGGTGCCCAAATGTTGATATTGTAACAGAAAAAGCCAGCCGGGTAAATAAGTAGTAGGTCAGCTTAGTAATAGCTGAATTCACATCTATGCACCACGGCGGCTAATGTAAAGTATAAACAATATTACGGGCAACTTACATTGGTGGTGGTCAGTGCTGTGCGATCTCCCCCAAAGCGCCCCAACGCGCGTTTCGTCCCTTCGTCAGGAGGCGAACGCAGGTTGGAAGGGGTGTGTACTTTAAATAGGACAAAACAGCCAATGAAAATCCAAGTTTCGATATATTCAGGTGTCAATTAGGTGGAATTTAATTGCGCATGTGCCGCTGACGTCAGCCCTCTCTTTGGCGTCCTGGGTTACGGCCGTGGAACACAGGCTCGAATGGGCCGTCTAAAAGTCGGCGCATGCGTCCTGCTTCCTATGCCCGCTCGCCAGGGCGCCGACGGCTGTGCCGGCTGCCACATGCGTCAAACCACATAAGAGATCGTGGATAGTGAGAATGAGTTCAATGGTAAGTTAACAAAACAAAACTTTGATAAGAGTGACTAGTGCTTTATCGTGAGAAATGTGATCAGGAAAATCTAGTGTATAAGAATAATTGCACAAGGCAAAAAGCTATACAGAGCAATTATAAGATGGCATAAACAATGATAAATAATGTGACAGATAATAAATAGTACATCATGTCTACTTCAATATATGACAAACATTGGAAGAAATAATAAAAAAAAATAAATAAATAAGACAAATAATAAAAAAAACTACATTACATATACAAAAGAGTGAACAATGTGAATATTTATAATCTTGAATAAAAAAGGCGTCCATATTTATGACAAGATAATAACATCGGTTCCATTCTTAGATTCAGACTCCCCGAGACGTCCCACCAGAACCCCACGATCGATCATGGTCACAAGGCACTAATTCCAAAGACGACTATCATGGTAACAGAGGTAAGTAAGCCTATAAAAAATACATTAGTTAGAAAAATAAAAAAACACAAAATAATAATAATTATTCTAATCAAAGAAGATTATATAGGAAAAATGATAAAAAAGGAAGAAAAGCCCCCCAAAACAACCCACATTAAGAGATACCAAACCCTATAAGAAAGAACTAAACCCAAAGTTTTCATTCAGACCCTTAGGAGTTACTGTTTGAAGGCGGTAGATCCATCGACTTTCAATCTGTGCCAATCTTTTAAAAAGGTCTCCTCCTCTCTGGCCCATGGAGACTTGGTCAATGGCTCTTAGTTTCAAGAGACTTGAGTCAGAGTTATGAAAATCCCTAAAATGTCTAGGGAGAGTTTTTAAAGGTTCCCCTGTGGTCAAATTTCTGGATTTGTCAATGTCCCGTATGTGTTCCCTTACCCTAATTTTGAATTCACGGGTAGTCATACCCACATAGATTTTCATGCAGGGACACTGGGCAAAATAAACAACTCCCACAGAGGAACAAGTCAGTCTGTGCCATATTTTAAAGGTACGTGTGCCATCTGAATTTGAGAAATCCTTGCACTTAACCAGATTTCTACAGGCTTTGCAGAGTCCACAAGGGTGAAATCCCTGCAAGGGAACCGAATCTCTGCCCCTATTCTGCTGTTGTTCAGAATTGTAGTGACTATGGACTAAAAGGTCCTTCAGATTCTTAGATCTTTTTGCTGTAACTTTGGGTACTGATGGAATCAGATTCTTCAAAATGGGATCTGTATGTAGCACACTCCAATGGGTGCGGAGTATGTCAACTAATTCGTCCCACTGCTTATTGTATGACGTAATGAATCTGAGATCTCCCACTTTTTTCTCATTCTGTGATGATGTGTGATAAAGTAACCTGTCTCTAGGGACCTCATTGGCTCTCTGATAACCCCTACGTATGGTTCTATGACTGTACCCTCTCTCTCTGAATCTGCTGTATAGGTCCCTACATTGTCTCTGAAAGTTGGCCTCTGTTGAGCAAATTCTTTTGATTCTCAGATGTTGGCCTACAGGGATACCACAAATAGTACTATGTGGATGAGATGACTGAGCATGTAGGATGGTATTAGTAGCCGTAGGTTTTCTATATACATCTGTGACCAACATACCTTGTTCATTGGCCAAGATGTCAACATCTAAGAAGTTGACCTGACGACCTGCTGTATATGTAAGCTTGATGTTAAGTGTGTTCCTATTAAGACTATCCATGAGGGAAACCAATTCCTCTCTGGACCCTTCCCACACAAACCACACATCGTCGATATAACGGATCCAATGGTGAATTTTATCAATATTTGGTACCGGGTTGCTTTGAAAAATCTCCCGTTCCCAAGCCCCAAGAACAGGTTAGCGTATGAGGGGGCACACGTGGCCCCCATCGCTGTTCCCTGGGTTTGGAGATAAACCTGATTATTAAATATAAAGCAATTATGCTTCAAAATAAATTCAAGTAATTCTCCAATGAAATCCGTTAGTGGTTTGTTGGGATTGCTAGATTCAAGGAACCACATAGCTGCCTTGATTCCATCACTATGCCTAATGGATGTATATAGGCTTTCAATGTCTGCTGTTACCATTATCATGTTGTCCTGCAAAATCAAACCATCAATGTGTCCCAAGTGGCGCGGTTGTGTCCTTTATGTATGAAGGCAGGGTGGAGACCAATGGTTTTAAATAGAAATCAATCATATTGCAAACCACCTCACATAGTCCCCCAATCCCTGAAACAATCGGGCGCCCCGGTGGATCAATGGGATTTTTGTGGACTTTGGGGACAAGATAGAAAGTAGGGAGGCGTGGTTTTGTTGAGATTATTGTCTCCATCATTTTTTTAGGAATAACATCGTTATCATAGGCTCTCATAACAATGGTAATCAGTTCCCCCTTGAATTGTTCCAAAGGATTATAAGACAATTTCCGATAACAATTTTTGTCGGATAACAATTTCATGGCCTGCTTTTCATAAAGTGTCTTAGGCCAGATAACAAGGTTGCCACCTTTGCCTGCTGGTTTAAAGCAGACATCATTCCATGTCTGCATTTCTTTGATAGCCGACATAACTTGTTTTTCAGCCCCATATTTGCGTATTCTGCCCAGTTTTTCAATGTCGGCAGATACTAATTTCACAAATATGTCAATGGCTGGGCATACATTGAGGTTTGGAAAATTCTTAATTTTATTAAATAGATGAGTGGGGAAATTGCTTACCATAGATGAGCTTTCTCCCTCAGCCAGGGATTCTAGAATAGCCAATGCCTCCTGCTCTTCTCTAGTGTCAAAAGTGGCTGAGTTACCGCTGGATTTCTCATGATATCGTTTCAATAGCATTTTCCGTGCAAACAAATGAGTATCTTTTATGGCCGTGAATGTGTCTATGGAGGTACCAGGAGAGAAAGTTAGTCCCTTTTCTAATACATTGAGTTGTATATCTGTCAGTATATGTGATGACAGATTTAATACCTTAGATTGCTCTCCTTTTTTACGACCTTGATTGAAAAAATCTTTGGGGTTTCCATTACCGCCAAATCTTGTTTTGACTGTTCTTTGATTGACATTATCCATTTCTGAACTTGTGGACACATTGCTGACTTGTGAGGACAATGACGTATTTGACATATTACGAGTGAGTGGCCTCTTTTGTCATGTTCTAAATTGCCATCTATATACATGTTTAGTTTCATAATCATGGGCATCTCTTTGATATTTCCTCAATTTATTATCGCTAATGTCCTTTTCCCATTTGGATAGATCCTTATCTAGATCTTTAAAGAAGGGTTCCACCACTTCTTTGGGAAAAGCTTGAATTAAGTGCCCCTGGGAGCTACCAATTTGGGAATCAATATCCTCAAGTAGTTTCCCATTTTTCTCATTGATAATCTGCATGAAACCAAAGGAGCATGCATTAGAAGTCTCTTCCCACTTGTGGGTTAGAGACTCATCATCTAAGGAAAAAGTGGGATAAAGCTGTATACGCAAGCCTCTAGGTATAATTTTCAATTTAAGATAATTGTCTATGGAGGCCTTGGTCCACCATAATTTAGTCTTTTTGTGGACTAAATTTTTATATTTTTTTGAAAGTTCTTTAAAATCAGGGTTGGCATCATTAAAATTGGAGGTAGATCCCTGTTTAAATATATCACAGGCTTTGTTTTGCCAAGACAGTTCTCTAGCCTTTAGATCCATAATATTAAATCACGGGCATATATCTGTTAAAAAACAGAAAAACAAATTATGCACTCAACAAAAAACCCTAGTACTATAGGCACATAACTGAAGCAATAATGACTCTACCATAAAAGAAACAGTGTAAAGTGCTGTAATAAAATATATAAATTGTATTAAATATTACAAAAATCGTAAACAAATGACAAAAAATAAATAAAGAAAAAAAGAAAATGAAGATACAAAATAAAAAAGAAAAATAATTAAATAAATTTGAAAACAGGTACTACCAACCAATACTAAAATTGGGGATGAAATCACACAAAATCAGACCTATTAGCAAAGTATAGCGCACTTGTGGTAGTTTACTACCGAAGAAAAACCAGCCTATGAGTAATGGTGTACCAGCCTATTAAGGCTGCATGAATATAGATATATACCTCAGCGGCTAAAAAAGCAAAATTGCAATGTCATAGGCATTTAGAATACATGAAATTGAGCGCTATAAAAATTTCCAATCTAAACACTCTATGTATGGTGCCCAAATGTTGATATTGTAATAGAAAAAGCCAGCCGGGTAAATAAGTAGTAGGTCAGCTTAGTAATAGCTGAATTCACATCTATGCACCACGGCGGCTAATGTAAAGTATAAACAATATTACGGGCAACTTACATTGGTGGTGGTCAGTGCTGTGCGATCTCCCCCAAAGCGCCCCAACGCGCGTTTCGTCCCTTCGTCAGGAGGCGAACGCAGGTTGGAAGGGGTGTGTACTTTAAATAGGACAAAACAGCCAATGAAAATCCAAGTTTCGATATATTCAGGTGTGTCAATTAGGTGGAATTTAATTGCGCATGTGCCTCTGACGTCAGCCCTCTCTTTGGCGTCCTGGGTTACGGCCGTGGAACACAGGCTCGAATGGGCCGTCTAAAAGTCGGCGCATGCGTCCTGCTTCCTATGCCCGCTCGCCAGGGCGCCGACGGCTGTGCCGGCTGCCACATGCGTCAAACCACATAAGAGATCGTGGATAGTGAGAATGAGTTCAATGGTAAGTTAACAAAACAAAACTTTGATAAGAGTGACTAGTGCTTTATCGTGAGAAATGTGATCAGGAAAATCTAGTGTATAAGAATAATTGCACAAGGCAAAAAGCTATACAGAGCAATTATAAGATGGCATAAACAATGATAAATAATGTGACAGATAATAAATAGTACATCATGTCTACTTCAATATATGACAAACATTGGAAGAAATAATAAAAAAAAAAAAATAAATAAATAAGACAAATAATAAAAAAACTACATTACATATACAAAAGAGTGAACAATGTGAATATTTATAATCTTGAATAAAAAAGGCGTCCATATTTATGACAAGATAATAACATCGGTTCCATTCTTAGATTCAGACTCCCCGAGACGTCCCACCAGAACCCCACGATCGATCATGGTCACAAGGCACTAATTCCAAAGACGACTATCATGGTAACAGAGGTAAGTAAGCCTATAAAAAATACATTAGTTAGAAAAAGAAAATACACAAAATAATAAAAATTTATTCTAATCAAAGAAGATTATATAGGAAAAATGATAAAAAAGGAAGAAAAGCCCCCAAAACAACCCACATTAAGAGATACCAAACCCTATAAGAAAGAACTAAACCCAAAGTTTTCATTCAGACCCTTAGGAGTTACTGTTTGAAGGCGGTAGATCCATCGACTTTCAATCTGTGCCAATCTTTTAAAAAGGTCTCCTCCTCTCTGGCCCATGGAGACTTGGTCAATGGCTCTTAGTTTCAAGAGACTTGAGTCAGAGTTATGAAAATCCCTAAAATGTCTAGGGAGAGTTTTTAAAGGTTCCCCTGTGGTCAAATTTCTGGATTTGTCAATGTCCCGTATGTGTTCCCTTACCCTAATTTTGAATTCACGGGTAGTCATACCCACATAGATTTTCATGCAGGGACACTGGGCAAAATAAACAACTCCCACAGAGGAACAAGTCAGTCTGTGCCATATTTTAAAGGTACGTGTGCCATCTGAATTTGAGAAATCCTTGCATTTAACCAGATTTCTACAGGCTTTGCAGAGTCCACAAGGGTGAAATCCCTGCAAGGGAACCGAATCTCTGCCCCTATTCTGCTGTTGTTCAGAATTGTAGTGACTATGGACTAAAAGGTCCTTCAGATTCTTAGATCTTTTTGCTGTAACTTTGGGTACTGATGGAATCAGATTCTTCAAAATGGGATCTGTATGTAGCACACTCCAATGGGTGCGGAGTATGTCAACTAATTCGTCCCACTGCTTATTGTATGACGTAATGAATCTGAGATCTCCCACTTTTTTCTCATTCTGTGATGATGTGTGATAAAGTAACCTGTCTCTAGGGACCTCATTGGCTCTCTGATAACCCCTACGTATGGTTCTATGACTGTACCCTCTCTCTCTGAATCTGCTGTATAGGTCCCTAGATTGTCTCTGAAAGTTGACCTCTGTTGAGCAAATTCTTTTGATTCTCAGATGTTGGCCTACAGGGATACCACAAATAGTACTATGTGGATGAGATGACTGAGCATGTAGGATGGTATTAGTAGCCGTAGGTTTTCTATATACATCTGTGACCAACATACCTTGTTCATTGGCCAAGATGTCAACATCTAAGAAGTTGACCTGACGACCTGCTGTATATGTAAGCTTGATGTTAAGTGTGTTCCTATTAAGACTATCCATGAGGGAAACCAATTCCTCTCTGGACCCTTCCCACACAAACCACACATCGTCGATATAACGGATCCAATGGTGAATTTTATCAATATTTGGTACCGGGTTGCTTTGAAAAATCTCCCGTTCCCAAGCCCCAAGGAACAGGTTAGCGTATGAGGGGGCACACGTGGCCCCCATCGCTGTTCCCTGGGTTTGGAGATAAACCTGATTATTAAATATAAAGCAATTATGCTTCAAAATAAATTCAAGTAATTCTCCAATGAAATCCGTTAGTGGTTTGTTGGGATTGCTAGATTCAAGGAACCACATAGCTGCCTTGATTCCATCACTATGCCTAATGGATGTATATAGGCTTTCAATGTCTGCTGTTACCATTATCATGTTGTCCTGCAAAATCAAACCATCAATGTGTCCAAGTGGCGCGGTTGTGTCCTTTATGTATGAAGGCAGGGTGGAGACCAATGGTTTTAAATAGAAATCAATCATATTGCAAACCACCTCACATAGTCCCCCAATCCCTGAAACAATCGGGCGCCCCGGTGGATCAATGGGATTTTTGTGGACTTTGGGGACAAGATAGAAAGTAGGGAGGCGTGGTTTTGTTGAGATTATTGTCTCCATAATTTTTTTAGGAATAACATCGTTATCATAGGCTCTCATAACAATGGTAATCAGTTCCCCCTTGAATTGTTCCAAAGGATTATAAGACAATTTCCGATAACAATTTTTGTCGGATAACAATTTCATGGCCTGCTTTTCATAAAGTGTCTTAGGCCAGATAACAAGGTTGCCACCTTTGTCTGCTGGTTTAAAGCAGACATCATTCCATGTCTGCATTTCTTTGATAGCCGACATAACTTGTTTTTCAGCCCCATATTTGCGTATTCTGCCCAGTTTTTCAATGTCGGCAGATACTAATTTCACAAATATGTCAATGGCTGGGCATACATTGAGGTTTGGAAAATTCTTAATGTTATTAAATAGATGAGTGGGGAAATTGCTTACCATAGATGAGCTTTCTCCCTCAGCCAGGGATTCTAGAATAGCCAATGCCTCCTGCTCTTCTCTAGTGTCAAAAGTGGCTGAGTTACCGCTGGATTTCTCATGATATCGTTTCAATAGCATTTTCCGTGCAAACAAATGAGTATCTTTTATGGCCGTGAATGTGTCTATGGAGGTACCAGGAGAGAAGTTAGTCCCTTTTCTAATACATTGAGTTGTATATCTGTCAGTATATGTGATGACAGATTTAATACCTTAGATTGCTCTCCTTTTTTACGACCTTGATTGAAAAAATCTTTGGGGTTTCCATTACCGCCAAATCTTGTTTTGACTGTTCTTTGATTGACATTATCCATTTCTGAACTTGTGGACACATTGCTGACTTGTGAGGACAATGACGTATTTGACATATTACGAGTGAGTGGCCTCTTTTGTCCTGTTCTAAATTGCCATCTATATACATGTTTAGTTTCATAATCATGGGCATCTCTTTGATATTTCCTCAATTTATTATCGCTAATGTCCTTTTCCCATTTGGATAGATCCTTATCTAGATCTTTAAAGAAGGGTTCCACCACTTCTTTGGGAAAAGCTTGAATTAAGTGCCCCTGGGAGCTACCAATTTGGGAATCAATATCCTCAAGTAGTTTCCCATTTTTCTCATTGATAATCTGCATGAAACCAAAGGAGCATGCATTAGAAGTCTCTTCCCACTTGTGGGTTAGAGACTCATCATCTAAGGAAAAAGTGGGATAAAGCTGTATACGCAAGCCTCTAGGTATAATTTTCAATTTAAGATAATTGTCTATGGAGGCCTTGGTCCACCATAATTTAGTCTTTTTGTGGACTAAATTTTTATATTTTTTTGAAAGTTCTTTAAAATCAGGGTTGGCATCATTAAAATTGGAGGTAGATCCCTGTTTAAATATATCACAGGCTTTGTTTTGCCAAGACAGTTCTCTAGCCTTTAGATCCATAATATTAAATCACGGGCATATATCTGTTAAAAAACAGAAAAACAAATTATGCACTCAACAAAAAACCCTAGTACTATAGGCACATAACTGAAGCAATAATGACTCTACCATAAAAGAAACAGTGTAAAGTGCTGTAATAAAATATATAAATTGTATTAAATATTACAAAAATCGTAAACAAATGACAAAAAATAAATAAAGAAAAAAAGAAAATGAAGATACAAAATAAAAAAGAAAAATAATTAAATAAATTTGAAAACAGGTACTACCAACCAATACTAAAATTGGGGATGAAATCACACAAAATCAGACCTATTAGGAAAGTATAGCGCACTTGTGGTAGTTTACTACCGAAGAAAAACCAGCCTATGAGTAATGGTTGTACCAGCCTATTAAGGCTGCATGAATATAGATATATACCTCAGCGGCTAAAAAAGCAAAATTGCAATGTCATAGGCATTTAGAATACATGAAATTGAGCGCTATAAAAATTTCCAATCTAAACACTCTATGTATGGTGCCCAAATGTTGATATTGTAACAGAAAAAGCCAGCCGGGTAAATAAGTAGTAGGTCAGCTTAGTAATAGCTGAATTCACATCTATGCACCACGGCGGCTAATGTAAAGTATAAACAATATTACGGGCAACTTACATTGGTGGTGGTCAGTGCTGTGCGATCTCCCCCAAAGCGCCCCAACGCGCGTTTCGTCCCTTCGTCAGGAGGCGAACGCAGGTTGGAAGGGGTGTGTACTTTAAATAGGACAAAACAGCCAATGAAAATCCAAGTTTCGATATATTCAGGTGTGTCAATTAGGTGGAATTTAATTGCGCATGTGCCGCTGACGTCAGCCCTCTCTTTGGTGTCCTGGGTTATGGCCGTGGAACACAGGCTCGAATGGGCCGTCTAAAAGTCGGCGCATGCGTCCTGCTTCCTATGCCCGCTCGCCAGGGCGCCGACGGCTGTGCCGGCTGCCACATGCATCAAACCACATAAGAGATCGTGGATAGTGAGAATGAGTTCAATGGTAAGTTAACAAAACAAAACTTTGATAAGAGTGACTAGTGCTTTATCGTGAGAAATGTGATCAGGAAAATCTAGTGTATAAGAATAATTGCACAAGGCAAAAAGCTATACAGAGCATTATAAGATGGCATAAACAATGATAAATAATGTGACAGATAATAAATAGTACATCATGTCTACTTCAATATATGACAAACATTGGAAGAAATAATAAAAAAAAAAAAATAAATAAATAAGACAAATAATAAAAAAACTACATTACATATACAAAAGAGTGAACAATGTGAATATTTATAATCTTGAATAAAAAAGGCGTCCATATTTATGACAAGATAATAACATTGGTTCCATTCTTAGATTCAGACTCCCCGAGACGTCCCACCAGAACCCCACGATCGATCATGGTCACAAGGCACTAATTCCAAAGACGACTATCATGGTAACAGAGGTAAGTAAGCCTATAAAAAATACATTAGTTAGAAAAAGAAAATACACAAAATAATAATAATTATTCGAATCAAAGAAGATTATATAGGAAAAATGATAAAAAAGGAAGAAAAGCCCCCCAAAACAACCCACATTAAGAGATACCAAACCCTATAAGAAAGAACTAAACCCAAAGTTTTCATTCAGACCCTTAGGAGTTACTGTTTGAAGGCGGTAGATCCATCGACTTTCAATCTGTGCCAATCTTTTAAAAAGGTCTCCTCCTCTCTGGCCCATGGAGACTTGGTCAATGGCTCTTAGTTTCAAGAGACTTGAGTCAGAGTTATGAAAATCCCTAAAATGTCTAGGGAGAGTTTTTAAATTTTCCCCTGTGGTCAAATTTCTGGATTTGTCAATGTCCCGTATGTGTTCCCTTACCCTAATTTTAAATTCACGGGTAGTCATACCCACATAGATTTTCATGCAGGGACATTGGGCAAAATAAACAACTCCCACAGAGGAACAAGTCAGTCTGTGCCATATTTTAAAGGTACGTGTGCCATCTGAATTTGAGAAATCCTTGCACTTAACCAGATTTCTACAGGCTTTGCAGAGTCCACAAGGGTGAAATCCCTGCAAGGGAACCGAATCTCTGCCCCTATTCTGCTGTTGTTCAGAATTGTAGTGACTATGGACTAAAAGGTCCTTCAGATTCTTAGATCTTTTTGCTGTAACTTTGGGTACTGATGGAATCAGATTCTTCAAAATGGGATCTGTATGTAGCACACTCCAATGGGTGCGGAGTATGTCAACTAATTCGTCCCACTGCTTATTGTATGACGTAATGAATCTGAGATCTCCCACTTTTTTCTCATTCTGTGATGATGTGTGATAAAGTAACCTGTCTCTAGGGACCTCATTGGCTCTCTGATAACCCCTACGTATGGTTCTATGACTGTACCCTCTCTCTCTGAATCTGCTGTATAGGTCCCTAGATTGTCTCTGAAAGTTGGCCTCTGTTGAGCAAATTCTTTTGATTCTCAGATGTTGGCCTACAGGGATACCACAAATAGTACTATGTGGATGAGATGACTGAGCATGTAGGATGGTATTAGTAGCCGTAGGTTTTCTATATACATCTGTGACCAACATACCTTGTTCATTGGCCAAGATGTCAACATCTAAGAAGTTGACCTGACGACCTGCTGTATATGTAAGCTTGATGTTAAGTGTGTTCCTATTAAGAGTATCCATGAGGGAAACCAATTCCTCTCTGGACCCTTCCCACACAAACCACACATCGTCGATATAACGGATCCAATGGTGAATTTTATCAATATTTGGTACCGGGTTGCTTTGAAAAATCTCCGTTCCCAAGCCCCAAGGAACAGGTTAGCGTATGAGGGGGCACACGTGGCCCCCATCGCTGTTCCCTGGGTTTGGAGATAAACCTGATTATTAAATATAAAGCAATTATGCTTCAAAATAAATTCAAGTAATTCTCCAATGAAATCCGTTAGTGGTTTGTTGGGATTGCTAGATTCAAGGAACCACATAGCTGCCTTGATTCCATCACTATGCCTAATGGATGTATATAGGCTTTCAATGTCTGCTGTTACCATTATCATGTTGTCCTGCAAAATCAAACCATCAATGTGTCCAAGTGGCGCGGTTGTGTCCTTTACGTATGAAGGCAGGGTGGAGACCAATGGTTTTAAATAGAAATCAATCATATTGCAAACCACCTCACATAGTCCCCCAATCCCTGAAACAATCGGGCGCCCGGTGGATCAATGGGATTTTTGTGGACTTTGGGGACAAGATAGAAAGTAGGGAGGCGTGGTTTTGTTGAGATTATTGTCTCCATAATTTTTTTAGGAATAACATCGTTATCATAGGCTCTCATAACAATGGTAATCAGTTCCCCCTTGAATTGTTCCAAAGGATTATAAGACAATTTCCGATAACAATTTTTGTCGGATAACAATTTCATGGCCTGCTTTTCATAAAGTGTCTTAGGCCAGATAACAAGGTTGCCACCTTTGTCTGCTGGTTTAAAGCAGACATCATTCCATGTCTGCATTTCTTTGATAGCCGACATAACTTGTTTTTCAGCCCCATATTTGCGTATTCTGCCCAGTTTTTCAATGTCGGCAGATACTAATTTCACAAATATGTCAATGGCTGGGCATACATTGAGGTTTGGAAAATTCTTAATGTTTATTAAATAGATGAGTGGGGAAATTGCTTACCATAGATGAGCTTTCTCCCTCAGCCAGGGATTCTAGAATAGCCAATGCCTCCTGCTCTTCTCTAGTGTCAAAAGTGGCTGAGTTACCGCTGGATTTCTCATGATATCGTTTCAATAGCATTTTCCGTGCAAACAAATGAGTATCTTTTATGGCCGTGAATGTGTCTATGGAGGTACCAGGAGAGAAAGTTAGTCCCTTTTCTAATACATTGAGTTGTATATCTGTCAGTATATGTGATGACAGATTTAATACCTTAGATTGCTCTCCTTTTTTACGACCTTGATTGAAAAAATCTTTGGGGTTTCCATTACCGCCAAATCTTGTTTTGACTGTTCTTTGATTGACATTATCCATTTCTGAACTTGTGGACACATTGCTGACTTGTGAGGACAATGACGTATTTGACATATTACGAGTGAGTGGCCTCTTTTGTCCTGTTCTAAATTGCCATCTATATACATGTTTAGTTTCATAATCATGGGCATCTCTTTGATATTTCCTCAATTTATTATCGCTAATGTCCTTTTCCCATTTGGATAGATCCTTATCTAGATCTTTAAAGAAGGGTTCCACCACTTCTTTGGGAAAAGCTTGAATTAAGTGCCCCTGGGAGCTACCAATTTGGGAATCAATATCCTCAAGTAGTTTCCCATTTTTCTCATTGATAATCTGCATGAAACCAAAGGAGCATGCATTAGAAGTCTCTTCCCACTTGTGGGTTAGAGACTCATCATCTAAGGAAAAAGTGGGATAAAGCTGTATACGCAAGCCTCTAGGTATAATTTTCAATTTAAGATAATTGTCTATGGAGGCCTTGGTCCACCATAATTTAGTCTTTTTGTGGACTAAATTTTTATATTTTTTTGAAAGTTCTTTAAAATCAGGGTTGGCATCATTAAAATTGGAGGTAGATCCCTGTTTAAATATATCACAGGCTTTGTTTTGCCAAGACAGTTCTCTAGCCTTTAGATCCATAATATTAAATCACGGGCATATATCTGTTAAAAAACAGAAAAACAAATTATGCACTCAACAAAAAACCCTAGTACTATAGGCACATAACTGAAGCAATAATGACTCTACCATAAAAGAAACAGTGTAAAGTGCTGTAATAAAATATATAAATTGTATTAAATATTACAAAAATCGTAAACAAATGACAAAAAATAAATAAAGAAAAAAAGAAAATGAAGATACAAATAAAAAAGAAAAATAATTAAATAAATTTGAAAACAGGTACTACCAACCAATACTAAAATTGGGGATGAAATCACACAAAATCAGACCTATTAGGAAAGTATAGCGCACTTGTGGTAGTTTACTACGAAGAAAAACCAGCCTATGAGTAATGGTGTACCAGCCTATTAAGGCTGCATGAATATAGATATATACCTCAGCGGCTAAAAAAGCAAAATTGCAATGTCATAGGCATTTAGAATACATGAAATTGAGCGCTATAAAAATTTCCAATCTAAACACTCTATGTATGGTGCCCAAATGTTGATATTGTAACAGAAAAAGCCAGCCGGGTAAATAAGTAGTAGGTCAGCTTAGTAATAGCTGAATTCACATCTATGCACCACGGCGGCTAATGTAAAGTATAAACAATATTACGGGCAACTTACATTGGTGGTGGTCAGTGCTGTGCGATCTCCCCCAAAGCGCCCCAACGCGCGTTTCGTCCCTTCGTCAGGAGGCGAACGCAGGTTGGAAGGGGTGTGTACTTTAAATAGGACAAAACAGCCAATGAAAATCCAAGTTTCGATATATTCAGGTGTGTCAATTAGGTGGAATTTAATTGCGCATGTGCCGCTGACGTCAGCCCTCTCTTTGGTGTCCTGGGTTATGGCCGTGGAACACAGGCTCGAATGGGCCGTCTAAAAATCGGCGCATGCGTCCTGCTTCCTATGCCCGCTCGCCAGGGCGCCGACGGCTGTGCCGGCTGCCACATGCGTCAAACCACATAAGAGATCGTGGATAGTGAGAATGAGTTCAATGGTAAGTTAACAAAACAAAACTTTGATAAGAGTGACTAGTGCTTTATCGTGAGAAATGTGATCAGGAAAATCTAGTGTATAAGAATAATTGCACAAGGCAAAAAGCTATACAGAGCAATTATAAGATGGCATAAACAATGATAAATAATGTGACAGATAATAAATAGTACATCATGTCTACTTCAATATATGACAAACATTGGAAGAAATAATAAAAAAAAAAAAATAAATAAATAAGACAAATAATAAAAAAACTACATTACATATACAAAAGAGTGAACAATGTGAATATTTATAATCTTGAATAAAAAAGGCGTCCATATTTATGACAAGATAATAACATCGGTTCCATTCTTAGATTCAGACTCCCCGAGACGTCCCACCAGAACCCACGATCGATCATGGTCACAAGGCACTAATTCCAAAGACGACTATCATGGTAACAGAGGTAAGTAAGCCTATAAAAAATACATTAGTTAGAAAAAGAAAATACACAAAATAATAATAATTATTCTAATCAAAGAAGATTATATAGGAAAAATGATAAAAAAGGAAGAAAAGCCCCCAAAACAACCCACATTAAGAGATACCAAACCCTATAAGAAAGAACTAAACCCAAAGTTTTCATTCAGACCCTTAGGAGTTACTGTTTGAAGGCGGTAGATCCATCGACTTTCAATCTGTGCCAATCTTTTAAAAAGGTCTCCTCCTCTCTGGCCCATGGAGACTTGGTCAATGGCTCTTAGTTTCAAGAGACTTGAGTCAGAGTTATGAAAATCCCTAAAATGTCTAGGGAGAGTTTTTAAATTTTCCCCTGTGGTCAAATTTCTGGATTTGTCAATGTCCCGTATGTGTTCCCTTACCCTAATTTTAAATTCACGGGTAGTCATACCCACATAGATTTTCATGCAGGGACATTGGGCAAAATAAACAACTCCCACAGAGGAACAAGTCAGTCTGTGCCATATTTTAAAGGTACGTGTGCCATCTGAATTTGAGAAATCCTTGCACTTAACCAGATTTCTACAGGCTTTGCAGAGTCCACAAGGGTGAAATCCCTGCAAGGGAACCGAATCTCTGCCCTATTCTGCTGTTGTTCAGAATTGTAGTGACTATGGACTAAAAGGTCCTTCAGATTCTTAGATCTTTTTGCTGTAACTTTGGGTACTGATGGAATCAGATTCTTCAAAATGGGATCTGTATGTAGCACACTCCAATGGGTGCGGAGTATGTCAACTAATTCGTCCCACTGCTTATTGTATGACGTAATGAATCTGAGATCTCCCACTTTTTTCTCATTCTGTGATGATGTGTGATAAAGTAACCTGTCTCTAGGGACCTCATTGGCTCTCTGATAACCCCTACGTATGGTTCTATGACTGTACCCTCTCTCTCTGAATCTGCTGTATAGGTCCCTAGATTGTCTCTGAAAGTTGGCCTCTGTTGAGCAAATTCTTTTGATTCTCAGATGTTGGCCTACAGGGATACCACAAATAGTACTATGTGGATGAGATGACTGAGCATGTAGGATGGTATTAGTAGCCGTAGGTTTTCTATATACATCTGTGACCAACATACCTTGTTCATTGGCCAAGATGTCAACATCTAAGAAGTTGACCTGACGACCTGCTGTATATGTAAGCTTGATGTTAAGTGTGTTCCTATTAAGAGTATCCATGAGGGAAACCAATTCCTCTCTGGACCCTTCCCACACAAACCACACATCGTCGATATAACGGATCCAATGGTGAATTTTATCAATATTTGGTACCGGGTTGCTTTGAAAAATCTCCCGTTCCCAAGCCCCAAGGAACAGGTTAGCGTATGAGGGGGCACACGTGGCCCCCATCGCTGTTCCCTGGGTTTGGAGATAAACCTGATTATTAAATATAAAGCAATTATGCTTCAAAATAAATTCAAGTAATTCTCCAATGAAATCCGTTAGTGGTTTGTTGGGATTGCTAGATTCAAGGAACCACATAGCTGCCTTGATTCCATCACTATGCCTAATGGATGTATATAGGCTTTCAATGTCTGCTGTTACCATTATCATGTTGTCCTGCAAAATCAAACCATCAATGTGTCCAAGTGGCGCGGTTGTGTCCTTTATGTATGAAGGCAGGGTGGAGACCAATGGTTTTAAATAGAAATCAATCATATTGCAAACCACCTCACATAGTCCCCAATCCCTGAAACAATCGGGCGCCCCGGTGGATCAATGGGATTTTTGTGGACTTTGGGGACAAGATAGAAAGTAGGGAGGCGTGGTTTTGTTGAGATTATTGTCTCCATAATTTTTTTAGGAATAACATCGTTATCATAGGCTCTCATAACAATGGTAATCAGTTCCCCCTTGAATTGTTCCAAAGGATTATAAGACAATTTCCGATAACAATTTTTGTCGGATAACAATTTCATGGCCTGCTTTTCATAAAGTGTCTTAGGCCAGATAACAAGGTTGCCACCTTTGTCTGCTGGTTTAAAGCAGACATCATTCCATGTCTGCATTTCTTTGATAGCCGACATAACTTGTTTTTCAGCCCCATATTTGCGTATTCTGCCCAGTTTTTCAATGTCGGCAGATACTAATTTCACAAATATGTCAATGGCTGGGCATACATTGAGGTTTGGAAAATTCTTAATGTTATTAAATAGATGAGTGGGGAAATTGCTTACCATAGATGAGCTTTCTCCCTCAGCCAGGGATTCTAGAATAGCCAATGCCTCCTGCTCTTCTCTAGTGTCAAAAGTGGCTGAGTTACCGCTGGATTTCTCATGATATCGTTTCAATAGCATTTTCCGTGCAAACAAATGAGTATCTTTTATGGCCGTGAATGTGTCTATGGAGGTACCAGGAGAGAAAGTTAGTCCCTTTTCTAATACATTGAGTTGTATATCTGTCAGTATATGTGATGACAGATTTAATACCTTAGATTGCTCTCCTTTTTTACGACCTTGATTGAAAAAATCTTTGGGGTTTCCATTACCGCCAAATCTTGTTTTGACTGTTCTTTGATTGACATTATCCATTTCTGAACTTGTGGACACATTGCTGACTTGTGAGGACAATGACGTATTTGACATATTACGAGTGAGTGGCCTCTTTTGTCCTGTTCTAAATTGCCATCTATATACATGTTTAGTTTCATAATCATGGGCATCTCTTTGATATTTCCTCAATTTATTATCGCTAATGTCCTTTTCCCATTTGGATAGATCCTTATCTAGATCTTTAAAGAAGGGTTCCACCACTTCTTTGGGAAAAGCTTGAATTAAGTGCCCCTGGGAGCTACCAATTTGGGAATCAATATCCTCAAGTAGTTTCCCATTTTTCTCATTGATAATCTGCATGAAACCAAAGGAGCATGCATTAGAAGTCTCTTCCCACTTGTGGGTTAGAGACTCATCATCTAAGGAAAAAGTGGGATAAAGCTGTATACGCAAGCCTCTAGGTATAATTTTCAATTTAAGATAATTGTCTATGGAGGCCTTGGTCCACCATAATTTAGTCTTTTTGTGGACTAAATTTTTTATTTTTTTTGAAAGTTCTTTAAAATCAGGGTTGGCATCATTAAAATTGGAGGTAGATCCCTGTTTAAATATATCACAGGCTTTGTTTTGCCAAGACAGTTCTCTAGCCTTTAGATCCATAATATTAAATCACGGGCATATATCTGTTAAAAAACAGAAAAACAAATTATGCACTCAACAAAAAACCCTAGTACTATAGGCACATAACTGAAGCAATAATGACTCTACCATAAAAGAAACAGTGTAAAGTGCTGTAATAAAATATATAAATTGTATTAAATATTACAAAAATCGTAAACAAATGACAAAAAATAAATAAAGAAAAAAAGAAAATGAAGATACAAAATAAAAAAGAAAAATAATTAAATAAATTTGAAAACAGGTACTACCAACCAATACTAAAATTGGGGATGAAATCACACAAAATCAGACCTATTAGGAAAGTATAGCGCACTTGTGGTAGTTTACTACCGAAGAAAAACCAGCCTATGAGTAATGGTGTACCAGCCTATTAAGGCTGCATGAATATAGATATATACCTCAGCGGCTAAAAAAGCAAAATTGCAATGTCATAGGCATTTAGAATACATGAAATTGAGCGCTATAAAAATTTCCAATCTAAACACTCTATGTATGGTGCCCAAATGTTGATATTGTAACAGAAAAAGCCAGCCGGGTAAATAAGTAGTAGGTCAGCTTAGTAATAGCTGAATTCACATCTATGCACCACGGCGGCTAATGTAAAGTATAAACAATATTACGGGCAACTTACATTGGTGGTGGTCAGTGCTGTGCGATCTCCCCAAAGCGCCCCAACGCGCGTTTCGTCCCTTCGTCAGGAGGCGAACGCAGGTTGGAAGGGGTGTGTACTTTAAATAGGACAAAACAGCCAATGAAAATCCAAGTTTCGATATATTCAGGTGTGTCAATTAGGTGGAATTTAATTGCGCATGTGCCGCTGACGTCAGCCCTCTCTTTGGTGTCCTGGGTTATGGCCGTGGAACACAGGCTCGAATGGGCCGTCTAAAAGTCGGCGCATGCGTCCTGCTTCCTATGCCCGCTCGCCAGGGCGCCGACGGCTGTGCCGGCTGCCACATGCGTCAAACCACATAAGAGATCGTGGATAGTGAGAATGAGTTCAATGGTAAGTTAACAAAACAAAACTTTGATAAGAGTGACTAGTGCTTTATCGTGAGAAATGTGATCAGGAAAATCTAGTGTATAAGAATAATTGCACAAGGCAAAAAGCTATACAGAGCAATTATAAGATGGCATAAACAATGATAAATAATGTGACAGATAATAAATAGTACATCATGTCTACTTCAATGTATGACAAACATTGGAAGAAATAATAAAAAAAAAAAATAAATAAATAAGACAAATAATAAAAAAACTACATTACATATACAAAAGAGTGAACAATGTGAATATTTATAATCTTGAATAAAAAAGGCGTCCATATTTATGACAAGATAATAACATCGGTTCCATTCTTAGATTCAGACTCCCCGAGACGTCCCACCAGACCCCACGATCGATCATGGTCACAAGGCACTAATTCCAAAGACGACTATCATGGTAACAGAGGTAAGTAAGCCTATAAAAAATACATTAGTTAGAAAAAGAAAATACACAAAATAATAATAATTATTCTAATCAAAGAAGATTATATAGGAAAAATGATAAAAAGGAAGAAAAGCCCCCAAAACAACCCACATTAAGAGATACCAAACCCTATAAGAAAGAACTAAACCCAAAGTTTTCATTCAGACCTTAGGAGTTACTCTTTGAAGGCGGTAGATCCATCGACTTTCAATCTGTGCCAATCTTTTAAAAAGGTCTCCTCCTCTCTGGCCCATGGTGACTTGGTCAATGGCTCTTAGTTTCAAGAGACTTGAGTCAGAGTTATGAAAATCCCTAAAATGTCTAGGGAGAGTTTTTTAAAGGTTCCCCTGTGGTCAAATTTCTGGATTTGTCAATGTCCCGTATGTGTTCCCTTACCCTAATTTTGAATTCACGGGTAGTCATACCCACATAGATTTTCATGCAGGGACACTGGGCAAAATAAACAACTCCCACAGAGGAACAAGTCAGTCTGTGCCATATTTTAAAGGTACGTGTGCCATCTGAATTTGAGAAATCCTTGCACTTAACCAGATTTCTACAGGCTTTGCAGAGTCCACAAGGGTGAAATCCCTGCAAGGGAACCGAATCTCTGCCCCTATTCTGCTGTTGTTCAGAATTGTAGTGACTATGGACTAAAAGGTCCTTCAGATTCTTAGATCTTTTTGCTGTAACTTTGGGTACTGATGGAATCAGATTCTTCAAAATGGGATCTGTATGTAGCACACTCCAATGGGTGCGGAGTATGTCAACTAATTCGTCCCACTGCTTATTGTATGACGTAATGAATCTGAGATCTCCCACTTTTTTCTCATTCTGTGATGATGTGTGATAAAGTAACCTGTCTCTAGGGACCTCATTGGCTCTCTGATAACCCCTACGTATGGTTCTATGACTGTACCCTCTCTCTCTGAATCTGCTGTATAGGTCCCTAGATTGTCTCTGAAAGTTGGCCTCTGTTGAGCAAATTCTTTTGATTCTCAGATGTTGGCCTACAGGGATACCACAAATAGTACTATGTGGATGAGATGACTGAGCATGTAGGATGGTATTAGTAGCCGTAGGTTTTCTATATACATCTGTGACCAACATACCTTGTTCATTGGCCAAGATGTCAACATCTAAGAAGTTGACCTGACGACCTGCTGTATATGTAAGCTTGATGTTAAGTGTGTTCCTATTAAGACTATCCATGAGGGAAACCAATTCCTCTCTGGACCCTTCCCACACAAACCACACATCGTCGATATAACGGATCCAATGGTGAATTTTATCAATATTTGGTACCGGGTTGCTTTGAAAAATCTCCCGTTCCCAAGCCCAAGGAACAGGTTAGCGTATGAGGGGGCACACGTGGCCCCCATCGCTGTTCCCTGGGTTTGGAGATAAACCTGATTATTAAATATAAAGCAATTATGCTTCAAAATAAATTCAAGTAATTCTCCAATGAAATCCGTTAGTGGTTTGTTGGGATTGCTAGATTCAAGGAACCACATAGCTGCCTTGATTCCATCACTATGCCTAATGGATGTATATAGGCTTTCAATGTCTGCTGTTACCATTATCATGTTGTCCTGCAAAATCAAACCATCAATGTGTCCAAGTGGCGCGGTTGTGTCCTTTATGTATGAAGGCAGGGTGGAGACCAATGGTTTTAAATAGAAATCAATCATATTGCAAACCACCTCACATAGTCCCCCAATCCCTGAAACAATCGGGCGCCCCGGTGGATCAATGGGATTTTTGTGGACTTTGGGGACAAGATAGAAAGTAGGGAGGCGTGGTTTTGTTGAGATTATTGTCTCCATAATTTTTTTAGGAATAACATCGTTATCATAGGCTCTCATAACAATGGTAATCAGTTCCCCTTGAATTGTTCCAAAGGATTATAAGACCATTTCCGATAACAATTTTTGTCGGATAACAATTTCATGGCCTGCTTTTCATAAAGTGTCTTAGGCCAGATAACAAGGTTGCCACCTTTGTCTGCTGGTTTAAAGCAGACATCATTCCATGTCTGCATTTCTTTGATAGCCGACATAACTTGTTTTTCAGCCCCATATTTGCGTATTCTGCCCAGTTTTTCAATGTCGGCAGATACTAATTTCACAAATATGTCAATGGCTGGGCATACATTGAGGTTTGGAAAATTCTTAATGTTATTAAATAGATGAGTGGGGAAATTGCTTACCATAGATGAGCTTTCTCCCTCAGCCAGGGATTCTAGAATAGCCAATGCCTCCTGCTCTTCTCTAGTGTCAAAAGTGGCTGAGTTACCGCTGGATTTCTCATGATATCGTTTCAATAGCATTTTCCGTGCAAACAAATGAGTATCTTTTATGGCCGTGAATGTGTCTATGGAGGTACCAGGAGAGAAAGTTAGTCCCTTTTCTAATACATTGAGTTGTATATCTGTCAGTATATGTGATGACAGATTTAATACCTTAGATTGCTCTCCTTTTTTACGACCTTGATTGAAAAAATCTTTGGGGTTTCCATTACCGCCAAATCTTGTTTTGACTGTTCTTTGATTGACATTATCCATTTCTGAACTTGTGGACACATTGCTGACTTGTGAGGACAATGACGTATTTGACATATTACGAGTGAGTGGCCTCTTTTGTCCTGTTCTAAATTGCCATCTATATACATGTTTAGTTTCATAATCATGGGCATCTCTTTGATATTTCCTCAATTTATTATCGCTAATGTCCTTTTCCCATTTGGATAGATCCTTATCTAGATCTTTAAAGAAGGGTTCCACCACTTCTTTGGGAAAAGCTTGAATTAAGTGCCCCTGGGAGCTACCAATTTGGGAATCAATATCCTCAAGTAGTTTCCCATTTTTCTCATTGATAATCTGCATGAAACCAAAGGAGCATGCATTAGAAGTCTCTTCCCACTTGTGGGTTAGAGACTCATCATCTAAGGAAAAAGTGGGATAAAGCTGTATACGCAAGCCTCTAGGTATAATTTTCAATTTAAGATAATTGTCTATGGAGGCCTTGGTCCACCATAATTTAGTCTTTTTGTGGACTAAATTTTTATATTTTTTTGAAAGTTCTTTAAAATCAGGGTTGGCATCATTAAAATTGGAGGTAGATCCCTGTTTAAATATATCACAGGCTTTGTTTTGCCAAGACAGTTCTCTAGCCTTTAGATCCATAATATTAAATCACGGGCATATATCTGTTAAAAAACAGAAAAACAAATTATGCACTCAACAAAAAACCCTAGTACTATAGGCACATAACTGAAGCAATAATGACTCTACCATAAAAGAAACAGTGTAAAGTGCTGTAATAAAATATATAAATTGTATTAAATATTACAAAAATCGTAAACAAATGACAAAAAATAAATAAAGAAAAAAAGAAAATGAAGATACAAAATAAAAAAGAAAAATAATTAAATAAATTTGAAAACAGGTACTACCAACCAATACTAAAATTGGGGATGAAATCACACAAAATCAGACCTATTAGGAAAGTATAGCGCACTTGTGGTAGTTTACTACCGAAGAAAAACCAGCCTATGAGTAATGGTGTACCAGCCTATTAAGGCTGCATGAATATAGATATATACCTCAGCGGCTAAAAAAGCAAAATTGCAATGTCATAGGCATTTAGAATACATGAAATTGAGCGCTATAAAAATTTCCAATCTAAACACTCTATGTATGGTGCCCAAATGTTGATATTGTAACAGAAAAAGCCAGCCGGGTAAATAAGTAGTAGGTCAGCTTAGTAATAGCTGAATTCACATCTATGCACCACGGCGGCTAATGTAAAGTATAAACAATATTACGGGCAACTTACATTGGTGGTGGTCAGTGCTGTGCGATCTCCCCCAAAGCGCCCCAACGCGCGTTTCGTCCCTTCGTCAGGAGGCGAACGCAGGTTGGAAGGGGTGTGTACTTTAAATAGGACAAAACAGCCAATGAAAATCCAAGTTTCGATATATTCAGGTGTGTCAATTAGGTGGAATTTAATTGCGCATGTGCCGCTGACGTCAGCCCTCTCTTTGGTGTCCTGGGTTATGGCCGTGGAACACAGGCTCGAATGGGCCGTCTAAAAGTCGGCGCATGCGTCCTGCTTCCTATGCCCGCTCGCCAGGGCGCCGACGGCTGTGCCGGCTGCCACATGCGTCAAACCACATAAGAGATCGTGGATAGTGAGAATGGTTCAATGGTAAGTTAACAAAACAAAACTTTGATAAGAGTGACTAGTGCTTTATCGTGAGAAATGTGATCAGGAAAATCTAGTGTATAAGAATAATTGCACAAGGCAAAAAGCTATACAGAGCAATTATAAGATGGCATAAACAATGATAAATAATGTGACAGATAATAAATAGTACATCATGTCTACTTCAATATATGACAAACATTGGAAAGAAATAATAAAAAAAAAAAATAAATAAATAAGACAAATAATAAAAAACTACATTACATATACAAAAGAGTGAACAATGTGAATATTTATAATCTTGAATAAAAAAGGCGTCCATATTATGACAAGATAATAACATCGGTTCCATTCTTAGATTCAGACTCCCCGAGACGTCCCACCAGAACCCCACGATCGATCATGGTCACAAGGCACTAATTCCAAAGACGACTATCATGGTAACAGAGGTAAGTAAGCCTATAAAAAATACATTAGTTAGAAAAAGAAAATACACAAAATAATAATAATTATTCTAATCAAAGAAGATTATATAGGAAAAATGATAAAAAAGGAAGAAAAGCCCCCCAAAACAACCCACATTAAGAGATACCAAACCCTATAAGAAAGAACTAAACCCAAAGTTTTCATTCAGACCCTTAGGAGTTACTGTTTGAAGGCGGTAGATCCATCGACTTTCAATCTGTGCCAATCTTTTAAAAAGGTCTCCTCCTCTCTGGCCCATGGAGACTTGGTCAATGGCTCTTAGTTTCAAGAGACTTGAGTCAGAGTTATGAAAATCCCTAAAATGTCTAGGGAGAGTTTTTAAAGGTTCCCCTGTGGTCAAATTTCTGGATTTGTCAATGTCCCGTATGTGTTCCCTTACCCTAATTTTGAATTCACGGGTAGTCATACCCACATAGATTTTCATGCAGGGACACTGGGCAAAATAAACAACTCCCACAGAGGAACAAGTCAGTCTGTGCCATATTTTAAAGGTACGTGTGCCATCTGAATTTGAGAAATCCTTGCACTTAACCAGATTTCTACAGGCTTTGCAGAGTCCACAAGGGTGAAATCCCTGCAAGGGAACCGAATCTCTGCCCCTATTCTGCTGTTGTTCAGAATTGTAGTGACTATGGACTAAAAGGTCCTTCAGATTCTTAGATCTTTTTGCTGTAACTTTGGGTACTGATGGAATCAGATTCTTCAAAATGGGATCTGTATGTAGCACACTCCAATGGGTGCGGAGTATGTCAACTAATTCGTCCCACTGCTTATTGTATGACGTAATGAATCTGAGATCTCCCACTTTTTTCTCATTCTGTGATGATGTGTGATAAAGTAACCTGTCTCTAGGGACCTCATTGGCTCTCTGATAACCCCTACGTATGGTTCTATGACTGTACCCTCTCTCTCTGAATCTGCTGTATAGGTCCCTAGATTGTCTCTGAAAGTTGGCCTCTGTTGAGCAAATTCTTTTGATTCTCAGATGTTGGCCTACAGGGATACCACAAATAGTACTATGTGGATGAGATGACTGAGCATGTAGGATGGTATTAGTAGCCGTAGGTTTTCTATATACATCTGTGACCAACATACCTTGTTCATTGGCCAAGATGTCAACATCTAAGAAGTTGACCTGACGACCTGCTGTATATGTAAGCTTGATGTTAAGTGTGTTCCTATTAAGAGTATCCATGAGGGAAACCAATTCCTCTCTGGACCCTTCCCACACAAACCACACATCGTCGATATAACGGATCCAATGGTGAATTTTATCAATATTTGGTACGGGTTGCTTTGAAAATCTCCCGTTCCCAAGCCCCAAGGAACAGGTTAGCGTATGAGGGGGCACACGTGGCCCCCATCGCTGTTCCTGGGTTTGGAGATAAACCTGATTATTAAATATAAAGCAATTATGCTTCAAAATAAATTCAAGTAATTCTCCAATGAAATCCGTTAGTGGTTTGTTGGGATTGCTAGATTCAAGGAACCACATAGCTGCCTTGATTCCATCACTATGCCTAATGGATGTATATAGGCTTTCAATGTCTGCTGTTACCATTATCATGTTGTCCTGCAAAATCAAACCATCAATGTGTCCAAGTGCCGCGGTTGTGTCCTTTATGTATGAAGGCAGGGTGGAGACCAATGGTTTTAAATAGAAATCAATCATATTGCAAACCACCTCACATAGTCCCCAATCCCTGAAACAATCGGGCGCCCCGGTGGATCAATGGGATTTTTGTGGACTTTGGGGACAAGATAGAAAGTAGGGAGGCGTGGTTTTGTTGAGATTATTGTCTCCATAATTTTTTTAGGAATAACATCGTTATCATAGGCTCTCATAACAATGGTAATCAGTTCCCCTTGAATTGTTCCAAAGGATTATAAGACAATTTCCGATAACAATTTTTGTCGGATAACAATTTCATGGCCTGCTTTTCATAAAGTGTCTTAGGCCAGATAACAAGGTTGCCACCTTTGTCTGCTGGTTTAAAGCAGACATCATTCCATGTCTGCATTTCTTTGATAGCCGACATAACTTGTTTTTCAGCCCCATATTTGCGTATTCTGCCCAGTTTTTCAATGTCGGCAGATACTAATTTCACAAATATGTCAATGGCTGGGCATACATTGAGGTTTGGAAAATTCTTAATGTTATTAAATAGATGAGTGGGGAAATTGCTTACCATAGATGAGCTTTCTCCCTCAGCCAGGGATTCTAGAATAGCCAATGCCTCCTGCTCTTCTCTAGTGTCAAAAGTGGCTGAGTTACGCTGGATTTCTCATGATATCGTTTCAATAGCATTTTCCGTGCAAACAAATGAGTATCTTTTATGGCCGTGAATGTGTCTATGGAGGTACCAGGAGAGAAAGTTAGTCCCTTTTCTAATACATTGAGTTGTATATCTGTCAGTATATGTGATGACAGATTTAATACCTTAGATTGCTCTCCTTTTTTACGACCTTGATTGAAAAAATCTTTGGGGTTTCCATTACCGCCAAATCTTGTTTTGACTGTTCTTTGATTGACATTATCCATTTCTAACTTGTGGACACATTGCTGACTTGTGAGGACAATGACGTATTTGACATATTACGAGTGAGTGGCCTCTTTTGTCCTGTTCTAAATTGCCATCTATATACATGTTTAGTTTCATAATCATGGGCATCTCTTTGATATTTCCTCAATTTATTATCGCTAATGTCCTTTTCCCATTTGGATAGATCCTTATCTAGATCTTTAAAGAAGGGTTCCACCACTTCTTTGGGAAAAGCTTGAATTAAGTGCCCCTGGGAGCTACCAATTTGGGAATCAATATCCTCAAGTAGTTTCCCATTTTTCTCATTGATAATCTGCATGAAACCAAAGGAGCATGCATTAGAAGTCTCTTCCCACTTGTGGGTTAGAGACTCATCATCTAAGGAAAAAGTGGGATAAAGCTGTATACGCAAGCCTCTAGGTATAATTTTCAATTTAAGATAATTGTCTATGGAGGCCTTGGTCCACCATAATTTAGTCTTTTTGTGGACTAAATTTTTATATTTTTTTGAAAGTTCTTTAAAATCAGGGTTGGCATCATTAAAATTGGAGGTAGATCCCTGTTTAAATATATCACAGGCTTTGTTTTGCCAAGACAGTTCTCTAGCCTTTAGATCCATAATATTAAATCACGGGCATATATCTGTTAAAAAACAGAAAAACAAATTATGCACTCAACAAAAAACCCTAGTACTATAGGCACATAACTGAAGCAATAATGACTCTACCATAAAAGAAACAGTGTAAAGTGCTGTAATAAAATATATAAATTGTATTAAATATTACAAAAATCGTAAACAAATGACAAAAAATAAATAAAGAAAAAAAGAAAATGAAGATACAAAATAAAAAAGAAAAATAATTAAATAAATTTGAAAACAGGTACTACCAACCAATACTAAAATTGGGGATGAAATCACACAAAATCAGACCTATTAGGAAAGTATAGCGCACTTGTGGTAGTTTACTACCGAAGAAAAACCAGCCTATGAGTAATGGTGTACCAGCCTATTAAGGCTGCATGAATATAGATATATACCTCAGCGGCTAAAAAGCAAAATTGCAATGTCATAGGCATTTAGAATACATGAAATTGAGCGCTATAAAAATTTCCAATCTAAACACTCTATGTATGGTGCCCAAATGTTGATATTGTAACAGAAAAAGCCAGCCGGGTAAATAAGTAGTAGGTCAGCTTAGTAATAGCTGAATTCACATCTATGCACCACGGCGGCTAATGTAAAGTATAAACAATATTACGGGCAACTTACATTGGTGGTGGTCAGTGCTGTGCGATCTCCCCCAAAGCGCCCCAACGCGCGTTTCGTCCCTTCGTCAGGAGGCGAACGCAGGTTGGAAGGGGTGTGTACTTTAAATAGGACAAAACAGCCAATGAAAATCCAAGTTTCGATATATTCAGGTGTGTCAATTAGGTGGAATTTAATTGCGCATGTGCCGCTGACGTCAGCCCTCTCTTTGGTGTCCTGGGTTAGGCCGTGGAACACAGGCTCGAATGGGCCGTCTAAAAGTCGGCGCATGCGTCCTGCTTCCTATGCCCGCTCGCCAGGGCGCCGACGGCTGTGCCGGCTGCCACATGCGTCAAACCACATAAGAGATCGTGGATAGTGAGAATGAGTTCAATGGTAAGTTAACAAAACAAAACTTTGATAAGAGTGACTAGTGCTTTATCGTGAGAAATGTGATCAGGAAAATCTAGTGTATAAGAATAATTGCACAAGGCAAAAAGCTATACAGAGCAATTATAAGATGGCATAAACAATGATAAATAATGTGACAGATAATAAATAGTACATCATGTCTACTTCAATATATGACAAACATTGAAGAAATAATAAAAATAAATAAATAAATAAATAAATAAGACAAATAATAAAAAAACTACATTACATATACAAAAGAGTGAACAATGTGAATATTTATAATCTTGAATAAAAAAGGCGTCCATATTTATGACAAGATAATAACATCGGTTCCATTCTTAGATTCAGACTCCCCGAGACGTCCCACCAGAACCCCACGATCGATCATGGTCACAAGGCACTAATTCCAAAGACGACTATCATGGTAACAGAGGTAAGTAAGCCTATAAAAAATACATTAGTTAGAAAAAGAAAATACACAAAATAATAATAATTATTCTAATCAAAGAAGATTATATAGGAAAAATGATAAAAAAGGAAGAAAAGCCCCCCAAAACAACCCACATTAAGAGATACCAAACCCTATAAGAAAGAACTAAACCCAAAGTTTTCATTCAGACCCTTAGGAGTTACTGTTTGAAGGCGGTAGATCCATCGACTTTCAATCTGTGCCAATCTTTTAAAAAGGTCTCCTCCTCTCTGGCCCATGGAGACTTGGTCAATGGCTCTTAGTTTCAAGAGACTTGAGTCAGAGTTATGAAAATCCCTAAAATGTCTAGGGAGAGTTTTTAAAGGTTCCCCTGTGGTCAAATTTCTGGATTTGTCAATGTCCCGTATGTGTTCCCTTACCCTAATTTTGAATTCACGGGTAGTCATACCCACATAGATTTTCATGCAGGGACACTGGGCAAAATAAACAACTCCCACAGAGGAACAAGTCAGTCTGTGCCATATTTTAAAGGTACGTGTGCCATCTGAATTTGAGAAATCCTTGCACTTAACCAGATTTCTACAGGCTTTGCAGAGTCCACAAGGGTGAAATCCCTGCAAGGGAACCGAATCTCTGCCCCTATTCTGCTGTTGTTCAGAATTGTAGTGACTATGGACTAAAAGGTCCTTCAGATTCTTAGATCTTTTTGCTGTAACTTTGGGTACTGATGGAATCAGATTCTTCAAAATGGGATCTGTATGTAGCACACTCCAATGGGTATGGAGTATGTCAACTAATTCGTCCCACTGCTTATTGTATGACGTAATGAATCTGAGATCTCCCACTTTTTTCTCATTCTGTGATGTGTGATAAAGTAACCTGTCTCTAGGGACCTCATTGGCTCTCTGATAACCCCTACGTATGGTTCTATGACTGTACCCTCTCTCTCTGAATCTGCTGTATAGGTCCCTAGATTGTCTCTGAAAGTTGGCCTCTGTTGAGCAAATTCTTTTGATTCTCAGATGTTGGCCTACAGGGATACCACAAATAGTACTATGTGGATGAGATGACTGAGCATGTAGGATGGTATTAGTAGCCGTAGGTTTTCTATATACATCTGTGACCAACATACCTTGTTCATTGGCCAAGATGTCAACATCTAAGAAGTTGACCTGACGACCTGCTGTATATGTAAGCTTGATGTTAAGTGTGTTCCTATTAAGACTATCCATGAGGGAAACCAATTCCTCTCTGGACCCTTCCCACACAAACCACACATCGTCGATATAACGGATCCAATGGTGAATTTTATCAATATTTGGTACCGGGTTGCTTTGAAAAATCTCCCGTTCCCAAGCCCCAAGGAACAGGTTAGCGTATGAGGGGGCACACGTGGCCCCCATCGCTGTTCCCTGGGTTTGGAGATAAACCTGATTATTAAATATAAAGCAATTATGCTTCAAAATAAATTCAAGTAATTCTCCAATGAAATCCGTTAGTGGTTTGTTGGGATTGCTAGATTCAAGGAACCACATAGCTGCCTTGATTCCATCACTATGCCTAATGGATGTATATAGGCTTTCAATGTCTGCTGTTACCATTATCATGTTGTCCTGCAAAATCAAACCATCAATGTGTCCAAGTGGCGCGGTTGTGTCCTTTATGTATGAAGGCAGGGTGGAGACCAATGGTTTTAAATAGAAATCAATCATATTGCAAACCACCTCACATAGTCCCCCAATCCCTGAAACAATCGGGCGCCCCGGTGGATCAATGGGATTTTTGTGGACTTTGGGGACAAGATAGAAAGTAGGGAGCAAGGGGCGGAACTATCGTGGAAGCAGGGGAAGCAGCTGCCATAGGGCCGGGCTAGCAGGGGGCCCGTCCCTGCTGCAGCTGTCTCCCCTGCGGCTGTGTTCCGCCGCCCATGGCCTGAGAGTCGGCGGTTCCCTGTGCTGGCTGTCATGCTGACAGCCGGCGCAGAGAAGCTGCTGCGTGCCGTCTCCCAGGAATCAATTGCACTGGTGTCTATACAGACGCCAGTACAATTGAAGCTCTGACCGCCGGGTCAGAGCGACGTCTGCAGCGTGATCATGTCATGTGATCACGCTGCTGACGTCACTCGTCGGCGGCGCCCAGAAGGGTGAAGACTGGTGGTGAGTGTGCTCCACTGTGGAGCTGAAGATACCACCGAAGATTAACGGGGGCACATACTGTGTGAGTGATAACTCTGCATTCTTGGCTGCATTACTACTTGAGGGGCACATTACTACTGATGGGAGAATAAGAGGGCTTATTACTAGTTATGGGGGCATAATGTGCCTGCATTAATAGTTATGCGGGACATGGTTACTAGTAATGGTAGCATAAGGGGGCTGCATTGCTACCAGTCCATTATATTATATTGTGTTTCCATAATGTCTGCTTTAAATCCAGCTCTGATTTGGGCAAAAAGCTGGCCGTTATGAGACTGAAGAGTATTTTTTGGGCCTAGAGAATTGCTGTGATTTGCTCCGCCCACTGCTATTGGCTCCGCCCACTATCAGAACCCGCCGCCCGTTTGGGAGAGGGGGCCCCGTTCAAAATTTTGCTGTGGGGCCCCGCCATTTCTAGTTACGCCACTGGTAGGGAGGCGTGGTTTTGTTGAGATTATTGTCTCCATCATTTTTTTAGGAATAACATCGTTATCATAGGCTCTCATAACAATGGTAATCAGTTCCCCCTTGAATTGTTCCAAAGGATTATAAGACAATTTCCGATAACAATTTTTGTCGGATAACAATTTCATGGCCTGCTTTTCATAAAGTGTCTTAGGCCAGATATACAAGGTTGCCACCTTTGTCTGCTGGTTTAAAGCAGACATCATTCCATGTCTGCATTTCTTTGATAGCCGACATAACTTGTTTTTCAGCCCCATATTTGCGTATTCTGCCCAGTTTTTCAATGTCGGCAGATACTAATTTCACAAATATGTCAATGGCTGGGCATACATTGAGGTTTGGAAAATTCTTAATTTTATTAAATAGATGAGTGGGGAAATTGCTTACCATAGATGAGCTTTCTCCCTCAGCCAGGGATTCTAGAATAGCCAATGCCTCCTGCTCTTCTCTAGTGTCAAAAGTGGCTGAGTTACCGCTGGATTTCTCATGATATCGTTTCAATAGCATTTTCCGTGCAAACAAATGAGTATCTTTTATGGCCGTGAATGTGTCTATGGAGGTACCAGGAGAGAAAGTTAGTCCCTTTTCTAATACATTGAGTTGTATATCTGTCAGTATATGTGATGACAGATTTAATACCTTAGATTGCTCTCCTTTTTTACGACCTTGATTGAAAAAATCTTTGGGGTTTCCATTACCGCCAAATCTTGTTTTGACTGTTCTTTGATTGACATTATCCATTTCTGAACTTGTGGACACATTGCTGACTTGTGAGGACAATGACGTATTTGACATATTACGAGTGAGTGGCCTCTTTTGTCCTGTTCTAAATTGCCATCTATATACATGTTTAGTTTCATAATCATGGGCATCTCTTTGATATTTCCTCAATTTATTATCGCTAATGTCCTTTTCCCATTTGGATAGATCCTTATCTAGATCTTTAAAGAAGGGTTCCACCACTTCTTTGGGAAAAGCTTGAATTAAGTGCCCCTGGGAGCTACCAATTTGGGAATCAATATCCTCAAGTAGTTTCCCATTTTTCTCATTGATAATCTGCATGAAACCAAAGGAGCATGCATTAGAAGTCTCTTCCCACTTGTGGGTTAGAGACTCATCATCTAAGGAAAAAGTGGGATAAAGCTGTATACGCAAGCCTCTAGGTATAATTTTCAATTTAAGATAATTGTCTATGGAGGCCTTGGTCCACCATAATTTAGTCTTTTTGTGGACTAAATTTTTATATTTTTTTGAAAGTTCTTTAAAATCAGGGTTGGCATCATTAAAATTGGAGGTAGATCCCTGTTTAAATATATCACAGGCTTTGTTTTGCCAAGACAGTTCTCTAGCCTTTAGATCCATAATATTAAATCACGGGCATATATCTGTTAAAAAACAGAAAAACAAATGATGCACTCAACAAAAACCCTAGTACTATAGGCACATAACTGAAGCAATAATGACTCTACCATAAAAGAAACAGTGTAAAGTGCTGTAATAAAATATATAAATTGTATTAAATATTACAAAAATCGTAAACAAATGACAAAAAATAAATAAAGAAAAAAAGAAAATGAAGATACAAAATAAAAAAGAAAAATAATTAAATAAATTTGAAAACAGGTACTACCAACCAATACTAAAATTGGGGATGAAATCACACAAAATCAGACCTATTAGGAAAGTATAGCGCACTTGTGGTAGTTTACTACCGAAGAAAAACCAGCCTATGAGTAATGGTGTACCAGCCTATTAAGGCTGCATGAATATTAGATATATACCTCAGCGGCTAAAAAAGCAAAATTGCAATGTCATAGGCATTTAGAATACATGAAATTGAGCGCTATAAAAATTTCCAATCTAAACACTCTATGTATGGTGCCCAAATGTTGATATTGTAACAGAAAAAGCCAGCCGGGTAAATAAGTAGTAGGTCAGCTTAGTAATAGCTGAATTCACATCTATGCACCACGGCGGCTAATGTAAAGTATAAACAATATTACGGGCAACTTACATTGGTGGTGGTCAGTGCTGTGCGATCTCCCCCAAAGCGCCCCAACGCGCGTTTCGTCCCTTCGTCAGGAGGCGAACGCAGGTTGGAAGGGGTGTGTACTTTAAATAGGACAAAACAGCCAATGAAAATCCAAGTTTCGATATATTCAGGTGTGTCAATTAGGTGGAATTTAATTGCGCATGTGCCGCTGACGTCAGCCCTCTCTTTGGCGTCCTGGGTTACGGCCGTGGAACACAGGCTCGAATGGGCCGTCTAAAAGTCGGCGCATGCGTCCTGCTTCCTATGCCCGCTCGCCAGGGCGCCGACGGCTGTGCCGGCTGCCACATGCGTCAAACCACATAAGAGATCGTGGATAGTGAGAATGAGTTCAATGGTAAGTTAACAAAACAAAACTTTGATAAGAGTGACTAGTGCTTTATCGTGAGAAATGTGATCAGGAAAATCTAGTGTATAAGAATAATTGCACAAGGCAAAAAGCTATACAGAGCAATTATAAGATGGCATAAACAATGATAAATAATGTGACAGATAATAAATAGTACATCATGTCTACTTCAATATATGACAAACATTGGAAGAAATAATAAAAAAAAAAAAAATAAATAAATAAGACAAATAATAAAAAAACTACATTACATATACAAAAGAGTGAACAATGTGAATATTTATAATCTTGAATAAAAAAGGCGTCCATATTCATGACAAGATAATAACATCGGTTCCATTCTTAGATTCAGACTCCCCGAGACGTCCCACCAGAACCCCACGATCGATCATGGTCACAAGGCACTAATTCCAAAGACGACTATCATGGTAACAGAGGTAAGTAAGCCTATAAAAAATACATTAGTTAGAAAAAGAAAATACACAAAATAATAATAATTATTCTAATCAAAGAAGATTATATAGGAAAAATGATAAAAAAGGAAGAAAAGCCCCCCCAAAACAACCCACATTAAGAGATACCAAACCCTATAAGAAAGAACTAAACCCAAAGTTTTCATTCAGACCCTTAGGAGTTACTGTTTGAAGGCGGTAGATCCATCGACTTTCAATCTGTGCCAATCTTTTAAAAAGGTCTCCTCCTCTCTGGCCCATGGAGACTTGGTCAATGGCTCTTAGTTTCAAGAGACTTGAGTCAGAGTTATGAAAATCCCTAAAATGTCTAGGGAGAGTTTTTAAAGGTTCCCCTGTGGTCAAATTTCTGGATTTTTCAATGTCCCGTATGTGTTCCCTTACCCTAATTTTGAATTCACGGGTAGTCATACCCACATAGATTTTCATGCAGGGACACTGGGCAAAATAAACAACTCCCACAGAGGAACAAGTCAGTCTGTGCCATATTTTAAAGGTGCTTCAGTTATGTGCCTATAGTACTAGGGTTTTTTGTTGAGTGCATAATTTGTTTTTCTGTTTTTTAACAGATATATGCCCGTGATTTAATATTATGGATCTAAAGGCTAGAGAACTGTCTTGGCAAAACAAAGCCTGTGATATATTTAAACAGGGATCTACCTCCAATTTTAATGATGCCAACCCTGATTTTAAAGAACTTTCAAAAAAATATAAAAATTTAGTCCACAAAAAGACTAAATTATGGTGGACCAAGGCCTCCATAGACAATTATCTTAAATTGAAAATTATACCTAGAGGCTTGCGTATACAGCTTTATCCCACTTTTTCCTTAGATGATGAGTCTCTAACCCACAAGTGGGAAGAGACTTCTAATGCATGCTCCTTTGGTTTCATGCAGATTATCAATGAGAAAAATGGGAAACTACTTGAGGATATTGATTCCCAAATTGGTAGCTCCCAGGGGCACTTAATTCAAGCTTTTCCCAAAGAAGTGGTGGAACCCTTCTTTAAAGATCTAGATAAGGATCTATCCAAATGGGAAAAGGACATTAGCGATAATAAATTGAGGAAATATCAAAGAGATGCCCATGATTATGAAACTAAACATGTATATAGATGGCAATTTAGAACAGGACAAAAGAGGCCACTCACTCGTAATATGTCAAATACGTCATTGTCCTCACAAGTCAGCAATGTGTCCACAAGTTCAGAAATGGATAATGTCAATCAAAGAACAGTCAAAACAAGATTTGGCGGTAATGGAAACCCCAAAGATTTTTTCAATCAAGGTCGTAAAAAAGGAGAGCAATCTAAGGTATTAAATCTGTCATCACATATACTGACAGATATACAACTCAATGTATTAGAAAAGGGACTAACTTTCTCTCCTGGTACCTCCATAGACACATTCACGGCCATAAAAGATACTCATTTGTTTGCACGGAAAATGCTATTGAAACGATATCATGAGAAATCCAGCGGTAACTCAGCCACTTTTGACACTAGAGAAGAGCAGGAGGCATTGGCTATTCTAGAATCCCTGGCTGAGGGAGAAAGCTCATCTATGGTAAGCAATTTCCCCACTCATCTATTTAATAAAATTAAGAATTTTCCAAACCTCAATGTATGCCCAGCCATTGACATATTTGTGAAATTAGTATCTGCCGACATTGAAAAACTGGGCAGAATACGCAAATATGGGGCTGAAAAACAAGTTATGTCGGCTATCAAAGAAATGCAGACATGGAATGATGTCTGCTTTAAACCAGCAGACAAAGGTGGCAACCTTGTTATCTGGCCTAAGACACTTTATGAAAAGCAGGCCATGAAATTGTTATCCGACAAAAATTGTTATCGGAAATTGTCTTATAATCCTTTGGAACAATTCAAGGGGGAACTGATTACCATTGTTATGAGAGCCTATGATAACGATGTTATTCCTAAAAAAATGATGGAGACAATAATCTCAACAAAACCACGCCTCCCTACTTTCTATCTTGTCCCCAAAGTCCACAAAAATCCCATTGATCCACCGGGGCGCCCGATTGTTTCAGGGATTGGGGGACTATGTGAGGTGGTTTGCAATATGATTGATTTCTATTTAAAACCATTGGTCTCCACCCTGCCTTCATACATAAAGGACACAACCGCGGCACTTGGACACATTGATGGTTTGATTTTGCAGGACAACATGATAATGGTAACAGCAGACATTGAAAGCCTATATACATCCATTAGGCATAGTGATGGAATCAAGGCAGCTATGTGGTTCCTTGAATCTAGCAATCCCAACAAACCACTAACGGATTTCATTGGAGAATTACTTGAATTTATTTTGAAGCATAATTGCTTTATATTTAATAATCAGGTTTATCTCCAAACCCAGGGAACAGCGATGGGGGCCACGTGTGCCCCCTCATACGCTAACCTGTTCCTTGGGGCTTGGGAACGGAGAATTTTTCAAAGCAACCCGGTACCAAATATTGATAAAATTCACCATTGGATCCGTTATATCGACGATGTGTGGTTTGTGTGGGAAGGGTCCAGAGAGGAATTGGTTTCCCTCATGGATAGTCTTAATAGGAACACACTTAACATCAAGCTTACATATACAGCAGGTCGTCAGGTCAACTTCTTAGATGTTGACATCTTGGCCAATGAACAAGGTATGTTGGTCACAGATGTATATAGAAAACCTACGGCTACTAATACCATCCTACATGCTCAGTCATCTCATCCACATAGTACTGTTTGTGGTATCCCTGTAGGCCAACATCTGAGAATCAAAAGAATTTGCTCAACAGAGGCCAACTTTCAGAGACAATCTAGGGACCTATACAGCAGATTCAGAGAGAGAGGGTACAGTCATAGAACCATACGTAGGGGTTATCAGAGAGCCAATGAGGTCCCTAGAGACAGGTTACTTTATCACACATCATCACAGAATGAGAAAAAAGTGGGAGATCTCAGATTCATTACGTCATACAATAAGCAGTGGGACGAATTAGTTGACATACTCCGCACCCATTGGAGTGTGCTACATACAGATCCCATTTTGAAGAATGTGATTCCATCAGTACCCAAAGTTACAGCAAAAAGATCTAAGAATCTGAAGGACCTTTTAGTCCATAGTCACTACAATTCTGAACAACAGCAGAATAGGGGCAGAGATTCGGTTCCCTTGCAGGGATTTCACCCTTGTGGACTCTGCAAAGCCTGTAGAAATCTGGTTAAGTGCAAGGATTTCTCAAATTCAGATGGCACACGTACCTTTAAAATATGGCACAGACTGACTTGTTCCTCTGTGGGAGTTGTTTATTTTGCCCAGTGTCCCTGCATGAAAATCTATGTGGGTATGACTACCCGTGAATTCAAAATTAGGGTAAGGGAACACATACGGGACATTGACAAATCCAGAAATTTGACCACAGGGGAACCTTTAAAAACTCTCCCTAGACATTTTAGGGATTTTCATAACTCTGACTCAAGTCTCTTGAAACTAAGAGCCATTGACCAAGTCTCCATGGGCCAGAGAGGAGGAGACCTTTTTAAAAGATTGGCACAGATTGAAAGTCGATGGATCTACCGCCTTCAAACAGTAACTCCTAAGGGTCTGAATGAAAACTTTGGGTTTAGTTCTTTCTTATAGGGTTTGGTATCTCTTAATGTGGGTTGTTTTGGGGGGCTTTTCTTCCTTTTTTATCATTTTTCCTATATAATCTTCTTTGATTAGAATAATTATTATTATTTTGTGTATTTTCTTTTTCTAACTAATGTATTTTTTATAGGCTTACTTACCTCTGTTACCATGATAGTCGTCTTTGGAATTAGTGCCTTGTGACCATGATCGATCGTGGGGTTCTGGTGGGACGTCTCGGGGAGTCTGAATCTAAGAATGGAACCGATGTTATTATCTTGTCATAAATATGGACTCCTTTTTATTCAAGATTATAAATATTCACATTGTTCACTCTTTTGTATATGTAATGTAGTTTTTTTATTATTTGTCTTATTTATTTATTTATTTATTTTTTTTTTTTTATTATTTCTTCCAATGTTTGTCATATATTGAAGTAGACATGATGTACTATTTATTATCTGTCACATTATTTATCATTGTTTATGCCATCTTATAATTGCTCTGTATAGCTTTTTGCCTTGTGCAATTATTCTTATACACTAGATTTTCCTGATCACATTTCTCACGATAAAGCACTAGTCACTCTTATCAAAGTTTTGTTTTGTTAACTTACCATTGAACTCATTCTCACTATCCACGATCTCTTATGTGGTTTGACGCATGTGGCAGCCGGCACAGCCGTCGGCGCCCTGGCGAGCGGGCATAGGAAGCAGGACGCATGCGCCGACTTTTAGACGGCCCATTCGAGCCTGTGTTCCACGGCCGTAACCCAGGACGCCAAAGAGAGGGCTGACGTCAGCGGCACATGCGCAATTAAATTCCACCTAATTGACACACCTGAATATATCAAAACTTGGATTTTCATTGGCTGTTTTGTCCTATTTAAAGTACACACCCCTTCCAACCTGCGTTCGCCTCCTGACGAAGGGACGAAACGCGCGTTGGGGCGCTTTGGGGGAGATCGCACAGCACTGACCACCACCAATGTAAGTTGCCCGTAATATTGTTTATACTTTACATTAGCCGCCGTGGTGCATAGATGTGAATTCAGCTATTACTAAGCTGACCTACTACTTATTTACCCGGCTGGCTTTTTCTATTACAATATCAACATTTGGGCACCATACATAGAGTGTTTAGATTGGAAATTTTTATAGCGCTCAATTTCATGTATTCTAAATGCCTATGACATTGCAATTTTGCTTTTTTAGCCGCTGAGGTATATATCTATATTCATGCAGCCTTAATAGGCTGGTACACCATTACTCATAGGCTGGTTTTTCTTCGGTAGTAAACTACCACAAGTGCGCTATACTTTGCTAATAGGTCTGATTTTGTGTGATTTCATCCCCAATTTTAGTATTGGTTGGTAGTACCTGTTTTCAAATTTATTTAATTATTTTTCTTTTTTATTTTGTATCTTCATTTTCTTTTTTTCTTTATTTATTTTTTGTCATTTGTTTACGATTTTTGTAATATTTAATACAATTTATATATTTTATTACAGCACTTTACACTGTTTCTTTTATGGTAGAGTCATGTTAATTGTTTATGTAGTATCCTTTTTTAGTGTATATCTGAGGATGGTCAGTGAGACCGAAAAGTCAAAATTTGTCTATACATAATTCTTGGAGTGAATAAATTGCAATTAAAAACAGTGCTGTATTCCATTTTTTTCTTTAGCGTATATACAGTAGCTATACATATATAGTGTAACTATAGTATATTTTTGTTCTATAGCAGTGTAAGTATTGTACATACAATTTTTAAAGGAGTTGTCCGGTGTTCAACTTCCATAGTCCAAGGGCATGATCTGTATAAAATAACAAAATCATCATTGGTTACCTACAGCCATTCAAGGGCAACACTTCGCCAGACTTTCTTGACATGGTGGCATTGATGATATGGCAACTGCAGACAATTAGTAGGCTCCATGGTGATGCCAAGGTAGGTAGCATAAGACTGCTGAGCACTACCAACCACAGCCTTTTCCGAGAGGTTCACTTGTTTTCTTCACTGTAAATCTCCTGTTTCAGAAGGGTCCACAAGTTCTCAATAGGATTTAGGTCAGGTGGGGAAGGGGCTATGTCATTATTCTTTCATCTTTAAAGGGAATCTGTCAGCAGGATTGTGCACAGTAACCTACAGACAGTGTCAGGTTGACGCTGTTATACTGATTAAAATGATACTTTGGTTGATGAAATCCGTCTTGTGATTGTTGTATAATCGTTATTTTCAGTTTTGAGTTAATGATATGCTCATGCTCTGGGCGGAGTCTTCATGTGGTGCTTCGATTAGGTATTCACCAGTATGGCTTCTGACAGGTCACTGATCCCTCAGTGACCTGCCCCTAGCTTACATAATGAACATTGTAGTATTATTATATATATGCTCCCTGTGGTCGGCGCTCATAGCAATCTGGCAGTGACAACCATAGAGGTCTGCTGCAGACCTCTGGTTGTCATACCGACCCATCGGTGACCCATGATCATGCGAATGGGTTCACACATGGGCGGAATTAGTGACGCACTTCCAGTAAGCACGAGTTAAATGCCGCTGTCAGAATTTGACAGTGGCATTTAACTAGTTAATAGCAGTGGGTGGATTGCAATTCCACCTGTGGCTGTTGCCTGCACATGTCAGTTTTATAGATCAGCTGTCATATGCCCAGAAAGGTGCGGCCTCAGTGCCAGAACCCGCACGAAACAGGGGGAGTCCGACGTGGGTGTACTATTATACCCTATATCGGAAAGGGGTTAATCAATATAACGGTGCCAACCTGACACTGTCTGTAGGTTACTCAGCACAATCCTGCTGACTTAATAGCCAAGCAAGTCACAAGGGAATATTGCCTAGTATTCAAACTACTTCCAAATATCAATAGATTCAAAAAGAGGAAAGAGAAGCCTTTTTACATAATAAAATACAAAATTTTATTCATATAAAATACATATTATTAGGATAAAAAATTCCAGATGGGGGCAAAAGATGCAACAAAAAGACAGGCCCAATATCAACAGGTACAGACACCATATGAAAAATATATCAAAAGTGCATATATATATATTTTACATGTAAAGCCACATTGGCTAATAATAGGCTAAGAATAGCTCCTATAAGGTATATATCAGTGCACAGAAAGACTAGTATGAGGAAAAATGCCCTCCCACCATGCTAGCTATATAAAGTAACGGCATGTGAATACAGAGCCCACAGCAAGTGCTAGAGATGAATGCAACCAAATATAGTCTGCATATTTAGGGCATAAGACAAATCAGACTGCCGAAAAAATCATTAGCTGCCAATGAGAGATCATACCTGATGCGGCCTGAGCACCCCTGACGCGCGTTTCACGTTAGCTTGTTCACAAGGGAGCGTGCATGCGTCTATGTTCTCTACTGGATATATTTATAGGACCCGGCGCTGTCTAATTACGGCGCTTCAGCTGACTCGCCGCTCTGTCAGCACGAGCCAGCGTCATCTGACGTCCGGCCCAACCCCCTGCTCGACGCGTCAGAGCAGGGGAGAGCACAGACGGCAGGAAGAACGCGTTGTCATGACAACCTACAGAGCAGGAAGTCAACCGAAGCACCGAACACCGCTGCTGCATTGCAAGTTTGCATGTCCGCATATTACATGCTAGCAGAGATGCGTTGAAAACACCTTAATAGGCATACTCAATATAAATGGGGGATAAAGTGTAGAATAGTGGGTAGTGAGATATATCATCCGCTCAGTCTGGTGTCTAGTTAAATCTATCTTACTAAAGGCATTATAAGTTAAAGAAAAAAAGAGGGAGAAGGGAGATATAAAGTCCCAAATGGTACTTATATACATATACAAATAAAAATGAATGCAATACTACAGGTGTTGTGTGAAAAAGAAGAAAATGAAAAAATATGCATCTATAATGGAGTATGTCATTTGCAACATAATATAAAACTACATAATTAATGTGCAAAAATCTCATGGTTATATACGGTGCATAAGGATAAAATATAAGGACCAGTGATTAAATTATACATAAATATATATAATGGAATGAAAACATATATTAGTGCATAAATAAAGATCATAGATATATATTAGTGCATAAATAACGATCATAAATGTATATATGGTATATATGGTATGGACTTCGATTTACCATCCTTTTTAATCACTATCTATATATGTATACCATATATACATTTATGATCGTTATTTATGCACTAATATATATCTATGATCTTTATTTATGCACTAATATATGTTTTCATTCCATTATATATTATTTATGTATAATTTAATCACTGGTCCTTATATTTTATCCTTATGCACCGTATATAACCATGAGATTTTTGCACATTAATTATGTAGTTTTATATTATGTTGCAAATGACATACTCCATTATAGATGCATATTTTTTCATTTTCTTCTTTTTCACACAACACCTGTAGTATTGCATTTATTTTTATTTGTATATGTATATAAGTACCATTTGGGACTTTATATCTCCCTTCTCCCTCTTTTTTTCTTTAACTTATAATGCCTTTAGTAAGATAGATTTAACTAGACACCAGACTGAGCGGATGATATATCTCACTACCCACTATTCTACACTTTATCCCCCATTTATATTGAGTATGCCTACTAAGGTGTTTTCAACGCATCTCTGCTAGCATGTAATATGCGGACATGCAAACTTGCAATGCAGCAGCGGTGTTCGGTGCTTCGGTTGACTTCCTGCTCTGTAGGTTGTCATGACAACACGTTCTTCCTGCCGTCTGTGCTCTCCCTGCTCTGACGCGTCGAGCAGGGGGTTGGGCCGGACGTCAGATGATGCTGGCTCATGCTGACAGAGCGGCGAGTCAGCTGAAGCGCCGTAATTAGGCAGTGCCGGGTCCTATAAATAAATCCAGTAGAGAACATAGACGCATGCACGCTCCCTTGTGAACAAGCTAACGCGAAACGCGCGTCAGGGGTGCTCAGGCCGCATCAGGTATGATCTCTCATTGGCAGCTAATGATTTTTTCGGCAGTCTGATTTGTCTTATGCCCTAAATATGCAGACTATATTTGGTTGCATTCATCTCTAGCACTTGCTGTGGGCTCTGTATTCACATGCCGTTACTTTATATAGCTAGCATGGTGGGAGGGCATTTTTCCTCATACTAGTCTTTCTGTGCACTGATATATACCTTATAGGAGCTATTCTTAGCCTATTATTAGCCAATGTGGCTTTACATGTAAAATATATATATGCACTTTTGATATATTTTTCATATGGTGTCTGTACCTGTTGATATTGGGCCTGTCTTTTTGTTGCATCTTTTGCCCCCATCTGGAATTTTTTATCCTAATAATATGTATTTTATATTAATAGCCAAGCAGTGGAGATTTTGATCAATGCGATGGAGCACTGTCCTGCATAAAAATCTTGGTTTTCTTGAAAGATTCCTGGTGTACAATAATAAATTATATTGTGGTACCGTGTTAGCCAGAAAAATCAATGTGAATACTTTTCCATCCAATTATGACAAGATCATTCTTAAGGTGATACCTTTATTGGCTAACCAGAAAATTATATGTTCGCTAGCTTTCAGAGCTCAAGGCTCCTTCTTCAGGCAAGATTACATTTGGAATAATAAGAAAGACAGATTAGATGCTTACTATAGTAGGAAATTTGTTCAAGACCTGGGAGGTGTGATGCCTTCAAAAGATAAGCAAAGGAAATCAAATTAGCATTTTCTTACAAATGGAGAGCTAGTGTGAATGTGTTATTAGCTATCTGGAGTCCTTCTGGTGAAGGTGTGAACTGTGTCTATGTAATGAGTCATAAAACCGGGTGTTAAGTTGAGTCCTAGTGTCAAAGTATTGAACATCCTAATAAGTTTGAATTCCCATATTTTTCTCTCCCTGTCATCCTTAAAATGACCTTTTAGTATTAAGACTTTTAAGTCTGTCATACAATGTCCAGTTCCAGAGAAATGTTTTCCCACAGGCGTGTCCATTTCATTCCTGATCGTATGTCTGTGTAGATTCATCCTTGTTTGTAGTTTTTGCATGGTTTCCCCAATATAGATAGCTCCAGGGCACCTTGTACATTGTATCATGTACACCACATTGGAGGATGTACATGAAAAGGAACCCATGACCTTATAGTCCTGATTTGTGTTTGGTACACGGACTGTATTTGTTGGTAATATGTGGGTACAAGTTTTGCATTTTTTGTTGTTACATGGGAATGTGCCGGTCACTGATGGTGACGAAAGGACACTTCTGACAAGGAGATTCCTTAAGTTAGGGGGCTGTTTGTAGGAGAGGAGTGGTAGTTCTGGGAATATGTCTTTCAATTTGTGGTCCCTGTGGAATATGGGTTGGAGATCAGCACCAATTTTCCTTAGGATGCTCATGTGGGGGTTGTATGTGACCACAAGAGGTACCCTGTTGTTGTCCTCTCTCAGTTTGTAATCCAGGAGGTTGCTTCTTGGGATTCTTGTAGCCCTGTGGATCTGTTCATCTATTACCAGTGGATGGTATCCTTGTTGTAGGAATGTATTCCTCAGAGATAGCAGCTCTATGTATTCCTCCCAAGAAGCAACCTCCTGGATTACAAACTGAGAGAGGACAACAACAGGGTACCTCTTGTGGTCACATACAACCCCCAGATGAGCATCCTAAAGGTACTGCCACACTAAACAATCCCGCTAGCGATCACAATAACGACGCATACTAATGCGATCGCTAGCGGGATTGTTCCTATATCGCTAAGTGCGGCCACATTTAGCGATATAGTTAACGACGCTATCGCCGTTAGCGATCTTCTTAACGACTTTAGCGGTACAAAAGTACCGCTAAATCACTAAGAAAAGGTGCCACACAGCGATTAGATACTTACCCAGCGGGAGCGCCGACGAGAAAATAGGGTCCGGAACGATTCCAGCGACGAGCGAGATCACAGCAGGAAGCTCGTCGCTGGAAGCTGCCGCACTGAACAACATCGCTAACAGGATCGCTAAATAGTGACGTTTTTTAGCGATCCCGTTAGCGATATTGTTTAGTGTGGCATACCCTTAAGGAAAATTGTTGCTGATCTCCAACCCATATTCCACAGGGACCATAAATTGAAAGACATATTCCCAGAACTACCACTCCTCTCCTACAAACAGCCCCCTAACTTAAGGAATCTCCTTGTCAGAAGTGTCCTTTCGTCACCATCAGTGACTGGCACATTCCCATGTAACAACAAAAAATGCAAAACTTGTACCCACATATTACCAACAAATACAGTCCGTGTACCAAACACAAATCAGGACTATAAGGTCATGGGTTCCTTTTCATGTACATCCTCCAATGTGGTGTACATGATACAATGTACAAGGTGCCCTGGAGCTATCTATATTGGGGAAACCATGCAAAAACTACAAACAAGGATGAATCTACACAAACATACGATCAGGAATGAAATGGACACGCCTGTGGGAAAACATTTCTCTGGAACTGGACATTGTATGACAGACTTAAAAGTCTTAATACTAAAAGGTCATTTTAAGGATGACAGGGAGAGAAAAATATGGGAATTCAAACTTATTAGGATGTTCAATACTTTGACACTAGGACTCAACTTAACACCCGGTTTTATGACTCATTACATAGACACAGTTCACACCTTCACCAGAAGGACTCCAGATAGCTAATAACACATTCACACTAGCTCTCCATTTGTAAGAAAATGCTAATTTGATTTCCTTTGCTTATCTTTTGAAGGCATCACACCTCCCAGGTCTTGAACAAATTTCCTACTATAGTAAGCATCTAATGTGTCTTTCTTATTATTCCAAATGTAATCTTGCCTGAAGAAGGAGCCTTGAGCTCTGAAAGCTAGCGAACATATAATTTTCTGGTTAGCCAATAAAGGTATCACCTTAAGAATGCTCTTGAAAGATTCAGAAATTTTCCTGTAGCACTACTTGAAGAAAGTGTCATCTAAAAACTGGCAGTAGATTTGGAAGTTGATTGAGTTTATCTTCAACCTGAAAAAGACCAACCAGCTCATCTTTAATAATTCCAGCCCATAGCAGTATGCCACCACCACCTTGAGGGTGTCTGAATCAAAGTGGAGTTACTGATCCAGCCATGAACACATCCATCGAGTCTTTGAAGAGTCACTCATCTCATCAGTCCATAAAACCTTTTGAAAAATCTGTTTTCAGATATTTCTTAGTCCAGTCTTGATGTTTCCATTTCTGTGTCTTTTTCATTGGTAGTTGGGTTTCAGCCTCCCTTACCTTTACCTCGGCCACGTCTCTGAGCACTTAACACATTTTACTTCTGGACACTCCAAGGAGGTTGCAGTTCTGGAATATGACAGCACTGAAGGGTAATGGCTTCCTGGTCTATTCACGTTTCATTTTCCTCAAATCATTGGCAGTTAATGTGCGTCTTTTTTTTCCTCAAAATATTTTTTGCGACTCTGTTGACTATTTGCAACAAAGCTTTTGATGGTTCTTTGATCACGCACCAATATCTTAGAAATTCTTAGAGTGCTGCATCCCTCTCTCTGTAAGACTTTCAACAATTTTTTGACTTTTCAGAATCATTTAAATCTCTTTCTTGTTCCATTTTTCCTGAGGAAAACCAGCAGCCAAGTAATTCTGCACACCTTGATAAAGGTTGTTGATATCCTTAGGCCACATCTTCCTCCATTACACAAGTACACATCACTTAGTGTTTGAGACTATGGAAACAAGCTTGTTGTGCTATGCTGTTTGCAGAACTCTTATTTACCTCTGTGAGTTATAGAAAGAGATTATGACATTGAGCTTCTCTGTTTTCTTAACCCTGGCCAGATTTTTACTCCTTTTGATGGTAGCCAATGGCTCCCTTTCCTGGGAGAAAATGTTTGAGGGAACAATATTCAGGATTTAGTTGCACGTGCCAGAGATAGAACTCAGGTGTCAGACAATTATGGCATATTTAGTGGACATGCCATGAATGTCTAGGATGAGAATATTCCTTTAATAATACAGTATTTCAGTCTTATAAGTCTAATAATACATAGTTATATACAATGTATATATGGTATATTATTGTGGTATAGCGTTGTAAATATCGTATAGTATGAAATATCCTTAGTATATGTTTGGTGTCATAAAATAGTTTATTGCTATAAAATATCTAAAAATAATATGAAAGCATCCCCGGGGACAAAACATATAGGTTTAACTCCTGGGACGTTTTTGTCCAAAAAACGTATGGTCCGAGGAAAAAGATGCAGCACTCCATTATCATTAAAGTGAAAAAAACACAATATTTCTTGAGGAAGGCTCAGTAGTGTGTTTGACTATCACAGTAAAGGGAAGCTGTCCGCTGATTCATGCTTCCCAATCTACGGGCAGCATAAATGAGAGCCTGGCTGCATGAAAACATAGCATGAATATTCAGCCAGGGACCAGAACCATAGACAAGAGTAGTCTAAAGGTACTGCCACACTAAACAATCCCGCTAGCGATCACTATAACGACGCATACTAATGCGATCGCTAGCGGGATTGTTTCTATATCGCTAAATGCGGCCACATTTAGCGATATAGTTAACGACGCTATCGCCGTTAGCGATCTTCTTAACGACTTTAGCGGTACAAAAGTACCGCTAAATCGCTAAGAAAAGGTGCCACACAGCGATAAGATACTTACCCAGCGGGAGCGCCGACGAGAAAATAGGGTCCGGAACGATTCCAGCGACGAGCGAGATCACAGCAGGAAGCTCGTCGCTGGAAGCTGCCGCACTGAACAATATCGCTAACGGGATCGCTAAATAGTGACGTTTTTTAGCGATCCCGTTAGCGATATTGTTTAGTGTGGCATACCCTTTACCCTAAACCTGGTCAGCTTCTCCCTGCACTGCTTCTGGTGATTGACAGGTCTTTTGCTAGGTACATACATTGAAGAGATCTGTCAATCACCTAGAGTGGCACTATGAGAAGCCAGTAGGGGGCGACGCCAGACTAGTCTGGTCTCTAGCTATGGGCCCTGGCTCTTTTTTCAAACTAAATTTTCTCTGAAACCCAGCGGAAAACATTCCTGGCTTCAATCATGCAGCAGTGCTCTCATTCATAATGCCCATGGTTTGGGCAGCATTAATCAGCAGACAAGTTCCCTTTAGTTGATAAAACAAGTGTCTGTCTTTCACTTAGAAGTAATGTAGTGGTGACTTTTTAAGACTGAGGATGTGTGCAGCATGTTTCCTGAGTGTACATGTGTGCAGCGTGTGTTGTGAATGTGCAGCATTCATGTGTGCTACTATGTGTGCATCTGTGGCTGACAAAATCCTGTTGTAATTAAAGTAAACCTGTCATCACTTTTGGCCGCTATAAGATGCGGCCACTGCCTTTCAGGTCTTATCTACAGCATTCCATAATGCTGTAGATAAGCCCCCGATCCGACCTGCAAGATAAGAAAAATAACTTTTATTATACTCACCGGGGGGGGGCGGTCCAGTCCGATGGGTGTCGCAGGTCCAGCGCCTCCGATCTTCATGCGACGCTGCCCACCTGCTTGCTCGATGGCTCCCTGGCATTGGGTGTACTTCTCTGCCCTGTGGAGGGCAGAGCGAAGTGCTGCAGTGCGCAGGCGCTGGGTCTCTCTGACCTTTCCCTGCGCACTGCAGTACTTTCCTCTACCCTCAACAAGGCAGAGAAGTACACCTGCGCAGGAGTGCAATGTCGGGGAGCCATGAAGCAAGCAGGAGGGCGGTGTCGCATGAAGATGGGAGACCCCAGACCTGTGACACCCATCGGACCGGACAGGACTGCCCCTCCGGGTGAGTATAATAAAACTTATTTTTCTTATCTTGCAGGTCAGATCTGGGGCTTATCTACAGCATTATAGAATGCTGTAGATAAGCCCTGTAAGGCAGTGGCCGCATCTTATAGCAGCCAAAAATGATGACAGGTTAGCATTAAAATAGAACCTGGCATTTGTGGGGTCTCAGGTTGTCTTCTGCCGATGAATCTACATTGCCCAGTTAGCTACATGAAGCTCTCCAGACCAGTGTAAAAAGAGGATGAGGATGGTTAGTGACACTTTCAATATAATAGAGTAAAAAACAACATATATTATTGCATGTATTACATATTGCATATACCATAATGTTATCATTTTATTGTGATAGATCGGCTCACTTAGCTGCTTAATGAAGTAGTCACAGGGATGTTTTTCATTTAAATCTTCAGCTGGTTTATTAAAACGTGCATCAAACATGCATAATAAATAGCCATATTCAGACTTGTTGGCATAAACAAATAGCACCCTTTACAGACTAGCTGCGGGGATCTGCCTGCTCAGAAAACAGGGTTCAGTTCTCTTTAGCAAGTGTACAGCTCAGTGGAACAGCTCTGCTTCAGAGCACACACAAAACAATAAGTCCAGAGGCTTCACCTTTATGTCCTGGACCAAACCTAAGGTGGAGAAATGGTGAACAGCTATCCCGCCCTGCTCTTTAGTTGTTAAACAAAAACAGCTAGCTGTGTCATGGCTAATTAACCCCCCTCAGCACATAACATGCTGGAGAATAGCTTCAGTGATATGAACTTGGAAGTTATGTCAGATAAACATTTCTTCCCTCCAGCACATTAGCAGTGACCCTCTTACATACACCTCTGTCCAAAGTCGGGGGTTTGGCACCTTCAGGCACTAGACAGGGAAGCCTCGACAGGGCATCTCCGTTGGCATATAGTTTCCCTGGCCTTTGCTTCACCTGGAAGCTGAAGTCCTGGAGCAGCAGAAACCACCTAGACACCCCACCATTCTTCCTGTTCTTTTCCCTCATCCATCTCAGGGGCACCTGGTCTGACACTAACCTGAACTTTCAGCATAGCAGGTAGTACTTCAAAGTGTCCATTGGCTCATTTGATGACCAAATATTTTTCTTTTTTTATAGTGTAATTCTTTTCACAGGGGGAGAGTTTCCTACTTAGGTATAGGATTGGATATTCTACCCATTTATTTCTTTTGAGAACTCCGCTCCCAACCCGACCTCTGAAACATCCTCCTGGACCAAAAACTCCTGTTTGAAGTCTGTTGCTACCAGCACTGGCTATTTACAAAGGGCTAGCTTTAACTCCTGGAAAGCCGCCTCGGCTTCGAAAGTCCACTTGACCATCGATTACTTTGTGCCCTTAAGGAGGTCGATAAGGGGTGCAGGTCTCATGGTGAAATTCGGGAAGTCTGAAGTGAAAAAGAGGCGCACAACTCTCATTTTTAGAGGTGCTCAGAAGTAAACAGAAATTACAAAATGGTAGGGAAATGTCGGCACTCAAATTATATTATTCAAAAAGGATAATTTAATCACATGATCCAAAGGAAAAACAAATAATATTCATCCAACGTTTAGGCCGTTTTCAAGGAATATCTGTATAACATAATTGATTAAATGAATGAACAATAAGAGCATAACGAGCACTTTGTATGGTTTGTGGTCAGCAAAACCGTAAGAGGGTGATGGCCAACATATAATAAACATATATAAGCATATGGGATAATTCTTTCAATCTATTAAAGGGTTCCAAGTGAGAGGCATGCTGTATAACATATAGTAGCCATATTTTGATATAAAGAACATTAAGATAAGGTCAGAAGCAGCGTGAGGATTTCCTAAAATATCCGAGAAAAAAATGTTACTGACATAAGATAATGGCAAGACAATAATTTGCAAAAGGCACATGTACATGATAGGGTAGGGAAAAAATTGAAGGTTAAAAATGAAAAAACAACAAAATATAGAAAAATTATGTAAAAAAAAAGAAAAATATATAAAAAAATAAATGAGAATAGAGAAAAAAGGAAGAAATGGACAAAAATGAGAGATGGAAATAAACAATGGGAATATGTAGATATTCACATGGAGAGTCTAGAATGGTAGAGTAAATAAATGTGAAAGGTAAGTAAAATGAATCAAAGGTTAAGCAGTCAGCATTAAGAGGAAAGTTAATATTCTTTTCAATGTTTTTTTTTTTATTGGCAGAACGTTTAGAAATTACACAAGCATCACAGTAAACATCAGATTAGTAGAACATACATAATCAACCGAAAATCAAGACCTAAAGGGTATGCCACACTAAACAATATCGCTAACGGGATCGCTAAAAAACGTCACTATTTAGCGATCCCGTTAGCGATATTGTTCAGTGCGGCAGCTTCCAGCGACGAGCTTCCTGCTGTGATCTCGCTCGTCGCTGGAATCGTTCCGGACCCTATTTCATCGCTGGCGCTCCCGCTGGTAAGTATATATCGCTGTGTGGCACCTTTTCTTAGCGATTTAGCGGTACTTTTGTACCGCTAAAGTCGTTAAGAAGATCGCTAACGGCGATAGCGTCATTAACTATATCGCTAAATGCGGCAGCATTTAGCGATATAGAAACAATCCCGCTAGCGATCTCATTAGTATGCAACGCTAACGAGATCGCTAGCGGGATAGCTAAGTGTGGCAGTACCAAGCTTCGGCTCAGCTCTCTATATCTTTACAATCATCATTTAACACAACAGTAATAGGATAGGAATCTCTAATCTTGGTACCTTGGTTAATAGGTAACCTACGAGTTGTAGTTCCAAGTTCCTGTGTATTAGATTGAGTTATGCATTGAATCTAGTCAGGATGCTGGGTCATTATATAACCTTCATAAGCGAAAGAAAGATAAGAACAGAGAGATAAAGATGAAAGTCAGATATAGACAGGGTGGGGTAAGATGATAGAATGGGAGGGGGAGGCCCGAATCATGCCAATTCTTGTTTATATACATCAAAATAAGATTTCTACAGATTCAAGGACATGTATTGAGAGATCTAAAACTAATCCATGGACACCACATAGTATCAAATGCTGATTGCAATCCATTTACTAGGGCTACAAGTTTAGCTACAGAGCACAGCAAATCAATTTTTTCGTATAGTTGTTGGGTGGACGGTATATTCGGTGTCTTCCAATAGGTAGGGATTAGTAGTTTTACTGCAGTCAAAATATACTGTGCTAGCATGGATGCATCTTTACTTCCCGGCCAAATAGAGAAGTTCAGTAACGCTATTTCAGGCGTCAGCTTACAAGGTTTGTTTAATACTCTTTGTATGTACTTCTCCACGAGGCGCCAGAATTGCAAAAGGGGTGGGCAAGACCACCACATATGTAGATATGTGCCCTCCAGGCAACCACATCTCCAGCACTTAGCCAGGTTTCCAGCCTGCCAGAGACTGCTCTGTTTTGGCGTAATGTACCATCTGGTTATTATTTTGAAGGAATTCTCCTGTGCTCTGACACATTGTGTTGGTCCATGTGACCGTTTGTATATTTGAGATACTTGGTCTGGGGTAAACCTACATCCCAGGTCTCTTTCTCAAAGTTTGATAAAACCCTCTTAAGACAACAGTTTGAATTTATTAGTAGTTGTTATATGGTTGACATTATTTTTTTGGGTTTATGGGTAGTTGCACACAGAGTTTCAAAGACAGTTAGCGGTCGCATAAGATCCGAGACATGTAGGTAGTGTCTCATCAGGCCTCTGATAGCGCTATATTGAACAAAATTCAAGCCAGAGAGCCCTGGTGACCCTTTTAGATCAGTCAGCGAGGGGAGTGTCCCGTCCCTCAACAGATGGTCTATGGATACATTAGTCAGTTGCCCCAGTTTCTCAATGTTGTCATTACGTGGGTGAAAAGAGTGTGGGATTATGTCAGCCAGTTTGAGAAGAGGAGAGAGGGGGGGCGAGAACTTCCACCACCTCCCTCCAAATCTTCAAAGCAGCTCTGGTATGTGCAATGTACAGTGGGGCGTCACGTTTCTCATAAGCGCACTTCAAGAAAATCGTCCTCACAGGTAGGGAAGCAGTGGCTTCCTCCACCTTAATCCATTGTTTGTCATGTGGGTTTCGTAGGATATCAACTATTCTGGTTAACATCGCCGCTTGATAAATTTCAATATGTCTGGTGCTCCCATTCCACCTTTCTGTTTTGGTAGGGTTAGCGTTCTATAAGCCAAGTGGGATTTTTGTCTCTTCCATATATATTTCCGGAATACTATGTTAATTTTGATGAGATAGGATTTAGGTATGATTACGGGGAGCATTTGGAATAGGTAAGTAAACTTGGGCAGGATCAGACTCTTCAGTAGATTCTTCCTCCCCATCCATGAGATATATGAATCTCTCCATATTTAACCGAAAGAGATCCTCATTTGTCCTTCCCAGATTTACACCTAGGTACGTGATATATTGCTTAGGCCACTCAAAGGGATACATACTTTTAAGTCTAGTTTTGACATTTGGCGGAATACAAATATCTAAGACTTCTGATTTAGCCATATTAACTTTAAAGTTAGAGACGCTACCATAGAGCTCCAATAAGTTCATGAGGGCCGGGAGCCCCACCAGGGGCGTTGTTAACAATACCAATAGATCATCAGCAAATGCTGCAGTTTTATAATGAATTTTGTTTATTTTGATTCCCTCTATCCCGGAGTGTTGTTGTATAGAAATAAGTAGGGGTTCCATCGCTAGAACAAATAGCAAAGGGGACATTGGGCACCCCTGCCTTGTTCCATTTTTAATACTAAATACGTCTGTCGTAAAGTCATTAATTCTAATTCGGGCCGACGGGTTGTTATACATTGCCATTATTGCTGCTATAAAAGCATTAGGTAGCCCGAAACTGGTCATTACTTCTCTTAGGTAGCCCCAGTCCACCCTGTCAAAGGCCTTTTCAGCGTCTGTCCCAAGGAGAATCAATGGGAGCTTTCAATATTTTGCATATTGGAGAAGGTGCAAAACCTTTTGGACATTATCTTTCCCCTCTCTAAGAGGAAAGTTAATATTAATACCTCTGATTGTATGATTCCAGACATGCAGTAGTGCGATATGTTTATAAGTTGGACAGCTCCTTCTTACGGTTTTGCAGACCAAAAAAAACATACAAAGTGCTTGTTATGATCTTATTGTTCATTTATAATCAATTATGTTATTTTCAGTTCATTACCCATACAGATATTCTTTGAAAAAGGCCAAAGACTGTCAGACTTGCCGATCGATTCTAGACCCTTGATTGAGTCTCTTGTGTCTGGAGGCGGGTCTCTCTCGCTATGGGCATTATCTTTTAAATTCTCTTGTGCATCTGAGCCACATGCTCGATGATGCTCCGGTGGGGTGTATCTTCTGCTTCCCAGATCTCATTCGCAACATCCAGGAGACCCCGAGGGTACCGGCTATACAAACCCCTGGCAAAAATTATGGAATCACCGACCTTGGAGGATGTTCATTCAGCTGTTTTATTTTGTTGAAAAAAAAAAACATCACAGACATGGCACAAAACTGAAGTCATTTCAAATGGCAACTTTCTGGCTTTAAGAAACACAAAAAAAAATCAAGAACAAATAATGTGGTAGTCAGTAATGGTTATTTTTTTAACCAAGCATAGGGAACAAATTATGGAATCACTCAATTCTGATGGAAAAAAATTATGGAATCATGAAAAACAAATAATCAAATAAACACTCCAACACATCACTAGTATTTTGTTGCACCACCTCTGGCTTTTACAACAGCTTGCAGTCTCTAAGGCATGGACTTTACGAGTGTCAAACAGTACTCTTCATCAATCTGGCTCCAACTTTCTCTGATTACTGTTGCCAGATCAGCTTTGCAGGTTGGAGCCTTGTCATGGACCATTTTCTTCAACTTCCACCAAAGATTTTCAATTGGATTGAGATCAGAACTATTTGCAGGCCATGACATTGACCTTATGTGTCTTTTTTCAAAGAATGTTTTCACAGTTTTTGCTCTATTTCAGGATGCATCATCATCCCCAATCATCTTTTCAATTGATGGGATAAGAAAAGTGTCCAAAATATCAACATAAACTTGTGCATTTATTGAAGATGTAATGACAGCCATCTCCCCAGTGCCTTTACCTGACATGCAGTCCCATATCATCAGTAACTGTGGAAATTTGCATGTTTTATTCAGGCAGTCATCTTTATAAATCTCATTGGAACATCACCAAACAAAAGTTCCAGCATCATCACCTCGCCCAATGCAGATTCACGATTCATCACTGAATATGACTTTCATCCAGTCATCCACAGTCCACGATTGCTTTTCCTTAGCCCATTGTAAACTTGTTTTTTTTTGTTTAGGTGTTAATGATGGCTTTCGTTTAGCTTTTCTGAATGTAAATCCCATTTCCTTTAGGCGTTTTCTTACAGTTCGTTCACAGACGTTGACTCCAGTTTCCACCCATTCGTTCCTCATTTGTTTTGTTGTGCTTTAAGTTTCCGGTCTTGACGCTTTGATGTCTTCCTTGGTCTACCAGTATGTTTGCCTTTAACAACCTTCCTGTCATGCAGCTGTAATGCAGGCTGGTGTGTGCTCCACCTGTAGGTTACAGAGGGTAGAAGGGATTACACACTTCCAGAGTAGGCCTGCACTGCAGCAGCCAAAACCACCACCAGGTGGCAGCAAAAACGTCCAAGACTGAGTCAGGAATAATCAGTCATCTGAAGTATCACAGGTCTCAGCAAGCCCTCTACAGAGCAGAAACACAGGCGACACCAAGTGGCGGGAGCGTGATCAGGCAAGCCAAGTCAAAACCGTATGGAGGCAGCAGGACAAAAGGAATAAGCAATATACGTGGTCAGGAGAAAGCCAGGAGGTCAGCAATGGTCAGAAGCAGATAAGACTAAGACAGAAAGCAGAAGCGAGTCCGAATACAGGCCAAGTCAAAAACCAGAGAATCAAACCGACAAACAGGGAAATGCAGGGAACAGGGCAGACAGAGGGGAACAACAGACACGGGACAAGTCAGGGATAACAGCAGGACAAATCAAGGGTTACCAGTCAGGTTCACAAGCCGAAGGTAGCAGTATAGCTCACACTGCTAGCAGGATGTGTGAGAGCTAAATAGCCAACCTGAACCCAGAATGAGACAGAGCAAAGTTAACCCTTGACATGATCCGCCCGGACCAAGGGCAGACAGGACTAAACCCTGGAACGGATCATGACAGTACCCTCTTCTCAAGGGGGGGCCACCGGACCCCCAGACTTCCCGGGATAACGTGCGTGAAATGCCCGAACCAATCGATCAGCATGTACCGATCGCGCCGGGACCCAAGATCGATCCTCAGGACCATAACCCTTCCAATGGACCAAATACTGAAGTGAACTACGGACCCTACGTGAATCCACAATCCGTTCCACTTCAAACTCGGTCTGACCATCCACAGAGACAGGAGGCGGAGGGGATGGAGGCCCTGTGGAAGATGGTACAAATGACTTAAGAAGGGATTTATGAAACACATTGGGGATCCGGAGTGACGGAGGAAGGCGTAACCAAAAGGCAACAGGATTGACCACCTCAATGATCTCGTAAGGACCAATAAATCTGGGACCTAACTTAGCAGAAGGAACATTTAGACGAATGTTCTTGGTGGACAACCATACTTTATCTCCCACCAGGAACATAGGTCCTACAGACCGTCGCTTATCCGCAAAAAGTTTATGTTTGCCCTGAGCCTCCCCAATGTTCTTTTGGACCTCCCTCCACACCTCTCCCAATCTTTGTACTGCCGTATCAGCCCCTGGACATCCTGAATCCAGCCTAGAAAATTCGCCAAAATGGGGGTGAAAACCATAGCTACAGAAGAAAGGAGAGGTGCCAGTGGACTGGTTAATCCGATTATTGAATGCAAATTCAGCCACAGGCAATGAAGAACACCAATCATCCCGCTGAGACGTAGCAAGACACCTCAAAATCTGTTCGAGTGACTGTTTGGTCCTCTCCGTCTGCCCATTGGTCTCAGGATGGTAAGCAGAGGAGAAGGTTAAGCAAATACCCAGTCATTTACAAAATGCCCTCCAAAATCTGGACACAAACTGCACCCCCCTATCAGAAACCACACTCAAAGGCACGCCATGCAGCCGTACAACGTGCTCAACAAACAACCTAGATAGTGTCTCAGCATTAGGCAATCCTGCCAGAGGTACAAAATGCGCCTGTTTACTGAATCTGTCAACCACTACCCAGATTACAGTTTTGCCATTAGAAGGAGGGAGATCAGTGATGAAGTCCATGGACAAATGAGTCCAAGGTCTATCTGGAATTGGCAATGGCACCAATTCCCCGGCCGGCCGGTTATGTGAGCTCTTAGCACGGGCACAGGTATCACAAGCAGACACAAACATAGTGATATCAGAGTTCATGGAGGACCACCAAAATAGCCTAGCAATGGCTTTCCGAGTGGCTGAGATCCCCGGGTGTCCACTGAGAGCAGAATCGTGGAATTCCCAGAGAACCCTCAACCTGTATTGAACGGGAACAAAGAGTTTATTATTAGGCAAAGAGGAAGGAGCAAGAGACTAAGCCTTCTGAATTTCCTGTTACAATTCAGAGGATACCCCCGCAACAACCACCCCGTGCTGAAGAATGGAGGAAGGAGGTTCAGGGGGTGATATTGAATCAAAACTGCGAGATAAGGCATCAGCCTTGACATTCTTGGAACCAGGCCGAAAAGTGATTGAAAAATGAAAACGAGAAAAAAAAAGCGACCACCTAGCCTGTCTAGGAGTCAACCGTTTAGCAGATTCAAGATAAGACAAGTTTTTGTGATCCGTGATAACCGTGATCCAATGAACCGCCCCCTCCAAAAAATGCCTCCATTCTTCAAAAGCCAATTTTATGGCCAATAACTCCCGATTATCCACATCATAGTTCCTCTCCGCAGAAGAGAACTTCCGGGAGAAAAAGGCACATGGTCTTAAATTAGTCAAGGTAACGGGTCCCTGTGACAACACAGCCCACACTCCCACCTCAGATGCATCCACCTCTACAATGAACGGTTCAGATGGATCGGGCTGAACCAATACAGGAGCAGACATATAACATTTCTTTAGTGTAACAAATGCTTCAACTGCTAAGGTTGACCAAACTTTGAGATCAGCCCCCTTGCGAGTGAGATCGGTGAGTGGTTTGACCACCTGAGAAAACCCCTTGATGAATTTTCGATAATAATTGGCGAAACCCAGAAAACGCTGCAACCCCTTGAGGTCTCTGGGTTGCACCCAATCAACAATGGCCTGTACCTTTCCGGGATCCATCCGAAACCCATTGGCCGAAAGGATGGTCCCCAGAAAGGAAAGCTCCTGGACACAAAACAAACATTTCTCGGGTTTAGCAAACAGAGAATTACCCCGTAACCTGTGAAGAACAGCACGTAGATGACCAATGTGGGATTCCTTGTCAGGCGAGAAAACAAGGATATCATCCAAGTATACAACCATAAAGCGCGCGATAAAATCAGAGAAAACATCATTCATGAAGTTCTGAAATACAGCGGGCGCGTTCGTGAGACCAAAGGGCATGAACAAATTTTCAAACAGACCTTCAGAGGTGAGAAATGCCGTTTTCCACTCATCCCCTTCCTGAATACGGATAAGGTTATATGCTCCCCTGAGATCAAGTTTGGAAAACCACTTAGCCCCAGACACTTGGTTATAAAGATCAGGAATGAGTGGGAGAGGGTAGGTATTTCTCACCGTAATTTTATTTAGTTCTCGGAAATCGAGGCACGGGCGTAAACCACCATCTTTTTTCTTAACAAAAAAGAATCCCGCGGCCACAGGTGAGACAGATGGATGGATGTGACCTTTGAGTAGGCTATCAGAGATATAGTTTTTCATAGCAGTACGTTCCGGGCCAGAAAGATTGTACAAACGGGCTTTGGGCAATTTAGAACCAGGAATAAGATTAATGGCACAATCATAAGGAAGGTGGGGTGGCAAAACCTCAGCCTCTTTTTCGGAGAACACGTTCCCAAAGTCCTTCAGGTACTCCGGAATACCCTCTGGACTAATGGCAGACACAAAAACAGCAGAAAGACAACCATTGGAACAATTAGGACCCCATTTAACAATATCACGAGATCCCCAGTCAATAACAGGATTATGCCTCTGCAACCAGGGGAACCCCAACACCAGTCCTGCAGGAAGATTATTCATAACATAACATGAAATTTGTTCCTGATGTAAGGAACCCACCTTGAGGAGGAACTCCTCAGAGACAAACTTAATGACATTTTGAGCCAACGGTGTCTTATCAATTGCAACGATATAGATGGGAGTCTCTAGCCTGACTGTCCCTTACTTTAACTCGGACACCATACTAGAGTTAATGAAGTTCATGGAAGATCCACAGTCCACAAATGCTGAAGTGGAAGCACTACCACCTCCATAACACAGTTTCACCTCTAACAAAATTTTCTGAAAAGATGAAAATGGTACCTGAGAGTCTGGATGACCTCCTAGATCATCACCCTGACTCGGCAGCTCTTTATTTGATGGACAAGAGGGGCAGTCCGTCTTCCAATGTCCCGGATCTCCACAATAAAAACATAATTTCTCATCTCGTCGCCGTCTCCTCTCTTTTTCCTTGAAATTAATGGTACCAACTTCCATAGTCTCCTTGAATGACACCACCTCAGACTTGGCAGGCAATACGAGAATCACATGCTGGATAATTCCTCTCTCCGTAACCTCCGGTCCATACGAATGGCCTGGGTCATGGCCTCTTGCAGGGAACTGCGCGGCATATGAAGGGCCAGCGCGTCCTTGAGATGATCCGATAATCCTCTCTCAAACAGGCATCTTAGAGCAGAGTCGTTCCAGGACACCTCAACAGACCACCTCCTGAACTCAGAACAATACTGTTCAGCAGTGAGTTCATTCTGAGAGAGACCCATGATCATGTCCTCTGCTACCCTGACCCGGTCTGGTTCATCATAAATCAGTCCCAAAGCCTCAAAGAATCTGTCCACAGACACACGTTCAGGGGCAGAAGCAGGTAGAGAGAAAGCCCACGACTGAGGTCCCTCCCGCAATAAGGAAATGATTATCCCCACCCGCTGACTCTCATCACCAGAAGATAGGGGTCTAAGTGAAAACAATAGTTTGCAACTTTCCCTGAAAGTATTGAATCTCTCCCTCTCCCCGGAGAAGGTATCTGGGAGCTTTACTGTAGGTTCAGGAGAGTGCAAAGAAGCATCGACAGTGTTAGAGTGCTTACAGTCAGTCTGCAACGATATTACTGTGTTAGAAAGCTCCCTCTGTTGCACAAATAGGTCTTGCATAATCAATGCCAAGCTATTCATGTGATCCGCCAAGGTATGGAGCGGATCCATAGCAAACAGAGCAGGGAAAAAAAAAAATGCAGAAATCCCTTTATATGTAGGGGTGAGCTATAATGTCATGCAGCTGTAATGCAGGCTGGTGTGTGCTCCACCTGTAGGTTACAGAGGGTAGAAGGGATTACACACTTCCAGAGTAGGCCTGCACTGCAGCAGCCAAAACCACCACCAGGTGGCAGCAAAAACGTCCAAGTCTGAGTCAGGAATAATCAGTCATCTGAAGTATCACAGGTCTCAGCAAGCCCTCTACAGAGCAGAAACACAGGCGACACCAAGTGGCGGGAGCGTGATCAGGCAAGCCAAGTCAAAACCGTACGGAGGCAGCAGGACAAAAGGAATAAGCAATATACGTGGTCAGGAGAAAGCCAGGAGGTCAGCAACTGTCAGAAGCAGATAAGACAAAGACAGAAAGCAGAAGCGAGTCCGAATACAGGCCAAGTCAAAAACCAGAGAATCAAACCGACAAAAAGGGAAATGCAGGGAACAGGGCAGACAGAGGGGAACAACAGACACGGGACAAGTCAGGGATAACAGCAGGACAAATCAAGGGTTACCAGTCAGGTTCACAAGCCGAAGGTAGCAGTATAGCTCACACTGCTAGCAGGATGTGTGAGAGCTAAATAGCAAACCTGAACCCAGAATGAGGCAGAGCAAAGTTAACCCTTGACATGATCCGCCCGGACCAAGGGCAGACAGGACTAAACCCTGGAACGGATCATGAAACTTCCCATGTTGTTTGTATTTGGTCCAGATTTTAGACACAGCTGACTGTGAACAACCAACATCTTTTGCAACATTGAGTGATGATTTACCCTCTTTTAAGAGTTTGATAATCCTCTCCTTTGTTTCAATTGACATCTCTCGTGTTGGAGCCATGATTCATGTCAGTCCACTTGGTGCAACAGCTCTCCAAGGTGTGATCACTCCTTTTTAGATGCAGACTAACGAGCAGATCTAATTTGATGCAGGTGTTAGTTTTGGGAATGAAAATTTACAGGGTGATTCCATAATTTTTTCCCTCAGAATTGAGTGATTCCATATTTTTTTCCCTATGCTTGGTTAAAAAAATTACCGTATATACTTGTGTATAAGCCGAGATTTTCAACACCTTTTTTCGTGCTGAAAATGCCCCCTCGGCTTATACACGAGTCATAGGGCAGAAACCAGCGGGGGAGGGGATGCCGCGGCAGGAGCCGGTGGCTGGGATCATACTCACCCCTCCCCGTGCCATCGCTGAGGGTCCCTGCAATCCTGCGTTCTCCCTGGCTTCCTGCAGCTCTCCAGCACTGAGCGGTGATGTAATACCCGCTCATTAAGGTCATGTAATATGGACGCGACGTCACTCCCATGGGCGTGGCCTCCATATTCATGGCCTTAATGAGCGGTATTACATCACCGCTCAGTGCTGGAGAGCTGCAGGAAGCCGGGGAGAACGCAGGATTGCAGGGACGCTCAGCGATGGCACGGGTAGGGGTGAGTATGATGGAGGAGAGGACAAGGAGCACGGAGCTGGACGGGGGATAGAACGGTGGACGGGGGAGAACGGAGGATGGGGGAAGCATGGAGGAGGACGGGGGGAGGACGGGGAAGCATGGAGGAGGACAATGAGCACGGAGCAGGACGGGGGATAGAACGGTGGACGGGGGGAGAACGGAGGATGGGGGAAGCATGGAGGAGGACGGGGGGAGGACGGGGGAAGCATGGAGGAGGACAATGAGCACGGAGCAGGACGGGGGGCACAGGAGGACGGAGAGAGTACGGGGGAGTACAGAGGAGAATGGGGGAGCACAGAGCTGGATGGGGGAGCAAGGAGCAGGACGGGGGCAGCACAGAGCAGGAGGGCAGTTTATACACCCGGCTTATACACGAGTCAATAAGTTTTCCCAGTTTTTTGTGGCAAAATTAGGGGGGTCGGCTTATACACGGGTCGGCTTATACACGAGTATATATGGTACCATTACTGACTACCACATTATTTGTTCTTGATTTATTTTAGTGTTTCTTAAAGCCAGAAAGTTGCCATTTGAAATGACTTCAGTTTTGTGCCATGTCTGTGATCTGCTTTTTTCAACAAAACAAAACAACTGAATGAACATCCTCCAAGGCCGGTGATTCCATAATTTTTGCCAGGGGTTGTATAACAATTCAAATGGAGAGAACCCTGTAAAGGCTTGTGAAACTTCCCTGATGGAAAACAGCAGACACAGGAGTTGGCAATCCCAGTCTCAACCATCCTTCTCCACGACCTTATGAGCATGGCCTTCCGGGTTTTATTAAACCTCTCCACCAGGTCATCCATTTGTGGATGGTATACCGATGTCGTGAGTTGCGAGTTGCGTAATCTTGAGGCCTTTCCACAGACTAATTACCACCCGCCTCAGTACGATTGTCAGGTCTTTCCCTGTAAACAAATACGAAGAGACCTGCTATTCTAGCTTTGACAAGTGGGGAGAAGCCAGTCGTGAGATGTCTATGGGACTGTTCTAATTCCTTCTAATTTTTACAGCATTTGTACTGAAATGTTTTAATGTTTTAGAGTGCACCATACATCTGCAATGAGGCAGCCTGTTCTTCATGTTTGCTGCCTCAAGGTTGGACAAGATGGATTACTAATTTTTAGAAAAACATTTTTAGTAATCAGTTACCAATACAAAGTAATCTAAAGGTATATGCACGCAATGTCTTTTTCAGGCAGATTTCACCTGTATTTTGGCTGTAAAACAAACTGCAGTCAGAGGACAAATGTTTTCCAAAACCAGAAAAGCTCTAGAATTTCTTTTACCTTTGTATCTACAATCTTCTAAAAATCTGCAAGTGACATGCACTAAGGATCTGGATAAACGGTAGATTACAATTGGAAACGCAAGTGTCACTTAGAAAGTTAGAAGCAATTATAAATGTTTCAAGAATAAAAATATTTTCTAAGTCTGTGACATCTGCATCCATAGTGATGTGAAGTCTTTTGCTACTATTAGTATCAACTGCTTTTGCAAAATCCAGTTTATTTTAATATAACAACTGCAGATGCAAGTAAGAATAGATGTGGAACTGATTCTGTTTTTAGGAAGTAAATAAAAATTAGAGGAATTACGTTCACTTATGAAAACAGTCATCTTTACAGTTTTAAAAAGATAGAAAAGCAACTTGTTACAAGTTATGTAACTATTATTTTGACACATATTAACATTTACAATTCAATGTGCATATGGTCCACAAACAAACATTATGACATCTAGCAGTCATTACATTCTGGTTCATTTTAGTACTCTTGCACCTAAAATGGTGTAAAAATGTATAAATGCCTAGTTTTCTATTCCATAAGTGATCTGATTAATTGCTATAGGAAACACTTTTTTTGTCAACTGGCATAAACTTCAGTTTACAAAGGTTGTCCTACCAATAAAATCCCTTTCATGTCTATATTCCACTCTTTGATCAAGTCAGTGGCATAGCGACCCGGGTGCGGGGGGTGCGGGCCGCACCGGGTGACACCACTGCTTGGGGTGACACCACCAGCCGGTCTCAGCTGATCGCGCAGTGTGAGAAGCTGCCTGTGGTGAGAAGCTGCCTGAGGAGAAGCGGTCCGGCCGCAGCGACAGTCACCCGGCCTCTCCGCAGCCCTCCCATTGGGGAGGGCAGAGCCGGGCACGGGCTGTATAGGGAGGGCAGAGCCTGGAGCCACCTCCCATAAGCCGCTTCCCTCCCGCATGCTCAGAGTTGCCGCTGCAGACAGCATGGCGGAGCCCAGAGCGCAGCAGCAGGATGGCGGCTTCTCTGAGTTTGTGGCTCTGCACCAGGCGGCCCTGCTCACCTCAGGAGTGCCGCGGGTGTACTGGCCGAGCCTGCACCGCAAGCTGGAGGGGGAGGTGAGCGGCTCCGGGGCCTCGTGAGCCCGGACACATCGGGGGCTGCGGAGTGTGAGGGGTTAAGTCTGCTGCTGGGTGATTGATGGCTGCAGGGGGGAATCAGAGGGGGAGGAAGCCCCCAACACAGGAGGATAAGGGGTAACAGGTGGGTGTCATTGAGGATCCATGCGGTGGGTGACATCTCTCCCCCACTGAGGTGCAGGGATCCACTGGCTGTGATCTCAGATCACTTCCCCCCATAAGGTGCAGGGATCTACTGGCTGCGATCTCAGATCTCCACCTCCATGTGCAGGGATCTACTGGCTGTGATCTCATATCCCCACCTCCCTGAGGGGGATCTGTCGCAGGGTTCTCCTTTGCAGGTCGCTTCTGGCCGCTGTTTTAATATTACTCCTCTGTTACTGAGAAATCAGTGTGAAATAATATGCAAATAAGGCTGAAGAGCTATGGTAGATCTGAAGCCTCTGTCACTCCAGCTCTATTCCCCTTCCCTGCCTCCTCCTGCTTGACTGACAGCTCTGCTGCTTGAATTCACACAATAGAGGCCTCTGCGCTCTGTTAAAGTGCTCCTGTGATCAGGATTGTGCTCAGTAACTACAGACAATGTCAGATCGGCGCCGCTATACTGATTACACTGATACCTGTCAGCAGGATTGTGCTCAGTGACTACAGACAGTGTCAGGTCAGTGCCGTTATACTGATTACACTGATACTTGTCAGCAGGATTGTGCTCAGTGACTACAGACAGTGTCAGGTCAGCGCCGTAATACTGATCAGGCCGGCGTCACACTGGCGACAGAATCGGACGACTGCAATACGATGAAATATCGCATTGCAGTCTGCCCTATGTTAATCTATGGAGCAGCTCCCAGTATCCGATTTTTTGTGGTCCGTTTTAATCGTCCGAGTGCAATCGCACCATGCTGCGATTGTCACCGATTGTGGGTCGACTATCGCCAATGCAAGTCTATGGGAGCGATGAAAAATCGGATTACAAACGGACCGCATGTGTGACTGGCTGACATGCTAATTAGGCTACGAAAATTCAAACCCAAACAGGAAACCGCCTCTGCGGAGTCCAGAACCATGGCCAGTCGCATCAATGTTGAGATGTTGATTGTTCTGGTCCAGGAGAGACCAGAACTTTGAGACCAGCGGGATCCCAATTATTCCAACCGGTCGCGGAAGGACGCGGCTTGGCGGAGAATATGTTCCCAGATGTTTCCTGATTTTGGCGACAGGTCTAGGGAGGACCAAGAACGCATCAGTAAGTAACGTCTTGAAAACGCTTAAAATACTGTATGACTACCACCAACAATGTGTTATAATGTCCCTCTACCCTTATATGTGAAACAGAAATGTGCCCAAAACAACAGTTCTGACTGTTGAACCCCCAGTGCTATGTCAGTACTCCAAGCACATTCTAATATTTAGCTCCAACTGCAATGGTCGCCAACTTAACCTTAAAAATGTTTGCCTACGCAATAAATGCGTAGGTGAAGTACTTAATATGTGTCCCTTTTGGTAATCCCATCGCTGTGTCCCAAATAAATGCTCATTATTGTGACACATATGTCATAGAGCTTTGTATGTATGAACCCTTGTAATATTAACTTGTTATATTACCTACATACAATTTGAAGTGCTGTTCTGTACCCCTAAAAGTCTAAAAAATTATCATATTGCTGGTGTACGTTACTTCTGTTTTTAGTACATTACAAGGGCAGATAAGTATAATTTTGGATTGTATCCGTTACTTTTTCATTGTCAGATGTTACAAGGCGTTGGCGCAGCTGTAGAGACTGCTACAGGCGAGAGAGACAGCTGAGGGGGCGCAGTGGGGCAGCAGCAAGCAGCAAAAGAAAATATGTCTATTATGATAGACTGAATTTTCTGGCTCCAGCTATGGATTTGCGACCGTAAGTTCATGTCTGTAGAAAGTGTATTGCTATATTTTCGTATAAATTGTAATAAATTTATTTTCCAGGACGTCCCTCCTGACAGCACCGCCAGGAGGTTGTCCTTCATAGCCTTGATAGGGACAGGAACACAGAAGAGGTTAAATAGCCCCTCCCCACCTCCACCCTTAAGTGTTTTCCTGTCCCTATCAGGGACAGACGCAGGAGAGAAGCACAGAGGTGCAGAAGATTTACCTCGGTGGAGCTGACTGCTCCCGGGGAAGAGAGAACTCCGTCCTCTCCTAAGAGGCTCCGGGGTCTGGAGGGGGCTCGTCATTGGCCTCAGACCGCTGATACCGGGAGAGGTCCCTCAGTGGTCCGGTCGAGCTGCTTGCTCCCGGTGTCGGCAGCATGCCCAGGCAAAGGGCTCCTGCTCCGCAGCTGCTGCAGCGGCGTCCCAGTAGCGGGGGCCGCTGGATCCGGGTCTGACCGCACGGTCGCTCTCCCAGGCGTCCCCTGTCACTTCCGGCGCGCCGCGTCATCAGGAGGTGCGCCGATGACCGCTTCCGGGGGGGCGGAGCCAGAGAGGAAGCTATGAGCTCCGTGGCAGAGGGGGACGCCGACGGAGGGGCGCAGATTCCTGATCTGGGCAGATCCCCAGGTGCGCTCCGGATGGTGTGCACACAGTTGAGGGGAAGGCACAGATCGCAGGTTGGACAGCGCCCCGATTACCAGCAGCTGAGCTCGGAAGGAGGACGAATCAGATGTCTTGAAGCCGGGTAAGGCAGACTTCTTAAGACGGACGCCTGACAGCACACACCGACATAGTGAACATGGAGAGTGCTAGTCGCCCGGACGTCCAATCCTTAGAGCTAATCACGGATCACATAAGTGGGTAATTAGGGGGTCTGTTCAGCTGCGCTAGTTCAGATAGCTACAGGACTCTCCTTTTACATTGCTTATAGGACAAGGAAACTCCCAAGCAAACCACGTCAGCGATCAGAAAGAAATATAACAAATGCCCGTTATGTTCGGCCAAAATTCCCGCAACAGATACAAAGAAGTTATGCGAGACATGCGTGGCTAAAATGCTTAAACAGGAGCAGACCTCTTTATTAGCTAATATACGCTCCATGATTAGAGAAGAGGTTCAAGCAAGCGTATCCTCGCTGACGCCACCCCAGCCTCCCTCACCCAAGAGACCTAGATGGGACATGGACCCTAGCTCGGAAGAGGGAGAAATATCGCACTACTCGGACTCCGGGTCAAGTGAAGCAGAAGTCTCCTTAAAATTTCCCACGGAAGAGAAGAAAAGATACTTATTTTCCTCAGATAATACGGATACCCTATTGCAGGCGGTTAGGGATACCATGAAAGTAGAGGAATCCTCAGAGCCGCTAACCGTCCAGGACGAGATGTTTGGAAGCCTGAGGGCTAAAAGAAGCAGAGTATTTCCGGTGAATAAACACATCACAGCCATGATACTGGAAGAATGAGGGGATGTTGCAAAAAAGCTGGTAGTTCCAAAAGACTTTAAGTTTCGCCTCCTGTTTAACCCAGACGATACTAAAGTCTGGGAATCCATACCAAAAATCGATATACCTGTAGCTAAGGTATCGAAAAAAAACCACCATTCCATTTGAAGACTCCTCAGGCCTTAAGGACCCAATGGATAGGAGAGCAGAAGACCTCCTCAAAAAGGCATGGGAAGCATCGGCGTCAGTCATGAAGACCAACATAGCGGCAACTTCAGTGGCCAGATCAATGACTCGCTGGGTGGAAGAATTGGGAGATCAGATCACCAACAAAACCCCCAGAGAAGAGATCATGAAAACTTTACCATTATTTAAAATGGCGTCAGATTTTATGGCAGATGCTTCGGCTGAGTCAGTCCGCTTTGCGGCCAGAAGTAACGCACTATCCAATGCAGCACGACGTGCTCTGTGGTTGCGATCATGGGCAGGTGACACACAGTCGAAAAATAAACTCTGCTCAATACCGTTTTCAGGGCTGCAGGTGTTCGGTCCGGTATTAGACGAACTGTTGGACAAAGCATCCGCTAAAAAGAAAGGTTTCCCTGAGCAAAAGCAAAAAAGGATGCCAGCCTTTCATAAGACCCGATCTCATATGAGACAGGACTACAAGGGCAAGGGTAAGACCGGAAGGTGGAGCTACCCCAAAGGCGGCAGAGGTAGAGGCTCCTTTCGAGACCAGGGAACCGGGTCGGGCAGACAATGACGCCAGGCAAATCGGGGGAGACTCCAATACTTCATAGATCAATGGGAACAAATCACAAAAAATCAATGGATCCTGAGCACAGTCGCACACGGATACAGGATAGAATTCACCCAGCCTCCCCCTCGAAGATTTTGCCTAACTCAAACCCAGTCCCTGGTGGTCTGTCAAAGGCTGGTCGCGGATATACAGGAGCTCAGCGAGTTGAAGGCCATAATACCAGTGCCCCAATCTCAACAGTTTCAGGGCCATTACTCCAGCCTGTTCTCTATAAAGAAACCCGGAGGAGAATACAGGACAATAATAAATCTGAAACTTCTAAACAGATGGGTGGCCTACAAGCGTTTCAAAATGGAAACACTTCAGTCTGCCATACCACTAATAAAGGAAAACTCAGTGATGTGCACACTAGATCTCAAAAGTGCATATTATCATGTGCCCATCCATACCACACATCAAAAATACCTGAGATTCGCAATAAAAGACAGAAGAAGGATACGTCACTTCCAATTCTGCTGCCTACCATTCGGCCTCTCTTCAGCATCGCGTATATTTACCAAACTCATGGCAGAGGCAATGGCCTTTCTAAGAACAAAAAACGTCCTCATAATTCCATACCTGGACGACCTGTTGTTAGTGGCAGATTCACACCAGCAGATGGAAGAATACCTCAGAGAGACCAGATCGCTCCTAGAAAATCTAGGATGGGTGATAAATCTAAAAAAATCTAGTCTACAACCAGAAAGAAGGAAAGTATTTCTGGGAGTTATACTGGACTCAGACCAAGAACACTCCTTTCTTCCTCCCCACAAACAGACAACAGTCCAACAGGAGGCCCATACGCTACAGGAGCAAAAATACACCACTATCAGGAAGGCCATGAGAGTATTAGGCCTAATGACTTCATGTATAGCAAGCGTTCAGTGGAGTCAATTTCACTCAAGGACGTTACAGAGAGAAATCCTCCGGATATGGGACAGAAAGGATACATCATTGGACAACAGAATAACGTTGTCAGCAGAAGTAAGGCGATCCCTAGCTTGGTGGACCGACGTGTCAAATTTAAAACACGGGAAACCGTGGAGAGTATCCCCCTGCATAAACATCACCACAGATGCAAGTCTCAGCGGCTGGGGAGCCCATGTGGAGGGACGTTATCTCCAAGGAACATGGCCCGAAGCTATGCGCAACAGCTCATCAAATTGCAGAGAGCTCAAAGCAGTCTGGGAGACGATCAGGAGATGCCAGAGGCAACTGTACAACCGACACGTCAGAGTATTCTCTGACAATTCAACTACAGTATCTTTTCTACGGCACCAGGGAGGTCCGAGACACCGTCACCTACAGAGTATTTCAGAAGAAATATTCACCTGGGCAGAAATAAATTTAAGATCTCTGACGGCAGTACATCTAAAAGGCGAGAAGAATCAGATAGCAGACTTCCTCAGCAGACAAAAGATACAACCAGCGGAATGGGTTCTAAATCAGGAGGTGTTTACACAACTGACCAGAATATGGGGATTTCCCGAGATAGACTTATTCGCCTCAAAAACAAATACAAAAACAGAGCGCTTCTTCTCGCTAGATCCAAAAGACAACCCAACAGCGATAGATGCCCTAGCGCAGGACTGGGATACGGAGCTGGCGTATGCCTTCCCACCACTACCCTTGATTCCAAGAGTACTACGAAAGATTCAGGAGAGTCATACGGCAGTTATTCTGATAGTGCCATACTGGCCCAAAAGAAGCTGGTTCCCGGTACTAAAGCAGATGGCATTAGAAGACCCAATTCATCTTCCATTACAGCGGGACCTCTTGACGCAGGGCCCTCTCATCCATCAGAACCTAGAGTTCTTGGCGCTTTCAGCTTGGATCCTGAAAAAGAGATCCTGAAATTTAAAGGCTTATCCGAATCAGTCATAGCTACGCTACAAAAAAGCAGAAAGCTTGTTACCTCATCCATATACCTCAAGGTCTGGAAGAAATTTTGCTCACACTGTGTGCAACCAGTATCCCTTACTCAGGGCCCCGATATTCCTAAAATCCTGGATTTTCTACAGGCAGGATTCGATAAGGGTCTAAAACCTAGTACATTGAAGGTGCAAATCTCAGCACTAGGGTCTTTTTTCGATTACCCGTTAGCAGACCACCCTTGGGTGTCAAGATTTATCAGGGCTACGCAACGCATGAGACCCACAATACGTAGTTCCATTCAGCCATGGGACCTCAGTCTAGTACTCAATGATCTAAGGAAGACCCCTTACGAACCACTTGACCAGGCAGACCTCAAATCAATAACGTTCAAAACAGTTTTTCTGGTGGCAATAACCTCAGCCAGACGTATAGGGGAGATCCAGGCCCTCTCCATAAGAGACCCATACCTAAGAATCCAGGAAGACTGCATAATTTTGAAACTGGATCCGACCTTTCTTCCAAAGGTGGTAACAGACTTTCACAGGAACCAGGAAATAATACTTCCCACCTTCTGCCAGAATCATAGAAATGAAAAGGAACGCTCGCTCCATTCTTTGGACGTCAGAAGGACAGTCCTACAGTATCTAAAACTGACAGAAGATTGGGGAATAGACTCAAATCTTTTTACACAAATGGCAGGCAAAAATAAAGGGAAAAAAGCATCAAAAGCCACCTTGGCTAGATGGCTAAAATCAACCATTACTGCAGCATACACCTCGGCAGAAAAGACTCCGCCGGAGGGTCTTAGGGCCCACTCGCTGAGAGCAATCTCGGCGTCTTGGGCAGAGAGAGCAGGAGCTTCTATGGACCAGATCTGTAGGGCCGCAACCTGGTCCAATATAAGTACTTTTAGTAAGCATTACAAACTGGACGTTCTGTCAAATCAACAGACGGCCTATGGGAGAAAAGTTCTCCAAGCAGTAGTCCCACCCTAAAGAGGAGTTATTTGGTACTTCTCCTGGCGGTGCTGTCAGGAGGGACGTCCTGGAAAGTAGGAATTAATCCTACCGGTAATGTTGTTTCCAGGAGTCCATCATGACAGCACCCCTTATATACCCCCCCCCCTTGCATTATTTAACTATGATGTGTCATTATTAACATTGTAGTAGAGAATTCAATAAAATTGTGTTGCATCCATCCGGTGTGGTACTTGGAAAATCACTGAAGGGTGGAGGTGGGGAGGGGCTATTTAACCTCTTCTGTGTTCCTGTCCCTATCAAGGATATGAAGGACAACCTCCTGGCGGTGCTGTCATGATGGACTCCTGGAAACAACATTACCGGTAGGATTAATTCCTACTTTCTTCTCTAGCACCGAGTCAAACCTTACAGAGAGAGAGCCAGCTTCTGACTCTGAGGCAGTGATCGACCCCGTGGGGGATGTTGAGGAGGCTGGGCCGTCATCAGCAGCAAGTGCAGCAGCAGCAGCATCACCACCACCACCACCAGCAGTGGAGTCAGAGAGCTTGCCTCTAGAGTCCCAAGACCCTCCCCTCAGCAGCAGCCCTGGTAGGCCCCAGGATGTGGCTTCGCCTACTGCAGTTGTGTCACGGCGACCCAGGCGTAAAAGAGAAGGAGTTGGTTCTGGCACAAGGAGGCAGGTGGACAGAGGAGTTCTTGACTACTTGTCCACTGTTGCCCATGATGATGGGGAGGAGGCATTTGGACGCAGTCTGGCTCGGTACCTCAGGGCCATTCCCCGACAGCACAGACTGCGGATCAGTGCTGGGGTACAAATTGTGCTGGATGCAGGAACCCCACCAAATGATCCCAACAACTTTCTAGATTTACTGGAAAGGCGGCAACATTTCAGTGAAAATCTCCTTCGTTTGATGGGAACCCAGCAAGGGGAGTCTGCATCAGCCTCTGATCAGCCTCCTCCTCATCATCATGCTCCTCCTCCACCTCCTTGTGGACCACAGAGACCAACTCCTCCTCCTCTAAGTGAGTCAGACCAAAGTGTCACACAACATGTACCACACATGGGACACAGTGGCCATTCACAATATGCCCATTCGACCATACCCAATGTTCAATGCTGGCCACAACATGGGTATGGTCGACATGGGCATTTTGGGGGCTACAGTGTAAGTGGGCAGTCATATTATGACTACCCACAACAGTTCCCAACCTTCCCTTACCCAAACCCCCATACAGAGCAAGCAACAAGCAGCCAGCAAAGTACACACTCAGCCACCACTCATGGTGACATAGTGGCTGGAGAGCAGTCTAGGCAGCCCTCACAATCTGGCCCTCCACCTTCACCACCCCACACCTACCACCAGTTATAGGTGTAATGTATTTTTTTGTTATTTGTTTCAAGTTATGAACATTCTACTTTGTTTTATTGCTGGAAGTTTCTCAGGAAATATGTTGAATACAGTTTATGACACATTAGTCATTTTTCATGATGTTTACAGCGACAAAACATGACCTAATACATAAAAAAATGTTTTGAGTCGCATTGATTGTATGTGATTATTTCAATATGTAGATGTTTATTTAAATATGTGATGGTCTGCCTAACTTACACACAATATGACACCAAAACAAACAACATATACAATTAAGTGAGCATAAATATCTTTATGACAGAGCAACATAGGCACACTACATGTGTAATAATGCCTCCTCTTGCCAGGCAGTAGCACCCTCAGGGGACACAAAATATTGAGTGAACACATCACGTACTTTTAGGCCTGAAGGTGGACGACGGGGATGGATGGGTGGTGACATAGGCAAAGACACATTCACAGAGGCTAACTCACCCACATGTTGTGAGGAGCATTCATGGATTCTACAAAAATTATGTAGGACCACACATGCTTTGAGGACCACATTAACATTGTCTTCACTGAGTTGAATTGCAGATTGAAGTACCCGCCATTTAGCACTAAGAATTCCAAATGTGCACTCCACCAGCCGCCGAGCACGTGACAGGCGACAATTAAATATTCTACGCCGATGGGTGAGATAGCGACGGGGATATGGCCTCATTACATTACGGGTTAATTGAAATGCCTCATCCGCAACTATAACATAAGGCACATGTTCTGGAATAGAGTCTGTAAGTTGACTTGCTGGTGGTAGGTCCAGTTGGTTATTGCGTATCCTCCTACCCATTATGGAAGTATTGAAGACTCTTGAGTCTCCAGTCCTTCCATAGGCCCCAATGTCTACAATTATAAACCTGTAGTTTGTGTCGACCAAGGCCAACAAAACTACGGAAAAATATTGTTTGTAATTGAAGAATTGGGAGCCTGAGTTAGGAGGTTTACGAACACGTATGTGCTTGCCGTCCGGGGCTCCTATACAGTGTGGAAACTGGCAATTTTCTGCAAAACCCTGTGCTATCCTCAACCAGTCACTCATTTTTGGCTCAGGCATGACGTCTTCATGTAGTCTGTTCCAAATTTCCACACAAGTTGACCGCACAATGCCTGAAATTGTTGATCGGCCTATTAAGAACTCTAAGTGCAGAGCAGCGTAGGACATGCCAGTAGAAAGGAACCTGTAACACACATAGAACATGGAGAAATCAGCACCAAAAACAACAAACACAGCATGCACAACACTTACAATGCTTGAGTTTGTTAGACCACACATGCTGGAAATTAGATTACAAGCCATGGCTTCTGTGGAATACACCAAAGGCAATAATTTAGATAGGTAAGCTTGAGAAATACATTACTCACATTATAAGTTTCCAAGAAGTGTGCTACAACACTTGCAAAGTGACTATGTTGAGGCAAACATCATTAACATATCGTTGACACACATACCTTATTGTTAGGAGAAGGCGTTCCTCTGCAGAAATGGCTTTTCTCATCCTGGTGTCCTGAAATGTGATCCCAGGGCGCACAATGTCAAGCAACGTATCAAAGGTAGCTATGCTCATTCGACAATATTGGAAAAACTTATCTCCATGCCTACGCAGTGACAAATATAGGCGGTGAAAATGGCCTTTAGATATCCTTCTTGTCAAAAGTGGATGTACCCACATTCTTCTGCGTCTTCTGGGATCTGCTATTACAGGATATGGCTCCCCAAAACGTCTGGATATAACCCAATGGAACAGCACACGCTCAGTGGGAGAAAATCTGAGTCTGTCGCTCATGTTTGGATAAAGCAGCTAGAAAGCACTAAGCACAAGGAACAAAATGACACCAGTGCAAAGGTGGGAGAGTCACACCTGTAGCAGAGCACTTAAATATAGCTCTGCCTGATGATTTAAATGACTATCAGGCCTCAAAACCGTTATTGGTCCTTTTTGGTAAGCTGCAACAAAAAAACGGTGGTCGGATGAAAATCGGATGTTACAAGTTACACACACATGCGACTAAATCGCATCTTTGAAGGAAAATCGGATGCCAGGCGGATGTGTGATGTTTAAATTTTGCTCCGATAATCGACCGACTAAAACGGCCCGATTTTTTGTAGTTCTGTGTGACTCCGGCCTCACACTGATATCTGTCAGCAGGATTGTGCTCAGTGACTACAGGCAGTGTCAGGTCAGCGCCGTTATACTGATTAGGCCGGGATCACACATGCGACAAAGTCGTTCGACACTCGCATGTGAAATCCCAGCTCTGGCGCCGGCACTTGGGGGTGGAGCGAGCGGCTGCATAGAAATACATGCAGCCGCTCGCTCCTCTCCCGAGTGCCGGCGCCAGAGCTAGGATTTCACATGCGAGTGTCGGACGACTTCGTCGCATGTGTGATCCTGGCCTTAAACTGATACCTGTCAGCAGGATTGTGCTCAGTGACTACAGGCAGTGTCAGGTCGGTGCCGTTATACTGATTACACTGATACCTGTCAGCAGGATTGTGCTCAGTGACTCAGGGGGTGGGGGTGACACCATTTTATACCGCACCGGGTGACACCAGCCCTAGCAACGCCACTGGATCAAGTATAAGGAAACCTGAGTATGGAGCCCATGAAAGAGTGTCATTTACTTCAAATGGCGTATTAAAACCATGTATCACATTGACCATATTTGTAATTTGCTAATTTGTGAAGCTCACCACGATGTTTGCTTTTGTGATGTTGTTTCCTGGACAGTCCCCTTAACCTTTTCACACCGAAGCCTGTTTTCACCTTCCTGACCAGGCCAATTTTTTCAGTTCTGACCACTGTCACTTTATGACATAATAACTCTGCAACACTTCAACGAATCCCACTAATTCAGAAAATGTTTTCTCGGGAGATAAATTGGTAAATTTTCTTTGCTATGACAGACGTTTATTTGTAAAAAAAAATCGGAAATTTGGCGAAAATGTTGAAATTTTGCAATTTTCAAATTTTTAATTTTATGGCCTTAAATCAGAGAGTCATATCACACAAAATAGTTAATAAATAACATTTCCCACATCAGCACAACTTTTGAAACTTTTTTTTGTTAAGAAGTTAGAAGTAGTGTTGAGCGATACGATAATGCAAATATCGGCTATCGGCCGATATTAGCTCTATCGGCCTTTCGATAATTTGTTTCGATATTTTCGTCTTATCGAATACCGTAATCGGATTTGTCACTGTCACTGTCTGTGTCTGTCGGTCGGGTCTGTCACTGTCAGTGTCCGTCGGTCGGGTCTGTCAGGAGTCAGCGGCACTTACCTGGCAGAAGATCTCCGGCGGTCACGTCCTGGACTGCTTTATGGCCGCCATCCTCTTCTCCCCGGCGGTCACATGCAGTTTCTCGCGATAACTGCAGTGACTGCTGGGTAATCCCGGCCGTAAAGCAGTCAGTCCGATGACGTCACCGCCGGGGAAGCAGGTAATCAGCTGTGCTGCGTCGCGATGACAGGCTCTGCCTGTCATTGCGATGTAGCAGAGCTGGATCGTCGTGGGACTGTCGTTACTATGGACTGCGTCGGACAGGTGGTATACTGTTGGTTTGTTTTTTTTCTTTTTTTACAGGAGATCGATGGCGTCGCAGGAATGAGAGTACAATAAAAGAAATGAAAACTGTGTTGTCTCTTTTATTTCATTAAAATACTTTTTTCTTGCTTTGTCTTTTTTTTATGCATTTAATAACTTTGGGATTAATAATGGATCGGTGTCTTATTGACGCCTCTCCATTATTAACCGGGCTTATTGTCACCGTGCAATCAACGGTGACATTAACCCCTTATTACCCCGCTTGCCACCGCTACAGGGCAAGTGGGAAGAGCCGGCTAAAGTGCCACAATTGGCACATCTTTTGATGCGCCAAATGTGGGGCTGCTGTAGCCTGGTATTATCAGGCTGTTGAGGGCCAAAATCCATGGGCCTTGACAGTCTTTTAATACCAGGCCGCAGCAGTCTGCATTTTACTTTGCTGGTTAACAAAAATAGGGTGACCCCTATGCCGTTTTTTTTTTTCGAGGGGATCCCCTATTTTTGTTAACCAGCCAAGCTAAGCAGACTGCTGTGGCCTGGTATTATCAGGCTTGCAAGGTCCATGGATATTGGATCCTTACCAGCCTGAAAAACCAGGCCTCAGCGGTCTGCTTCATCTGGCTGGTTAACAAAAATAGGGGGGACCCCACGCCAATTTTTTTCGAGGGGATCCCCTATTTTTGTTAATCAGCCAAGATATGCAGACTGCTGTGGCCTGGTATTATCAGGCTGGCAAGGTCCATGGATCTTGGCTCCTTAACAGCCTGAAAATCCAGGCCTCAGCGGTCTGCTTCATCTGGCTGGTTAACAAAAATAGGGGGGACCCCACGCCATTTTTTTTCGAGGGGATCCCCTATTTTTGTTAACCAGTTCCCTCTGACGTCACTGATTTTGTCCCTGGCTGACCTGAAGTGAAAGTGGAAAGCAATCAATTAAGCTTTCCACTTCCTCTCCTGTCAGCCAGGAGAGGAACTCATTCATTTGGGGGTTTACTGTGAGGCTGCAGCATTAGCTGCGGTCCCTGCAGTAAACATTAACCCTTTCTGATGGATTACACCGTGCGACCTGACTGTACATCGGATTGGTAAGAATAATTTTGCTTTATTATTTTATTTTTATTACAGGAAATGGTTTTAGCAGGTAAATAAAATATGGTCAAAACTGTGTGATTATTTCATTAAACTTTTTTATTAAAGTGTGTGTGTTTGATTTTTCTTTCATACAATAGGATTAATAATTGATAGTTGTCTGATTGACAGCTCTCAATTATTAACCTGGCTTAAAGTGACCTTTCAATTGCAAGGTCATTTTAACCCCTTATTAACCCATTCGCCACCGCTACAGGGCAATGGGAATAGACGGGCAAAGTGCCAGAAAGGGCGAATCTAATTATAGATTTGTCTTTTCTGGGGTGTCTGGGGGCAGATTTTAGTAGCCGGGGGGGGGCCAAAAATAATGGTCCCTCTCTGGGCTATTATTATCTGCCCCCACTCACTGGCTTTGTCTGTCCGGTTGAGAAAATAGGGCGGGAGCCCACGCATTTTTTTTCAGCAATTTTACACCTCATATATATATATATACATGTCATTGAATTTGTGACACATATATATATATATGTTTATATTTATAGTTCATACACTTCTACATAGTATAATAGCCGCTAATTCAATTGCCGGCTTTTGTGAAAATGCAGAACCCGACATGAAATGACACTTGGTTTACATAGAGTTAACCATGTCTTTTCATGTAGTTTGATATCTGATTTGCACAAACAATTACATGAGTGTAATTGTGCAAAATTTCACACCTGTAGGGGTTAATTAAAGGTGTAAATTCGTAGCAAAAAAGTCCGTTTTTTTTTACAACAAATTTACACCTTTAATTAACCCCTACAGGTGTGAAATTTTGCACACATAGACTGATGTAATTGTTTGTGCAAATCAGATTGCAAACGACATGAAAAGACATGGTTAACCCTATGTACACCAAGTGTCATTTCATGTCGGGTGCTTCTGTCTTTTCACAGAAGCCGGCTTTACCCGGCAATTGAATCAGAGGATATTTTACTATGTAGAAGTGTATAAATTATACATATATGTATATATATATATGTCACAATGACATGTATATATATATATGTATTCTATGTGTGTATATTTAGTGTTTACAAGGAAATAAAGGGTTTTTTTTAATTTCAATATTTTGTTCCCATAGACTTACATGGGACTTCCGCTATCGAAATCGGATATCGACGATATTTAGTGCTATCGGCGATACAATTTCGATACGATATTTTTAGATATCGAGCAATATCGCTCAACACTAGTTAGAAGGGTTGAAAGTTTACCAGTGATTGGTCATTTTTACAACAAAATTTACAAAGCCATTTTTTTACGGACCACATCACATTTGAAGTGACTTTGAGGGGCCTATATTACAGAAAATACCCAAAAGTGACACCATTCTAAAAACTGCACTCCTCAAGGTGCTCAAAACCACATTCAAGAAATTTATTAACCCTTTAGGTGCTTAAGAGCAATTAATGGAATATGGAAGGAAAAAATTAACATTTAATTTTTTTCACAAAAATTTTCCTTTACAACCAATTTTACTTTCACAATGGTAACAGGAGAAAATGGACCCAAAATTTTGTTGTGCAATTTCTCCTGAGCACACCGATATCCCATATGTGGAGGAAAACCACTGAGCGCACGGAAAGTGTTGTGAATGCTCTGGATCTGACTTCGGAGTTTGGGCTCCCCCTGGTGGCTGCTGATAGTAATGAAGCTGCTTTGGCTAACACAAGTCTATCAGCTGGGGGCAATGAGTGGCAATCAGGTGGCACTGACTGGGGAGATATAAGTGAGCAACCTTCCCATGATCCTCGCCGGTGATTTGTTGTTCCTGGTCCCATTTGGAAGTCAGCTTGCTTACTGCTTTTTCCTGCAACCTTCAGATAAGTTATTTGCTGCTTGTTTCTGTGGCTTTTGTTTTCCTTTTGTTTTCTGCCCGTCTGGAGTGAGGTCAGCCCGGTTCCCCGGCTGGGGCCTGCGCTGATCTCTTTCTCATTTACCTCTGTTTTTGTGTTCAGTCTCTGTTATTTCAGTATCTGCTGGTTAGCTACCAGTTCACACCAGAGTTCTGATCTAGCGGGGGAGAGATCGTGTGGTCTCAGTATTTTTGGAAATCAGACGTGTTGGAATTTTTCTTTGGGTTTTTTTGCTGGATTGCAGACAGTATTCTTTCCTGTCCTGCTCTGTCTAGACAGTTTTGGGCCCCAGCGTTTGCTTGCTCTATTTTCTGCCTGTGTTTGTATTTCATCTTGTCTCACCGCCAATATATGTGTGGGGCTACCTATTCATTTGGGGCGCTACTCCGGGGCAGTTAGCTTTGCCCTTTCTCTCTTTAGGCTTAGTTAACTCTCCGGCTGTGTTGAGGCGTCTAGGTCATCGTAGGTACGTCCCACGGCTACTTCTAGTTGTGCGGTCTGTTTAGGGGTCTGCAATCCGCTAGTTACCAACCTGTCTGGTGTCTGGTTGCCTTTGCTATTTTTGCTACTGTCCTCCTCGGCTACCAAATCATAACAGGAAAGGCTCGGAAGAGAATGAGCATCATTTGCCTTTCTAAATGTAAAATTTGCTGGCATAGTGTTTGGAGAGAGCCCCTGATGTGCCTAAACAGTGGAAACCTCCCATGTGTGGTGACGCCATGTGTGGTGAGCAAATTGATCCCCTAGGTGCTTCACAGAAGTTTATAATGTTGTGCAGTGAAAATAAAAAATTCAAATTTTCCCCATAAAAATGTTTTTTAGCCCCAAATTTTGAATTTTCATAAGGGTAACAGGAGAAATTGCACCATACAATTTGTTATGCAAATTCTTCTGAGTACGCCGATATCCAATATGGGGAGAACAACTACTGTTTGGGCACACAGCAGAGCCTGCAAGGGAAGGAGCGCCCTTTGACTTTTTGAATGCAAAACTTGTTGGAATAATTTGCTGACGCCATGCTGTGTTTTGAGTGCCCCTGATGTCCATAAACACTAGAAACACCCCACAAATGACACCATTTTTGAATCTAGACTCCTCATTGAACTTATTTAGATGTGTGGTGAACACATTGAACCCTCAGGTGCTTCATAGAAGTTTATAACATTGAGCTGTGAAAAAAAATCACATTTTTCCCACAAAAAAGTTTTTAGCCCCAAAATTTGCATTTTCACAAGGGTAATAGGGTAAAATGGACCCAAATATTGTTGTGAAATTTCTCCTGAGTACATCAATACTCCATATGTGGTCGAAAACAACTTTTGAGGCACAGTGCAAAGCTCAGAAGGGAAACGGCGCCATATTGAAGTTCAGACTTAGCTGGACTGGTTTGAGGGTGCCATGTCACAGTGTCCCACAGAGCCCTTGAGGTGCCAGACCAGCAGAACCCCCTATAAGTGACCCCATTTTACAAACTATATCTCTCAAGGAATTCTTCTACAGGTGCAGTGATCATATTGACAAAATAGGTGTGTCATCGAATTTTATACCATTCTGCAGTGAAGAAAAAATAATTACATTTTTACCACCAAGATTTTGTGTTAGCCCTACATTTTACATTTTCATACTGGGAAATTGGTAAAAATGGCACCAAAATTTGTTCCACAATTTCTGCAGAATATAGCAGAAATCTGTGCTATTTGCCTCCCCTAAGTGCTTGAAAAGCAGAATCCCCCCTCAAGTGAACCCATTTTGGAAATTATATTCCTTTGGGAATTTATCTACAGATGTATTGACGATTTTGACTCTATGGGCGTTTTCCCGAAACAAGCAGTAGTTGCTGAGTGAAAATTGCAAACTGCCATTGTAATTACCAGTACGTTGTAGTGCCCACTACGTTGTAGTGATCAGGTCATGCTTCTGGAGACATGCATCTGTAAATTAGTTGGGCTCTTATCGCTACAGAAATGCTAAACATGTGGAAGCTAAATGTGGTTTAGACTTATTGTGGCTCAGAAGGGAGGGTGGCATTTGGATTTGGGAATGCAGAATTTGCTTACTTTCTTTTGGGGGCGAGGAGCCATTTAACTTTTCCAGAGCCTTTGTACTACCCATAACGTGAAAGCCCTCTATATTTCTATTGACAGATGATGGACCTGAGTGGGGACTCAGATTTTATTGGGAACATTTTACATAACATTTAGGATCACATTTGTTCTGTGCTACGCTGAGCACTTTGGAGTTTCCATCTAAATATCCAGGTGATGTGACAGGTGAAAACCCTGATGAGTCCATTCACTATAATGAGGCAGCAGAGTTACTTTGGACTCCGTCTGGCCTCTGTTCAGCATTGTCCTTTTCAGAAGTGCACAAACTGTGGTTGACCGCACTTTTTTGCATGTCTAAAAGATGGACATCGTCTGATCACAGGTCAGATGATGTCCACACTGCTTCTATCTGCCTCATTATAGGGAATATTCCGTCGGGGGTTCCATCTGTATCACGTATTTCAGAGATTTACACGGAAACCCTGGCATAATGCTCCCAACGCAGAGTGCAGGATAAATGTGAGCCGAACCTTACTGCAATCTTTGGGAGGCAGAATGAACAAATCAACAGAAGGTAAATAATTGATTTTATTTATTTTTTATGCCGTTTCTCATGCGGTATAGTGATTTGATTACTTTATTGTTTGGGCCAGTATGATTACAGCGATACCAGATGTATATCTTTTTTTATATTTGCAGTCACACACTTTTATAAAAGATGCTTTTTATTAGAAAAATTAGTTTTTGCATCCCACATTTAGATGGCTATAATATTTCCATATTTCAGTTGAGAGAGTCATGCGATGGCTTTTTTTTTATGGGACAAGGTGACATTTTTACTGGTACCATTTTCAGGCACATGACATTTTTTGATCGCTTTGTATTACGATTTTTGGGAGGCAGAATGAACAAAAACCAGCCATTCAGGAATTGTTTTTTGGGGGTTGTGTTTTATGCCGTTCCACATAGGGTAAAATTGGTAAGGCAGCTTTGTTCTTCGGGTCAGTACAATTACAGCGATATAACATTTATATCATTTCTTTATGTTTTGGCGCTTTTACACAATAAAAACTATTTTATAGAAAAAATAATTATTTTTGCATCTCTGTTTTCTGAGAGGTATAACTTTTTTATTTTTCCACTGACGGAGCTGTGTGGTGGCTTCTTTTTTGTTGGAAAAGATGACGTTTTCAGCGGTACCATTTTTATTCACATTCATCTTTTTGATCGCATCTTAATGCACTTTTTGTCTGGCGGTATGATGATAAAACAAACTTTTTGCCTATTTTTTTTTTTTTTTTTTTTTAATAATGGAACAGTTTTATAGATTGGGTTGTTCCGGACGCAATGATACCAAATATGTATACTTTTTTCTCTACATAGATAAATGTATTTATTGGAATAATATTTTTTACATTATCCCACTATGGGACATCATCTTTACACTGATCTGATACTTTGCAATGCTTTTGCACTGCAGTGTATCAGAGCAGCATCTGACAGGAAGGGAGGAGGCGTGTCACCTCCTGGTCTGAGCAGGCGTTCACAGGCCCCTTCTCTGATGGATCCCACGGCCATCTTGCACTATGGATCACCATGGAAACCATTAGCACAACACAATTGCATTGTGTTGTGCTGATGGAAGCAGACAGGGAGCTCACTGCCTATGCGATGCTCCTTGATGCCACTATTGACAGCGACATCAAAGGGGTTAAATGTCCACGACTGGCGCTAGCACTGATCGTGGGCTTGATGCAATGTGACAGCTTTCATATAGAGCTGACACCCGCACTCGATCGCAGCAGCGCTCAGTGTGAGCACACGCGATCGAAAAGCCTGTAAATACTAACAATTATCAAGTAAAAGTTTGGTTGTTTTTACGAACCTCATATCCAGGTGCGTACATAGAAATCATGGAGCCACATAGCAAAAGTCTGAATGCCCCCCCCCAAAAAGAAAAAAATCAATATTTCCCCCCCACCCTCTAAGGTGCAATCTGCAGCCACTATTTAATCCCTTCCTCCACCCTCCAAATTGAGTGCAGGGGGCCTGAAAGCAGACTATTCCCCTCCAGCACCCCCACATTATTAGGTGCAAACTGCAGCAGTACAGCCACTATTTACCCCCTCCAAATTGTGTGCAGCAGCCAGACATATTATTTTCTAAGAAGTGCCAGCATAGTGGCAAAGGGACACATTAAAAAAAAAAAAAAAAAAAATCACCGCTGGGCCCAGCTTACCGTCTTGCGTCTCCACAAAGCCTCAGCACCTCACACTCCGCCTCCAACAGCCGGTAGCCGCCCTCACATGTGCAAGTACTTCCAGCCTGGCCCAGCATGCACTGCTCTCTCTGGCTGGAAAGCTACGTCAGCCAGGAGGCATGGCATCCTTATGCAAATCCAGCCAGAGAGTTCAGCTGGAAGCAGTGCAGGACTAGAAAGGAGGATTTAGGAGGAGCCAGGTACAGAGTGACGGCGGCGCGCACATTTAATTAAAGTAGGTGTGGGGAACCTTTTTCCAGCCGGGGGCCATTTGGAAATTTATACCATCATTCAGGGGCCACACAAAAATGATCACCTTGAAAATTACCCGGGTATATTTAGTCAAACAATTAATTATGGTAACTCACCCTTAATGTGACTGCTGAACCTGCTTCTCTTTGATGCAGCTGTGATGTTAGGTAATACTGATCATGTTGCTTCTCACAGCTGCTTTTCCAAGTTTGTGTCGGCCAGGAGAGCAGTCAACTTTTTGTCATAAGTTTTGTAAGTCATATACATCACATAGGAGATACTGGGACTACTGTATATACATCACATAGGAGACGCTGAGATAGCTGTATATACACCATATATGAGATGATGGGACTGCTATATAAGCATCATATAGGAAACACTGACTGCTGTATATATATCACACAGGAGACGCTGAGACTGCTGATATACATCACATAGGAGACACAGGGACTGCTGTATATATACATCACACAGGAATCACAGGGACTGCTGTATATACATCACACAGGAGATGCTGAGACAGCTGTATATACACCACATAGGAGATGATGGGACTGCTATATAAGCATCACATAGGAGACGCTGTGACTGCTGTCTATACATCACACAGGAGATGCTGGGACTGCTGAATATACATCATATAGGAGACACAGGGACTGCTGTGTATACATCACATAGGAAACAGGGACTGCTGTATATACATCACACAGGAGATGCTGGGACTGCTGAATACATCACATTGGAGACGCTGGGACTGCTGTATATACATCACATAGGAGACGCTGGGACTGCTGTACATACATAACAAAGGAAACCTTGAGACTGCTGTATATTCATCACAGGAGACTCTGGGGTCATATAAATTACAGGAGGGGCATAGACATCACAGGAGATGCTGAGACATATTCATCACCGGGGAGGCTGGGGGAATAGACATCACTGAGGGGCTATATACATCACTAGAAAATGTAGACAGCACTGGGGGTAATATACATCAGTGGTGGGGTCACATATATCACTGGGGCTATAAACAGCACTAGGGGATATACACATCACAGGTGGGGATATACAGTACTTAGTGGGATATGCAGCACTTCTGGGGCAAATGTATCACTGGGGAATATACATATCACTTGGAGCATATACAACCCTGGGGGGATATACAGCACTTGGGGAAGGGGATATACAGCACTGGGGGGACAGACATCTCTGGGGAGGCACATGGATCACTGGGTGGCACGAAGATCACAGTGGTGGCACAAAGATCACAGGGATTGCACAAAGATCACAGGGATTGCACCAAGATAACAAGGGGCACATAGCTGGGGGGCACAGAGATCACTGGGGGTGGTCCGAAGATCACCGAGGGCACAAATCACAGGAGGGGACATAGCTGGGGGGCACATAGCTGGAGGGGACAGATCACAGGGGGCACAGATCACATGGGAGCACAAATATCACAGGGAGGTACATAGCAGGGGGCACAGGGATCACGGGGGCACATAGATCACAGGAGGGCATAAAGCTGGGAGCTACAGATCACAAGGGTGCACATAGCTGGGGGGCACAGAGATCACAGAGGGGCATATAGCTGGGGGATCAGAGAGATCACGGGGAACAGATCACAGGAGGGCACATAGCTGAAGGGTACTGGGACCACGGTGGGGCACATAGCTGGGGCCATAGAGATCACATGGGGGCACATAGCTGGGAGGCACAGAGATCACAGGAGGCACATAGCTGGGGGGCACAAAAATTACAGGGGGCACAGAGATCACATGGGGGCACATAGCCGGGAGGCACAGAGATCAAAGGGGGGCATATAGTTGGGGGCACAGAGATCATATTGGGGCACAAAGCTGAGGGGAATATAGAGATCACAGGGAGGCACACAGCTGAAGGGCACAGTTCACCAGCAGATGGCACAGAGCTGCCGGCACAGAAATCACCAGCAGACAGGCACAGAGCTGCCTGTACGCACAGAGATCGCTCTTGACTCTATGGCAGCAGCTCCTCTTCCGGGACAGGACTGCATTGGGAGCTAACCCTGCCAACCTGGACGCTAACCCCGCCCACCCTGATGATGTCATCATTCATGTGCAGGCAGAGAGTGTTCTGTAATGAACGCTGCGTACCATGCACTTTGGAGTTAAAGGGCCGGCAGCTGACAGGATACAGCTGCCGTCCAAGGATTGCAGACTCCGGAGACCTGCCCGCGGGCTGCATGAAAATTCACCACATGCCACATGAGGGCCAGAGGTTCCCCACCCCTGAATTCAAGGCACTGCACAGCTGTTGCAGTCCGACTCTGGTGGGCCCTGTCACCCTTCGGGGCCCCATAGCAGTCGCGTAGTCTGCCACCATTGGCGGTACGCCACTGCTCATATCTCATGGATCGATTACCAGCCTGGTTCCAGAAGAGGGATTACTGAAGTCAAAAGAGCCTTGCGGCACTGAATTAAGTGGGATGCACCCAACACATAGAAGTTCCCCAGGACTGGGACACATTTTCTGATGGATGCCAAAGTGAGTGGGACTGCCTGAGAGGTGCGCAAATTTTCACCAAACTGGATCTTCAGGGGGCTTACAACTTGGTCCGTATTCGTTCTGGTGACGAGTGGAAGAGCGCCTTTAACACCCGAGACGGCCACTATGAGTATTTGGTCATGCCCTTCGGCCTATGCAATGCTCCTGCGGTGTTCCAGGAATTCGTGAACGATGTCTTCCGGGATATGCTGTTCTCCTGCATAGTGGTCTACCTGGATGATATCCCCGTGTTTTCTCCAGATCTGTCTGCCCACAGAAAGAACGTGAGCCAAGTGCTCCTGCGCTTAAGAGAGAACCGCCTATACACCAAGATCGAGAAATGTGTCTTCGAACAAACATCCTTACCGTTCCTGGGGTTAAATTATCTCGTACTCTGATCTACGCATGGATCCGACGAAAGTGTCCACCGTTCTCGATTGGCCACGACCCTATGGGGTGAAAGCAATCCAGCGTTTCCTTGGCTTTGTGAATTATTATCGGCAGTTTGTGCCTCATTTTTCCTCTCTGGTTCGGCCTATCTCATCTCTTATTCGCAAAAGAGCTAACCCTAATAATTGGTCTACTGAAGCAGAGGATGCTTTTCTATCCCTGAAGCAAGCATTCACCACGTCTCCTGTGCTTCACCTTCCAGAGGTTAGTAAACCTTTCACTCTAGAGGTAGACGCATCCTCTACCGGGGCCAGCACAGTCCTTATGCAGAAGTCTTCTTCTGGATGCCTTGTCACCTGCGGCTTCTTTTCTAAAATATTCTCCCCATCTGAGCGAAATTACTCCATTGGCGACAGGGAGTTGTTGGCCATTAAGTTGGCTCTAGAGGAATGGAAATATGTACTAGAAGGTGCCATACATCCGTTCAAGATCTTCACGGACCATAAAAACTTGGCGTACATCCAGACTGCACAAAGGCTCAAACCCCGGCAAGCCAGGTGGTCCTCGTTCTTCGCCCGCTTTGACTTTGAACTTCACTTCCGGCCAGGCGATAAGAACGTTAAAGCTTTATCTAGGTCTTTTCAGTCAACCGATTCTGAAGAGGAACCTGCACATATCATCGACCCCACTAAGATAATTACCGTGGCTCCTGTCAATTTGACTTCTTTACCTCCGGGAAGGACTTTTGTGGCCGAGAGCAATCAAAAATGAGTGTTATGCTGGGACATTCATCCAAAATTGCCGGCCACGTTGGAGTCAAAAAGACTCTCTCTGTTATCCCACTTCTATTGATGGCCATCTCTTTCCCAGGATGTCAAAGACTTTGTGGCTTCTTGTCCCTCCTGCGCCAAGAAGAAGGTACCCAGACAACCACCCTCCAGTCTTCTGCTTCCTCTCCCTGTACCTTCGGCTCCATGGCAGCCCCAAAATGGGGTCACTTGAGGGGGGATTCTGCTCTTTTAGCACTTAGGAGCTCTGTATATGGAGTCTGCAAACTATTCTAGGAAAATCTGCGCTCCAGGAGGCAAATAACGCTCTGTCCCTCCCAAGTTTTGCCATATGGCTAAGCAGTACTGTACAGCCACATATTGAGTATTTTTACATTCAACAGAAATTGTGGGACACATTTTGGTACCATTTTACCTTCTGACAATGTAAATTCTGGGGCTAAAACTAAATTTTGGTAGTAAAAATGTAATTATTTTTTTTTCACTGCCCAATGGCATAAAATTGTGTGACACTCCTGTGGTGTCAATAAGATCACTGCACCCCTTGATGAATTCATTGGGGGCTGTAGTTTGTAAAATAAGGACACTTAAGGGGGAGTTTCTGCTGTTCTGGCAACTCAGAGGCCAGGGTGGATAAAAATCAATGATTTTTTTAAAAAAATCAAAAAAATCGGATTTTTTTGATTTAAATCGGATTTTTTTGATTTAAATCGGATTTTTTTGATTTAAATCAGATTTTTTTCAATAAACTGCTTTTTGAGGAAAATATTTTACCATCCAAAGGTTCTTCCATCATGAGATAAAGCTGAGTTGTTTAACTCAGTAGAATAAAGGCTGTATATGTAACATTCACAATGCCATGCTCTTCCAGAGGTTTCTGTAGGATTAGTGGGCAGTTTCTCTCCTATATTATCACAGACGCTCGCTTTACTTACGCAGTTCTCAAAACTGAATTGGACTCCGCAGAGGTCCCAGCCTCTTCTTCACGGCAAAAATGTTACAACATGAACAGAGTTGAGAAAAAGACCTTAATCCTATTGTTCTACAAACCTATGAATACAGAATCAACCCCTTCAGTGCCAAGTCCAAGAAGTTAGACAATATGTTTCTGATTGTTTGGAGTGGAATAGATCTGCACAACACAAGAATGATTTGAATTTTTGTTCACATGTTATAGCTTTTACTGCCACTTCTTGTAAGTATTCTGCTGTGTGTGCATTTCCTGACGTATCAGTTGTTTGTGCAAGGAAGACTAAGAAAAAAGTAATATAAAAAGTGATTCTAAAAATCTTCATCTACTTGCATGTTAAAGTAGCAAGAACTACTGCGGGTGATCGAGAAATAAAATCTGAAAAATAATTTTAAAATGTTTTGTATTTCCACTTTTAAACACTAGGCAGAGCAGCTGCTGAAATATAAACTGCTAGCTCGTATTGCGACAGTAGTAAATGCAGACGGGGTCTGATCACGTGTGACTTCTCTCCTCCGTTACTAGGTGTTTGTAATAACAGAGGATGTAGTTTAGACTCACAGAGCGGAGCCATTGCGGAGCCATTTTGTTGGGGACTGCCAGTGATACTGACAAGTAGGCTGTCACTGAGGATGACCGGCAGCATCTATTCTGTTAGTTCATGCTGCTTGCTGTATTATAAACTGAGCACAGATACGTGGAGAGTATCTCACACTGGGATTATTCACAGCACATGACACACTGCATGTATCTAGATACAGGGCTGAGTGTAGTGTATCGCATTATGGGATTACATACACCGGTCTGGGGCATATCGCGCATGATGAAATTAGATACACCGGTCTGGGGCGTATCGCACATGATGAAATTAGATATACCGGTCTGGTAGAAACTTTGATTTAAATCACTGATTTAAATCAAGCCTTACTGACTAGTGATTTAAATCATGATTTAAATCGTGATTTAAATCAGATTGATTTAAATCAAATCCACCCTGTCAGAGGCTCTACCAATGTTTTGTGGCACCCTCAACCGATCCCAGCAAAATCTGAACTACAATATGGCGATTCTTCTCTTCTGCGCTTTGCATTGTGCCTCAAAAGTAGTTTTTGACCACATAGGGAGTATCGGTGTACTAAGGAGAAATTGCACAACACAGTTTGTGGTCCATTTTCTACTGCTGTCACGGATATGTCAGCGACTGCAGACAGTTGCACTGTATTTGTCTGCAGAAGGTCTCATTGGTTTGATTAGCAGACTAGTAGCCAGCTTCCCCAGTGCTAATGATCTCACCTGGACCTGGGTGTTTATAACTCCCTACTTCCTGTTGGGAGGTGTGGGTGTTATTTCCACTTCTCTGTTGGAGCTTGGTGCTGTAGCAGTCTGCTAGTGTCCTCTTGGAGTTTGGAGGGCGTCGGCATTTCTCTGAGTCTACTCAAGCTAAGTGTCCTCCTGATTTTATTCATAGTTACTGTCTTTAGTGTTAGTGGGATTGACTAGCGTTTATCCTGTCCTCGGTGCATGGTTTAGCGCAAAGGTCACACAGGGACTAGGTATCCTACTCGGTGATAGGTGCGCAACCTATATAGAGACAGTAGGACAGGCAGGGTGGCGTTAGATTAGTCTAGGAGTCTCCACTTCCCCCTTCCCTATTGTTTAGTTCCCTTTCTCTTATCCCTTTGTGTTGCACTTAGTCTGTCCTACACTGTGCGTGACACTATCCCTGTGAAAATGAAAACATTTGGGGCTAAAAACATTTCAACGTTGTAAAATTATGAGAAGCACCTGTGGGTTCAAGGTGCTCACCACATGTCTAGATGAATTCCTTGAGGGTCCAGTTTCCAAAATGGTGTCACTTGTGGAGGGCTTCCACTGTTTAGGCACACCAGGGCTCTCCAAACACGATATGACACTGCAGGCCATTCCATTAAAGTCTGCGTTCTAAAACATCACTCTTTCCTTTCTGAGCCCTGTTGTGTACGCAAACAGTAGTAAATCTTAATATATGGGGTATCTGTGTTTTCTGGAGAAATTTCACAACAAATTGTGTGTCCTTTTGTGCCTGTTACTCTTATGAAAATAAACAAATTGTGGCTAAAAAACATTTTTGCGGAAAAAATGTGATTTTTTTTTTTTTTTTAATTTTCACAGCTCTACGTATGAACTTCTGTCAGCACCTGGGTGTTTAAAGTGCTCACCACACATCTAGATACATTTCTTGAGGGTTCTAGTTTCCAAATTGGGGTGTTTCAACTGTTTAGGCACATGAAGGGCTATCCAAACACGATATTGCGTTAGATTGCAGCTACTTTTGCATTCAAAATGTCAAACGGTGCTTCTTCCATTCCGAGCCTTGCCGTGTGCTCAAAGAGTAGTTTTCCCCCACATATTGGGTATCTGCATACTCAAGAGTAATGGCAGAACAAATTCTGGGTTCTATTTTCTCCTGTTACACTTGTGAAAGTAAAAAAAAATTGGATCTGAAGTATAATTTTTGGGAAAAAAGTTTTTTCCTTCTACATTCCATTAATTCTTGTGAAGCACCTGATGGGTTAATAAACTTCTTGAATTTGGTTTTGAGCACATTGAGGGGTGCAGTTTTTAAAATGATGTCACATTTGGGTGTTTTCTATCATATGGGCCCCTAAAAGTCACTTCAGTGACGTTGTCCTTGAAAAAAAAGGTTTTGTAAATTTTGTTGGAAAAATGAGAAATCAACTTTTAACCCTTATAACTTCCTAAAAAAAAATTCAAATATTGTGCTGATGTAAAGTAGACATGTGGGAAATATTATTTATTAACTACAAGATGGTGGCCCGATTCTAACGCATCAGTTATTCTAGAATATGTATGTAGTTTATTTATGAAGATTTAAGAATAATGCAAATGAATACACAGGATTTTCCGGGTAAAATATATACATTATCATTAAATGTTATTATATTATTACAGTATATATAATATGCTCGCATCGGAAGTACCCCGACCGGCGGTAGAGGCTGCTGGGGTGTATATAGAGGCTGCTGTGGTGTATATAGAGGCTGCTGCTGGGGTGTATATAGAGGCTGCTGGATGTATATAGGTGTATATAGAGGTTTCTGGGGTGTATATAGAGGCTGCTGCGTATATAGAGGCTGCTGCTGGGGTGTGTATAGAGGCTGCTGGGGTGTATATAGAGGCTGCTGCTGCGTATATAGAGGCTGCTGCTGCTGCTGGGGTGTATATAGAGGCTGCTGGGGTGTATATAGAGGCTTCTGGGTGTATATAGAGGCTGCTGCTGGGGTGTATATAGAGGCTGCTGGGTGTATATAGAGGCTTCTGGGTGTTATAGAAGCTGCTGTGGTGTATATAGAGGCTGCTGGGGTGTATATAGAGGCTGCTGCTGAGGTGTATATAGAGGCTGCTGGGGTGTATATAGAGGCTGCTGCTGGGGTGTATATAGAGGCTGCTGGGGTGTATATAGAGGCTGCAGGGTTGTATGTAGAGGCTCCTGGGGTGTATATAGAGGCTGCTGCTGGGGTGTATATAGAGGCTGCTGCTGGGGTGTACGTGGAGGCTGCTGCTGCTGGGGTATATGTGGAGGCTGCTGCTGCTGCTGGGGTATATGTGAAGGCTGCTGCTGGGGTATATGTGGAGGCTGCTGCTGGGGTATATGTGGAGGTTGCTGCTGCCGGGGTATATGTGGAGGCTGATGCTGCTGGGGTTTACGTGGAGGCCGCCGGTCGGGGTACTTCCGCTGCGAGCAGCCGGGAGATGATCGACTGGCGCTGGTCATCTCTCGGCTGCGTCGCCGCTGACCTCCATGTGGCAGGAGATGACCCGCGGCTACCGCTCGGGAGATCAGCAGCGCTCCCGACAATAGCGGTGGCGTGCGTAGTTCAAATCCTTGGCCGGGCACGACCAATCAGCGACGCGGGATTTCTGTTACAGACGGACAGAATTAGACAATTATATAGTAGATTTTTTGTGAAATGACTCTCTGATTTAGGCCGGGATCCCACATGCTCTGGCGCCGGCACTCGGGAGTGGAGCGAGCGGCTGCATAGAAATACATGCAGCCGCACACTCCGCTCCCAAGTGCCAGCGCCAGAGCTGGGATTTCACATGCGAGACTTGGCCGTGTTTCTCGCATGTGGGATCCCGGCCTTAAGGGCATAAAATTAAAAGTTTTAAAATTGCTAAATTTTCAAACTTTTTCGACAAACTTCTGATTTTTTTCACAAATAAACGCAAGTCATATCAACCAAATGTTACCACTATCATGATGTACAATATGTCACAGACAAACTCCCTCAGAATCAGTGGGATCCATTGAAGCGTTCCAGAGTTATTACCACTTAATGTGACATTGGTGAGATTTGTAAAATTTGGCTTGGTCATTAAGGTGAAAACAGGCTTCGGGGTGAAGAGGTTTAATAAGTTCCTCAGTCTTAGCTGTTTATTTATTTTTTATTTTCTGTCTACGTTTGCAACCACTGTGAAACCATTAAGTTACATATGGGGCATCCTAATTTATATATGGAAATGTACAATGGGTTCTAGGAGTTTTTATAGATTTTATTTCATTGGGATTGGTCATATGCATGTGTGTATTCTTCTCCATACACACATGCACTCCCATCCCTTCATTCCATGTATTTATAATTCATTTTTCACATTATGGTAGCACAAGAGAACAGAGCCAAAAGAACGGAGTATAATCCAAAAATTAATAAATGGCTACATTTTATTGAAAAAATTAAAACACCGAGACTACTCTGCACAATAGGGGAGCAAGGTGACTGACAGATAAATGTAATCTATAAAAATGGTAATTAAGGCCTCTTTCACACATCCGTTTTTCTCCTTGCGGCGCCCCCGGCATTTTTCCTCAGTGCCGCATCACAAAACCGTATGCACCGCATGCGTTTTTTTTCCCATAGACTTTCATTAGTGCTGGATGGCGCCGCATGTCACTGCGGCACGTCCGGTTGGTGCCGGATGCGGTGTCTGGTCACCGTCCGGTGTCTGGAAAAAACGTTGCATGTAATGTTTTTTTGTCTGCGGCGAAAAAGCCGCATGCGCCGGATGCGGCGTGTGCGTTTTTTTTTTACAATGAAAGTCTATGGACGCCGCAATGCGCCGCATCCGGCTTGAGCCGCATCCGGTAGCCGCATCCGGTTTTTTAATTGATATACCAGCCCACAACAAACAGATACCACCCCTCAGCAAACATATAAAAAAAAAAATTTTGTGGGACATCAGACACATCCACAGAAGCCACAGAGCCACCGTAGACGCAGCCACCGTAGACGCAGCCACCGTAGACGCAGCCACCGGAGACGCAGCCACCGGAGACTAGCCACCGACGCCTCAGCCACCGGAGACTAGCCACCGACGCCTCAGCCACCGGAGACTAGCCACCGACGCCTCAGCCACCGACGCCTCAGCCACCGGAGACTCGCAGCCAGGATCCGCACCATGGAGCGCCAGGAAAACAGACGGTAAATATGCCCCCCCCCCCAAAATCCAAAATTTACAATACATATGTCACCAATGCTGTGTGAGCTGATGTTTATTTTTGGCACCCTGGTACATTTTATATTTCATGTTTTTTCTGTGATGGGGATTGGTTCCTCTGGTATTGTATGAAATTAAATTGCCGATGATGGGGTGGTCCCTGAGTTTAAAATGCATTTGTTTGTGAACTTTATTGTGTATTCCCTGCTACTGTTGTGAATGTTGATAATGTAGATCTACTGGTACTGTTTTTTTGCAGTGATGTGCTTGGTCCCCCTGCGACAATATGAAATGTGGATGTATTTGTGTATCATATAATGTTTTTTTTTTGTTGTTTTTAAATGGTTTTTTTTTTTTGGGACTGTGATGTGGTTGCTTGTCCTGCTACTATCTGAAATGTGCATGTGTTTACTATGGTAATGTTTATCTCCATTTTTTTTGCCAATGTTTATTTTTTGGGGCCTGTGATGGTTTTTCTACTAATGCTCTCTTGCATTTGTTTAGTATGCTAATGTTTTTTTGTTTGCAATCTTTGTTCTTTGTGGTCTGTCACGTTTTATCTACTCATGGTCTCTTGCATTTGTTTAGTATGCTAATGTTTTTTTGTTTGCAATGTTTGTTCTTTGTGGTCTGTCACGTTTTATCTACTCATGTTCTCTTGCATTTGTTTAGTATGCTAATGTTTTTTTGTTTGCAATCTTTGTTCATTGTGGCCTGTCACGGTTTATCTACTCATGGTCTCTTGCATTGTATGCTAATGTTTTTTTGTTTGCAATCTTTGTTCATTGTGGCCTGTCACGGTTTATCTACTCATGGTCTCTTGCATTGTATGCTATTGTTTTTTTGTTTGCAATCTTTGTTCATTGTGGCCTGTCACGGTTTATCTACTCATGCTGCTATACATTTGCATGTGTTTAGTATCCAAATGTTGATCTACTTTTCTTCTTGTTGCAATTTTTGTTTTTTGTGTGCCTTTGACCTTAAATCTACTCATGCTCGTATGTGAAATGTCCATGTTTTTATTATCATTATGTTTGTACTGGTTTTTTTTTTTTGGTATTGGGGATTGGTTGATTCAAACTGTAATTTTTTATTTATTGATTTTTTGTTATTTTTTTTTTGTCCAGGGATACGGTTTACCCATGGTACTGTTGATGGCTACAAATGATTGCATGTGGTCGGAATAATGTCCTTGTTTGAATGTTATATTTTAAAACAGGGACAATCAATACATATAAACACAATTCCTTTTTGTCTGTTAATTCCACAGCAGAAGAATTGATGCTGCTGATCCAAGGGCGCAGGAGATCCTGGATGCAAGGAGGCAAGCCAGTAGAAAGTAAATATGACATCCCCCATGTGCCTAAAAATTAAATGTTTGTTTTTCTCTTTCAGCCAGGGACAAGGAATCCGCATATATTCACTGTCCCTTTTTGTGTCCTTATTCAACAGCAGAAGAATTCAACGAGCGGCGGCGGCGGCGGCTGAAGCGCAAGTTGAGCAGAGGGGAGGAGAGGACCTCCAAGCTAGGAGGCTAGCAAGCAGAAAGTAAGTATTACAGCACACATTTTGCTCTAAATTACATGTTTGTTTTTCTCTTTCAGCCAGGGCAAAGGAATACAGATATATTCACTGTCCGTTTTTGTGTCCTTATTCAACAGCCGAAGACTTCACCGGGCGGCGGCGGCGGAGGCTGAAGCGCAAGTTCAGCACAGGGGAAGAGAGGACCTCCAAGCTAGGAGGATAGCACGCAGAAAGTAAGTATTACAGCACACATTTTGCTCTAAATTACATGTTTGTTTTTCTTTCAGCCATGGACAAGGAATATAAAATTTACAGTCCCTTTTTACTTAACAGCAGAAGACGTCAAGAAGAGGGGGAGGCGGCGGCTGGAGATAGACGAGAGGAGGAGAGGCGGGCAAGGAGGGAAGCCAGTAGAAAGTAAAGATTACATCCCCCATTTCAATAAAAATACATGTTTGTTTTTCTCTTTCAGCCAGGGCCAAGGAATATAGAAATATATTGACTGTCCCTTTTTGTTTCTTCCACAGCAGAGACCGTCAAACAGCTTCTGCAGCTGCCGCAATGGCGGTGTTGGCGGAGGAGGCAGCGGCTGAAGCGGCGGCGGCAGCACCACCGGCATCGCCATCTCCTCCCTCCCAGCCAGAGCCAGAGCCGCCACAGCAGGACACATCTTCTTCTGGGAGCCCTCCTACCCATCGTCAGGAATTGGCGGTAAAAATATGTATTTTTAATTTTTCTATCCACAATCCATCTGTGGGTTATATGTCTTGATTGTTTTTTTTTAATAACAGGAATCTGAAGATGACGAGGAGCTCCCAGAGGAAGAAGGACGGGGTGGAGAGATACCCGGAGTGGGCTCACAATTCGTAAATATCCTGCATCAATCGCAGAAACACACCTTCACATTACACACAACACATAGAAAAACATTTAGTACATACTTCACACAGCGGCCAACACCTGCCAATATCCTAATTTTTCTTTTCATTTTTAGTCTCTCGCATCTGGGAGCCAGAGGGTTTCTCCCAGCGCCTCCCAGAGTCGTCATGAGACTGTCGGCGGTTCTCAACGTGTAAGTTTTTTATTTTTGCCATTTTCTATATTTTTTCATTTGTAGAAAATGTGTTATCTAAAAATGTTTTGTGCATTAAATTTCCCATTGTAATATGTATAATTTTGCAAATTTCAAACAATGTGTCTCATGATTTTTTTTTTTTCCTTTGTTAATTTCACAGGCTTCACAGCATGCTCCCGACTCGGACACGGAGGAGGGATTGGACGTGGAGTTGATGATCGACCTGGTCCGAGAAAGGGAGCCGCTGTGGAACATGGGGGACCGCCAGCATGCGGATCAAATTGTGACATGACGGCTCTGGATGGAAGTGGCAGCAGCAATGGTGCACCGCTGGGAGGACCTCAATCCTAGGTCCCAGACTAAATTACGTAAGTATAGTTCATGTTGCTGACTGTAAAGGTGTTTTTTCAAAACTTCTGTCCTCGTGTAACCAACGCTTCTTGTTTTCCATTTTCTTTTGTGAAACACTATGGAAACAATGAAAAAATTAACTCTGGGGGACACGAGGACTAAAGTGTGGTTGTTGTATAGTAACCAATGTGTGCTTTCTCGTTTCAGGGAGAGAATTATGAATCGGTGGCGGTCTGTGAGGGATCGCTTTAAGAAGGAATTTAACAAAGAGATGCGGGCCCCGAGTGGATCTTCAGGACGCCAGAGCAAGTACAAATATGCACGAGCTCTGGCGTTCCTGCGTGAAACAATGGTCACCAGAAGGTAAATATAACCATAAAATGTTACATTTTTTTTTTTTACAGCCAGGGCCATTCCACATCTGTATATTAATTTTATTTTTTTGTTTCTTCCACAGCACGGTGACCAGCACTCGGGCGCCCGCAGAGTTGGAGCCTTCTAGAGCGATCCCTCAGGAGACCGACACCGAGGGACACTTTGACCAACCCTCCACATCTGCCCCTTCCCAAACTTCACACACACTTGATCCCGCTGTCCCCTCCACCAGCGCTGGAGCATCGTGGCCGGCTGCATTACATGAATCTGCTGGTCAGGATATAGCCTTCCCTTTACCCCACCCTTCTGACCCTGCCACCTCTAGTACAGCTGCGGGTACTGGGCGGCAGCGTCAGAAGGGTCAGGAAAAGAACTATGCGCCCGAGTTCTCACACATGAACGCATCTTTCCAGAACTGCCTTAAGTTGCTATCTGAACAAGTTGCCGCAGGCCTTCGTCAGATAACCACACTAGTTGGTGAGGTCAAGACACTTCTGGAAACTGTGCGTTCTGAGATAAGAACACCCCCGAACTAAAGCTTTTTTAGGTCGGTTGCGGAGCGCATAGATCCGCTATCTTATGACCAGCAGATGTATGTGATGCACACGTGCCACTCTGCTCTAGCGCAGGTTGTCTCCCATCCTCAATCCACCCCAGTCATTCCACCACCTCCCCCCCTACAGCCGCCGTCCATCTTCCCCCCCCTCCACCTGCCATACCTCCTCCCCCTCCTATTCAATATCAACCTCCCCAATACCAACCACCTCCCCAGCTCCATCAACCTCCACTATATCAACCACCTCCCCAGGTCCAACCACCTCCCCAATATCAACCACCTCCCCAGGTCCAACCACCTCCCCAACTGCAGTCACCTCCCCAGTACCAACAACCTACCCACTACCAGCCACCTACCCCCTACCACACTTCTACCTACCAATCTCCTTCCCCCTTAAAAATACCTACTATGTCACCTGCTCCTCATGCACAACCCTCCACTCCACCACCACCCACCTGTTCTGCCTTGTCTTCCCATTCTTTTTGTCTTTCCACCCCTTCACCTCTTCCTGTTCCTTCACCACCACAATCCCGTTCGTCCCTCCACAGTCTCCACACTCCCACGGTCGAAGTGTCCCGCAGCCCCTCCAGCAGTATTTCCACCCCACACTACACAGACCTTTAAATATGTGTTTGTTTATAATTTTTTTAAAGTTGAATAAATAAAGTTTAATAAAAAAATTAAGTTTAATATAAAAAAAAGGTTATTTCTATGTTAAACATTTGGCCAAAAGGCCTAATTTTATAACAATTATATTAAAAAAATAATTTTTCAATAAATTGTTCATTGGTTTAACATTGTTGTCTGTCTTTAATTTATAGGATGTTAAGTTTTAAATTTGTTATACAGGTACAGATAACTTTGGCTAAAAAGTTCATAAATGCAACCTTTTTTACAAAGTTATGTCCCGGGTTTCTATTATCTTTTCACTAAAAATGTGTACTTTTTTATATTATCCCCTACCCCAGGTTTCCCCTACTCCAGTCCTCAAGGCCCACCAAAAACATCATGTTTTCAGGATTTCCTTTGTATTGCACAGGTGAGGAAATTATCACCTGAGCAATACAAAGGAAAGATTGAAAACTTGACATGTTGGTGGGCCTTGAGGACTGGAGTAGGGGAAACATGGCCTACAATGTACACTTTTTTTTGACAAATGGTGAAATACTTTTGTTAATACAATTTCACCTTTTGTCCAAAAAAGGGTACATTGTAGGCCATGGGTCCCCAAATCCAGTCATCAAGGCCCACCAACAGGTATTGTTTTCTGGATTTCCTTTGTATTGCACAGGTGAGGAAATTATCACCTGAGCAATACAAAGGAAAGACTGAAAACTTGACATGTTGGTGGGCCTTGATGACTGGATTTGGGGAACCATGGCCTACAATGTACACTTTTTTTGACAAAAGGTGAAATAGTTTTGTTATTAAACAGCCATGGACACAACAATGGCAAAAAGCTTACAGTAGAAAACACACAAGAAGGTAGACAAGTAAAAGGTTTATTGTGGGTAAAGAAAATTATTAAAAGAAACAATACATTTATCACACTCTGTCATCCTGCCAGTCAACACTACCTTCCGGTGACACAAAGTATTGAGCAAACTTGTCCCTCATTCTTGAAACCGCGACTGTACTGCGAGTGGTAATGTTGCTGTAGTCGTGCAAAGTTGTTTCTTGATTGTGGTCCTCCAGAGAAATTGGTTCCTTGGTTAGTACAAAATTATGGAGGACCACGCACGCTTTCACTACATCATCAACAGTCTCGGTCTTCAAGTTAATTGCAGTCAAAAGGACACGCCATTTTGCTGTCATAATGCCAAAGGCACACTCCACCATCCGTCTGGCTCTTGTGAGGCGGTAGTTAAATATCCGCTTTGTATGTGTCAATTTTCTGCTGGCGTACGGCTTCAATAGGTGTTGAGACAGCTGGAATGCCTCATCACCTACACACACGAATGGCATTGGTGGGCCTGAGGTTTGAGGCAGTGGCCTAGGGGGGGGGAAATGAAAACTGTTTCCATACAATTTACGTCCCATAGCAGATAGTTTAAACACTTGGGAGTCATTAGACCGTCCATAAGACCCAATGTCCACCGCGATAAACTTGTAGTGCGCATCTGCAATAGCCATCAGGACGATAGAGAAATATTTTTTATAGTTAAAAAATTCAGATCCAGTTCCTTTTGGCTTTTGAATGCGGATGTGCTTTCCATCAACGGCCCCCAGGCAATTGGGAACTGGCAGATGAGTAGAAACTGGTCCGCTATTTGAAGCCATCGCTCTGTTGTTGGCTCTGGAATAAATTCTCCAACCAAACTATCCCACAGAGCACGACAAGTATACTTTATTATGCCGGATAGTGTTGAGATTCCCATCCGATACTGAAAATGTAGCGATGCCAGCGTCTCACCAGTTGCAATAAATCTGAAAACAAATTAGAAAATACAAATTATTTTATAAAAACGCAGCATTACATACCAGAACTCACCTACGACTATTGGAGATACCAAACATAATCACATCTATGACAAAGACTGTTTTATAACTAAATTTGGGGATACTCATGTGGTTTCCTAGTTGGCCTGTGATGTTCAATTAATGATAAAATTACAAGTGCGCTCAAGCAAACAGATCCAATACATATAGCTTACCTTATAGTCACAATGAGACGCTCCGCCGGAGATATTGAGAACCGACAGTAGGTGTCCGATTTTTTAATTTTGTCTCCAACACGCTCCAGCAAATCATCAAAGTTTTCTTTCTTCATCCGCAGATAGGCAAAGAACTTCTCTGGATTTTGTCGCAGCTCCATGTTCAGTGTGGAATAGACACCACGAGTTAATCTCTGTGCCGTAATGGGGTGGATCCACATACGGTGGCGTATTCGCTGACGTCTAATGCGCTGCTCCTCAAACTTTCGCTCCTTCTCCAGAACGATAAACCTCAATCGATTCATCTCCGCAGTAAAATCAACAAGATTCCTGAAGATATTGCCGATAATGACATCCATGTTCGCCAATCACTTGCTTCTTACTCTTCTCTCAAAACTGCACTTGCTCCTCTACAACCTGTCAAAGATGGGCTGTAGGAGCAGTGTATATATAGGATTACAGTAGCCAATCATATTTGGAACCCCAAAAAGGGTGGTCTTAAAAAACCGGATCCGGCGCATACGGCGTCAACTGACACCAAACCGGATACACCGGATGAGACGGATGCGGTTTTTTGCCGCATTCATGAACCGGATGCGGCGAAAAACCGGATGCGGCGCATCCGGTTTTCATACAAAATACCGGATGCGGCGCTGCGGCTAAATGCTGGGGGCGCCGTTTAGGCGCCCGCCGGATGTGTGAATGAGGCCTTAAGGTACTGCCACACTGAGCTATCCCGCTAGCGATCTCATTAGCGTTGCATACTAATGAGATCGCTAGCGGGATTGTTTCTATATCGCTAAATGCTGCCGCATTTAGCGATATAGTTAACGACGCTATCGCCGTTAGCGATCTTCTTAACGACTTTAGCGGTACAAAAGTACCGCTAAATCGCTAAGAAAAGGTGCCACACAGCGATTAGATACTTACCCAGCGGGAGCGCCAGCGATGAAATAGGGTCCGGAGCGATTCCAGCGACGAGCGAGATCACAGCAGGAAGCTCGTCGCTGGAAGCTGCCGCACTGAACAATATCGCTAACGGGATCGCTAAATAGTGACGTTTTTTAGCGATCCCGTTAGCGATATTGTTTAGTGTGGCATACCCTTTAGTCCCAGGATTATACATAAGCCAGATAAGAAATAGCAAATGAATAGATACCAATAAGGTCCACACAATGTCTAGAATGCCTTAAACAATGGAACCTAATACATAGAGACTGGTGTGATCAGGCAAAATAGTGGCCAACAAAAAAGGAATCTATACTGGAATAATCCAGAGCATATGCAGAAACCGAGTGATAAATCACAGTATGGACGCTTGTAAAGGCTATAATACTGGCCAAAGAGGTATCAGTCAGAATGCTCCCCGTATTTCACGTTTTCTTTTTTAATACCTTTGCAAAAATTTCTACATTTCTGTTTTTTTTCAGTCAAGATGAAGTGCAGAGTGTACATTAATGAGAAAAAAATGAACTTTTTTGAATTTACCAAATGGCTGCAATGAAACAGTGAAAAATTTAAAGGGGTTTGAATACTTTCCGTACCCATTGTAAATACACTGCTCAAAAAAATAAAGGGAACACTTAAACAACAGAATATAACTCCAAGTAAATCAAACTTCTGTGAAATCAAACTGTCCACTTAGGAAGCAACATTGATTGACAATCAGTTTCACATGCTGTTGTGCAAATGGAATATACAACAGATGGAAATTATTGGCAATTATCAAGACACACTCAATAAAGGAGTGGTTCTACAGGTGGAGACACAGACCACATCTAAGTACCAATGCTTTCTGGCTGATGTTTTGGTCACTTTTGAATGTTTGTTGTGTTTTCACACTCATGGTAGCATGAGACGGACTCTAAAACCCACACAAGTGGCTCAGGTAGTGCAGCTCATCCAGGAAGGCACATCAATGCGAACTGTGGCAAGAAGGTTTGCTGTGTCTGCCAGCCTAGTGTCCAGATGCTGGAGGCGCTACCAGGAGACAGGCCAGTACACCAGGAGACACGGAGGTGGCTGTAGGAGGGCAACAACCCACAGCAGGACCGCTACCTCTGCCTTTGTGCAAGGAGGAACAGGAGGAACACTGCCAGAGCCCTGCATAATGCAAAATGACCTCCAGCAGGCCACAAATGTGCATGTGTATGCACAAACGGTTAGAAACCAACTCCGTGAGGATGGTCTGAGTGCCCGACGTCCACAGATGGGGGTTATGCTCACAGACCAACACTGTGCAGGACACTTGGCATTTGCCACAGAACACCAGGATTGGCAAATTCGCCACTGGCGCCCTGTGCTCTTCACAGATGCACACTGAGCACGTGACAGACGTGACAGAGTCTGGAGACGCCATGGAGAACAATCTGCTGCCTGCAACATCCATCAACATGACCGGTTTGGCAGTGGGTCAGTAATGGTGTGGGGTGGCATTTCTTTGAAGGGCCGCACAGCCCTCCATGTGCTTGCCAGAGGGAGACTGACTGCCATCAGGTACCGAGATGAGATCCTCAGACCCCTTGTGAGACCATATGTTGGTGAGGTTCGCCCTGGGTTCCTCCTAATGCAGGACAATGCCAGATCTCATGTGGCTGGAGTGCGTCATTAGTTCCTGCAAGATGAAGGCATTGAAGCTATGGACTGGCCTGCCCATTCTGCAGACCTGAATCCAATTGAGCACATCTGGGACATTATGTCTCGCTCCATCCACCAACAGACTGTCCAGGAGTCGGCGGATGCTTTCATCCAGGTCTGGGAGGAGATCCCTGATGAGGCCGCTGTAGAGGCGCCAGATTCCCAGCCCCGCAGTGTGAATACATCATAACAAACTGTGAAGCGGGATCTGGGGCCTCCGCTACATGCAGGCGCGATATCCTTGTAAGTGTAAGTTCCCAGGCAGCGCGCACGGCGCATGCCCAAGAACTGATTGCACAGCTTAGGCGCCAGTGACGTCACAAGAAAAAGAGGAGGCGGTGGCTGGAGCCAAGAGGGGGATGATGGACGGCTGCGAGGCTGTAGAGTCAGGGGGAGAAAACATACCTCCCTGACTCAATAGAGGTATGGCGGGAAATTTATGAAACTTATTATTTCAGTGATCCTAGTGATAAGAAACATAAGAGCCATCTTCAAAGAATGCAGCATTAGTGCTGCTGAAGGTGGCTCTTTTACTTTAATGGGCCCTGGGGGGTGACAGGTTCCCTTTAAAAAAGAAAAACTGAAATATCACATGGTCATAAGTATTCAGACCCTTTGCTCAGTATTGAGTAGAAGCACCCTTTTGAGCTAATACAGCCATGAGTCTTTTTGGGAATGATGCAACAAGTTTTTCACACCTGGATTTGGGGATCCTCTGCCATTCTTCCTTGCAGATTCTCTCCAGTTCCGTCAGGTTGGATGGCGAACGTTGGTGGACAGTCATTTTCAGGTCTCTCCAGAGATGCTCAATTGGGTTTGGGTCAGGACTCTGGCTGGGCCAATCAAGAATGGTCACGGAGTTGTTCTGAAGCCACCCCTTTGTTATTTTAGCTGTGTGCTTAGGGTCATTGTCTTTTTGGAAGGTGAACCTTCGGTCAAGTCTGAGGTCCAGAGCACTCTGGAAGAGGTTTTCATCCAGGATATCTCTGTACTTGGTTGCATTCATGTTTCCTTCCATTGCAACCAGTCGTCCTGTTCCTGCAGCTGAAAAACACCCCCATAGCATGATACTGCCACCACTATGTTTCACTGTTGGGATTGTATTGGGCAGGTGATGAGCAGTGCCTGGTTTTCTACGCACATATCCCTTAGAATTATCACAAAAAAGTTCTATCTTTGTCTCATCAGACCAGAGAATCTTATTTCTCATAGTCTGGGAGTCCTTCATGTGTTTTTTAGCAAACTCTATGTGGGCTTTCATATGTATTGCACTGAGGAGAGGCTTCTGTCGGGCCACTCTGCCATAGAGGCCCGACTGGTGGAGGGCTGCAGTGTTATTTTACTTTGTGGAACTTTCTCCCATCTCCCTGCTGCATCTGTGGTGCTCAGCCACAGTGATTTTTGGGTTCTTCTTTACCTGTCTCACCAAGGCTCTTCTCCTGCGATTGCTTAGTTTGGCTGGACGGCCAGGTCTAGGAAGACTTCTGGTGGTCCTAAACTTCTTCCATTTCAGGATTATGGAGGCCACTGTGCTCTTAGGAACCTTGAGTACTGCAGAAATTCTTTTGTAACCTTGTCCAGATGTGTGCCTTGCCACAATTCTGTATCTGAGTTTCTTGGCCGTTTTCCTTTGACCTCATGATTCTCATTTGGTCTGACATGCACTGTGAGCTACAAATTTAAACAAACTGACCATCACATCCAAACATAAACTAAGTGTGAACAGGTGCTTACCTAGAGTTACCAACTCATATACACTCAAACAAAAAAGGCAGCACTCTGTAGCACCATAGCATGCAAATATGAAATATGAAAATAGAATTGCATTGCTGCATTAGAAATATGAAAAATTTAAAATGCTTAGCGCATAAATTGGCCAATTAATGTGTACCTGGAAGCCACATTAAGGCGATTCTCGTTTGCAGGACCTAACTCAATGCCAATCCTCTCTTAGACTAAAGTCTCCATCAGTATGGGAACCTAATGTGAATCCTCTCTAAAGGGTATGCCACACTAAACAATATCGCTAACGGGATCGCTAAAAAACGTCACTATTTAGCGATCCTGTTAGCGATGTTGTTCAGTGCGGCAGCTTCCAGCGACGAGCTTCCTGCTGTGATCTCGCTCGTCGCTGGAATCGCTCCGGACCCTATTTTCTCGTCGGCGCTCCCGCTGGGTAAGTATCTAATCGCTGTGTGGCACCTTTTCTTAGCGATTTAGCGGTACTTTTGTACCGCTAAAGTCGTTAAGAAGATCGTTAACGGCGATAGCGTCGTTAACTATATCGCTAAATGTGGCCGCATTTAGCGATATAGAAACAATCCCGCTAGCGATCGCATTAGTATGCGTCGTTATCGTGATCGCTAGCGGGATTGTTTAGTGTGGCAGTACCTTTAGACTGAAAACTATATCTCTGTGGAGTGGTAGTGATCCTGCCATGATTAAAAACACCTGAGGCTAAGAGGCAAAGTGCTCAGTCAGAAGGCTAATGAATACAAATTTCAAAAAACTGACCGTCACTTCCAAACATAAACTAAGTGTGAACAGGTGCTTACCTAGAGTCACCAACTCATATACACTCAAACAAAAAAAATTTTAATCACAGCAGGACCACTACCCCTCCACAGAGATATAGATTTCAGTCTAAGAGAGGATTCACATTAGGTTCCCATACAGATGGAGACTTTAGTCTAAGAGAGGATTGGCATTAGGTTAGGTCCTGGAAACGAGAATCGCCTTAACGTGGCTTCCAGGTACACATGAATTGGCCAATTTATGCTCTAAGTAGTGTTGAGCGATACTGCTCGATATCTAAAAATATCGGATCGGAATGGTATCGCCGATATCACTAAATATCGTCGATATCCGATTCCGATACCGGAAGTCCAATGTAAGTCTATGGGAACCAAATATCGACATTAAAAAAAACCATTCTTGCCTTGTTGGTTAATTGTACATGAAGGAAAACAACAAAAACTAATGTAGAATGTATTGGGGGAGGTTGAGGAGACAATAAAGGCATACATGTTTAACCCAATGTATTGGAATAGCATTAATATATTTTTTTTTGGAAATACGTTTGGATTGACTAACAAATTGACAATGTTGTTAACCTTTTTTCTATTTTGGCAAATATGTATGTTTCACAACTTCCATGCTCTTCACCTTTTTAACTTTTGCCAGTGCCACACTTTCTCCTTCATAATCTTCAGCAGCAGCATCATCTTTCTCATCAAATTATTCTTCATCTTCACCTTCTTAATCTTCTTCTTAAACTTCTTGCTATTCATGTTTTTGTTTACATTACTCATATTGTTATTATTAAACTAATTAATCTTCTTCATATTCAAATTCTTCATCTTCTTCCTCTTCATCTTCTTCATCATATTCTTATTTGTGACAGAGATTCCTGTACTTGTAATCTGTAAAAGTATGAATTGTTCATCCTTCCGTTCTTGCTGTCACAAAAGATTTAAATTACAACAGTATTTGTCCGTGTTCAGTTTAGCCTGCAGCAGCAGGCATTTTCCAGGGGCACCACGAGGAGGAACGGACTCACCCCCATACACTGCTTAGTCTTCTTCTGCTTATGAATTTAAGCATATATTTTGCTCTTCATTTTGGTCTTTTTACTTCATGTTCTTCTGCTTTTTGATCTTCTGCTTATTGTTCTTCTGTCTCTTGTTCTGTATCTTGTAGTTTGTCTTAACCTTCTTTGTCCTGTTGGTGATCTTCTTCTGGGTAATCTTTTATTTTTTCTTTGTGATGGTGTTCAGGCTGGTTGGCTTCATGCTCGTCGTCCTTGTTGTCGTCATCTTCTTCTGGTGGTCTTTAAGGTCGTCTAATTCCGAGAAACAGCTGACGTTACTGGAACCCTGACGGGTATCAGATGGAGCAAGAGACAATGGAAGTAATGAGGACCAGCTGACTGTGCTGGAACCCGGACGGGTAGCAGAAGGAAAAGAGGCAATGTCACAACCGAGTACCAGCTGACGTTACTGTGACACGGTTACTAAGCAGGAGGTACCTGTGCTCCAAAGCACTACCAAGGACCAGCAGACGTTGTGGAACTCGGATATGGAGATGGAGGCACCTAGGCCAAAGGCACTGGAGAGAACCAGTTGACGGTACTGGACCCCGGACGGGTAGCAGAAGGAAAAGAGGCAATGTCACAACCGATACCAGCTGACGTTACTGTGAACGGTTACTAAGCAGGAGGTACCTGTGCTCCAAAGCACTACCAAGGACCAGCAGACGTTGGTGGAACTCGGATACGGAGATGGAGCACCTAGGCCAAAGGCACTGGGGAAAAACCACTTGACGGTACTGGACCCCGGACGGGTAGCAGAAGGAAAAGAGGCAATGTCACAACCGAGTACCAGCTGACGTTACTGTGACACGGTTACTAAGCAGGAGGTACCTGTGCTCCAAAGCACTACCAAGGACCAGCAGACGTTGGTGGAACTCGGATACGGAGATGGAGGCACTAGGCCAAAGGCACTGGGGAGAACCAGTTGACGGTACTGGACCCCGGACGGGTAGAAGAACGCACCCATGAAAATGTAAGTTGACAGGACGCAAGCCGTCCGCATTTACCGAATCACACAGTCCTACAGTGGGTGCTTGTCCTATTGTCACAATGGAAGCCGCCTTTATTACATATCCCACAGCACACATAGGAATCACCTAAACTGCAGGCACCATAGAGTCGGCTAACCCGAATGCAACACGACAGCACAACTTATTGGAGGATAATTGACGTTCACACTGCCAGGAAACAGCTGTCGTGCTGTAACCAGGCTGGCCAGGAGTCAGTACCCCTGCCAATTACTTACGAGCAACAAATGGCGGTGTTGTAGCCCAGGGAGTAGAGTTCAGGTGGTAGAAAGATGAACATAACAGGAGACATGGAAAACGTTGCCAAACAGTTATTTAATCTGAAAACGGACAGGCAAATTCAGGTGAGATCCATGCCTTGTTCATTTTCAGAAAAGTAAGCCGGTCTACATTCTCTGAGGATAGTCGCATGCGACGGTCTGTTACTACACCACCTGCAGCACTAAGACACGCTCAGATAATACACTGGCAGCAGGGCAAGCCAGCACCTCCAATGCATACTGGCTAAGCTCTGGCCATGTATCCAACTTAGAGACCCAAAATTTGAAAGGGGAAGAGGCATCTGGGAGTACACTTAGAGGGAAAGCCAAGTAGTCTGTCACCATCTTACGGAAACGTTTTCTTCCTGGTGACTGGAGCCGTCTCGGATGGTGTAGACCTTGCTGGCGCTGTCACAAAACTTTGCCCACATTTGTAACATACAGTTCTTGCCCTGGGCAGAGGCGCTGCTTCTGCTCCCTCTTGTGTAGAGGTGTCTACACTGCCTCGACGCACAGAGCTGCTTTGTAAAGCAGCAGCAGTAGCAGCAGCAGCTCTCTCGGCTGGAATGTACAACAGTATTGATTGCACCAGTGTGTCTTGGTACTCCTGCATTTTACGGTCCCGGTTCACCGGTGATGAGGGTTTGTAAGTTGTCCCGGTAGCGAGGGTCTAGGAGGGTGTACACCAATAATCTGACGTGCTGAGAATGTGGGGCGATGCGGCGGTCGTTTCTCAGCACTGAAGCATGAAATCAACCATGTGCTGCAGACTCCCAACTGGCCAACAAAGGCTGTCCTCTGGAAGAGGCGTCATCTCTGTTCCCTCTGCATCACCCCACCCTCGCTCTACATACTGACTAGAGCGTTGTGTACCTCCCTCTGTAGGGATTTCTTCCTCCTCCATTGACTCCTCCTCATCCTCCTCACAAAGTAAGCCCTGCCCAGCCCTTTGTGAGGAACCACGTTGCGCTGACTGTCCTGAAGGTAATTGAATTTGTGACTCCTCATCCTCCACCTCTTCCAAAACCTCTTCCTTTAGTGCTTCAGTGATTTCTGAAGCAGGCAGATAAGGGGGACAGTCCATGCTGACTAGTGCATCATCTGCACTCGCCATCCGCGTTGAGACATCAAACGCACGCAAAACGTCGCAGATGTCCTTCATAGAGGCCACTCAGTAGTGGTGAAGTGTGAACGGCGCAAATTGCGAGTTGATTGCGCCTGTTGCAGCGATACTCCATTACTCTGGCTGCTGCTCACACAACCGCTCCAACATATGTAAGTGGAATTCCACCTGGTGGGTACGTCACATATGATGCGATGTTCAGGAAGGCGAAATCTGACTTGCAAGCTGCAATGCGCGATCTGGCCATGCTGGAACGTCGCAAGTGAGCGCACTCTAGGGGACCTTGTGCAGCAGTGCATCAAGATCCGGATAGTCCTCAAAAAAACTCTGCACGACCAAGTTAGCACATGTGCCAGACATGGTTGTGAGTGAGGTTGCCAAGGCCCAGAGCTGCCACCAGATTTCGGCCATTGTCACACACTACCAAGCCTGGCTGGAGATTAGCTGACAAAAACCACACGTCGCTCTCCTGCTTGATGGCATCCCAGAGCTCCTGCGCTGTGTGGCTTCGATTCCCCATGGAAATTAATTTCAGGACGGCCTGTTGACGTTTGGCCACGGCTGTGCTCATATCGGTCGCAACAGGTAAGCGTTCACGGGTCCATGTGGAGGTATACCGTGACGGCTCGTGCAGCGATGATTCTGAGGAACTGGAGTAGGAGGAGGAATCAATGTGTACAGACTGGATTCCTGCAATCCTTGGAGTTGGCAGAACACGTACAGCGCCACTGGCAAGATCTGTACCCGGCTCCACAACATTGACCCAATGGGCAGTGAGGGAAAGGTATCGTCCCTGGCCATGGGTACGGGTTCACGCATCGGTGGTCAGGTGGACCCTGCTACTGACGGCGTTTAGTAGCGCATGTTTAATGTTTCCCTCGACATGTTTTGCAGAGCAGGGACAGCTTGCCTGCTGAAATAAAATCGGCTTGGCACATTATATTGTGGGACTGCCAATGCCATAAAGTTCCTGAAACTGTCAGTCTCCACCAGCCTGAATGACAGCATTTCAAGGGACAGGAGTTTTGCAATGCCAGCATTCAGAGCCTGTGCTCGTGGATGGTTTGCCGAGTATGGCCGTCTTTTATCCCATGCCTGTGGTACCGATGGCTGTTTTTTGTTCTGGGAGTGTGACGAGACTGTGAACTTGCTGCTGTGGGTGGAATAACATTTGTCTATGGACAACAGTGACCGAGGTTCTTCTATGGAGATCCTGTGAGGAAGCCGAACCAGGTGTGTGTGAGCTGGAGGTAGAGGCTCGAACACGACCTGAAGATGTAGGTGCTGCTGTAGGTTGGCCTACATCTCCAGTGTGTCTTTGTAACTCAGCTACATGCTTTGTCCGTACATGTTTCCACATATTTGTGGTATTCAGGTTACTGATATTTTTACCTCTTTTAACTTTTGCTTACACAGCTTGCATTGAACATAGCAAATATCATCTACAAGTCTGTCAAAAAGGACCACGCAGTGCAAGTCATGGGAGCGCCAATTTTGACATTTCTAAGAGAACTGCTCCCAACAGGTGCAAACTGGAGGCTACAGGCAAGCGAGTCTGCAGCCAACCTCTCCCTCCTCTTTGTACCGTTGGACAATCTCTTCCTCAGAGCTGCTCCCACCACCTTCCTGTTGCTCACGCCATGTTGGGTCTCGGACTTCATCATCTCCACTACCCTCTTCCAACACCTCTGCTGTTGGATGGTCTGGGCAGCACCATGCTCCACAAAACCTGGCACCTGAGTCTCATCATCATCATAAGATGCGTTCTGCGGTGTGCTGTCCATCGGCACTGGGCTCACCCGCCTCTTCAGATTGAGAGAGACACAGCTGTTGCGCATTACTGCATACTCCCTCTTCTTCAAATTGCAGAATGCTGCTTGCCTGTGCCCGTGTTTGCGAGCCAACAGATTCTGAAACAGAAGCAGAGACTCAGCTGGCTCCTGTACAGAACTCTCTGACTGTCTGGGCAATTTGACAGGCGGTGAACAGACAGATGGTTGCTCAACAGTGTTGTTTCCTGAGGAGAGGAGGTGGAAGGAATTGAAGTCGATGCATTGGATGGCATCCAACCAACAACGGCTTCAATTTGTTCTTCCCGCAGCAGGGGGGCACGCGAGCTCCTACCAAAGTGCGCATAAAGGAACGCTCATGGGTAAAACTGGTGGATGCTGTGTCACTGAGGGCGGCAGCAGCCACAGAATCCCCACGTCCTCTCCCTGCTGAAAACTCCACGGCACGACCACGTGCCTTACTCACTGACTTCTTCATCTTGGTAGATTGATAAAGAAAGTCAGAAAAGTTATAAGGCCTAAGTGTGGTTATTACCAGAGACTGAAGTGAACACTAAAACACAACTGTTCACAATCTGTGAAAGGCTACTCCTTTGTCTACTTCTATAGTGTTTGCAACCAATGTATTGTATACGGATGGAAGCGCGTCACACTAATAGATTATATTTTAAATGGAATGGAGCAGAACCAATTGGATAAATGAAAAGGATGAGGCACTGAGACACGCTCAGCAGAGTACAAGCAGCAGTGCTTGAACAATTAACTGGAGCGTGATGTGCACTCAAAAAATAAAAAACACAGACTGAAGTGAACACTGAAACACAACTGTTCACAATCTGTGAAAGGCTATCCTTTGTCTACTTCTATAGTGTTTGCAACCAATGTATTGTATACGGATGGAAGCGCGTCACACTAATAGATTATATTTTAAAATGGAATAGAGCAGAACCAATTGGAGATAAATGAAAAGGATGAGGCACTGAGACACGCTCAGCAGAGTACAAGCAGCAGTGCTTGAACAAGTAACTGGAGCGTGATGTGCACTCAAAAAATAAAAAACACAGACTGAAGTGAACACTGAAACACAACTGTTCACAATCTGTGAAAGGCAACTCCTTTGTCTACTTCTATAGTGTTTGCAACCAATGTATTGGATACGGATGGAACGCGTCACACTAATAGTTAAATTGCATGGAGCTGCAAGAATTACACTGAAGAAAAAAAAAAGAGTCTGTGAGTGACACGTGCAGATGCCTACAGACAGCGTTGCAATGGGAGAGCAAACTGCAGCGTCACCTGCACTCACACACACCTTGCAGAGCTGTTAAAACAACACTGCAGGCAAAAGGAAGCTTTACACAGCGGTTGGTGCTAGCCTGCCTACAGCACAGTACACTAAATCGCAATCTCTAACTGTCCCTCAGAGTCAGCACAGCAGCGTTCTGTCCCTTACTGAATTCACAGCACAGTGACGCTAAAATGGCGGCGGCGCCTTTTATAGTGCATTCTGACATCATTTCAGCATCCAATCACAGCCATGCCATTAGTTAACATGACCGCAGCAGTACAGGATGTGCCCACACTTCTTAGGATTCCTCATTGGCTGACTAAAATCACATTGCCTCTCAAAGAATTATGGAACTTCCGATTCCGGTATACGATATATGGAAAATATCGAAACTAAGTATCGAAAGGCCGATAGAGCTAATATCGGTCGATACCCGATACTTGCGGTATCGTATCGCTCAACACTAGCTCTAAGCAGTTTCAATTTTTCATATTTCTAATGCAGTAATGCAATTCAATTTTCATACTTCATATTTGCATGCTATGGCGCTACAGAGTGCTGCCTTTTTTGTTTGAATGCACTGTGAGCTGTGAGGTCTTATATAGACAGGTGTGTGCCATTACAAATCAAGTCCTATCAGTTTAATTAAACACAACTGGACTCCAATGAAGGAGTAGAACCATCTGAAGGAGGATCACAAGGAAATAGACAGCATGTGACTTAAATATGAGTGTCTGAGCAAAGGGTCTAAATACTTATGACCATTTCTACATTTATTTTTTTTAGTCAAGATTGGGTACAGAGTGTACATTAATGAGAAAAAAATCAACTGTTTTGAATTTAAAAAATGGATACAATGAAACAAAGAGTGAAAAAATAAAGGGGTCTGAATATTTTCGTACCCACTGTATGTATATGTATATGTGTGTGTGTGTGTGTATATATATATATATATATATATATATATATATATATATATATATATACAGTACAGACCAAAAGTTTGGACACACCTTCTCATTTAAAGATTTTTCTGTATTTTCATGACTATAAAAGTTGTACATTCACACTGAAGGCATCAAAACTATGAATTAACACATGTGGAATTATATACTTAACAAAAAAGTGTGTAACAACTGAAATTATGTCTTACATTCTAGGTTCTTCAAAGTAGCCACCTTTTGCTTTGATGACTGCTTTGCACACTCTTGGCATTCTCTTGATGAGCTTCAAGAGGTAGTCACCGGAAATGGTTTTCCAACAATCTTGAAGGAGTTTCCAGAGATGCTTAGCACTTGTTTGACCTTTTGCCTTCACTCTGCGGTCCTGCTCACCCCAAACCATCTCGATTGGGTTCAGGTCTGGTGACTGTGGAGGCCAGGTCATCTGGCGTAGCACCCCATCACTCTCCTTCTTGGTCAAATAGCCCTTACACAGCCTGGAGGTGTGTTAGGGGTCATTGTCCTGTTGAAAAATAAATGATGGTCCAACTAAACGCAAACCGGATGGAATAGCATGCCGCTGCAAGATGCTGTGGTAGCCATGCTGGTTCAGTATGCCTTCAATTTTGAATAAATCCCCAACAGTGTCACCAGCAAAGCACCCCCACACCATCACACCTCCTCCTCCATGCTTCACGATGGGAACCAGGCATGTAGAGTCCATCCGTTCACCTTTTCTGTGTCGCACAAAGACACGGTGGTTGGAACCAAAGATCTCAAATTTGGACTCATCAGACCAAAGCACAGATTTCCACTGGTCTAATGTCCATTCCATGTGTTCTTTAGCCCAAACAAATCTCTTCTGCTTGTTGCCTGTCCTTAGCAGTGGTTTCCTAGCAGCTATTTTACCATGAAGGCCTGCTGCACAAAGTCTCCTCTTAACAGTTGTAGAGATGTGTCTGCTGCTAGAACTCTGTGTGGCATTGACCTAGTCTCTAATCTGAGCTGTTGTAAACCTGTGATGACTCGGATAAACTTGTCCTCAGAAGCAGAGGTGACTCTTGGTCTTCCTTTCCTGGGGCGGTCCTCATGTGAGCCAGTTTCTTTGTAGCGCTTGATGGTTTTTGCAACTGCACTTGGGGACACTTTCAAAGCTTTCCCATTTATTCGGACTGACTGACCTTCATTTCTTAAAGTAATGATGGCCACTCGTTTTTCTTTACTTAGCTGCTTTTTTCTTGCCATAATACAAATTCTAACAGTCTATTCAGTAGGACTATCAGCTGTGTAATAATAATAATAATAATCTTTATTTATATAGCGCCATCATATTCCGCAGCGCTTTACAGTTTAACAGTTTCAAAACACACCAGACTTCTGCACAACACAACTGATGGTCCCAACCCCATTTATAAGGCCAGAAATCCCACTTATTAAACCTGACAGGGCACACCTGTGAAGTGAAAACCATTTCCGGTGACTAACTCTTGAAGCTCATCAAGAGAATGCCAAGAGTGTGCAAAGCAGTCATCAAAGCAAAAGGTGGCTACTTTGAAGAACCTAGAATATAAGACATAATTTCAGTTGCTACACACTTTTTGTTAAGTATATAATTCCACTTGTGTTAATTCATAGTTTTAATGCTTTCAGTGTGAATTTACAATTTTCAGTCATGAAAATACAGAAAAATCTTTAAATGAGGTGTGTCCAAACTTTTGGTCTGTACTGTATATATATACAGGTCCTTCTCAAAAAATTTGCATATAGTGCAAAATTTCATTATTTTCCATAATGTAATGATTACAATTAAACTTTCATATATTTTAGAATCATTACACACCAACTGAAATTTGTCAGGTCTTTTATTGTTTTAATACTGATGATTTTGGCATACAACTCTGATAACCCAAAAAACCTATCTCAAAAAATTAACATATTTCAACCGTCCAATAAAATAAAAGTGTTTTTTAAAAAAAAACATCAAATAATAAAGTTCAGTTATGCAATCAATACTTGGTCGGGAATCCTTTTGCAGAAATGACTGCTTCAATGCGGCGTGGCATGGAGGCAATCAGCCTGTGACACTGCTGAGGTGTTATGGAGGCCCAGGATGCTTCGATAGCGGCCTTAAGCTCATCCAGAGTGTTGGGTCTTGCGTCTCTCAACTTTCTCTTCACAATATCCCACAGATTCTCTATGGGGTTCAGGTCAGGAGAGTTGGCAGGCCAATTGAGCACAGTAATACCATGGTCAGTAAACCATTTACCAGTGGTTTTGGCACTGTGAGCAGGTGCCAGGTCAGCCGATGGAAGCATGAAGTGCTCCAAAATCTCCTGATAGCTAGCTGCATTGACCCTGCCCTTGATGAAACACAGTGGACCAACACCAGCAGCTGACATGGCACCCCACACCATCACTGACTGTGGGTACTTGACACTGGACTTCAGGCATTTTGGCATTTCCTTCTCCCCAGTCTTCCTCCAGACTCTGGCACCTTGATTTCCGAATGACATGCAAAATTTGCTTTCATCAGAAAAAGTACTTGGGACCACTTAGCAACAGTCCAGTGCTGCTTCTCTGTAGCCCAGGTCAGGCGCTTCTGCCGCTGTTTATGGTTCAAAAGTGGCTTTACCTGGGGAATGCGGCACCTGTAGCCCATTTCCTGCACACGCCTGTGCACGGTGGCTCTGGATGTTTCTACACCAGACTCAGTCCACTGCTTCCTCAGGTCCCCCAAGGTCTGGAATCGGTCCTTCTCCACAATCTTCCTCAGGGTCCGGTCACCTCTTCTCGTTGTACAGCGTTTTCTACCACATTGTTTCCTTCCAACAGACTTCCCATTGAGGTGCCTTGATACAGCACTCTGGGAACAGCCTATTTGTTGAGAAATTTCTTTCTGGGTCTTACCCTCTTGCTTGAGGGTGTCAATGATGGCCTTCTTGACATCAGTAAGGTCGCTAGTCTTACCCATGATGGGGGTTTTGAGTAATGAACCAGGCAGGGAGTTTTTAAAAGCTTCAGGAATCTTTTGCATGTGTTTAGAGTTAATTAGTTGATTCAGAAGATTAGGGTAATAGGTCGTTTAGAGAACCTTTTCTTGATATGCTAATTTTTTGAGACAGGTTTTTTGGGTTATCAGGAGTTGTATGCCAAAATCATCAGTATTAAAACAATAAAAGACCTGACAAATTTCAGTTGGTGTGTAATGAATCTAAAATATATGAAAGTTTAATTGTAATCATTACATTATGGAAAATAATGAAATTTTGCACTATATGCTAATTTTTTGAGAAGGACCTGTATATATATATATATATATATATACACACACTGTGTTCCTAATTAAAATGTAAAAATTGTTTAGGAGTGATAAGGTAAGAATTTTTTTGTTTCTCAGTTAAACTCATTGATGGTGATGTGTGTCAGGGCTCTTTATATCACTGTAAGCAATTGCAGACACCTGTGCTAATTAGTTTGGCAGGTGTGTCCAATGAAAGGCAAGACTACTTAAGAAGGCTGTCCCACATTATTAAGCAGCCTACATTTTCTGCCAAAATGGGAAAGAAAACGGATGTGTCGGCTGCTGAGAAGCAACAAATTGTGGAGTGTTTAGGTCAAGGCATGACTACAATCAACATTGCCAAGACACTTTCATCGTGATCATCGCACAATCAAGAAGTATGTAGCTGATTCACAGTACACACGTGTGCATGCTGATACGGGAAAATTGAGAACTCTTTCCTACAGGCAATTACGTCAGGATAAAAGAGCAGCGGCAAAAAAGCCTTGTCATAGCAGCAGACAAGTTTTTGAAGCTGCTGGTGCCTCCAACGTCCCCCGAACAACAAGATGCAGGGTCCTTCAGAGGTTTGCAGCTGTGCGTAAGCCATCCTGTCGACCTCCTCTATCCACTGCACACAAGCAGAAACGGCTCCAGTGGGCCAAACAATACATGAAGACTGACTTCAAAACTGTTTTGTTCACCGATGAGTGCCGTGCAACGCTTGATGGTCCAGATGAATGGAGTGGAGGATGGCAGGTTGATGGACACCCCATGCAAACACGGCTACGGTGCCAACAAGGAGGAGGTGGAGTAATGTTTTGGGCTGGAATCATGGGGAGAGAGATTGTCGGCCCCTTTAGGATCCCTAAAGGGGTAAAGATGAACTCCATAGTGTATGTTGAGTTTCTCAAACAGCACTTCCTGCCATGGTTCAAAAAGAAGAACCGTGCATTCCGCAGCAAATCATTTTCATGCATGATAATGCACCGTCTCATGCTGCACATAACACATCTGCATCTCTGGCTGCTATGGGCATAAAAGGGTACAAACTTATGGTGTGGCCCCCATGCTCCCCTGACCTCAACCCCATTGAGAACCTCTGGAGCATCATCAAAAGGAGTGTCTATGATGGCGGGAGGCAGTTCACATCTAAGCAACAGCTCTGGGAGGGTATTCTGTCCTCATGCAAAACAATTGAAGCAGAAACCATCCAAAACCTGACAAATTCAATGGACGAGAGAGTTCAGAAGCTCCTTTCGAACAAGGGGTCCTATGTGCAAATGTAACATCACCTAGAATAAAGTTTTGAGTTGAAAACTGTTTGACTTCAGTTTGTAAGAACCTGCTAATGCTTATAATTTCAAAAATGACCATTTTTTTGTTCTTTATTAAAATTAAAAGGTAGAAAACTCTGCTGTGCATAATAATTTGGAACATGCATTTTGAGTGCAGTTTGAGTGTTTTATTTTTTAAAAAATATACTGTTATCATAGGCAGTTTGTACAAAAACCTTTCAATTGTACTCTAATAGTTATTTGACTGGAAAATTACAATGACTGCAATTCATAAAGGTAATTTGGGAAAATCTGAGAAAATATTATTTGCATAATAATTTGGAACACAGTGTATACACACACACACAAGATGTGCCAATTCTAGCACTTAGCCTCACTCTTCCCACTTGCCCTGTAGCAGTGGCAAGTGGGGTGATAGTTGGGGGAGGTTGATGTCACCTTTGTATTGTCAGGTGACATCAAGCCCACAGGTTAGTAATGGAGAGGCATCAATAAGACGACCTCATTACTAGTCACACTGAAAGAAAACACAGACACCCAGAAAAAAGGCCTTTAATTGAAAGAATGACACAGACTCCTTTAATATTCTTAATTAAACCATACTTACGACCTAGCCCATTCCCCTGATGCCCTCATCAAAATAGGTAAAAAAAAAAAAACAAACAACAAAATTCCTCACCTATCCGCAGAGATGCTTTTAATTCATTTGTCCCACGAGGGTCTAGCTCTGTTGCATCTAGATGGCAGGATGCATGATGCATCCATACAGCCTGTCATCCAGTAGACACTGAGCACTGCATGCTGTGAACTCCTAGTTCTCCTGCTCGCGGTGCCATCTGACAGGTCCTGGAAGTTCTCGGCCAATGAACTCACTTCACCTTTCTGACGTCAGCGCCAACACAGTGGAAAAATTCCGACGGCGCTCACGCCAATATCACATACAGTGGTGGCCAAAAGTATTGGCACCCCTGCAATTCTGTCAGATAATACTCAGTTTATTCCTGAAAATGATTGCAATCACAAATTATTTGCTATTTCTATCTTCATTTAATTTGCTTGCAAGGAAAAAAACACAAAAGAGAATGAAGCAAAAATCAAATCCTTGATCATTTCACACAAAACTCCAAAAATGGGCCAGACACCCTCAGCCTAATACTTGGTTGCACAACCTTTAGCCAAAATAACTGCGAACAAACCGCTTCCGGTAACCATCAATGAGTTTCTTACAATGCTCTGCTGGAATTGTAGACCATTCTTCTTAGGCAAACTGCTCCAGGTCCCTGATATTTGAAGGGTGCCGTCTCCAAACTGCCATTTTGAGATCTCTCCACAGGTGTTCTATGGGATTCATGTCTGGACTCATTGCTGGCCACCTTAGAAGTCTCCAGTGCTTTCTCTCAAACCATTTTATAGTGCTTTTGGAAGTGTGTTTTGGGTCATGGTCCTGCTGGAAGACCCAAGACCTCTGAGGGAGACCCAGCTTTCTCACACTGGGCCCTACATTATGCTGCAACATTTGTTGGTAGTCTTCAGACTTCATAATGCCATGCACACGGTCAAGCAGTCCAGTGCCAGAGGCAGCAAAGCAACCCCAAAACATCAGGGAACCTCCGCCATGTTTGACTGTAGGGACCATGTTCTTTTCTTTGAATGCCTCTTTTTTTCCTGTACACTCTAAGTTGATGGTTTTTCCCAAAAAGCTCGACTTTTGTCTCATCTGACCAGAGAACATTCTTCCAAAACGTTAGGCCTCTTTCAGATCCGGCAACTAGTATGTAAAACCGGATGAGACGGATCCGGTTTTTCACCGGATCCGTCTCGGGCATCCGACCAAAAACCGGATCCGTCTCATCCGGTGTATCTGTTTTTTTTATCCGTTTTTTGACGGATTATGCCTGATCCGTTTTTTAAAAACGCCCTTTTTGGGGTTCCAAACATGATTGGCTACTGTAATCCTATATATACACAGTTCCTACAGCCCATCTTTGACAGGTTGTAGAGGAGCAAGTGCAGGTTGGAGAGAAGAGCAAGTGACAGGCGAAGATGGATGTTATTATTGGAAATATATTCAAGAATCTGGTGGATTTTACTGCGGAGGCGAATCGCTTGAAGATTATCGTTATGGAGAAGGAGAGAAGGATAGAGCAGCGCATTATGCGTCAGCACCACCGACGACGCAGTATGTGGATCCACCCCATCACAGCACAGAGACTAACCCGTGGTGTGTATTCTACACTCAACATGGAGCTGAGAGAAAATCCGGAGAATTTTTTTGCCTATCTTCAGATGAAGAAAGAGAATTTTGACTTTTTGCTGGAGCGTATTGGAGAACAAATCTGAAGATCCGACACCTATTGTCGCTTCTTGATTTCTCCTGCGGAGCATCTCATGGTCACTATAAGGTAAGCTATATGTTTTGGATCTGCTCACTTGAGCACACTTGTATTGTTATTATTTTTTTTTATCACAGGAGAACAAGGGAATCGAAGGAATATCAGTACAATAAAAGATGGTCAAAAACTGTGTGTTTCTTTCCTTTAATTATTTTTTTTTTGGATCTCCAATTGTTATAGCGGAGTTCTGCTATGTAACGCTGTGATTGTGAACTAATTTATTTTTTCTATTTTGTTTACAGATTTCTGGCAACAGGAGAAACGCTGTCATCGCTCCATTTCCAATACCGCCAGGGAATTTCTACACTATCAGGCATCATTAAGTACACTTGTCGTGCTCTGTGGGACTCTTTGGTTGGAGAATTTCTTCCAGAGCCAACTACAGACCGGTGGCTTGAAATAGCGGACCAGTTTCTCCGGATCTGCCAGTTTCCAAATTGCCTGGGCGCTGTTGATGGCAAACACATCCGCATTCAAAAGTCTGCAGGAACCGGATCCGAATTCTTCAACTACAAGAAATATTTTTCGGTCGTCCTGATGGCTATTGCTGATGCGGAGTACAAATTTATTGCAGTGGACATTGGGGCTTATGGACGGTCCAATGACTCTCAAGTGTTTAAACTTTCAGCTATGGGGCAGAGACTCTACGGAAACACTTTTCAGTTTCCACCCCCTAGGCCACTGCCTCATACCTCTGGGCCACCTATGCCTTTCGTCTGTGTAGGTGATGAGGCATTCTTGCTGTCCGAACACCTCTTGAAGCCATACGCCAGCAGAGGATTGACCCAAACAAAGCGCATTTTCAACTACCGCCTCACAAGAGCCAGACGGATGGTGGAGTGTGCGTTTGGGATTATGACAGCCAAATGGCGTGTCCTATTGACAGCGATAAACTTGAAGACATAGACTGTGGATGACGTTGTAAAAGCATGCGTGGTCCTACACAATTTTGTGATCAGCAAGGAACCGATTTCTGTTGAGGACCACTATCAAGAAACAACCTTGCACGACTACAGCAACATTACCACTCGTAGTACACTGGCGGTTTCAAGAATGAGGGACCATTTTGCACAATACTTTCTGTCACCAGAAGGTAGAGTAGACTGGCAGGATGACAGAGTGTGATCAATTGATTTGTTCTTTTAGAACTCTTTCTGTACCCACAATAAACCTTTCAAAGGAAAATTGTCTACCTTCTTGTGTGTTTTGTACTGTATGTTACCTTTTGGCCATAGTTGTGTCCCTGACTGGGTTTTTTTACCCAAAGTATTTCACCTTTTTCAAAAAATGTGTACCTTGTAGGGGACAACCTAACAAAGTACACAAGTTTTGGAAAAAGGTAAGATACTTTGGATACTACACAACCCGGGACACAACTTTGGCAAAAAGGTAAAATTTATGTTCCTTTTACCCAAAGTTATGTAGATATTTTTTACCTATTACCGTAACTGATGTTGGTGTTTGTGTACCCACATATGTTTACCTGGTTTACTACATTTTTAACTTAACATCCTCTAAAGAAATGACAGACAACAATTGTAAACCAATTTAACTTTTATTAAAAAAAAAAAAAATGTTAATATAATTTTTGTAAAAACTTTCATTTTTGCAAAATGTTGAAATTTTAATAAAATTTACTTTTTATTCAAATAAAGTTTTTATTTTTTGTTGAAGCCAAAAACATAATAACTATTTACAGTTGGGTGTACTGTGGGGTGGAAATACTGCTGGAGGGGCTGCGGGACACTTCGACAGTGGGAGTGTGGAGGGAGGACCGGGATGGTGGTGGTGAAGGAACAGTAAAGGGTATGCCACACTAAACAACATCGCTAACGGGATCGCTAAAAAACGTCACTATTTAGCGATCCCGTTAGCGATGTTGTTGTGTGCGGCAGCTGCCAGCGACGAGCTTCCTGCTGTGATCTCGCTCGTCGCTGGAATCGTTCCGGACCCTATTTTATCGCCGGCGCTCCCGCTGGGTAAGTATAATCGCTAAGTGTAGCACCTTTTCTTAGCGATTTAGCGGTACTTTTGTACCGCTAAAGTCGTTAAGGAGATCGCTAACCGCGATAGCGTCCTTAACGACATCGCTAAGTTAGGTAGCTACTAGCGATATAGAAACAATCCCGCTAGCGATCTCATTAGTATGCGACGCTAACGAGATCGCTAGCGGGATTGTGTAGTGTGGCAGTACCTTAAGAGGTGAAGGGTGGAAAGAGTTAGAGAATGGGAGGACAAGTTGGAGGCAGAACAGGTGATGGGTGGTGGAGTGGAGGGTTGGGCAGGAGGAGCAAGTGATATGGTAGGGAATTGGAAGGGGGAAGGAGATTGGTAAGAGGTAGGAGTGTGGTACGGGGTAGGTGGCTGGTACTGGTGAGGTTGCTGGAATTGGGTAGGTGGCTGGTACTGGGAAGGTTGCTGGAGCTGGGGAGGTGGCTGGTATTGAATAGGAGGGGGAGGAGGGACAGCGGCTGGAGGGGGGGAGGTGGAGGAACGACTGGGGTGGATGGTAGCCTGCACTAGAGCAGCGTGTCATGTATGCATTACATACATCTGCTGATCAGTAGATAGCGAATCCATGCGCTCCGCCACAGACCTAAAAAAGCTGTGATCTGGAGATGTTCTTGCTTCTGAATGCATGGTTTGCAGAAGTGTCTTTACCTCCAATATGCTGGAGGTTATCTGATTAATGCCTGCGGCAAGTTGTTCAGTTAATACTTTGAGACAGTTCTGGAAAGATGCATTCAAATGCAAGAACTTGGGCGCATATCTCCTTTCTTGACCCCTCTGCCGCTGGCGCCCAGTAGCCGCAGGTGTACTAGAGGTGGCAGTGGCAGAAGGGTGGGGTAAACGGAATGCTATCTCCTCACCAGCAGATGCATGTAATGCAGGCAGCCACGATGCTCCAGTGCTGGTGGAGGGGACTGCGGGATCGGATGTGAGGGAAGGCTGGGAAGGTGCAGATGTACCGGGGCGGTCGAAGTGTCCCTCGGTGCCGGTCTCCTGAGGAAACGCCCCAGAAGGGTCCAACTCTGCGGGCGCCCCAGTGCTGGTCACCGTTCTGTGGAATCAAGAAAAAACATACAATTAATATACAGATGTTGAATGGCCCTGGCTGCAAAAAAACATTTGTTAGATGTTAACATTTTCTTGTAATATTTACCTTCTGGTGACCATAGTTTCCCGCAGGAACGCCAGGGCTCGTGCGTACTTGTACTTGCTCTGGCGTCCTGCAGATCCACTCGGGGCCGGCATCTCCTTGTTGAACTCCTTCTTGAAGCGATCCCTCACAGACCGCCACCGCTTCACAATTCTCTCCCCTGAAACGAGAAAGCACACATTGGTTAGTATACAACACCAGTGTTTCCCAAACTTCAGTCCTCGTGTCCCCCAGAGGTCATGTTTTCAGTATTTCCATAGTGCTGCACAAAAGGAAATCCTGAAAACATGATTCGTGGGGGCCACGAGGACTGAATTTTGGGAAACACAGCTTTACAGTCAGCAACCTGAACTGTATATACTTACAGTGTTTAGTCTGGGCCCGAACATCGAGGTCCTCCCAGCGGTCCACCTTTGTCGATGCCACTTCCTCCCAGAGCAGTTGGGTCACTGTCTGATCAGAATGGCGGCGGTCCCCCATGCTCCACAGCGGCTTCCTTTCTCGGACCAGATCGATGAGGAGGTCCACATCCAAACCCTCCTCCTCCTCACCGTCCGAGTCGGGAGCACACTGTGAAGCCTGTTAAAGAAAAAGAGAAAAAAAAATACATTAGCCTCCATACTAGCAAGTGAAAAAGAAAAAATTAAAAAAAAAGGTTTAAAAAAAAAAAATTAACTAAAAAATTGTAATAATTAATAAAAAAAAAAAAATGTTAAAAAAATAAAATAAATAATATAAAAAAAAAAAACTTACACGATGGTAACCGCCGCGGCTCTCACGATGACCTCTTTGCTGGGCACCAGATCCATGAGACTAAAAAAAACAATGTGATATAGGCATGTGTTGGGTGCTGTGTGAAGTATGTAGTAAATGGTTTTCTGTGTGTTGTGTGTAGTGTGATGTTGTGTTTCTGCGATTGATGCAGGATGCTTACGAATTGTGAGCCCACTCCGGGTATCTCTCCACCCCGTCCTTCTTCCTCTGGGAGCTCCTCTTCATCTTGCGATTCCTGTTAGTAAAAAAAATACAATCAATACATATATCCCACAGATGGATTGTGGAGAAAAATAAAAAGAAAAAAATATATGTATATTTTTACCGCCAAATGCTGATGATGAGAAGGAGGGCTCCCAGAAGAAGATGTCTCATCCTCAGGCTGCAGCTCCATTGACTCCGTTGGAGCTGATGCTGCTGCTGCCGCTTCTTCGGCTAAAGCCGCAAGTGCTGCTGCTGCTGTTTGCCGGTCTCTGCTGTGGAATAAAGACACAAAAAGGGCCAGTGAATATATGTATATTCCTTGGCCCTGGCTGAAAAAGAAAAAATGTATTAAATATTTTGGGAATGGGGGATGTCATATTTACTGTCTGCTGGCTGTCCTTCTCTCCTCTGACTGTTGCAAATCTTCCTCCTCTCCCCTTTCTGCTGCCTCTCTTTGGAGTCTTTTGCTGTGGAATAAAGAGACAAAAAGGGCCAGTGAATATATGTATATTCCTTGGCCCTGGCTGAAAAAGAAAAAAAATAATTAAATTTTTTGGGAATGGGAGATGTCATTTTACCGTCTGCTGGCTGTCCTTCTCTCCTCTGCCTGTTGCAAATCTTCCTCCTCTCCCCTTGCTGCTGCCTCTCTTTGCCGTCTTCTGCTGTGGAATAAGGACACAAAAAGGGTCAGTGAATATATGTATATATCATCACAGGGAAAACATGCACATTTTATACAGTACCAGGGGATCCACATTATCACTTGCAAAACATGCACATTTTATACAGTACCAGGGGACCCACTTTATCACAGGGGAAAACGTGCACATTTTATACAGTACCAGGGGATCCACATTATCACTTGCAAAACATGCACATTTTATACAGTACCAGGGGGACTCACTTCATCACAGGGAAAACATGCACATTTTATACAGTACCAGGGGATCCACATTATCACTTGCAAAACATGCACATTTTATACAGTACCAGGGGGACTCACTTCATCACAGGGAAAACATGCACATTTTATACAGTACCAGGGAAACCCACTTCATCACAGAGAAAACATGCACATTTTATACAGTACCAGGGGATCCACATTATCACAGGGAAAACATGCATATTTTATACAGTACCAGGGGGACCCGCTTCATCACAGGGAAAACATGCACATTTTATACAGTACCAGGGGATCCACATTATCACTTGCAAAACATGCACATTTTATACAGTACCAGGGGGACCCACTTCATCACAGGGAAAACATGCACATTTTATACAGTACCAGGGGGACCCACCCCATCACTGGAAAACCATGCACATTTTATACAGTACCAGGGGGACCCACCCCATCACAGCAAAAACATGATTTTTAAACAGTGCCAGAGTGTCAGGGACACCGCACTGCACTAGCTCACTGAGCCAGTGCGCCTGTCCTGAGACAAACTCTGCCCAGAAGATACCTTTGGAGTGAGGCAGCAGTGGTGAAAGATGCGTGGTTAAATTTAAATTTTCCAATATTTTCTCTATACTATATATATCTGGTATCTGGTGATACAATACCCCTTTTTCATCTTTTTATATTATTGTGTAATCTATACTGAGCCTGAGAGCGTCAGTGTCTGCCTCCTGAAATATATATGGAGATTTCCAATATTTTCACCATACTATATATACCTGGTATCTGGTGATACAGTACCCCTTTTTCAGCTTTTCATATTGTGGTCTAATCCATACTGAGCCTGTGAGCGTCTGACTGTTACTCTGGAAATATATACGGAGATTTACAATGACCCCTAGACTGTATACAGCTGTACGTTTGTGATACAGTACCCTTTTTGCCAGAAAGTCCTCCTCCAGCCACCACTCTAAGTGCATCATTGACACCTGGAACATAGACCCACATGTGTGATTATTTCTTGCGGATCTGCTTTTTAAATTCTTGTCTAATCCATACTGAGCCTGTGAGCGTCTTTGTCTGACTCCTGAAATATATATGGAGATTTCCAATATTTTCACCACACTATATATACCTGGTATCTGGTGATACAGTACCACTTTTTCATCTTTTTATATTATTGTGTAATCCATACTGAGCCTGAGAGCGTCTGTGTTCGCCTCCTGAAATATATATACGGAGATTTAGAATATTTTCACTATACTTTATATACCGGGTATCTGCTGATACAGTACCCCTTTTTCTTATTATATTCTTGTGTAATCCATGCTGAGCCTGAGAGAGTCAGTGTCTGCCTCCTGAAATATATACAGAGATTTAGAATATTTTCACTATACTATATATACCTGGTATCTGGTGATACTGTACCCCTTTTTCTTATTATATTCTTGAGTAATCCATACTGAGCCTGTGAGCGTCATTGTCTGCCTCCTGAAATATATACGGAGATTTCCAATATTTTCACCATACTATATATACCTGGTATCTAGTGATACAGTACCCCTTTTTCTTCTTATTATATTCTTGTTTAATCCATACTGAGCCTGAGAGCGTCAGTGTCTGGCTCCTGAAATATATACGGAGATTTATAATATTTTCACTATACTACCGTATATATACCTGGTATCTGCTGATACCGTACCACTTTTCTTTTTATATTATTGTGTAATCCATACTGAGCCTGAGAGCGTCAGTGTCTGCCTCCTGAAATATATACGGAGATTTAGAATATTTTCACTATACTATATATACCTGGTATCTGCTGTTACAGTACCCTTTTTCAGCTTTTCATATTGTGGTGTAATCCATACTGAGCCTGTGACCGTCTGTCTGTTACTCCAGAAATATATATGGAGATTTACAATGACCCCTAGACTGTATACAGCTGTACGCTTGTGATACAGTACCCTTTTTGCCAGAAAATCCTCCTCCACCCACCACTCTAAGTGCATCATTGACACCTGGAACATTGGTCCACATGTGTGATTATTTCTTACGGATCTGCTTTTTAGATTCTAGTGTGTTCCATACTGACCCTGTGAGAGTGTCTGTTACTCCGGAAATATATACAGAGATTAAAAAATTACCCCAACACTGTATACAGCTGTACGCTTCTGATACATTACCCTTTTTCTACTTTTTATATTCTGGTGTGATCCATACCGAGCCTGTGAGAGCCTGTGTCTGACTCTGGCAAAATATACGGAGATTTACAATTACCCCAACACTGTATACAGATGTACGCTTCTAATACATTACCCTTTTTCTACTTTTTATATTCTGGTGTAATCCATACTGAGCATGGGTGCATCTGTGTGTGACTCCTGAAATATATACAGATATTTACAATTATCCCTAGACTGCATACAGCTGTACGCTTATGATACAGTAACATATCTGCTGGTATTTTGGGTTCATTTTCACAAAAATGAGGAAGTATGGTGGAAGAGGCTGCGGAAGTGGGCAGCCAGCTGGTACTGATGGTGGTGGTGGAGCATCTGCTGGAAGTGCCATAAGCACAATAGCACCTAAGGCAGTAGGTGTTGAGCCGGCGTCATCGTCTGGCTCAAGAAGGCCTGGAAGGCTCCCTTTACTGGGAGTAGGTACACTGCTTTTAAAGACGGAGCATCAGGAACAGGTTTTTGCTTACATTGCCGTAACAGCCTTCAGCTCTATTGCCTCCTCTTCTGAAGTTTCAAAAAATGCAGGCTCCTGGTCAGGAACAACACAATTCATTGTGTGCTTCACCCCCACCAAAAGTGAAGGATGCAGCAGCCCACACTTCAGATTGCTCTATGGAGCTCTTTTCACATACCATGCCTGGGTTATCAAGTCAAATCCTGAATTCCCCAGTCCAAGATGAATCTGACATGGAGTGCACTGATGCACAGCCACTGCTAGATGATTCTGCTGGTACATTCACCCAGAGCACTACATTGCCCTCGCAGTTTTACTGAGCCAGAATCTGACCCTGATGAAACTCAGGTGCCCCTTCCCGCATACTATACCACCTTACACGGTGACACAGAGGAAGTTGCAGATGAAATTGAAGAGGAGGTGATGGATGACCCAGTTGTTGACCGGGATTGGCATCCATTAGGGGAAGAGGATGCTGCTGGCAATAGCTCAGGAGAGGAGAAGGATCGGCAGCAGGCATCGACATCGCAGCAGCGGTTATCTGGCAGGCCCGTAGCAGTATAAAAACGTCTTAAAAAAACAAAAAGAGCTGCAGGACAGCTTGGCCAGACGGTCAAATTAGTGTGCAAGCCCTGAAAATTTATACCATAGTAGGAAGAGTCCAGTGTGGCACTTTTTGGACCAAAATCCTATTGATGAGGCAAAGGTTATCTGTAAGAAGTGCGGAAGGACCTTTAGCCGAGGGAAAAATCTCAGAAATTTGAATACCAGTTGCATGCTTAGACATTTAATGAACATGCACTTGCAAGCTTAGACGGACTACAAAACCTACTAAACCCCCCCCAGGGCAGGCGTCAGCACCTGGCGCACCCGGGCAAGTGCCGGTTTCAAAAACACTGAACTTTAGGAAGGCAAAGTTTGACCAACTTAGAGATGCCCTTAATCCCTTAATCTGGTTGACTGGGACAATGTCCTCAGAAATAAGAATACAGATAATAAATGGGAAATGTTTAAGAACATCCTAAATAGGCACTGTAAGCAGTTTATACCTTGTGGGAATAAAAGGACAAGAAATAGAAAAACCTAATGTGGCTAAACAAAGAAGTAAGCGGGCAATTAACAGTAAAAAGAAAGCATTTAAACTACTAAAGCAGGATGGCACCGTTGAAGCTCTAAAAAACTATAGGAAGAAAAATACTTTATCTAAAAAAACTAAATAAAGCTGCCAAAAAGGAAACAGAGAAGCACATTGCTAAGGAGAGTAAAACTAATCCCAAACTGTTCTTCAACTATATCAATAGTAAAAGAATCACAAGTGAAAGTGTAGGCCCCTTAAAAAATTGTGAGGAAAGAATGGCTGTAGAGGATGACGAAAAAGCTAATATATTAAACACCTTCTTCTCCACGGTATTCACGGTGGAAAATAAAATGCTAGGTGAAATGCCGAAAGACAAAGAACACCCTATATTAAGGGTCATCAATGTAACCCAAGAAGAGGTGCAAAACCGACTAAATAAGATTAAAATAGATAAATCTCCGGGTTCGGATGGCATACACCCACGAGTACTAAGAGAACTAAGTAATGTAATAGACAAACCATTTTTTTTATATTTAGGGACTCTATAGCGACGGGGTCTGTTTCACAGGACTGGCGCTTAGCAAATGTGGTACCAATATTCAAAAAGGGCTCTAAAAGTGAACCTAGAAATTATAGGCCAGTAAGTCCAACCTCTATTGTCGGTAAAATATTTGAAGGGTTTCTGAGGGATGTTATTCTGGATTATCTCAATGAGAAAAACAGTTTAACTCCATATCAGCATGGGTTTATGAGGAATCGCTCCTGTCAAACCAATCTAAACAGTTTTTATGAACAGGTAAGCTATGTACTGGACCAAGGTAAGTCATTGGACGTGGTATATCTTGATTTTTCCAAAGCGTTTGATACCGTGCCACACAAGAGGTTGGTACACAAAATGAGAATGCTGTGTCTAGGGGAAAATTTATGTAAAGGGGTAAGTAACTGGCTTAGTGATAGAAAGCAGAGGGTGGTTATTATTATTTATTTATATAGCGCCACTAATTCCATGGTGCTGTACATGAGAAGGGGTTACATACAAAGTTATAGATGTCATTTACAGTAAACAAATTTACAATGACAGACTGGTACAGAGGGGAGAGGACCCTGTCCGTGCGGACTTACATTCTAAGGGTTATAAATGGTATCTTCTCTAACTGGGTTGCTGTGACCAGTGGGGTACCTCAGAGGTCAGTGTTGGGACCTATTGTCTTCAACATATTTATTAACAATCTGGTAGAAAGGTTTTTCCACCAACATAGAAGAGGATTCTTTACTGTTAGGGCAGTGAGAATCTGTAATTCCTTGCCTGAGGAGGTGGTGATGGCGAACTCAGTCGAGGGGTTCAAGAGAAGCCTGGATGTCTTCCTGGAGCGTAGCAATATTGTATCTTACACTTATTAGGTTCTTTAGAAGGACGTAGATCTTGGGATTTATTCTGACGGAATATAGGCTAAACTGGATGGACAAATGTGTTTTTTTGGCCTTGCTAACTATGTTACTATGTTAGGTGGAGGAAACCCTGATGGACCTAGAGCCTGCAATCTTCAGCATCAGTAGCACATGTGTTATCCCAGGGTCCGACTCAGTCCCAGCTTCCATAAAGTTCAAGCACTTGTCCATGTGTGAGAGCAGGTTGCGGGATGCAGTAACGGACAGGAGGCAGAGCAAGGGTTAACGTTGGGTTTACTTGAACAGGGCTATACTCCACGCAGGGAGGAAAGGGGAGAAACAGGATGAAGGCAGATGATTTAAGCTCGGTAGATGTGCAGGGGAGGTAACAATTGAAAATAGTATAGCAACTGTTCTTTAAGGGTTAAACTTATCAGTCTGTCGGCTTCCTGGCTGTAGAGCGTCCTAGGCCCAAAGATGGTGGCACCAACGCCGTTAGCGAGTGATGAATCTGGTGTCGTTGTAAGGCATGGATGATCCGGTTCCCAGCGGTGACGGAGAGTCCTTGGAGTCCTATGCAGGGTCCACGGATCGGGATTTGCGATGAAGAGTGAAGTGCAGTCCTCAGCACTGTTGGGGCCTAGCGTAGCTCGGCAGACGTATGCGAGTGAGAAAGAGCACAGCTCTTGGTGAGTCACCCGATCTTTCTTAGACGGCACACATGCGGTCGTGGACGGCCTGGTACGTTTGGCACCTTTAGTTGCGAGAGCCAACGGGCACACAGCAAGTCTCCGTAACAGTCTCTGTAGCAGTGGGATTCTATAGTGCAGACCTGTGCTGTCACGGTGCTCACACCGCGTTTTCACGCCAAGTCTCTCTTCTCTTTTGCACGCTTTCCCCTTTTTAACTTAGTCACACCCCCTGCTGTCAAGTGCAAAGGTCGGTCTGGGTCTCTAAGCTTTCCACCCGGCAACAAAGGTGACAGACTCGACGGTTCCAGACCCGGCGCAAGAAAGGTACTCCCAGTCTGGTCCTTCTTCTTACACTCCCCCTCTCCTTTTGCTCGCCATTCCATGGTCGAGAGTCCTTGAAGTATGCGTTGACATTCTCCTATTCCTTGAATGATTTGTTGCCAAATGAATTGATCTTGATCTTATCTGTTAAGGGGTATCCCGGCTGTTGCCCATTCGGAGCGCCGCAAGTCAGAAGGAGTAGTGGAGTCAGGTTGAGTAGTCGAGTTGGGCTGATCAGTAAAAGGCGAGGAAGCGCCCGTTTCCAATGGAGCAGCAACTTCAGGAACTGCAGGCACCTGTCCCTCTCCTGGGTCTACAGGTGAATGATCAGGAAATTCTTCACAATCGGCGATGGCAGTAGGAGATATTTCAGGAGAACTAGGCATCTCTTCCATTTGATCAGGATCTCTCGACAAACAGGGGCGTAGCATATTCCGATGAACCTCTCGAGTGGGAGCATTTTCTTCTCCTTTTCCGCTTCACTCGATACGGGATTTTCTCCCTCCGGTACTCCAGCTTATCCCGTGGACGATTATCTCGGACCAACACATGGTCCCCAGCTTGGAGAGCTGTCCCTCGCAGAGGAGCTGTCTCTGGATGTTCCAGTTCCCGAAACATGGTCTGCACCAGGCAATGTAGTGTCTGCAAATGATGGTGTTCTCGGACCCAGGTGGCCACCCCCGTCCGTGGGTAGTCCTCCTCTGGATCCAACTCCAGCTCAGTAATCTCTCTTCCTGACCGGCCGAACAGAAGTGTTTATAGAGTTTAACCGATGGTACTATGTACTCGGTTGTTGTACACCCACACTTACTCAGCCACGAATTCAGGCCTCCGGGCTTTTCGATCTTCCTCTAGCATCCTTAGCATCTGGATCAGAGTTCGGTTGAACCATTCGCAGGCTCCATTTCCCTGAGGGTGGCAGGGTGTCATCCGAGATTTCTCGATAAGGTACAGGCGATGCAGTTCTTCCATCACTCGCCCCAGAAAACATACAAAAAAAGGCTGCACTCAAGCATACTAAAGCATGACAACAAGGAATACATGAAATTTAGAATAGCAATATGGCTTTGGAATATAAGGAAAAATTTGAGACGCTTAGTATAAACATTTGGCCAAACATTTTAAAGCCCACCAACCATCGTCAAGGTGGTCTCAATTCTGGTGAGTCCCTGACCTAATGTGAACATACCTCTATTAGGCTGATATCTGAATTTCTGGGTGAATATGCACCTCTGTCAGTAATGCCTGCATTTATGGGTAAAGTAGGAACCTGGTGTAATTAAAATCACCACCTGGGGGAGCGGAGTGCTCGGTCAGCAAGCTAACATTCAATAGACAAAAAAACCTGACTGGCACATCCAGACTAATGTGAACTAGGTGCAAACCAAGGGAAGCTACCCCCATGTAAAACATACAAAAAAAGGCTGCACTCAAGCATACTAAAGCATGACAAGGAATACATGAAATTTAGAATAGCAATATGGCTTTGGAATATAAGGAAAAATTTGAGACGCTTAGTATAAACATTTGGCCAAACATTTTGAAGCCCACCAACCATCGTCAAGGTGGTCTCAATTCTGGTGAGTCCCTGACCTAATGTGAACATTAAAATCACCACCTTTTTGTCTATTGAATGTTAGCTTGCTCAAATTTTTCCTTATATTCCAAAGCCATATTGCTATTCTAAATTTCATGTATTCCTTGTTGTCATGCTTTAGTATGCTTGAGTGCAGCCTTTTTTTGTATGTTTTACATGGGGGTAGCTTCTCTTGGTTTGCACCTAGTTCTCATTAGTCTGGATGTGCCAGTCAGGTTTTTTCGCCCCAGAAAACCCCAGAAAACAGGCGCCCTGATTGGAGTGGATTCTCTTCGATCAACCGTACACTTGAATGAAATTCTTGCAGGCAGCATATGCTGTTGATTCAGCAGTTTGATCGCGTGTTGAAGTCACAAAGGAAAACTTAGTGAAGTGGTCCGTCATTACCAGACAGGGCTCATATCTGTGGTGAGCCGGGTCTATTTCCAGAGGGGCGGAAGTCACGATGGTCTGGATGGGAGCTCTCTGCTCCAGAGGTTTAGATAATTTGCAGTTTCTACTACGAGTCCATGCAGGCTTCCATCAGTGTGGAGAATAAACAGTAGGGAGAAGTCTGCATAGGCTAACACTGGGGCTTCAGTCAAGGCCACCTTCAAAGCTTGAAATGCTTTCTCCTGGCGCTCTCCCCATGGTATAGTCCTGTTTTTTTGCGCCAGAACGGCACCCCTTTCAACAGTTCCAGCAGAGGATTCACAAATCGACTAAAGTTTTTTACGAATCGCCAATACCCAGTGAGCCCCAGGAAGGCCTGAACATCTTTCACAGTCTTCGGGGTAGGCCACTCCTGTACTGCGGCAATTTTCTCATGGGACGGTCTCACCCCATCTGCAGAGACGACATGTCCCAAGTACAATCTGGGTGTGAAACAGATGACACTTCTGAGGCATCACTTTCAACCCGTGTCTCTGAAGACGGCTCAACACCTGTTCCAGCCTCCGCAGATGTTCCTTGAATGAGGCGGTATACACGATGATAGCGTCCAGATAGATGAGAGTGGCCTCAAAATTCAAGTCACCCAGACACCTCTCCATAAGTCGCAGGAAAGTACCAGGAGCATAAGCCAGGCCAAACGGCATCAGGTTGAATTCAAACAAGCCCATGGGCAGTATAAAGGCTGTCTTTGCTCAATCGTGCTCGGGCATAGGTACTTGCCAATAGCCACTGGCTAGATCCAAAGACAAGAAGTATTTCACACTTCCCAGTGCAGATAATTATTACTCAATCCTTGGTACCAGGTATGAATCTCGCACAGTGCAGGCATTTAGTTTATGATAGTCCACACAGAAACGTAGAGTTCCATCCTTCTTTCATACCAGCACATTGGGAGCAGCCCAGGGGCTCTGGCTCTCTTGAATAACACCACTCTGTAGCATCTGTGTAAGCATCCCCTTCACCTCTTGGTATATTTGCGGTGGGATCTGTTGGTATCGTTCTCTTATAGGTGCGGCATTTCCAGTCAAGATCTCATGGGTGATTGCTGTAGTGCAGCCGAAATCGTCTTCGTGACGCGCAAATTCATCCTGATATCATCCCAACAGAGCTTCGACCTGTTGGACCTGTTGCGGTGTGAGTTCTGTCAATTCAGCCCGTATTTGCTCCAGGATACGGCGCCCCCCCCGCAGGTGTTGAGGTTCCGGACCCGGCACAAGAACAGTACCCCCAGTCCGGTCCTTCTTCTTACACACATGTCAGTCGTTAAGTGGACCTTCCCAGCCACTGCATTGGTTAGTGCATGGCTGATGTTATGGGACACGTGCTATTAGGCAGGGATGGCACTCTGGCAAAAATAGTTTGGGGACCAAGTACAGACTAACGGCCGCCGTCATGTGGTTGCGGAAAGCCTCAGTGTCCACAAGCCTAAATAGCAACATTTCCAGGGCAAGCAGTCTGGAAATATGCCCATTTAGTGTTTGGGTCTGTTGGTGGTTGTCTGAGTATTTACACTGCCCAATGTCTGGGGTAGGAACAGCTAAACGCTGCGCTGGGACAAATAATTTGACGTGGTTGCTGATGTTGCTTGCGAATGTGCAACGATTGGTGCAGGGTGGGAGGCATCCGCACCTGCATCCTGAACAGGGATTGGCAAGCACGTGACAAAGGGGAAGAGGCAGTGATATCGCCCTCAGACACTGATTGTGGACCCAGATGTTCGGCCCACGTAGTTTGGGGCTTTGATGACATGTACCTGAGCCTGCTTGTTGTGGTCAGGCTGTGAGTGGTCAGGCCCTTCTGATCTTGGTACAGCACAGGTTGCAAATGACTGAGCACGGTGGCTCAGTGGTTAGCATTGTGGCTCTGGAGTCCTGGGTTCAAATCCCACCAAGGACAACATATGCAAGGAGTTTGTATGTTCTCCCCATGTTTGCATGGGTTTCTGTCGGGTACTCAAGTTTCCTCCCACACTCCAAAGACATACTGAGGAATTCAGTTTGTGAGCCCCATCAAGGACAGCAATGATAATGTGTGCAAACTGTAAAGCGCTGTGGAATATGTAAGCGCTATATAAAAATAATTATTAATGACTGTTCTTTTATCGTCCTCACTCAATTTAAAAAAAGAACCAGACTGGGGAACATCAAATCCTTGGCCTGGGAACTTGCAGCATGTGGGTGCTCTGGGGAATAGTTGCCTGCCTTCTAAATCTGGCCACCCCAGTTCCAATTCCTGCAGTTTGTGGTGCTGCGGATTCCTCCACCTCTACGTTGCTCGGCTCAATCTGCATAGCACCATCCCAGGTTGAGTTAGTGACTTATTGTCCACCACCTCGTCTTTTACTTCCATACTCTGGTCCTCCTGACTTGTTGACTTAACAGCATCACTTGTTGGCAACTGTCTCATCATCTACCTCTGAGACACTAATTGCCGCTCGTGTTTTTCTGACCATGGCTGCTCAAATATTTTGCCATCAATACACAATCTCCTTATATCCCTCTTAAAACAAGCAAGGCAATAAGCCAGAATCAATAAATAGAAATGTCAAAAGCTCCTCGGAGTGTCCGAGTGTGGGATCACTTTTCTCCTGGGACTCGCCCTGGTGGGATAAAGAAGGATCAGGGTGACGATTTTGTGGTTTAGATTTTTGGCTAGTGAGGCTGGCCATGTGGAAGAGAGGGTGGTGCTGGGAAACATACTAGAAGCATTATCTGCCATCCAACCGAACAACTGTTTGCACTGTTTTTTCTTCAAGAGTGGTGTCCCGCGCACCCATGGAAAGTGAGACAGGAAGCTAAGTCTCATGGATGAGCATGTTTTTTGTGCTTCACCTAACCCACGCAATCTCTTACTGCACCTCTTGCTCAAATTTGGTATATAATATTTGTCTGCAAACTTTCCGGTATGAAAAGAAAATATGTAGCCATGAAAAGTACTTTTCTTTTAGTTTGCAGCAGCAGTATACCTATAAAAGGACTATAATGCAATAACTCTGCCTAAGTGCCTCTAATCCAAAATTATCCCTCCTTGACCAGCTATCCCTCACTGAATGCAGGTAACAGTGGTTTTACTAGAGAAAGGACAGTATGTAGCCCTGATAAGGACTTTTGTTTTAGGTTGCAGCAGTATACATATGAAGGACTGTAAGACAATAAACCCTATCTATATGCCTCGAAACCAAAAATCAGTTTGACAAGTGAAAGTATATAGCCCTGAAAAGGACTTATTTTAATGATACAGCAGCAGTATACAAATACTGCAATACAGTAGTAATATTAAACCCTGACTACAGTACATGCCTGCTCTAAAATAAGTTCTGCCTCTTATAATAACTTTCAGTGAACCGCTTCCAGAAGAGAGTGTGCAGACCATGATGTCACCGGATCTTATATAAAACCCATGCCGCAATGCAGCCTTCCAATCACAGTAATGCCAGTAGCCAACATGGCTACGGCATTACCGTGTATTGAAGGCAATGCCCGAATGTTTATTGGCTGTCTAAGGCTGGTTTCACATTAGCGTTTTTGCGCGCAGCGCATCGTGCGCTATCTGTCGCATGCACCATGCTCCCCTTTGTTTAACATGGCAGGCACATGGTCTAGCGCTTGCACGTGTTCATCAGCGTTTTTGTGCGCTTTTCCAGGTGTGCGCCCAGACGCGCTAGACGCTACATGTTGCATTTTTTGTTCCGCCCAACCTCGTCAAAAAAGAGCAAGCACAAGGAATGCGCAAAAAAAAAAATCACATTACAGTCTATGGGGTCGCTGGTGTGCGCATAGACATGCGCACGCCTGCGCTTTTGAGCGCATGCGATTTTTGAGTAAACAGTGTCTAGACACTTGGTTAAACCACCCCCCTACACAAGAAACATTGTTTGGGGGGTAGTGTACATAAAAGAAGGTGGCACTGGCACAACAATACTCTACAGACAGCCTGCGAGAGACCAGAGCCATTATTTGGATCAAAGCTACAGCAGCAAGAATGTGAGTAATCTTAAATCTAATGTCTGCCTGTACTTTCAAACGTATTATGTACTAATGCCCTTTATTTTTTTTTTACTGCAGCATGTCTTCTGAGGATGAATATCGGCCGTCCCGTGATGAACTGGCCCAAGCAGAGCGTGATGTGAGTATCTTCCTGCCCTACATTTTGGGTAAGTACAGCTGCTGCATCTACACATGTGTAACATTAATTTTTGTTCTTTTTCAGACCTCATCGGACACGGTTTCAGAGGCCGAATTGCAGGAGCAGCCAAGCCAAGTCCCGGCGCGGAGACGGGCTGTATGTACAGACTGACTGATTGTATTTTTTTTTTTTACTTATTTATTTTTTCCCCTGCCTTTTTTCTGTACTGTTTTTCATCTTCAATCTTCTTCTTTTCTGTATCTTTTTTTTATCTTTTTCATTCACAAATATTTCCAAGATTATAATGTATTTTTTTTTCTAGGTTCCACAACGGGATGAAGAAATCTATCTGGACAACGAGTGCCACCACTGACTCGCTTCACCTCACTACCGACTTCTGCTGCATACCACTGCACGGCCACCTGCATTCCAAGCCAAGCCGGACCCCACCCCAAGTCCGAATCCTGCTGGACACTCCCCTGCAACCATCATGGTAAGCGCTGCTCCTGTCTGGAGCACCGCCACCGCACCACCTGCTTGGAGCACCACCACCGCACCACCTGCTTGGAGCACCGCCACCGCACCACCTGCTTGGAGCACCACCACCGCACCACCTGCTTGGAGCACCGCCACCGCTCCACCATCTTAGACCACCGCCAACACTCCTGCTAGTAGCACTGCCAGCGCTCCTCCTAGGAGCACCGCCACCGCTCTACCTGATTGGAGCACTGCCACCGCCACACCAACTTGGACCACCGCCAGCACTCCTGCTAGGAGCATGGCCAGCGCCCCACCTCCTAGAGCCCCAACACCATTCCTCCTTCTACGAGCCATGTCATGCTCCTCCTGGTAGGAGCACCACCCCCACCACCACTGAGCATCATCAGCAGAGGGTGATCCCCATTCTCTCTTTGTGCAAAACCACCCAATTTCAACCCAGTTCAGCCGGTCAAAAAGGTCACACATTTCCTAAAGGTCCAGGCAGGAGACTCCAGGACAAAGAAAGAAGAAAAAAAACAAACCTTGTCTGTCCTCCCCCCTCACCTCCTACTATGTCTCAACCTGCCCTCCAGTTCCATCCCTGAGCTCCCTTCCCTCACTACTTTCGTCGCCCCTTCCCTCGCCTTCTAGCTGTTCCTCGTCTCTCCCACACCCCTAAAGTGCTACCATCTTCCCCCAAATCTTGTTCCCAATAACCTTTTTTTTTTTTTTCTTCTTTTTTACAATAAATGTAAAATTCTGGTTTCCCATAATACTGTTTGTTATTGTGTCTTTCGCCGCGTACACACACTGCGCCGTACACACACTGCGCCGTACACTTTGTGTTTCTGCCACCACATAGCTCCATTACTGACATGTTTCTTGTGTCATTCCTGGAGATATGTGTAGTCAAAAACACAAATATTGACTTGTATTTTCCACCATCATTAGTGTCTTCAGTCTGCTAATTTGCACAGACTCTATAGAGGGTGGTGTTGATTGCAAGGAATATCTATTGTTACCTTGCTAGGTATCATAAAAAGTTAATTGGGGATGGTGTGTTTTTAACCATCATCATTTCACTCTTTGTGACACAAGGCCAGGGGATTGTAATAAACCTTGTAATTAATCTCATCCTCTACACGTCATATGTGCAATACCCTGGCCTTGTATCCTAACTATTTGTCACACCTGGGCAGGTGAATACACATACGAGTTAACCTGCAGCGTCGCTTCAGTCTGCATTATCTATTTCACGCAGACTGGAGCGATGCTGCAGTTTAACTCATATGTGTATTCACCTGCCCTGGTTCATTCTGAAGTCAGGATGGGTTATTTGGGTGTCCTCAGTTCAGCATGACACCAGGTCTGGGATTGTAGAAGTTGTATAAACTTTATTATCTCTCCATCTGCATTCATACTCAAGCCACATGGTGATCCTACAAAAAATATTTATAGTCACATGGTCAGGTGTCAAAAAGAGTGACCGATGCTAGTGCATCCCAAAATCATTTTAACATCAGGCCAGGTGACACAAAATATTAGTATTAGTTGTATTACCTCCACCGTCGCTGTAAATTGTACACAAACTCGAAAGATGATAAAGGTCATACAACTTGTGTGTATGTATAGTCACCTGGTCAGGAGTGCTAGTAAATTCATGATGCACAAAACACAGCATCATGAATTCACTTGTACACCTGAGCATTTGATTATTGTATTGGAGGGGTAAAAAACAGAGTGCACTTGTTACAGGTATGAAAACAGGGTTTTTATTAACCCCTTAATGTCCATTGACGTGCACAGTCCATCCAAGGTGTCAGTCCATCCAAGGTGTCAGTTTTGGGACCTTGACGGACTGTGCACGTCATGCCTTTGAACTACCACTGCGTGTAAACACGCAGTGGTAGTTCAGTGCCGACAGCTGTCACAGACAGCTGACAGGCACGGCAAGCGGTGCGGGGACCTTTGCCGTCGGTCCCCGCACCCACAGCGCTGTGATTGGTCAGTCAATCTGACCAAACACAGCAGCGATCGCGCAGGAGATGCTGAAATTTCAGCATCTCCAGTGCGATCAGTGCAGGAGCTCAGCGCTGCAGTGGCCGAGCTTCCTGCACTGACAGCCAGGAGCGGCGCCCCCGCCGCCCCTGGCTGTTAACCCCCTGATTGCTGCGATTGAGTGCTCAGGGGGGAGGCAGAGGGTCGGGAGATCCCACTGCCTCAGATTGGCGCCCTGAAATGTATTTGCAGGGCCCGATCGCTGCCTTGATGACCCGGGATTGTCATGACAACCTCCGGTCATCTAGCTACGGAAAGCTGCTGTGATCATGCTCACATCAGCTTTCACCATAGGTACAATGCATTGCAATGCTGTAGCATTGCAATGCATTGTAACTGCAATAAAATGTAAAAAAGTGAAAAGTCCCATAAAGGGACAAGTTAAAAAAAAGCATTTTTTTTTAAAAATGTAAAAAAAATATTAACCCTCTCGACATTAACGTACTATCCCGTCCATAAAACCCGTGCCATTCTGACCATGGACGGGATAGTACGTCATAGGCGATTAGCTGCGCTCCCGGAGGGAGCGCAGCTAATCGCCGCCGGATGTCAGCTGATTATCACAGCTGACACCCGTGACTGTGTGTCAGGAGCGGTCACGGACCGCTCCCGCACATTAACCCCTTGCACACCGCGATCAAACATGATCGCGGTGTACTGGGGGCACAGGGGAGGATCGCGCAGGGTGGGGGCTCCCTGCGCACCCCCCTGAGACCCCCAGAGCAGCGCGATGTGATCGCGCTGCTCTGAGGGCTTCCTCCCTCCCAGGACCCGGATCCAAGAGGCGCTGGGGTCCTGGAGGGAGGCGGCTTCCTCAGTGCCTGCCGAGAGCAGGGATGAGGAAGCGTCCTGCACTGCCTGTCACATCGCTGGTGTGACAGAGTGCTGTGCACACTGTCACACCAGCGATCTGATGAAATACAGTGATGTCCCACCCTGGGACAAAGTAAAAAAGTAAAAAAAAGTAAAAATAAACATGTGTAAAAAAAAATCCAAAATAAATAAAAAAAAAAAAAAATATTCCCCAATAAATTCATTACTTATTGTAATAAAAAAAATAAAACAATAAAAGTACACATATATGGTATCAGCCGCGTCCGAACGACCCCCCCTATAAAACTGTCCCACTAGTTAACCCCTTTTGTGAACCCCTTAAAAATAAAAAAATAAAAACGAAGCAAAAAATCAGTGCTTTATCATCATACCGCTGAACAAAAAGTGGAATAACACGCGATCAAAAAGACGGATATAAATAAACATGGTACCACTGAAAACGTCATCTTGTCCCGCAAAAAACGAGCCGTCACACAGCATCATCAGCAAAAAATAAAAAAGTTATAGCTCGCAGAATAAAGCGATGCAAAAATAAATTATTTTTATATAAAATTGTTTTATTCTATAAAAGCGACAAAACATAAAAAAATTTATATAAATGAGGTATCGCCATAATCGTACTGACCCGAAGAATAAAACTGCTTTATCGATTTACCACACGCGGAACAATAAAAACGCCTCACCCAAAAGAAATTCATGAATTGCTGATTTTTTGTTTCTTCTAACCTCCAAAAATCGAAATAAAAAGGCGATCAAAAAATGTCACGTGCTCAAAAATGGTACCAATAAAAGTGTCACCCTCGTCCCCGCAAATATTAAGACCTCACATGACATTGTGGGCCAAAATATGCAAAAATTATAGCTCTCAAAATGTGGCGTCAAGCGTCTTTTAGCGTGACAGCTGCCAATCATAAAAACCGCTATAAATAGTAAATCAAACCCCCCTTTATCACCCCCTTAGTTAGGAAAAATAATAAAATAAAAAAAAATGTATTCATTTCCATTTTCCCATTAGGGTTAGGGTTTCGGCTAAAGTTGGGTTAGGGTTTGGCGCTAAAGTTAGGATTAGGGTTAGAGTTTGGATTAGGGTTAGGGTTGGGATTAGGGTTGGGACTAGGGTTAGGGGTGTGTTGGGGTTTTGGTTGGAGTTAGAATTGGGGGGTTTCCGCTGTTTAGGCACATCAGGGGCCTCCAAATGTGACATGGGTCTGATCTTCATTCCAGCCAATTCTGCGTTGAAAAGTCAAACGGTGTTTCCTTCACTTCTGAGCTCTGCCAAAGCGTCCAAACAGTAGTTTTTTCCCCACATATGGGGATCAGCGTACTCTGGACCCCAAGAGTTATTGTGAAATTTGTCCTATTTCTTCTGTTACCCTTGGGAAAATAAAAAACTGGGGGCGAAAATATTATTTTTGTAAAAAAAATAAGATTTTTTTTGTTTTACGGCTGTACATTAAAACTTCTGTGAAGCACTTGGGGCTTCATAGCGCTCACCACACATCTAAATAGTTCCTTGTGGGGTCTTTTCCAAAATGGGGTCACTTGTTGGGGATTTCCACTGTTTAGCGCATCAGGGGCTCTCCAAATGCGACATTGACGCCCCCAGACCATTCCATCAAAGTCTGCAATCCAAAACGTCACTACTTCCCTTTCCGAGCCCTGACATGCGCCCAATACAGTAGTTTTCTCTCCCACATATGGGTATCAGCGTACTCAGGACAAATTGGACAACAACTTTGGGTCCAATTTCTCCTGTTACCCTTGTGAAAATAAAATATGGGGGCGAAAAAATCATTTTTGTAAAAAAAAAAAGGATTTTTTATTTTTACGGCTGTGCGTTATAAACTTCTGTGAAGCACTTCGGGGTTTCAAAGTGCTCACCACACATCTAGGTAAGTTCCTTGTGGGGTCTATTTTCCAAAATGGGGTCACTTGTGGGGGGTTTCCACTGTTTCGGCGCATCAGGCGCTCTCCAAATGCGACATGACGCCCCCAGACCATTCCATCAAAGTCTGCAATCCAAAACGTCACTACTTCCCTTTCCGAGCCCTGACATGCGCCCATACAGTGTTTTCTCCCACATATTGGGTATCAGCGTACTCAGGACAATTGGGACAACAACTTTTGGGGGCCCCAATTTTCCCTGTTACCCTTGTAAAAATAAAAAAATTGGGGGCGAAAAAATCATTTTTGAAAAAAAAAAAAATTTTTTATTTTACGGCTGTGCTTTAAACTTCGTGAAGCACTTGGGTTAAAGTGCCACCACCTCTGGGAAATTTCCTTGGGGGTCCTTTTCCAAAAAAGGGGGCACTTGGGGGGTTTCACTGTTTGGGGATCAGGCTCTCCAAATGCACAACCCCCCAGACCATTCCCAAAGTCTGCAACCAAAAAGCACATTTTCCCCCTTCCACCCCGACTGCCCCCCAAAACAGTAGTTTTTCCCACATATTGGGGATCACGACTCAGAAAAATTTGGGCAAAAACTTTGGGTTCCTTTCCTGTTCCCCCTTTTAAAATAAAATTTGGGGGGGAAAAAAAAAAAAAAATTTTTTTTTCCAAAAATTTTTGGGGGTTTTTAAAAAAAAGGGGGGGTTTTTTTTTTTTTTTCCCCCGTTTTGGGGGGATCAGGAGCTCTCCAAACCGACATGGCTCCGCCAATTCGCGTTAAAAAATGACGGCGCTCCTTCCCTTCCCCAAATCGCCATCACCCAAACATTGGTATACCCCCCCCCTATGGGGGGTTTTGTGTACCAGGGGAAATTGCCAATAAAAAAATTTTAGATTTTTACCCCTTAAAAAAAAAAAATTCGGGTGAAAAGACATTTTTGTGGGGAAAAAAAAAATTTTTAAATTTCGGCTCACGTTTTTAAAATTGTTGAAGCACTTTGGGGGTTCAAATTGCTCACCAAAGATCAGATAAGTTCCCTTTGGGGGGGTAGTTTCCCCAAATGGGCATTTTGGGGGTTTCCCCCGTTTAGGCCTCAGGGGGTCCCAAATGCAACAGGCATCCAACTCAATTCAGCCAATTTTTGGTTGAAAAAAGGCAATGGTGCCCTTCCCTTCCGGCTCTGCCGGCGCCCAAAAGTGGTTTTCCCCCCCCCCCCCAAAGGGGCACACGACTCAGGACAAATTGGGGAACAACTTTTGGTCCCAATTCTCCTAACCCTTGGGAAAAAAAAAAAATTTTGACTAAAAGAAATTTTTGGGAAAAAAAAAAATTTTTTTTTTTCAGGCCCCCGGAAAATAAAAAAATTTTAAGTACTTGGGGGTTCAAAGTGCCACCAACGACTAGAAAGTTCCTTAGGGGGCTAGTTCCAAAAGGGTCACTTGTGGGGGGGTTTATTTTTTGGGCCCTCTGGGCACTGCAAAAAAGGGAAAAGACCCCCATCAACGTCTGCATTCCAAACGTTCTACTTCCCTTTTCCCAACCCGCCGGCGCCCAAACTTTTCCCCCCCCCCCCAATGGGGTACAGCGTACTCAGGACAAATTGGACAACAACTTTGGGTCCAATTTTTCCCTTTGGGGAAAATTTAAAAATTTTTGGGTAAAAAATCATTTTTGGAATTTTTTTTTTTTTTTTTACACCCAGGATTAAAACTTTTGGAAAAAATTGGGGGGTTTAAAGTGCCACAACAGACAGATAAGCATTAAAAGGGGCTATTTTTTAAAATGGGCCTTGGGGGGGTTTCCACTGTTTAGGCGCATCAGAGGTTCTCCAAGCGCGACTGGCGTCCAATCTCAACTCCACCAATTTTTTTGAAAAAGTCAAACGCCTCCTTCCCTTACGAGCCGCCGGTGCCCCCAAAAGGGTTTTTTCCCCCAAAAGGGTATTGGCGTACCAGGAAAATTCATAAAACCAAACGTCCTTTCCCTTTTAACCCTTGTGAAAAAAAAAAAAAATTTTAAAAAACATTTTTTTGGAAAAATTAAATATCATTTTTTTCCTTCCCGTTCTTTGTTCCTGTGAAGCACCTGAAGGGTTAAAAACTTCTTTTTTGGGTTTTTAGTCCGAGGGGGCAGTTTTTAAAGGTCACTTTTGGGGGGTTTCAGCATTTGCCCCTCAAATGACTTCAA
>JARQOD010000005.1:332067661-332075161 GCA_033576555.1 Oophaga sylvatica
GGGGGGGAGAACGGAGGACAGGGGAAGCATGGAGCAGGATGGGGGGGAGAACGGTGGACGGGGGAAGCATGGAGGAGGACGGGGGAAGCATGGAGGAGGACAATGAGCACGGAGCAGGATGGGGGAGGATGGAGGGCACAGAGGAGCACGGAGCAGGACGGGGGGAGAGGATGGAGGTCACAGAGGAGCACGGAGCAGGACAGGGGGGGCACAGGAGGACGGAGAAGGAATGGGGGAGCACAGCGGAGGACGGAGCAGGAGGGGGGGAGTACAGAGGAGAATGGGGGAGCACAGAGCTGGATGGGGGAGCAAGGAGCAGGATGGGGGCAGCACAGAGCAGGAGGGCAGTTTATACACCCTGCTTATACACGAGTCAATAAGTTTTCCCAGTTTTTTGTGGCAAAATTAGGGGGGGTCGGCTTATACACGGGTCGGCTTATACACGAGTATATACGGTACTTACCATAATGTGACCAGGAGCTGTTCCTCAGGGGGAATCTCACAACTGAGCTGTGTGTCCTGTCTCCGGATGGATTCTTGGACACGACCAAGCAAATCCATGAAGCTTTCTTGGGACATCCGGGTATAGACACTAAATTTCGCCGGGTTTCCCTGAAGCTCACTATAGAGCAGACCCGGGCAAGGGGCGGCCCGCCGGCTGTCAGTGACCGGCCCGCGGAGGCGCTCCGGCAGTCTCAGGGCCCCGGCATCAGCTGGCACAATACTTACCTCTCCCGTGCCTCCGCTGCTGCAGCTCCGGGCTCCACCGGCGCTTCCTCTCACAGCTGGCCGCTGAATGACGTCATCATTCAGCGGCCGGCTGTGTCAGAGAGCGGGGACGCTGGACAGGTAAGACGTGTCTCTGTGTGTGTCTGTGTCTATGTAGTGCGGTGCTTTGTGTGTGTGTGTGTGTGTATGTATGTGAGAGAGTGCTTATGTGCTGTCTGTGTGTGATGATGGGCAGGCATTGATGATGGGGAGAAGATGATGATGGGCAGGCATTGCTGATAATGGGGAGGCATTGATGATGATGGGGAGAAGATGATGATAATGGGCAGGCATTGATGATAATGGGCAGGCATTGATGATGGGGAGAAGATGATGATGGGCAGGCATTGCTGATAATGGGGAGGCATTGATGATGATGGGGAGAAGATGATGATAATGGGCAGGTATTGATGATAATGGGCAGGCATTGATGATGGGGAGAAGATGATGATGATGATGATGGGCAGGCATTGATGATGATGGGGAGAAGATGATGATAATGGGCAGGTATTGATGATAATGGGCAGGCATTGATGATGGGGAGAAGATGATGATGATGATGGGCAGGCATTGATGATGATGGGGAGAAGATGATGATAATGGGCAGGCATTGATGATAATGGGCAGGCATTGATGATGGGGAGAAGATGATGATGGGCAGGCATTGCTGATAATGGGGAGGCATTGATGATGATGGGGAGAAGATGATGATAATGGGCAGGCATTGATGATAATGGGCAGGCATTGATGATGGGGAGAAGATGATGATGGGCAGGCATTGCTGATAATGGGGAGGCATTGATGATGATGGGGAGAAGATGATGATAATGGGCAGGTATGTATATATACATGTATATATATATATATATATATATATATATATATATATACATGCACTCAACAAAAAACCCTAGTACTGTAGGCACATAACTGAAGCAATAATAACTCTACCATGAAAGAAACAGTGTAAAGTGCTGTAATAAAATATATAAATTTTATTGAATGTTACAAAAATCGTAAACAAATGACAAAAAATAAATGAGGAAAAAATGAAAAGAAAAATAAAAAGAAAAATAAATGTAAACAGGTACTACCAACCAATACTAAAATTGGGGATGAAATCACATAAAATAAGACCTATTAGCAAAGTATAGCGCACATGTGGTAGTTTACTACCGAAGAAAAACCAGCCTATGAGTAATGGTATATCAGCCTATTAAGGCTGCATGAATGTAGATATGTACCTCAGCGGCTGAAAATGCCAAATTGCAATGTCATAGGCATTTAAAATACATGAAATTGAGCGCTATAAAAATTTCCAATCTAAACACTCTATGTCTGGTGCCCAAATGTTGATATTGTAACAGAAAAAGCCAGCCGGGTAAATAAGTAATAGGTCAGCTTAATAATAGCTGAATTCACCTCTATACACCACGGCGGCTAATGTAAAGTATAAACAATATTGCGGGCAACTTACATTGGTGGTGGTCAGTGCTGTGCGATCTCCCCCAAAGCGCCCCAACGCGCGTTTCGTCCCTTCGTCAGGAGGCGAACGCAGGTTGGAAGGGGTGTGTACTTTAAATAGGACAAAACAGCCAATGAAAATCCAAGTTTCGATATATTTTTATAGCGCTCAATTTCATGTATTTTAAATGCCTATGACATTGCAATTTGGCATTTTCAGCCGCTGAGGTACATATCTACATTCATGCAGCCTTAATAGGCTGATATACCATTACTCATAGGCTGGTTTTTCTTCGGTAGTAAACTACCACATGTGCGCTATACTTTGCTATTAGGTCTTATTTTATGTGATTTCATCCCCAATTTTAGTATTGGTTGGTAGTACCTGTTTACATTTATTTTTCTTTTTATTTTTCTTTTCATTTTTTCCTCATTTATTTTTTGTCATTTGTTTACGATTTTTGTAACATTTAATAAAATTTATATATTTTATTACAGCACTTTACACTGTTTCTTTCATGGTAGAGTTATATATATATACATGTATATATACAGTATTGTGTAGAACGGAGTTAATTATATTAGTCCGGCCCTCTAAAACCATCCCAATTTCTCATGCGGCCCCCTGGCAAAATTAATTGCCCACCCCTGCTATAGAGGGTGTGTTGGCTCCACGGCTCTCGCGGAGCTCCATAATTGGATGTATCCACAAACGCCGCCGCTGCAGTCTTCGCTGTTTCTCTCCCTTTCTTGATGGCAAGCAAATGCAAAAGCCTGACCCAGCGCGATGTCCAGATCCAAGTTGAAGTGAAAACTCTTCCAGCGCAGATCCATGTTGACAAAAGAAATAGCAAGCAAATGTGAAGAATTCAGCTTTAAACAGGATATATATATATATATATATATATATAAAGAATTCCCATGACACTCGCCCACTGATGTCTCATTGGTGGAGTCTGCTTCAAGAATTTTGCAAAGATTTTCCTCCTGTGAAATGTGACACCTAGACAACGTATGCGCATAAAAAATGCAAACGCATGTAAAAACTCATGAAAACGCATACAAACGCTGTTTTTTTTGTTGTCATGCGCACGCTGATGCTTAAAAAAAATGCTGCGTTGATATGCGTTTGCAAGCGTTTTTTCTTTGAATTTCATGTGCGCACCAAACGGCGCAAATGTGAAACTAGCCTAATAGCTGCAAAACATGGAGTGCGGAGGCTTGAGCATGGTGCTCCAGCACCCGTGATACTTGATCGAGTAACAAGCTAATACGAGCACCCCACGAGCAGTGGCGAGCATGTTCGATGATCACTAATGGATACATGTAATGCAGACCTCATCATACCATGGTACGGTCGTGACGAGGTCTGCATTACACATATTCATCATTCACTGCTCCACCAAACCTGATTTTTGTGCCATAGTACTTTCTGAAGTATGTTTGTTGTAAATCATATAGCCAAGTTGCAGATAAGTCATGACTTGCATTGAAGTCTAGGGCAAGTGTGTTGTGTGTGACCAGTGACAGGTAATCAACACATTTGGACTCTGCCGCAATATGTTGCTGGATGCAGTGTGACAACATAGGAAATAATTACATTCAATGCAATTTCAATGTCGCTGTTGCCCTATGCTATATTCATATAGTTTTAGGGGGAATTCGCTGAAGGAATAAGGAAGCCCCCTTTCAATCCACAATTTATTTATAGAGTGGCTTAATCTGGTGCCATTGTTAGGCCTCTTTCACACATCCGCTGAGCGCAAACAATACAAGTCTATGGTGCCGGATCAGTCTTTTGTGCAATCTGGCAAAAGACTGATCCGGATTCTGGAAACCAAGGTGTCTCTCTCTCTCTCTCCTCGGTCCGGACATGCGTACCTGCATTTTCCGGGTTGAAAAGTTCAGGACGGATCCGGCAGAAAACCTGATCCGTTGCATCAGTTTTTTCACAATCAGCGCCGGTTCCGTCCTTTCCGGTTTTGGACGGATTGTGCCTCACGGCACAAAACGGATGTATGAAAGAGGCCTTATTGGGTCTGGCACAGCTGTTATTTTTTGTAGTTCTGTTCCTATAGCAGTGAAGAAATACAGCAATAATAATGCAGATGTCAGCAGAGCCTTAATGCATAGCTCCCAACCATCCCAGATTCAGCAGGACTGTCCTCATTTGAGAGCTCAGTCCCACATCCCGTCATGTCTTGTCAGAGCTTTTCTCCCACCTTCTATACTCACCTCTTTCCTCTATGGGGTCTTCTTCACTCTGTAGCTCATCTTCCTCCAGAGGCAGGCTGCTCTTTGCATAAATTAAATTGTATTACTCACTTTTCTCCCTCCTGTGTTCAGGTAGTGAACACAGAAGCAGGTTACACATGTCCATAGAAATACATTCTACTGTATATATAACAATGTATTTCTATGATCCCTGTATACGGAGATGAAGAAAAAGATAATTTTGTTCCTAAAATAGTAAAAATAATAAGCAATTACAAAAATGTATTTTTTTCTGTGCGAGTTTCCCAGGTCTGGATCCCACAACCTTAATATTACAGGCACACCCACACGCTTATTCAACTGAGTCACAAAGTCGTATGATTTCATGGGGAGAATTTTGTGTACTTGATCTGCATTGCAGGCTCTGACTCCACAGGCAGGTTATACTGATAGAGTTACACTACTATGTACAATATATGAATTTGTATTCTAGAGGGAGAATAAAAGATGTTTTCATACTATAAAATTACTAAAAAATAATAATGAAAAGCACTTGAAAAAACAAAATGTAATTTTTAATGTGTTTTTTAAAAAAAAATCAAAAACATCACAAATCAGCAAATAACACATACATATTTGGCATCCCTGTAATCATCACAATGACCCGCACATCACCGTTATCAGATTTATGGGAATTGGTAAATGACATAAAAAAATGGCGTGATTGATATTTTTTCACTATTCAAGGGAACCTGTCAACAGGATTGTGCTCAGTAATCTACAGACACTGTCAGGTTGGTGCTGTTATACTCATTAAAATGATACGATAGCCGCTACTGTGCAGGCATCGGCGTCGCCATCTTGCTACAGAAAAAAAATTGCCTCCACTCAGATGGCGCCGGCCATGCCTGCGCAGTAAGCATCTATCGGCATCTGCTTCCACCCCCATCATCCTTCCTAGGCGTCTGACGTGTCAGAGCAGTGGGCGCAATGACGTCATTTCAGCGTGCCTGCTGCTCTGACATGTGCGGCACTTCACATCACAGTCTCAGCAGACTGGAGCATTGGGTGGAACGAGGAGGGGTGAGCACTGTATTTATTTTTTTAAATCAGTGACTGGTGGCCATAATAGAGTATGGAGGATCATAGGAGTGCAATATACTGTATTGAGAACCATAGGGGGTGGATTATACTGTACTGAGGACCTTGGGGGTGCATAATATTGTCTGGAGAACAATGAGGGGTGCATTATATTGTCTGGAAGACCATGGATGGGATGCATTATACTGTATGGAGGACCATGGAGGGTGCATTATATTCTATGGAAGACAATGGGGGGCATTTTATTGTATGGAGGACCATGGTTGAGTGTGTGTGAGGGGTGCATTATACTGTATGGGGGACAATGGAGGATGCATTTTATTCTATGTAGGACCGTGGGGGGTGTATTATACTATGGAACACTAGAGAGTGTGCATTATACTGTATAGAGGACCATGGAGAGTGCATTTTATTCTATGTAGGACCATGGGGGGATGTATTATACTATGGAACACTAGAGAGTGTGCATTATACTGTATGGAGGGTCCATTATATTGTATAAAGGACCATATGAGGTTCATTATATTGTATGTAGGACCATGGGAGATGCATTATATTGTATGGACGACCACAGGGGGTGCATTATATTGTAGAGAGGACTATGGGGAGTGTATTATATTGTATGGAGGACCATGGGGGAAGCATTATACTGTATAGAGGACCATGGGGGTGCACTAAACTGTATAGAAGACCATGGAGAGTGCATAATATTGTATGAAGGACCATGAGGGGGTGCATTATATTGTATGGAGGACTGTTATTGTGCTAGAGATGGTTTCTGAGCAGAGGCTCCCTCTGGTGGTTGCAGACAGTACTGAACCTTTCAGCGAGGAATGGCTATCTGGGATCACGGACTGGTTTGATATAAGGGAGGTTCCCTCCATGATGGTTGCCGGTGATCAATTGTTCTTGTCTCAATTGTGGTTCCTGGTTCATTTGGAAGTTTGCCGAGTCTTGCCTGCATCTTCTGCTATCAGATAAGATATTTTCTGCTTTTATTTTTGTGCTTGCTTTTTGCATTGTTCCCTGCACTTCTGTGGAGGTCAGCCAGGTCCCCTCCGGGGGCTTGTGCTCCTCTCAGTTTATCTGGAGCCACTGTTGTTTGTTCATTTGCTTTTTCCTGTTTTTTCAGTGGCTGCAGCTTAGTTTTGTTACACCAGAGAACTGATTTAGGTGGTAGAGATCGTGTGATCTCAGGTGTTTTTGCAATCAGAAGAGTTGGTATTTTTTAGGTTTTTTTTTGGATTGCAGTGAGTATCCTTTCCTGTACTTTTCTGTCTAGACAGATTGGGCCCCAACGTTTGCTCATTCTATTTTCTGTCTGTGTCCGTGTTTCTTCTTGTCTAACCGCCATTACATGTTTGGGGGCTTCTATTTTCTTTGGGGATCTTCTCCAGGGCAGATAGCTTTCATCTTTCTGCCTTTAGGTGTAGTTATCTCTCAGGCTGTGACGAGGCGTCTAGGATCAACGTAGGAACGCTCCACGGCTACCTCTAGTTGTGTGGTTAGTTCAGGTTACTGCAATCCAATAGGTTCCAGCCTCTCTGGTGTATTGCCATTTTTGCTTATTCTCCTCAGCTACCAAAACATAAATGGACCATGGGGAGTGCATTTTATTGTATAGAGGACCATGGCAAGTGCACTTTAGGGACTGTGTGGGGGTCACAGTTGGGAGATCATATTGTGTTGGGGTTACCATGTTTTGCCTTGGCAGTTGAGGTGGGGTGCAGTAGCGTCATTATACTGTGCATGTAGAGCCTAATGTGGAGGAATTCACCATGGGGGTATCATAAAGTGTTTGGGGGGGTACTTTTGGCATCATACTTTATGGGGGCAATGAAAATGGAATCTAGGACTACAGCAGGAGGAAAATTACTATGTAAAGGCTGAAAAATATTTAGACTTGAGAGTCCTCAGTGGTTGATACCTTTTAATGGCTAACTGAAAAGATGG
>JARQOD010000005.1:332077661-332134824 GCA_033576555.1 Oophaga sylvatica
TGGAGAAGTATAATATTCTCCATGTATGTATACCTATATAGTACTGATAAATTAGTTCATGTGTAGATAATACTTTTCTACACTATAACATTGTGTGTACGTATATTTGTATAACTGTACATTCATGATACTGTAATAACTCTGGAACACTATCTCATGACATTGTACTTCATGTTAGTGGTAACATTTATTTGATATGACTTGTGTTTATTTATGAAAAAAACGGAAATATGGCGAAAATTTTGAAAATTTAGCAATTTTCAAACTTGAAATTTTTATGCCCTTAAATCAGAGATATGTCACACAAATTTCTTAATAAATAACATTTCCCACATGTCTACTTTACATCAGCACAATTTTGGGAACAAAATTTTTTTTTTGTTACAAAGTTATAAGGGTTAAAAGTTGACCAGCGATTTCTCATTTTTACAACACCATTTTTTTTTTTTTTTTTTTTAGGGACCACATCACATTTGAAGTCACTTTGAGGGGTCTATACGATAGAAATTAACCAAAAGTGACACCATTCTAAAAACTGCACCCCTCAAGGTGCTCAAAACCACATTCAAGAAGTTTATTAACCCTTTACGTGCTTCACAGGAACTGAAGCAATGTGGAAGCAAAAAATTAACATTTAACTTTTTTTGCAAAAACTTTACTTTGGAACCAATTTTTTTTATTTTTACAAGTGTTAAAAGAAAAAATGAACCACAAAATTTGTTGTGCAATTTCTCCTGAATACGCCGATACCCCATATGTGGGGTAAACCACTTTTTGGGCGCACGGCAGAGGTCGCAAGGGAAGGAGCGCCGTTTGACCTTTTCAGCGCAGAATTGGCTGGATGCCATGTCACGTTTGTAGAGGCCCTGATGTGTCTAAACAGTGGAAACCCCCCACAAGTGACCCCATTTTGGAAACTAGACCCCCTAAGGAACTTATCTAGATGTGTGGTGAGCATTTTGAACCTCCAAATGCTTCATAGAAGTTTATAACATAGAACCGTGAAAATAAAAAATCATATTTTTTCCACAAAAACGATCTTTTCACCCCAATTTTTATCTTCCCAAGGGTAACAAGACCCCAAAAGTTTTTGTGCAATTTGTCCTGAGCATGCCGATACCCCATATGTGGGGGTAAACCACTGTTTGGGTGCATGGCAGAGCTTGGAAGGGAAGGAGCGCCGTTTGCCTTTTTCAACGCAGAATTGGCTGGACGCCATGTCGCATTTGTAGAGGCCCTGATGTGTCTAAACAGTGGAATCCCCCCACAAGTGACCCCATTTTGGAAACTAGACCCCCTAAGGAACTTATCTAGATGTGTGTTGAGCACTTTGCACCCCCAAGTGCTTCACAGAAGTTTATAACGCCCGGGCGTGAAAATAAAAAATCATATTTTTTCCACAAACCTGATCTTTTAGTCCCCAATTTTTTATTTTCCCAAGGGTAATAGGAGAAATTAGACCACAAAAGTTGTTGTCCAATTTGTCCTGAGTACGCTGATACCTCATAGGTGGAGGGGGGGGGACCACTGTTTGGGCGCACGGCAGGGCTTGGAAGGGAAGGAGCGCCGTTTGACTTTTCAGTGCAAAATTGGCTGGAATTGAGATCTGACGCCATGTTGCGTTTGGAGAGCCCCTGATGTGCCTAAACAGTGGAAACCCCCCAAATGACACTATTTTGGAAACTAGACCCCTCAACGAACTTATCTAGATGTGTGGTGAGCACTTTGAACCCCCAAGTGCTTCACAGAAGCTTATAACGTACAGCTGTAAAAATGAAAAGTCAGGTTTTTTTTTACAAAAAAAATATCTTTTCGCCCCCAGTTTTTTATTTTCCAAAGGGTAACAGGAGAAATTGGACCCCAAAATATGTTGTGCAATTTGTCCTGAGTACACTAATACCCAATATGTGGGGGAAAACCACTGTTTGGGCACACGGCAGAGCTCGTAAGGGAAGGAGCGCCGTTTGACTTTTTCAAACTAAAATTGGCTGGAGTTGAGATTGGACGCCATGTCGCGCTTGGAGAACCTCTGATGCGCCTAAACAGTGGAAACCCCCCACAAGTGACACCATTTTGGAAACTAGACCCCCTAAGGTACTTATCTAGATCTGTTGTGAGCACTTTGAACCCCCAAGTGTTTCACAAAAGTTTATAATGCCTGGGTGTGAAAAAAAAAAAAAAAAATTCCAAAAATGATTTTTTAGTCCTAAATTTTTGAATTTTCCCAAGGAAATTGGACCCCAAAAGTTGTTGTCCAATTTGTCCTGAGTACGCTGATACCCCATATGTGGGGGTGGAAAACTGTTTGGGCGCACGGCAGGGCTTGGAAAGGAAGTAGTAACGTTTTGGAATGCAGACGTTGATGGGGGTCATGTTCCGTTTGCAGTGCCCCAGATGAGCCTAAACAGTGGAAATCCCCCACAAGTGACCCCATTTTGGAAACTAGACCCCTAAGGAACTTATCTAGATCTTTGGTGAGCACTTTGAACCCCCAAGTGCTTCACACAAGTTTATAATGCCGGCAGAAAATAAAAAATCCTATTTTTTTCCCACAAAAATTATCTTTTAGTCACTAATTTTTTATTTTCCCAAGGGTATCAGGAGAAATTGGACCACATAAGTTGTTGTCCAATTTGTCCTGAGTACGCTGATGCCCCATATGTGGGGGGGAACCACTGTTTGGGCGCACGGCAGAGCTCGGAAGGGAAGGACACCATTTGACTTTTTCCAACCAAAATTGGCTGGAATTGAGATTGGATGCCATGTTGCATTTGGAGAGCCCCTGATGTGCCTAAACAGTGGAAACCCCCCACAAATGACCCCATTTGGGAAACTAGACCCCTAAGGAACTTATCTAGATCTTTGGTGAGCAATTTGAACCCTCAAGTGCTTCACACAAGTTTATAACGTAGAGCCGTAAAATTTAAAAATCATATTTTTTCACAAAAATGATCTTTTCACCCGAATTTTTATTTTTCCAAGGGTAACAAGACTCCAAAAGTTATTGTGCAATTTGTCCTGAGTACACTGATACCCATATGTGGGGGTATACCACTGTTTGGGTGCATGGCAGAGTTTGGAAGGGAAGGAGCGCCATCTCACTTTTCAACGCAGAATTGGCTGGACGCCATGTCGTGTTTGGAGAGCTCCTGATCTGCCTAAACAGTGGAAACCCCCACAAATGACACCATTTTGGAAACTAGACCCCTCAAGGAACTTATCTAGATGTGTGGTGAGAACTTTGAACCCCAGGTGTTTCACTAAAGTTTATAACGTACAGCCTTAAAATAAAAAAATCCTTTTTTTTTTTTACAAAAATGATTTTTCGCCCCCAATATTTTATTTTCACAAGGGTAACAGAAGAAATTGGAACCCAAAAGTTGTTGTCCAATTTGTCCTGAGTACGCTGATACCCAATATGTAGGAGAAAACTACTGTATGGGTGCACATCAGGGCTCGGAAGGGAAGTAGTGACGTTTTGGATTGCAGACTTTGATGGAATGGTCTGGGGCGTCATGTCGCATTTGGAGAGCCCCTGATACGCCTAAACAGTGGAAACCCCCCACAAGTGACCCCATTTTGGAAAATAGACCCCACAAGGAACTTATCTAGATGTGTGGTGAGCACTTTGAACCCCGAAGTGCTTCACAGAAGTTTATAACGCACAGCCGTAAAAATAAAAAATCCTTTTTTTTTTTACAAAAATGATTTTTTCGCCCCCAATATTTTATTTTCACAAGGGTAACAGGAGAAATTGGACCCCAAAAGTTGTTGTCCAATTTGTCCTGAGTACGCTGATACCCAATATGTGGGAGAAAACTACTGTATGGGCGCATGTCAGGGCTCAGAAAGGGAAGTAGTGACGTTTTGGATTGCAGACTTTGATGGAATGGTCTGGGGGCGTCATGTCGCATTTGGAGAGCCCCTGATGCGCCTAAACAGTGGAAAACCCCCCACAAGTGACCCCATTTTGGAAAATAGACCTCACAAGGAACTTACCTAGATGTGTGGTGAGCACTTTGAACCCCGAAGTGCTTCACAGAAGTTTATAACGCACAGCCGTAAAAATAAAAAATCCTTTTTTTTTTACAAAAATGATTTTTTCGCCCCCAATATTTTATTTTCACAAGGGCAACAGGAGAAATTGGACCCCAAAAGTTGTTGTCCAATTTGTCCTGAGTACGCTGATACCCAATATGTGGGAGAAAACTACTGTATGGGCGCATGTCAGGGCTCGGAAAGGGAAGTAGTGACGTTTTGGATTGCAGACTTTGATGGAATGGTCTGGGGGCGTCATGTCGCATTTGGAGAGCCCCTGATGCGCCTAAACAGTGGAAATCCCCAACAAGTGACCCCATTTTGGAAAATAGACCCCACAAGGAACTTATTTAGATGTGTGGTGAGCGCTATGAAGCCCCAAGTGCTTCACAGAAGTTTATAATGTACAGCCGTAAAAAACTAAAAAATCTTATTTTTTTTACAAAAATAATATTTTCGCCCCAGTTTTTTATTTTCCCAAGGGTAACAGAAGAAATAGGACAAATTTCACAATAACTCTTGGGGTCCAGAGTACGCTGATACCCCATATGTGGGGATAAACTACTGTTTGGACGCATGGCAGAGCTCAGAAGTGAAGGAACACCGTTTGACTTTTTCAACGCAGAATTGGCTGGAATGGAGATCAGACGCCATGTCACATTTGGAGAGCCCCTGATGTGCCTAAACAGCGGAAACCCCCCAATTCTAACTCCAACCCTAACCCCAACACACCCCTAACCCTAGTCCCAACCCTAATCCCAACCCTAACCCTAATCCTAACTCTAACCCTAATCCTAACTTTAGCGCCAACCCTAACCCTAACTTTAGCCGAAACCCTAACCCTAACCCTAATGGGAAAATGGAAATAAATACATTTTTTTTATTTTATTATTTTTCCCTAACTAAGGGGGTGATAAAGGGGGGTTTGATTTACTATTTATAGCGGTTTTTATGATTGGCAGCTGTCACGCTAAAAGACACTTTTTATTGCAAAAAGTAGTTTTTTGCATCGCCACATTTTGAGAGCTATAATTTTTGCATATTTTGGCCCACAATGTCATGTGAGGTCTTAATTTTTGCGGGACGAGGTGACGCTTTTATTGGTACCATTTTTGAGCACGTGACATTTTTTGATCGCTTTTTATTTCGATTTTTGGGAGGTTAGAATGAACAAAAATCAGCAATTCATGAATTTCTTTTGGGTGAGGCGTTTTTATTGTTCCGCGTGTGGTAAAATCGATAAAGCAGTTTTATTCTTCGGGTCAGTACGATTATGGCGATACCTCATTTATATAATTTTTTTATGTTTTGGCGCTTTTATAGAATAAAAACAATTTTATATAAAAAATAATTATTTTTGCATCGCTTTATTCTGCGAGCTATAACTTTTTTATTTTTTTGCTGATGATGCTGTGTGACGGCTCGTTTTTTGCGGGACAAGATGACGTTTTCAGCGGTACCATGTTTATTTATATCCGTCTTTTTGATCGCGTGTTATTCCACTTTTTGTTCAGCGGTATGATGATAAAGCACTGATTTTTTGCTTCGTTTTTATTTTTTATTTTTTAAGGGGTTCACAAAAGGGGTTAACTAGTGGGACAGTTTTATAGGGGGGGTCGTTACGGACGCGGCGATACCATATATGTGTACTTTTATTGTTTTATTTTTTTTATTTACAATAAGTAATGAATTTATTGGGGAATATTTTTTTTTTTTTTTATTTATTTTGGATTTTTTTTTACACATGTTTATTTTTACTTTTTTTTACTTTTTTACTTTGTCCCAGGGTGGGACATCACTGTATTTCATCAGATCGCTGGTGTGACAGTGTGCACAGCACTCTGTCACACCAGCGATGTGACAGGCAGTGCAGGACGCTTCCTCATGCCTGCTCTCGGCAGGCACTGAGGAAGCCGCCTCCCTCCAGGACCCCAGCGCCATCTTGGATCCGGGTCCTGGGAGGGAGGAAGCCCTCAGAGCATCGCGATCACATCGCGCTGGTCTGAGGGTCTCAGGGGGGCGCGCAGGGAGCCCCCTGCCTGCGCGATCCTCCCCTGTGCCCCCAGTACACCGCGATCATGTTTGATCGCGGTGTGCAAGGGGTTAATGTGCCGGGAGCGGTCCGTGACCGCTCCTGACACACAGTCACGGGTGTCAGCTGTGATAATCAGCTGACACCCGGCGGCGATTAGCTGCGCTCCCTCCGGGAGCGCAGCTAATCGCCTATGACGTACTATCCCGTCCATGGTCAGAATGGCACGGGTTTTATGGACGGGATAGTACGTCTAATGTCAGAGAGGGGTTAATAATGGGTTAAAGCCACCTTGCTGTTGGAAGGATGGGCTAAGTGGGGGTGCTATAACCGTAAACAGCACCATTAAAAAGCAGGGCTGTGGTTTAAGTTCCCTTAGCTGCCGCCGTTAAAAGGCATGTCGGCAGTCGTTAAGAAGTTAAATGTAACTCTCATCATTCTCCCCTGCTGGCGCTGATCGCCGGCAGAGAATGATGAGAGTCGTGTTCAGCACCTGGCGCCAGAGAACAGCACTTACTGCAACGCTTCTTCCCTGGCGCCCATCTGTGTGGTGCTGATGCGGCACTCGTGTGCCGCAAGTATTACACACACGGACACTGACATCTCCGGTACCGGAAATATCAGGACGTGTGAAAGAGGCCTTATAGCTGGTTTTTATGATTGGCAGCTGTCAGACGCTAAAAGACGCTTTTTATTTCAAAAAATAGTTTTTGCCTCATCACATTTTAAGAGCTATAATTTTTCCATATTTTGGCCCACAGAGTCATGTGAAGTCTTATTTTTTGCAGGACGAGTTGACGTTTTTATTGGTATAATTTTCGGGCACATGACATTTTTTGATCGCTTTTTATTACGATTTGTGGGAGACAGAATGAGCAAAAACCAGCAATTCATGAATTTCTTTTGGGGAGGGGGCGTTTATACCGTTCTGCATGTGGTAAAACTGATAAAGCAGTTTTATTCGTCGGGTCAGTACGATTACAGCGATACCTCCTTTATATCTTTTTATGTTTTGGCACTTTTATTCAATAAAAACTATTTTATATATAAAATAATTATTTTTGCATCACTTTATTCTGAGAGCTAAAACGTTTTTATTTTTCCGATGTGGGACAGTTTTATAGGTCGGCTCTTTAGAGACGCTGCGATACAAAATGTGTACTTATATTGTTTAGATTTTTTTTCATTTAAATATTTATTTAGTGATATAATAAATATTGAATTTAAATATTTTTACAATTATTTAAAAATAAATTTTATTCTTACTTTTACACTTTGTAACGCTATGGGACACTCATTTTGTTCAGGCTGATCGCTTCTATAGCATGCAGATCTGCATGCTATAGAAGCTGTCAGCGCTGCAGCTCCTATAACACTGACCTGAGAGACTTCCTGGTCATCAATGCGCATGAAAGGAAGTCTCTCAGCTCTGGAGAACCAGATGTCGTCATAACGACTTCGGGTCTCCATGGTAACGATCGGGACCCCGTGTCACGCCGCGGGGTCTCCGATGCAAAGGCAGAGGGGCTCTCATTTCCTGTGCCGGCTCTGGAATGCTTTGATTGTGTTCGATCGCAGAATTTCTGGGGTTAAAGTGCTGAGACCAGTCTGTGACTGCTCCTGGCACTTAGTGCTGGGTGTGAGCTGTGAGAATCAGTTGACACCCGTCAGCCGCACACCACCCGTATGCAGGGCCGATCGCTATAATGTACTATCCCGTCCATGGGAAGTAAAGGCCAGGGCACATGGACAGGATAGTACGTCCAATGGCAGAGAGGGGTTAATGAGAAAAAAATGAACTTTTTTGAATTTACCAAATGGCTGCAATGAAACAGAGTGAAAAATTTAAAGGGGTCTGAATACTTTCCGTACCCACTGTATTTCCCCACAAGGATCCAACTGACCAATCCTTGAATCCATTAATCTTTTAGGGGACAAACTGGAGATCCTCATACAAGATAGATGGCTTTTATCTAATGTGCATAGTGGCTTTTAGAAACATGTACTGGAACACAGTGACCCAAGTATGTAGGAGCAAAGCTATAAAGCTGTGGTTTATTACAGGAAACTTTGTATTCCCATAATCTGCCCGAGCAGAACTTTTCTAAAAGCTGCACAACCTCTGTCATGTATTTCTCACTGTTACGTTCATTGTTGGTGCTCTTTTCAGTTGACAAGTAGGGGATTTCTGGCTTTGTTGTGTAACATTTGATAATCTGTGTGATGTTTTTCTCACTACTTCCTCATTTTTGTCTTAAGTTGATACATATTTAGTGGTGGATGGATCAGGCAACTGTTTTTTGAGCCATGTGACTTCCTTGTTCTAACTCCTTCACTCATATTACAGGCTGCATTATAGTACAAGGGCTCCCTATGGGGAGTGCATTATACTACAGAGGCTTCCTATGGGGGGTGCATTATAATACAGAGGCTCCCTTTGGGGGGTGCATTATAGTATAGGGGCTCCCTATGGGGAGTGCATTATAGTACAGAGGCTGCCTATGTGGGTGCATTATATTACAGAGTCTCCATATGGGGAGTGCATTATACTACAGAGGCTGCCTATGGGGGTGCATTATACTACAGAGACTCCCTATGGGGGTGAATTATATTACAGAGGCTCCATATGGGGAGTGCTTTATGCTACAGAGGCTGCCTATATGGGTGCATTATATTACAGAAGCTCCATATGGGGGTGCATTATACTACAGAGGCTCCCTATGGAGAGTTCATTATAATACAGAGGCTCCATATGGGGGTGCATTATTGTACAGGGGCCCCCTATGAGGAGTGCATTATAGTACAGAGGCTCCCTATGGGGAGTGCATTATAATATAGAGACTCCCTATGAGGAGTGCATTATAGTACAGAGGCTCCCTATGGGGGGTGCATTATTATACAAAGGTTCCCTATGGAGAGTTCATTATAATACAGAGGCTCCATATGGGGGTGCATTATTGTACAGGGGCCCCCTGTGAGGAGTGCATTATAGTACAGAGGCTCCCTATGGGGAGTGCATTATAATATAGAGACTCCCTATGGGGAGTGCATTATAGTACAGAGGCTCCCTATGGGGAGTGCATTATAATATAGAGACTCCCTATGAGGAGTGCATTATAGTACAGAGGCTCCCTATGGGGAGTGCATTATAATATAGAGGCTGCCTATGGGGGTGCATTATACTACAGAGGCTCCCTATGGGGAGTGCATTATATTATAGAGGCTGCCTACTGTGTATAAAGGAGCTGTACAGGGGGGAGACTTGGGACATTATTAAATGTAAAGTGGGCACTTATTATAGGGGGACTCGGGTTACTGGGACTGTCAAAGGGGCACACAGGGCAATATTACATTTTAGGGGACAAAATGTGGGCACTGTTTTCTAGGGCACTTGTCCCCAGCATTACTATATTCTAGAGGGCTGCTTTAGAATTTAGAGGTCACACAGAACCACACAATAGGTGCAGTAATAGGGACACATACGGCAGCAGCGTCTCAGTATTGGGGTATCGGGTGCAGTTATAGGGACACATACGGCAGCAGTGGCTCAGTATTGGGGTATCAGGTGTCGTAATAGGGACACATATGGCAGCAGCGGCTCAGTATTGGGGTATCAGGTGTAGTAATAGGGACACATACGGCAGCAGCGGCTCAGTATTGGGGTATGAGGTGCAGTAATAGGAACACATACGGCAGCAGTGGCTCAGTATTGGGGTATCAGGTGTCGTAATAGGGACACATATGGCAGCAGCGGCTCAGTATTGGGGTATCAGGTGTAGTAATAGGGACACATACGGCAGCAGCGGCTCAGTATTGGGGTATCAGGAGCAGTAATAGGGACAAATACGGCAGCAGCGGCTCAGTATTGGGGTATTAGGTGCAGTAATAGGGACACATATGGCAGCAGCGGCTCAGTATTGGGGTACCAGCAGGATGAGGAGTTTGTGCAGGTTGAGAATAGTCCAATTGGTGACCGTGACAGTGCTGACAATATGAGAAGAGAAACGTGTGTTGTATTCTCTGCAGTCGAGTCCTGGCTGGAGGAGTCGTCATGTCGGTCTGGGCCAGATGGAAAAGTGAACAATTCCATCAGAAAGAACGTCAGCAGTACCATATATACTCGTGTATAAGCCGAGATTTTCAGCACCTTTTTTCGTGCTGAAAATGCCCCCTCGGCTTATACACGAGTCATAGGGCAGAAACCAGCGGGGGAGGGGATGCAGGAGCCGGTGGCTGGGATCATACTCACCCCTCCCCGTGCCATCGCTGAGCGTCCCTGCAATCCTGCAGCTCTCCCCGGCTTCCTGGCTCCTGCATCTCTCCAGCACTGATCGGTGATGTAATACCCGCTCATTAAGGTAATGTAATATGGACGCGACGCCACTCCCATGGGCGTGGCCTCCATATTCATGACCTTAATGAGCGGTATTACATCACCGCTCAGTGCTCTAGAGATGCAGGAGCCAGGAAGACGGGGAGAGCTGCAGGATTGCAGGGACGCTCAGTGATGGCACGGGGAGGGGTGAGTATGATGGAGGAGAGGAGCACGAGCAGGACGAGGGGAGAGAACGATGGACGGGGGAAGCATAGAGGAGGACGGGGGAAGCTGGAGCAGGACGGTGGGGGGGAGATCGGTGGACGGGGGAAGCGTGGAGCAGGACGGTGGGGGGGGAAGCGTGGAGGAGGACGGGGGAAGCATGGAGCAGGACAGGGGAGGATGGAGGGCACAGAGGAGCACTGAGCAGGACGGGGGGCACAGGAGGACGGAGAAGAAATGGGGGAGCACAGTGGAGGACGGAGCAGGAGGGGGGGGTACAGAGGAGAATGGGGAAGCACAGAGCTGGATGGGGGAGCAAGGAGCAGGACGGGGGCAGCACAGAGCAGGAGGGCAGTTTATACACCCGGCTTATACACGAGTCAATAATTTTCCCCAGTTTTTTGTGGCAAAATTAGGGGGTCGGCTTATACACGGGTCGGCTTATACACGAGTATATACGGTAAGTCATTATCTGCTGTAATCTATTATATACTTAGAAAAATAGAGGGGAAGCTCACTGGTGTTGTGGGTGCTCAGAAAAACAGATAATATGCAGTCAATAATATAATCCGGCACACCAAGCGATAATAGGATGCAAAGCAAAAATCTTTATTTGAAACAGAGACAGCTCATGTGAAAAAAAGAGGAACTCCGAAGAACAATGGTAAGTATAGGTACATAATATCTCAACGTTTCGGCGTTTTATGCCTTTTTCAAGAGGTACCATTTACTTGATGAGTATGAAAAGGACAACGTCTGGGAACTTCTTAATGCGTCGGTGAGCTGTCAGACAGAATATGGATAATAACATACCAGTTGAAATCAGAAAACGCTGTAGGTGACTATAATGGAAAATAGGATTATAGTAAGTGGCTGTGAAGCAACCACTTCCTGCCACCACGAGACAAGCGGTGGATACCGCGTCACTGTGACCCCTCACATATCATAGTCGGTACTGGGTAAGTGCTTTATCAGTGATATCACTATATATCATCCATAGTATTTGGCTCCACATCTTATGGGCATATATGAATATATTCTCCACTGCAAACAGCCTCTTACAACATATTAAGAGAGCTTATCCTGAGCGGTATGTGTACCTATTTTTTCACTTGTTACCATTACTATGGGCATTGCTTCACAGCCACTTACTATAATCCTATTTTCCATTATAGTCACCTACAGCGTTTTCTGATTTCAACTGGTATGTTATTATCCATATTCTCTTGAAATTATCAGTAGCAAATGACTTATGTTATCACAACTGTATTATATTAATCAGTTTTACAGATTATAATTTCCGAAAAAACCCATTGAACCGGGTATACTCTGCCACTTGGTATGTCTGTCCATCTATTTACCTATATTATCCAGGATTCTATTATCCTAAGTACTTTGATAATCCTGATATTGGATAGGCTCTTTTGAGATATACTACGATTCATTATGACCTTTGCTATATATTTCGCATATGTATATATTTTGTGTTTATATCCCACTTCAATATTGTAAACAAACATTTGAATCACGTATTGTTATTATTTTTTAGTACACTGATGAAGATCGATAGTGACCGAAACGTTTGTTACTAGTGATCAGGTGTACGTATTAAATTTGCTATCATTACACGATTACGAGTGTGCCCAGTTTTTTGACATTGAGGTCTCAGGGGTCTCAGCGCTGCTGGACCCCCACCCCTCCCTTGGCGGATCTGTATTACCCTTTAAGGTGGTCCCTGCAGAACCCTGCCGGCCCTGGGGGATGAGGGTTGCTTCCCTGGCGGGGACGCAAACCGCGCTTCTGGGGTCACTGCGTTCTCCGCCCTGGGGGGAAGCTATGGGCACAGCGCCACAAATCCCTGGGGGTCCCTGTGGCGCTCAGCTGGGTGAGTACTCAACATTTTAATGTGTTTTGAGTGCTTAAGCGGCTGCTGCGGCAGCCGCTGCTACATGTATTCATGTTGGTGACTTGTGTTTTGTCCGCAGGTGGATGCCTGCAGGACATGGGAGCGGGGCAGGAGCGGAGAGCGGAGGAGTCGCGCGCCCTTTTTGAAGCCGGCGGGGGGCGTGGCTTCGCGCTTTCCCGGTCTTTCACGGGCAGGAAGCGCTCTGAGCGCGCGATTTCTCCTGCCTCTCCTCTTCCGGCTTCTCTCCTCACAGCGTGGCGGCCATTACTGAGGCTTCCTCGGGCTCCTCACTCTCCTCTCCTCCCGACAGACCGAAGGAACACAGTATCGCGGCCAGCTGGGTGAGTCGCTTCTGCCTGTCAGGGCAGAAGCTTAACTCCCTCACCCCCACAGCGCAGGGCACCTTTCTGAGGCACAATTAGGTGGCAGACTGCGCTGTCCTGCAGCTGTTACCTCTTATAGAGGCTTTTTTTGTCTGGGGCTCGCACACCTTTTTCATTTAACAGAGGTTGTGGGGAGTCTGCGACATTAAAGGTTCTGCCACACTAAACGTTCCCGCTAACGATCACGATAACGACGCATACTAATGCGATTGTTTGTGTGACCGTTTTTAATGTCGCTAGTAGCTGCCAAACTGGGCGATCTCATTAACGACGCATAAGCGGTTAGCGATCTCCTTAACGACTTTGGCGGTCATTGCGATGTACAATTCAGCGCTATATGTTAGCGATCTCGTTGGCGTTCTTGTTTAGTGTGGCATACCCTTGAGGCACTGTCCTGCAGCTGCTACCTCATAAGAGGCACCTGGGGCTCGCACACCCTTTTCATTAACAGGGGTTGTGGGGAGTCTGCGACATTAACCCCTTCTTAGGCGGTTAACCCTTAATTGGGGGACAGCTGGGGTGGCTCTCTCTTTAAGAGCTTTAACCCTTCAGCGTTTGTATTTTCTTTAAGAAACCACACTGTTCTAGTTACTGACAGGTTTAGCCTGCCATATACTGTGTGAGGGCATGTCAGATCAGGGTCCAGGAGGTGCGGACCGTCTCCCAGATCCGCTACAGGATCAGTCTTGCGTATCTGACACGCAGACCTCGACGGCGTCAAGCGCTGCGGTCGGAGGTTTCAGTGATGTCAAAATGGAGGCGTTCTATGATGGCCTGTCTGACCTTCTAGGTTATTGGGTGTCAGCTAGATCCTCTCATGGCAGGAAGCGACACAGGCCGGTGCCTTCCTTCCCGCGCAGCGACTCAGAGATCTCGGGCATGGAGGGTTCCCCTTCAAGCTCAGATGGGGAGATGTCCGATTCGGATAAGGAGGATCGGCAGGGAAACTCTGCCTCTCTTTTGGGCCGTACAGAGGCTTTTATTGGAGCCATGAGGGAGGCGTTACAGTTACCGGAGGAGGTAACTAGACGTCCTGGTAAGTCGGCCCGGATGTTTCAGGAATCGCATAGGTCGTGATCAGCATTACCATCTCTGGATGAGCTTAATGGGGCAGTGGAGAAGGAACGCCTGTGTCCAGATAAACGTTTTCAGGGGACACGATTTTTTGAGACGCTGTATCCGTGTACGACGGAATTGATTGATAATTGGATTCCTTCTCCTGAAGTGGATGTCCCTTTATCCCAGCTTAGCAAATCCTCATTACTTCCTGTTAAAGGGAAGGCGAGTCTGCAGGATCCGCTGGACGGAAAAACGGAGATGGCGGCGAAATCCATCTACGAGGCCGCAGGTCATGGATTCAGAGCAACTAGGGTCCATGTGTGCTTGTAAAGCTTCCCTGAGCTGGTTAGACCGTCTACGGACGGCGTGGCAAGATGGATCCCCACTATCTGAGGTAGATGGGCTTTTCAAGCTGTTGGAGGATGCAGCCCGATATGGCAGTAATGCAGGTTTGGATACTGCGTCACTGCTGTCCAGGGCGCAATCCTCGGCGGTCACAGTCAGGAGAGCACTGTGGCTTAGACAGTGGACCGGGGACACGGTTTCCAAGCAAGGTTTGCTATCTTTAGCTTACAAGGGTGGTCAGCTATTTGGATCTGACCTCACGGAGCTGATTGCCAAGGCAAAGGCAAAAGAATCGGCTTTACCGCAGCGAAGAGCTGTGACTTCTGCGTCTGGCAGGCCTAGTGCCGGTAGTAGTCGGCGGTCCTTTCGGTCCAGGGGACGGTTCGGTCAGCCCTCTTGGGGATCGGGTCGTCCCTCTTTTTCAGGAAAAAAGAACGCTCAGAAATCCCACACTCCCTGGAAACAGAGCTTCCGCCAAGACAAGCGGGGAGCTGACAAAAAGCCCTCTAAGGCGGACTGACGCCAGGGTCTCACTCGAGGGCTCTCGAGTGGGAGGTCGCCTGCTCCAAATCTTGCATTCCGTCAGAGCTCGAGCTATTTGCCGCTCTACTACGGGAGGTCGATTCCTTTCTGCAGAAGGGTGTGGTGGTACCGGTTCCGCCGGAAGACCGGGGAAGAGGGTTTTATTCCAACCTCTTTGTGGTCCCCAAAAAAGAGGACAAATTTCGCCCCATTCTGGATCTCAAAAGATTGAATCGGCATGTCCGCACCCGGAAATTCCGCATGGAGTCACTTCGCTCCGTTGTGGCGGCCCTGTCGCAGAACGATTTTTTGGTGTCAATCGACATTCGCGACGCTTATTTGCATGTTCCCGTCGGAAGGGCCCACCAACGCTTCCTTCTTTTTGCCATAGGTCAGGACCATTACCAGTTTGTGGCCCTGCCATTCGGGTTGACCTCAGCACCCAGAGTTTTTACGAAAATTCTGGCACCTCTCATGGCGATTCTGCGAAGACAAGGGGTTACGATTCTTCCCTATCTGGACGACCTTTTGATTGTGGCGTCCTCAAAGGAGGAGGCGGTGACGGCTCGCAATCTATCCCTTCAGCTCCTGGAGGACTTCGGGTGGCTGGTCAATTGGGAGAAGTCGTCTCTGGAACCGTCGCAGTCAATCCTGTTTTTGGGAATGCATTTCGACACGGTACGAGCAGTGGTGTCTCTGCCTCCAGACAAGCAAGCGAGTCTTCTTCGACATGTACAGGTTATGAAGTCTTCGACAGCAATGTCCCTTCGAAGGTGTATGCGCCTTCTGGGTTTGATGGTGGCGTCGATGGAGGCAATTCCATCTAGGATGGTGGTTACGTCCGGAAGTGTTATCCCTGGGAAAGTCCTTCCTCCCTCCGAGGTGGTCGATCATAACCACCGATGCCAGCCTGACGGGCTGGGGGTGTCTGGAACGATCTCTGGATTCAGGGAGTATGGTCGTCGGAAGAGTCTGTCCTGCCGATCAACATCCTGGAATTGAGGGCAATTTTCCTTTGCCTCCAACACTGGACGGTCCTTTTAAGCGGTCTACCAGTCCGAGTGCAGACAGACAACGCGACGGCGGTCGCGTATATCAACCATCAAGGTGGAACGAGGAGCTTCAGGCTCATGATGGAGGTGTCTCGGATCCTGGTATGGGCCGAGGCCATGGTGCCAGCCATCTCTGCGATTCACATTCCAGGAGTTCAGAATATCACAGTGGACTTCCTCAGTCGCCAAAAAGATGGATCCCGGAGAATGGAGTCTTCATCCGGAAATTTTTGCACTGCTGTGCTCCCGTTGGGGGATTCCCCAAGTGGATTTGATGGCATCCAGGTTCAATGCCAAGTTACCGACGTTCAGGTACAAGGACCCGAAGGCTGTGGCGGTGGATGCTCTGGTGGCTCCTTGGGACCAATTCGAGCTAATCTATGTGTTCCCGCCGATATCCTTACTTCCTCTGGTGTTGCGTCGGATCAGACTGGAGAGAGTCCCGGCTATGTTGATAGCCCCAGATTGGCCAAGGAGGACGTGGTTTTCTACGTTGGTGTCGCTTCTGGCAGCACCTCCACTTCCACTCCCTCTTCGCCCGGACCTGTTAACCCAAGGGCCCGTTCGTCATCCGGACCTGAAGTCTCTGCGTTTGACGGCGTGGCTCTTGAGACCGAAATCTTGACCCGTCAAGGTTTTTCAGCCAAAGTCATTGCCACTCTGAGAGCGGCCAGAGGTCCGGCTACTACTAGGATTTATCACAAGACTTGGGAGGCCTTCTTTTCGTGGTGTTCGGGTTCTTCAAGAAACCCGAGGATTTTTCCATTCCCAATTTGTTGGCCTTTTTGCAGTACGGGCTGGACAAGGGTTTGGCAGTTAGCACTCTGAAAGGTCAGGTTTCTGCTCTGTCCTTGCTGTTTCGGAAGGCTATCGCCTCGCGTAGGGACGTACGTTCCTTTTTTCGCGGAGTAACCCGTCAGTTTCCGCCGCGGAAGGCGCTTGTGTCTCCTTGGCGGCTCAATCTTGTCTTGGAGGCTCTTCAGCATGGGCCTTTTGAGCCTATGGACTCTGTTAGCCTTTCTTTGCTTTCTTGGAAGGTTGCCTTCCTAGTGGCGGTCACTTCTTTGAGAAGGGTTTCTGAGTTGGCGGCTCTTTCTTGCTCGCCTCCTTTTCTGGAGTTCCACCAGGATCGCGTAGTTCTTCGCACTCGGGGCGACTTTCTACCTAAGGTGGTGTCACAATTCCATGTTAACCAGGATATTGTGTTGCCCTCGCTCTGTCCGGAGCCGAGGAATACGAAGGAACGGGCCCTGCACACATTGGATTTAGTGCAGGCTTTGAAGTTCTATTTGTCTATTACTCAAAGTTTTCGGAAGTCGGATTCTCTGTTTGTAATTCCAGCAGGTTGTCGACGTGGTCAACGAGCTTCCAAGGACTCTATAGCTCGTTGGATTCGGTCGGCCATTTTTAGAGGCTTACCGACTTAAGGGCGAACCTTGCCCGATTAAGATTCGAGCTCACTCCTCGAGGGCTGTGGGTTCATCGTGGGCCTTTCATCAAGGGGCCTCAGCAGCTCAGCTCTGCCGGGCGGCGACCTGGCGCTCTGTCCACACGTTTACAAAATTTTATAAGGTGGACGTCAGTGCTTCCGCTGATGCGGCCTTAGGACGTAGGGTCCTTCAGGCGGCTGTAGTTTAAAGTTTTTGTTAACTTGTTTTATAGCGCTGGTTGCGCATTTACCTAAGTTGTGGGAATCTACCTCTGTTGGTTTTTTACCCACCCTTAATTTCTGGACTGCTTTGGGACGTCCCACTAGTAATGACTGTGTCTCCCTTCCTTCCATCTGCTGCTGAAAGACGGATTTTGGTAAGAACTTAAGGTACTGCCACACTAAACAATCCCGCTAGCGATCACGATAACGACGCATACTAATGCGATCGCTAGCGGGATTGTTTCTATATCGCTAAGTGCGGCCACATTTAGCGATATAGTTAACGACGCTATCGCCGTTAGCGATCTTCTTAACGACTTTAGCGGTACAAAAGTACCGCTAAATCGCTAAGAAAAGGTGCCACACAGCGATTAGATACTTACCCAGCGGGAGCGCCAGCGATAAAATAGGGTCCGGAGCGATTCCAGCGACGAGCGAGATCACAGCAGGAAGCTCGTCGCTGGAAGCTGCCGCACTGAACAATATCGCTAACGGGATCGCTAAATAGTGACGTTTTTTAGCGATCCCGTTAGCGATATTGTTTAGTGTGGCATACCCTTTACCTGTAAAATCCTTTTCAGCGAAGGAATGAAGGGAGACACAGATCCCTCCCATGGCAGAAGTGTGTTGTCGTGTTTTCAGATGCGGCGTGACCCTTCTCTGATAGCGATTATCTGGGCTGAGGTCGGCGCGCTAAGGCTCTTTTCCAGCATTGCCAGCTCATCGCAGTGGTCAGGTTCAGTGAGTAGTACCTGGGACTGTGTGGTTTTTTCTGTTATATGCATAACCTGTCTTCTTGTTTTTTCTCTGAAGTCCTTCAGAAGGGGTTATGTTGCTACGCTGGTGATATTTGCTCTTCCTTAGCATGTGTACGGACTGGAGAGCTGGAGTAGGAGGAGCCCAAGCTGGAGGGGCCGGTCAACACTCTTTTTAATCTGAGGTGTTCTATCCTGTGTGGGCTCCGCCTACCCACTAGTAATGACTGTGTCTCCCTTCCTTCCTTCGCTGAAAAGGATTTTACAGGTAAGTTCTTACCAAAATCCGTCTATTGGGGACATTTACCTGCCTATTGGGGACCTATGCTGCCTATTGGGGACTCTCGCACCATACCAGTCTGAGCCTGAGGTAAAAGCAGAGTTTCACCAATATGGGCACTGGTGAGGCTGCATTGATGGGCACTGATCAGACTGCATTGATGGGCAGTGCAGGCTGTATGTCTGGTCTTATTGTGGATATAGTAGTGTATATATAGGTTCAAGTTGTATGTATGGCCAGGTGGGGCCTTTTTTCTTTTTTTTTTTGGGGGGGTGGTGTGTGTGTGTCAGTGTGTGTGCATGTTTCTTTTATGTTTTATATTTAATTTTGTTTAATGATAATGTCCCTGCTGGGGTCCTTTGGAGCTGCAATAGCTTTGAAGAAGAGAAAGGACTAAGGACTCTGGACTTTTTGGTTTGAAGCTGATTTCATTTGTTTCGATTACTTATTTAGTTATGTTTTTATCACAGTATGTTTTGTTTATATTTTTTATAATAAAAAAAAAGAGTTGCAGGCTGTATGTCTGTGTGGGCAATTTTATTGCTGGTATATTGTTTTTATAGTTATTATATATGTACATATATTATATATATATATATATATATATATATATATATATATATATAACAAATTCACTGCAGCACATGTGCATGAATCTAGGCCATGTGAAAACACAAACATTAAAAATACTCAATTTAGACCAGATTTCTCAAAATTTAAAAATTTTTTTTTTTTTTTTACTTACAGTAATGGATGAAAAATTAAGGTTCTTAGCGCATAAATTGGCCAATGCATGTATGCCCATTAACCACGGCAAGGTGACCCCCCCTCGATGGGTCCCTGCTATACACTACAAGCCACAAGCCTCCAGCTTTGGACAAACATGTCACTACTGGGCTAAAACCTACAATTTATGGGCTGGTAGAGCTGATTGCGGCACCTGCAAGGCCAATAGGAGGAGTGCAAGATCAGTCCTGGATGCAACCAACATCCAGATATTTAAACAAACAAAGAAAAACCGATCAGCACCTCCTAATGTGAACACGTGCAAGCTGCGAGGACCACATAATATAGACAAAAAATTCACAGCAGCACATGTGCATGAATCTAGGCCATGTGAAAACACAGTAACATGAAAAACACTCAATTTAGACCAGATTTCTCAAAATTTAAAAAAAAAATATAAATTTTTTTTTTTTTACTTACAGTAATGGATGAAAAATGAAGGTTCTTAGCGCATAAATTGGCCAATTCATGTATGCCCAGCAACCATGGCAAGGTGACCTCCCTCTGATGGGTCCCTGCTCTACACTGCAAGTCACTTCCGGGCCACAAGCCTGCAGCTTTGGACAACATCCAGATATTTAAAGAAACAAAGAAAAAGCGATCAGCACCTCCTAATGTGAACACGTGCAAGCTGCGAGGTTCGCATAATATAGACAAAAAATTCACAGCAGCACCTGTGCATGAATCTAGGCCATGTGAAAACACAGAAAAACATTAAAAACACTAATTTTGATGGGCACTGATCAGAATGCATTGATGGGCAGTGCAGTCTGTATGTCTCTGTGTGGGCAATTTTATTGCTGGTATATTGTTTTTGTAGCGGTGTTATATATATATATATATATATATATATATATATATATATATATATATATATATATAAATACACACAGTACAGACCAAAGGTTTGGACACACCTTCTCATTCAAAGATTTTTCTGTATTTTCATGACTATTAAAAATTGTACATTCACATTGAAGGCATCAAAACTATGAATTAACACATGTGGAATTATATACTTAACAAAAAAGTGTGAAACAACTGAAAATATGTCTTATATTCTAGGTTCTTCAAAGTAGCCACTTTTTGCTTTGATGACTGCTTTGCACACTCCTGGCATTCTCTTGATGAGCTTCAAGAGGTAGTCACCGGAAATGGTCTATATACGAGTATATACGGTACTTTTTAATGTACCGTATATACTCGTGTATAAGCCGAAATTTTCAGCACCTTTTTTTGTGCTGAAAATGCCCCCTCGGCTTATACACGAGTCATATGGCAGAAATCAGCGGGGGAGGGGATGCGGTGGCAGGAGCCGGTGGCTGGGACATCATACTCACCCTCCCCATGCCATCGCTGAACGTCCCTGCAATCCTGCGTTCTCCCCGGCTTCCTGCAGCTCTCCAGCGCTGAGCGGTGACGTAATATCCGCTCATTAAGGTCATGTAAAATGGACGCGACGCCACTCCCATGGGCGTGGCCTCCATATTCATGGCCTTAATGAGCGGTATTACGTCACCGCTCAGCGCTGTAGAGCTGCAGGAAGCCGGGGAGAACGCAGGATTGCCGGCCGGGACTTCAGCGATGGCACGGGGAGGGTGAGTATGCTGGAGGAGGATGGGGGGAGCATGGAGGAGGACAAGGAGCACGGAGCAGGATGGGGGGAGGACGGAGAGCACGGAGCAGAACGGGGGGAGGACGGAGAGCACGGAGCAGAACGGGGGGAGGACGGAGAGCACGGAGCAGAATAGGGGGAGGACGGAGAGCACGGAGTAGGACGGGGGGGGAGGACGGAGAGCACGGAGCAGAACGGGGGGAGGATGGAGAGCACGGAGCAGAACGGGGGGAGGACGGAGAGCACGGAGCAGGACGGGGGTGGGCACAGAGGAGAATGGGGGAGTGCAGAGCTGGATGGGGGAGCACGGAGCAGGACGGGGGAGGATGAAAAGCACGGAGCAGGACAGGATAATGGAGCAGGAGGAGGGGAGCACAGAGGAGAATGGGGGCGTACAGAGCTGGATGGGGGAGCACACAGCAGGACGGCAACTTATACACCTGGCTTATACGCGAGTCAATACGTTTTCCAAGTTTTTTGTGGCAAAATTAGGGGGGTCGGCTTATACACGGGTCGGCTTATACATGAGTATATACGGTAGAACAAAGAAAGAGCTGTTTGATATGCCAGAATATAGTGTCTGTGTTCAAAGAATGCAATTTGCGTCAACACTGTCAAACTCAACATAAAGATAAATATGATTGGTCGGAGAAGTGAGAAAAGATAAAATGTTAAAACTGAAAAATACATTGACAATTCAGCAAAATACTTTTGTGAAGCAGAAGCAGCTAAATATTTCATCACTGCAAGCAAGTTTTCAAGTTGCCAAGCTAATAGCGTGTACTGGCAGACCATTTGTGGAGGGAGAATTTGTTAAAGAATGCCTTCTTTCTGTTGCCAAAGAGATGTGTCCAGAGAAGGCTGATTTATTTAGTACAGTGAGGCTAAGTGCACACGTTGAAGATTCTTAGCGTTTTTCGCGGCGAAAAAGGCGGCAAAAACGCTTACCCAACGCAACTCATTCTATCCTATGGGATTCCGCAATGCTGTGCACATGCTGCGCTTTTTTCCACGGTGCAATCGCATCGCGAAAAAAAAGCAGCATGCTCATTCTTTTTGCCGAATCGCGGTGATTCCGCCGCCATAGGAATTCATTGAACCGCTTACTTTCCGCATGTGGCTATGCCCACCATGCGCAAAGTAAGCGGTTCATGTGCGGATGGTACCCAGGGTCTGGAGGAGAGGAGACTCTCCTCCAGGCCCTGTGTACCATATCCCTGTGAAAACAATAATTAAAATAAAAATGATATTCTCACCTTCCGGCGGCCCCCGCAGCTTTCCCGCCTCTCAGCGACGCTCCCGGCCAATTCCGTTCCCAGTAATGCATTGCGAGAATCACCCCAGATGACGTAGCGGTCTCGCGTGATGCTACGTCATCTGGGGTCATTGTCGCTATGCATTACTGGGAACGCGATTGGCCGGGAGTGTCACTGAGAGGCGGGAAGGCTGTGGGGGCCGCTGGTAGGTGAGAATAGCACGATTTATTATTTTTTTTATTACTTTTACATTAGATCTTTTTACTATTGATGCGGCATAGGCGGCATCAATAGTAAAAAGTTGGTCACACTTGTCAAACACTATGTTTGACTCGTGTGACCAACCTGTCAGTCAGATTTCCAAGCGATGCTACAGATCGCTTGGAAAACGCTAGCATTCTGCAAGCTAGTTACTCTTGCAAAACGCTAGTTTTTTAGCGGGAATACGCATACCAAAAAAAAAATGCATATTTCCCGCGGCAGGGAGGTGCGGGATTGCCGTGGAAATTACCGCGGCAATTCCGCAACGTGTGCACTTAGCCTGAGTCTTTCAAGACCTACAATTACACAGGATTGAAGAAATGGGAAACAATTTGCATCAGCATTTGCAAAACTCCGCAAAAAAACGTTCCTATTTTTCCTTGGCACTAGAAGAAAGTAATGATATTCGTGATTCTGCACAACTTCTAATTTTTATTCGTGGGACGAATGCCTATTTCGCAGTCACAGAAGAGCTTGCTGCACTGCAAAGCATCAAAGGAACAACTACAGGACAGGATATCTATAAAAAGGTTTGCCAAACTGTGAAAGGTTCAGAGCTGGACTGAGCTAAACTATCCAGTGTGCCAACTGATGGTGCTCCTAGCATGGTTGGCTCTAAGAAAGGAATAATTGCTCGCATTACCCAAGAGATGGACAAGCATAACCATTCTCATCCAATAGCCATACACTGCCTCATCCACCAACAGGCTCTGTGTAGTAAATCACCGAAGTGGGACTCTGTTATGAAAATTGTGGTATCTTGTGTTAACTTCATTAGAGCTAATGCATTAAACCACAGACAATTTCAGGAATTTCTGTCTGAGCTAAATGCTGCCTATGAAGATGTTCTGAACCAAACAGAAGTCCGTTGGCTGAGTCCAGTAAGAGTTTTGAAACATTTCTATGACTTAGCGTATTTTTCGGATTATAAGACGCACTTTTTTCCCCAAAATTTGGGGGAAAAATGGGGGTGCGTCTTATGCGGTTATACCTTTGCTGCAGGCCGGGATGAGGGGGTGTCCTGCAGTGCTGCTGCGGGTGTCTCCTGTGCTGAGGGGGCTTTGCTGACATTTTGTGAAAGGCCAGAGCCCCCGCAGTTCCATAGTTTCCTATGCGGTGAACTCTGGGAAAATGACCGCTGGGGGCGGCGCATGCGCAGATGGAGATCTCGGCACCAAGATCTTGGGAGATGAGATCTCATGGTGCCGAGATCTCCATCTGCGCATGCGGCGGCCATTTTCCTGGAGTCCACCACATAGGAAACCATGGAACTGCGGGGGCTCTGGCCTTTCACAAAATGTCGGCAGAGACCTCGCTGCACCGAGACACCCGCAGCAGCACTGGACAACCGCAGCGGTGCTCTGCACATCGGCGCATCCCCTAATCCCAGCCTGCAGCATCACCCCACTCCTGCCTCCAGCAGTGACCCTGGGACCCCGCTTCACCGCAGCCACCACCCCCAGTAAGCAATATGACGCATGGATTATAAGAAGCACCACCATTTTATAAAAAAAAAACTCCTATTTTTCTCCTCAAAATTTGGGGTGCATCTTATAATCTGGAGCTTCTTATAATCCAAAAAATACAGTACTTCCACAGATTACAGCTTTTCTGTTTTCTAGAAACAAAGAAGTACCAGAGCTCAATGATGCAGAATGGAAATGGCACCTTGCCTTTCTGACAGATGTAACACAGTTACTTAACGGTTTCAATGTGCAACTTGAAGGAAAGGGGTAGCTCATCTGTGATATGCAATCACATGTGAAAGCATTTGAAGTAAAATTAGGCTTCCTCATCAAACAAGTGAAGGAGGAGAATTTCTGCCATGTCCCCACAACTCAAAATCTGTTAGCGGAAACACCATTGGTTGCATTCCCAAACAAAACGTGTGTGGCTTCACTGCAAGAGTTACAAAAGCAGTTCCAATTGAGATTTAAAGAGCTTCATCTCCATGTACAGGTCATACAGCTTTTCCATAACCCATTTTCTATTGACATTGAAAATGTGGATTCAATTTACCAAATGGAACTGTCTGAACTGCAGAATTGTGACTCTGAAAGACGCATTTAAGTCAATCAGCCTTCCTAATTTCTGTGCATCTCTCCCTTGTGAGACATACCCTAATCTCAGGAACCATGCACTCAAAATGGCAACCATCTTTGGTAGCACCTTTTTCCAGAATGAAACATCTGAAATCTCCAACCAGATCTTGACTAACTGATGCACACTTGCATCACTTGTTACAACTAACAGTGACAAATATGGAACCGGACATTGACCATCTCATTAGCCAAAAGCAGGCCCATAGTTCCCATTGAAATACCGGTTTGTTTGTTGATTTAACTTTACTTGTTCTTCATTTTAAATATTGTATTTGTTCCTGTTTGTTTCTTTTTTACTTCAAAATATGATATGTGCAGTGTGCATAGGAATTTATTCATAGTTTTTATTACACTATATTCCGGCCCTCCAATGGTCCGAGGGACCGTGAACTGGCCCCCTGTTTATAAAGTTTGAGGACCCCTGCTTTATACTATGGCTGTTGCCAGCCTTGTGAGTGAAGGTGGGAAAAAGCAAATTAAGGATTGGGATGTTGGATTGATAGTTAGCAAGTTTTCTAAGTACAGTATTTAGTATTCTGTCATTTTCTTTGCTGCCCAATGCAAACCGCTATTATGCGTCTGGCGTATCTTAAAACCTTCCAAATCAGGAAGTTATATTGTTTTGACACCATGTCCTACATTTTCTTGAACAGTGCAGCAGACGGTGTGTAGCTGTTTTTATTTCGCCATATTTAGACAACGGAGCTGCGGGGGGCTTTCTGGATATGACGAAATGCCAGTGGAGCCCCCCACGCAGCACAGAGCCCCGCTGCAGCCACACTACAGAGCCCCGACACCACCGCACCACTAGGCACAGGGAGGCTCATCGGGACCGCTGCCACGGGACCGCCGCCACCGGATTTGTGAGTATATTGCGACCAGGGCCGGCTCCAGGTTTTTATGGGCCCCGGGCGAAAGAGTCTCAGTGGGCCCCCTTAACACAGACCACGATTCATGATGCACAGATACTGCAGAGAAATATGGGTATAGTACAATGCCAAACACTTCTCTTCTTCCATTCCATGACTGATACCTATTCTAAATTGTACAATAGCTCAAAAACCGCCAAATCCTCACAGCGCACAGTACAGACTGGACAGTACAATCCTCCATACAATATTATGGGCACCACATAGTCTCCCCCTCATCACCCATATAATACCCCATGCAGGATGTCACCCCCATCCCCCATATAATGCTCCATACAGAATACTGGACCCAATATAATGCTCCATACAGAATACTGGACCACATAAATTGCTCCATACAGGATACTGGTCCCCATATAATGCTCCATACAAAATATGGAGCTCTCCTCTACACTGTGCTGCGTTCTGCAGTGTTACGGCTCAGGAAAGGGCGCTGTGGAAAGACTCCCCATTATCATCATCATTGCCTGCCCATTATCATCATCATTGCCTGCCCATCATCATCATTGCCTCCCCATCATCATCATCATTATTGCCTCCCCATCAATATCATCATTGCCTCCCCATTATCATTGCTTCCCCATCATCATCATTGCCTCCCCATTATCATTGTCTCCCCATCATCATCATTATTGTCTCCCCATCATCATTGCCTCCCCATCATTATCATCATCATTGCCTCCCCATCATCATCATCGCCTCCTCGCCACCATCACTGCCTCCCCCCCCACCACCATCACACATCACACAGCACCACACACAGACAGCACCGCAGCACTCTCTCACATACACATACACTGATACACACAGACACACACACCTCACTTGTCCGGCGTCCGCGCTCTCTCTGCCACAGCCGGCCGCTGAATGATGACGTCATTCAGCGGCGCTGCTGTGAGAGGAAGCGCCGGCGCCCCCTGGAGCCCGGAGCTGCGGCAGCGGAGGCACGGGGAGAGGTAAGTATTGTGCTGGCTGCTGCCGGGGCCCTGAGCAAGCGGGCACCGCTCTCCTCCGCTAACGGGTGCCGGGGTGCCCGATGGCGAGTGGGCCCCCCCGCCTGCTCAGGGCCCCGGCACGTGCCCGTGTATGCCGGGTGCTGACGCCGGCCCTGATTGCGACCATAAGACGCACCCCCATTTTCCCCAAAAATTTTTGGGGAAAAAAGTGCATCTTATGGTCCGAAAAATACGGTAATAACTTATTACGGTAATATGGGGAAAATACTTTGCCTTAATTCTGTATCAATCACCAACACCCTAAACTGTAATGCACCATCACTTTCCTCCCTATCATTGTTTACTGTGGAAGCCAAATGTTCAGAGTCTTCCATTCATTTTCTCTTTCTGTACGTGATTTTTGACAGATTGTCTGGCATGGAATCTGCTTTCTACAAGTTTCCCCTTTTTTTGAATTCGAAAATGCGTTTTTAACACACCTTTTTAAATTTTTGGGGATAAAATGTCACGTAAATTGTTGGTCACGTTTCCTGCACGTAAATCTTTTTTTAGTTTTTATTTTTTTAAAAGGTATTTACAGCTCATATGTACCATGAACACTATTGCCACACCTTATATTATAATTAAAACTCAAAACTGCATCAAAGCAGTGTGAAAAGTCAATGCAAGCAAAAACACAGCAACCATATGTGTTCTTTTAGGCCTCTTTCACACGTCAGTGGCTATGGTACGTGTAGTGAAAGTTTTCTCAAGTACCGGAGACACTGACACACGTAGACCCATTCAAATGAATGGGTCTATGCACATTTCAGCATTTTTTCATGGACCGTGTGTCCATGTGCAAAACATGCTGATATGTCCGTTTTTTTCGAGCAGCACGGTACGCAAACCGTGCACACGGAGAACAGTTCACACTGTCCTCCATGTGCACGGACAGCCGCCGGGGAAGAAGCGGTTACTGTAAGTGTTCTTCCCCAGCGGCTGGTGCTGAAGCCAGCTGTCATTATTCTCGCCTGCTCTGCCTGCAAACAGAGGAGAACGATGAGCGGTATATTAAAGTCCGAACAACAGCAGATGTTGGATGATGGGAGTAACAGTCCCAATAGCCCCCACCTGCTGTCGTTCAGACTTTAATATACCATTCATCATTCTCCTCTGCTCGCAGGCAGAGCAGGGAGAATGACAGCCGGCTTCAGCACCAGCCGTGGGGGACAGCGGCCTACAGTAGCCGCTTCTTTCCCGGCGGCTGTCCGTGTGGTCCTGAAGCAGCACACGGGTGGCACATGTGTGCCGCACGTAGGACACACGGACACGGATATCTCCGGTACAGTCTCGTGCGAGTCTGTCTCATCAACACCCGGCGCTGCCGCCAACGCTCGGACCGGAGCGTGCGGCTGCATGTATTTCTATGCAGCCGCACGCTCCGGTCCGAGTGCCGGTGGCAGCGCAGGGTGTTGATGCTAGAGACTGGCACGAGAGTCGTGCGAGTTTCTGGCAAGTCTGACCCCGGCCTTATACATACTCCCTGCCAGTGCACACTTCAATACAAGTGTATGGAGCGAGGCCGCACTCACTGACCGAGAGAGGCCACGTGCACACATTTGAGAATTTAGTGAGGTTTTTTGTTAGTTCCGTATTTGGAAGCCAAAACCAGGTAACAATCATAGGAAAAGTATAATAGAAACACGTCACCTCATCTGTATTTTTAACCCATTCCTGGTTTGACTTACAAATACTGATGTAAAATACTGAACGTGTGCACGTGGCTTAACTCGTACATACCCTCCGGTCCTGGCTCAGAAACTGAGGATTCACCGCAGTGCACGGTCGTGCACTGATTAAATTCATATGTCTGCAGTCGCTCAGAGTGATTGCAGACTTTTCGGTTTGGACCAGACAACCTCTTTAAGTGGTTTCAACTTCAAAAACTCGTGTTTTAGAATGCCTCAAAAATCTGTGTGCACATCCCCTTATTTGTCTCCCTCCACAGTAGTTTTCTTGCAGCAGTCTACCATGGACACCTGATTCATAGTCTGAGCAAGTGAACTTGACATTTGTCTGCTTCTTGAACTCTTTAGAGTTGAGTCAGAGGAGGCTGTCAATTTACAATTTCTGAGACTGGTATCTAGAATTTACGGTACTTGTCCTGTGGTAGTCCTCCTGTTTCATCAAGGCGTATAAATGGAAGATGTCAGCAGATTCATGCTGCTCTAACCACAGTCATCATGAAATTGCAACAGGCTGTCTCATTATCAAGAACTAAGATTTACTCGGAAAGGCTGTGGTTAGCGTAAGGATGGTATGTCTTTTTTTTTTTTTTTCTTTTCCCAGAATTGCCAGAATCCTGCAGCTCAGCACTGTCCAGGTCTAAAACTCTTTGATCTGTTCTGTCTGAACCTAAATATGTAAAGTTCTGGTGGTGGCGCCTAGTGTTAGCTGTTGTCAAACCGGAACACCTCTATGTTGTAGGGTACAATTTTTTAGGAGTTTTTGAAGTGGAAGCTCTTAAAAAATTCTTCTCAAAATTTTTTAATTTGCTCCAAAAACTCAGCAAAAACACTCATTGTGAAAACACCCTTATTAAAATTTTCTGTTTTACTTTTCAGATATATATAGAACTATAGGCAAGCGTTTGGTCAACAACCAACTCGTTTATGGACAACTTAACTGTATTATGTATATGACTTTGACAGCAGTCATCTCACCATCAAAGGCAGGATGTTAAAAAAGCAAAGAACACAGGATCACACCATTGACAGTACGACAAAAGAGCATACACAGGGCATTAGCTGAAACAAGACTGCTTCCCCCATATGAAAATTATATTTCTGTATGTGTAACTATAAATATATAGTTCTAAAGTTTTAGGCAGGGGTGAAAAAAAATGTTGCACTATAATGCGATGAAAGAGCAATCAAAGTCAACTCAACTCTTGTAGGTACACTTACAGTCAGTTTTAGGGCTTACACTCATGAGCGTAAATAATTCCTGAAAAGTAGGACTAGCGTCAAGCGTCTACTATGCAATTTTTCTCACCTCACATCATATGATAGAAGTGTGCAATCCATAATGCGTTCTTAATATCAGCTTTTACATAAAGTAATTCTGTCATTTGAAGCTAGTTTTTTAAGAAAACAATCCTATGTCCAGATTTAGATAGAAATGAAAGTGAGATATATGATCATGATTAGTGCTGTGAGTGTGTAGCTTACTGTACATGTATTTAGCTAATAATTAAAGCATTTTAAGAAAAAAAATGGTGTGGGGTCTCCCTTAATTATCTTAACCAGCTGAGGGAAAGCGGACAACTGGTTAAAGATGTTTATAGTCTGGGAAAGGTGTAATAAACATGGAGCTTCCCAGGCTATTAATATCAGCAAACAGCTGTCTGCATAGCCTTTACTTGTTATTAACAAGGGATGACCCCTGCCAAAAAATGACACGGGGTACCTCTATTTTTAATAACTAGCAAAGGCTAGCCAGACAGCTGCGGTCTGATATTAATAGCCTAGGAAGGGGCCCTGGATATTGGCCCCCTCCAAGACTAAGAACATCAGCTCTCAACCGCCCTCCATTAGATGCAGCAATTCTGGCGATTAGCCTCCAGTTACCAAACTTGCCACCACACTAGGGCAAGAGGGAATAGTATTAGGTTTGATGTCAGCTTTGTAATGTCAATTGACTTCAAGCCCAGGGGTTAGTAATTGAGAGGCATCATATATTGACTATAGGGTTAGTAACGGGGGTGTCTTATAAAGAGTAAAGTCCTTTAATTGAAATATACAGTTCCCACCCTCTTTTACCCATGTATTAACCCCTTTCTACCATTTGACGTACTATCCCATCCATGTGACCTGGGCCTTAATTCCAGGGACCGGATAGTACATCATATGCTATAACAAGCGATCGGACGCGCTCATGGGGTGATCGCGGCCGGGTGTCAGCTGATTCTCACAGCTGACACCTGGCACTAAGTGCCAGGAGCCGTCACGGACCGCTCCCGGCACATTAACCCCCGGAACACTGCGATCAAAGATGATCGCAGCGTTCCGGCGGCTGCAGAGGGGCTGACAGACCTCTTTTTGGATCGGAGACCCCGCGGCATGACGCGTGGTCCCGATCGTTCCCATGAAGACCCGGATGTTGTCACGACGACATCCGGGTCTCCAGGTGAAAGAAACTGCCTGACATGTGCAGTGCATGTCAGGAAGTCTCAGAGGTACGTGCACAGAAGCTGCAGCGCTGCAAGCTTCTATAGCATGCACATGCTGCTTCATCTGCATGCTATAGAAGCGATCAGCCTGCACATAATGAGTGTCCCATAGTGGGACAATGTGTAAAAATAAGAATTAAATAAAAAAATGTTTTTAAATAATTGTAAAAATATTTTTAAAAATAATTTAAAAAATCAATATTTATTATATCAATAAATAAATATTTTAGTGAAAAAAAATCTAAACAGTAAAATTGCACATATTTAGTATCCCCGCGTCCGTAACAACCCGATCTATAAACCTGTCCCAGTAGTTAACGCCTTTAGTGAACACCATAAAAAAACAATGCTTCATCATCATACCGCCGAACAAAACGCAATCAAAAAGACGGATATAAATAAACATGGTACCGCTGAAAACGTCATATTGTCCCTCAAAAAACAAGCCCCCGTACAGTGTCATCAGTGAAAAAATAAAAAAAGTTATAACTCTCAGAATAAAGCGATTCAAAAATAATTATTTTTTATATAAAATTGTTTTTATTGTATAAAAGCGCCAAAACATAAAAAAAGATATAAATTAGGTATCGCTGTAATCGTACTGACCCAAAGAATAAAACTGGCTTATCAATTTTACCACACGAAGAATGGTATAAACACCCCCCCCAAAAGAAATTCATTAATTGCTGTTTTTTGTTCATTCTGCCTCTCAAAGACAGGAAAAAAGCGACCAAAAAATGTCATGTGCCCTAAAATGGTACCAATAAAACCATCAACTCGTCCAGCAAAAAGCAAGCTCTCACATGACTCTGTTGGCCAAAATATGGAAAAATTATAGCTCTCAAAATATGGTGATGCAAAAACTTTTTTGCAATAAAAAGCGTCTGCCATGCGCCCAAACAGTGGTTTACCCCCACATATGGGATATCAGTGTACTCAGGGCAAATTGCACAACAACTTTTGGGGTCCAATTTCTCCTCTTACCCTTGGGAAATTAAAAAATTGGGGGCGAGAACATCATTTTTGTGGAAAAATTATGATTTTTTTTTATTTTTACGACTCTACGTTATAAACTTCTGTGAAGCACTTGGGGGTTCAGAGTTCTCCCCACACATCTAGATAAGTTCCTTAGGGGGGCTACTTTCAAAACTGGTGTCACTTGTGAGGTGTTTCCACTGTTTAGGCACATCAGGGGCTCTCCAAACGCGACATGGCGTCCAATCTTGATTCCAGCCAATTCTGCGTTGAAAAAGTCAAACAGCGCTCCTTCCCTTCTGAGCTCTGCCATGCGCACAAATAGTGGTTTCCCCCCAAATATGAGGTATCAGCGTACTCAGGACAAATTGCACAACAACTTTTGGGTTCAATTTCTCTCTGTTACCCTTGGATCTGAAGTAAATATTTTGTGAAAAAAAGTTACCGTAAATGTTCATTTTTTTTTAAACATTCCAAAAATTCATGTGAAGCACCTGAAGGGTTAATAAACTTCTTGAATGTGGTTTTGAGCACCTTGAGGGGTGCAGTTTTTAGAATGGTGTCACTTTTGAGTATTTTCTATCATATAGACCCCTCAAAGTGACTTCAAATGTGATGTGGTCCCTAAAAAAAAAAATGATGTAAAAATGAGAAATCGATGGTCAACTTTTAACCCTTATAACTTACTAACAAAAAAAAAATTTGTTCCAAAATTGTGCTGATGTAAAGTAGACATGTGGGAAATTTAGTAACTATTTTGTGCGATATATCTCTCTGATTTAAGGGCATAAAAATTCAAAGTTTGAAAATTGCTAAATTTTCTAAATTTTTGCCATATTTCCGATTTTTCATAAATAAACGCAAGCTATATCGAAGAAATTTTACCACTAACATGAAATACAATATGTCACGAGAAAACATTGTAAGAATCGCCAAGATCCATTGAAGCGTTCCAGAGTTATAATCTCATAAAGGGAAGGTGGTCAGAATTGTAAGGCCGGAGTCACACTGGCGACAAAATCGGACGACTGCAATGCGATGAAATATCGCATTGCAGTCGGACCTATGTTAATCTATGGAGCAGCTCCCAGTATCAGATTTTTTGTGGTCCGTTTTAAACGTCCGTGTACAATCGCAGCATGCTGCGATTGTCACCGATTGTCGGTCGACAATCGCCAATGCAAGTCTATGGGAGCGATGAAAAATCGGATTACAAACGGACCACACTGTGTGACTTGTGATGAAATCGCATCGGTGTCCTTTAGAAAAGCCGGCAATTCATCCCCGGCTATACTGTAAAATCACACTGACAGCTTTAATAAAGACTAGAAAGAATAGATATATACACATAGAACACATATATATATATATATATACATGTCATTGTGACATGTACATATACATATATTTATAGTTCCTAGACTTCTACATACTGTAATAGCCGCTAATTCAATTGCCGGGTTTTGTGAAATCACAGAAGCCGACATGAAATGATACATTGTTTCCACACATTTAACCATGTAATTTCATGTATTTTTATATATGTTTGAAACATACAATTACATGAGTGTATTTGTGCAAAATTTCAGACATGTAGGGGTTAATTAAAGGTGTAATTTCGTTGAAAAAAAATGCGTGGGCTCCCGCTGTATTTTCTCCACCAGACAAAGCAAAGCGAGTGGGGGCAGATAATAATAGCCTAGGGAGGGTACATTTTTTTTGTGCCCCCCCTGGCTACTAACATCTGCCCCCAGACACCCCAGAAAGGGCAAATCTATAATTAGATTCGCCCTTTCTGGCACTTTGCCCGTCTATTCCCATTGCCCTGTAGCGGTGGCGAATGGGTTAATCTCACCTTACTGTCACCTTGCAATTGAAAGGTGACCTTAAGGTAGGTTAATAATTAATAGCTGTCAATTAGACAACTATCAATTATTAATCCTATTGAAGTAAATAAAAAAACACACACACTTTAAGAATAAATAATATTAATGAAATAAAAACACATTTTTTTGACCATATTTTATTTTACACTTAATCCGTGCGAAGCCATTGATCTCCTAAAATAAAGAAAAAAAAAAAAACAACATTATTCTTACCTATTCCGCCGATCTGTCACGTCCCACGCTGTAATCCTTCACAAAGGGTTAACTAGCTTTGAGCCAAGCAGTGCAAGTAATCCTGCATGCTCAGCTCAAAGCTCATGAATGAATAAGTTCCTCTCCTGGCGACAGGAGAGGATGTGTTTCATGAATGAAGCTTAATTGATTGTGTCCACTTTCCCTTTAGGTCAGGTCAAATTTTAAAAAAAAAAAAAAAATTTTTTTAAAAAATTCCCCCCCCGGGGGCCCCCTTTAAATTTAAAACCCCCCCCCCGGGGTTTTTTTTCCCCGGGGGTTTTTAAATTAAATTTTTTTTTTTAAAAATTTTTTTTTAAAAACCCAAGGGTTTTTCCAAAAAATTTTTTAAAAAAAAAAAAACCCTTTTCCTTCAAAAATTTTTTTCCCCTTTTGGGGGGAAAAAAAACCCCCTTAAAAAAACCCCCTTTTTTTCCCGGGGCCCAAAATTTTCCCCCGGGGGGAAACCCCCCGGAAAAATTTTCCTTTTTTTTTTTTTTTTTTTTTTTTTTTAAAAAAAGGGGGGAATTTTTTTTAAAAAAATTTTAAAAAGGTTTTTTAAATTTTTTTTTAAAAAAAAGGGGGTTTTTGGGTTTTTTTTTTTAAAAAAATTTTTTCCCAAACCCCCCCCAAAAAAAAGGTTTAATTCATTTCCCAAAAAACAAAAAAATTTTTTAAACCCCTTTCCCCCTTTCCCCCTTTTTTTAAAAAAAAAGGGGTTTTTTTTTTCCCTTTTTGGGTTTTTGGGGGGTTTTCCCTTAAAAAAAAAACCCCCCCCCCCTTTTTTTTCCCCCCCTTTTTTTTTTCCCTTTTTAAAAAAAGGGGGGGCCCCCCCAAAAAATTTTTTTAAAATTTTTCCCAAAAACCCCCCAAAAAATTTTTTGGGGTTTTTTAAAGGTTTTTTTTAAAAAAAATTTTTTTTTTTTTTTTAAAAAAAAAACCCAAAATTTTTTTTTTTTCCCCCCCAACCCAAAATTTTTTAAAAGTTTTTTGGGTTTTAAAAAAAAAAATTTTTTTTCCCGGGAAAAAAATTTTATTTAATTTTTTTTTTCCTTTTAAATTTCCCTTTTTTTTTTTTTAAAAATTTTTTTGGGGCCTTAAAAATTTTTTTAAAAAAACCCCCGGGGGAAAAATTTTTTTTTTAAAAAAGGTTTCCCGGGGGGGGGTTTTTTCCCCGGGGAAAATTTTTTTTTTTTAAATTTTATTTGATTTTTTTTTTTTTTTTTGGGGGGGCCCCGGTCCCCCGGGGGGAAAACCCCCAAAAAAAATTTTTTTAAAGGGTTTTTTTTCCCCGGGGTTTTTTTCCCCTTTTTTTTCCCCCCCCCCCCCCCAAAAAAAAAAATTTTTTTGGGGGGGGAAAAAATTTTTTTTTTGGATTTTTCCTTTTTTTCCCGGGGCCCAAAAAACCCCCGGAAAAGGGGAAAAAATGGGGGAAAAGGGGGGGGAAAAGGGGGGGGGTTTTTTTCCCCTTTTTTTTTTTCCCCCCCCCCAGGTAAAGGGGGGCCCCCCCCAAAACCTTTTTTTTTTTGGGGTTTTCCCAAAAAATTCTTTTTTTTTAAAAACCCCCCCCAAAAAAAAAAAAAAATTTGAAAAAAAAAAAAAAAAATTTTTTTAAAAAAAAGAAAAAAAATTCCCCCTTTTTTTCCCCCTTTTTTAAAAAAAAAAAATTTTTCAAAGGGGGGCCCCCCTTTTTTAAAAAAAAACCCCCCAAAAAAGGTTTTTTTCCCCTTTAAAATTTTTTTAAAAAAAAAATTTTTTTTAAAAAACCCAAAAAAGGGGAAAAAAAAAAAACCCCAAAAAAAAAAGGGGGGCCCCCTTTTTTAAAAATTTTTTTTCCCAAAAAAAAAAAAAACCCCCCCAAAAAAACCTTTTTTTTTTTTTTTTTTTTTTTAAAAAAAAAAAAAAAAAGGGGGGCCCCGGGGCAACCCCAAAAAAAATTTTTTTTTAAAAAAAAAACCCCCCCCCCCTTTTTTTTTTTTTTGGGGGGGGTTAACCCCCCCCCTTTTAAAAAAAAAAAAAGGAAAAAATTTTTAAAAATTTTTTCCCCCCCCCCCGGTTTTGGGGGGGGGAAAAAAAAAATTTTCCCGGGGGTTTCCCCTTTTTTTTAAAAAGGGCTTTTTTTTGGGGGCCCCCCCCCCCAAAAAAAACCCCCCCAAAAAATTTTTTTTTTTTTTGGGGGAAAATAAAAAAAAAATTTTTTTTTTCCCCTTTTTTTTTTTCCCGGGGGTTTTGGGGTTGGTTTTGGGGAAAAATTTTTTTTTGGGGGGTTTTTTTGGGGGGGGTTTTGGGGTTTGGGGGGGTTTAAAAGGGGGGGGGGGGCCCAGGGGCCCCTTTTTTTTGGGGTTTTTTTTTTAAAAAAATTTTTTTTTTTCCCCCCCCCCCCGGGAAAACTAAAAAAAAAAATTTTTTCCCCGGGGAAAAAAAATTTTCCTTTTTTTTTTTTTTTTAAAAAAAAAAGGGGGGCCCAAAATTTTTTAAAAAAAAAAAAATTTTTTTTTTAAAAATTTTCCGGGGGGGTTTTTCCCGGGGGGTTTTTTTTTTGGGGGGGTTTTTGGGTTTGGGGGGGGGGGGGCCCCCCCCGGGGGGGAAAAAAAAAAAATTTTCCCCCGCGGTTTTTTTTTTCCCCCCCCCAAAAACCGGTTTTTAAAAAAAAAACCGGGGGGTTTTTTGTTTTTTAAAAAATTTTTTTCCAAAAATTTTCTTTTTGGAAAAAATTTTTTTTTTTTTTTTTGGGGGGGTTTTTTCCGGGGCCCCTTTTTCCCCCCCCCCTTTTTGGGGGCCGGGGTTTTTTTAAAAAGGGGCCCCTTTTTTTTCCAAATTTAAAAAGGGGTTTTAAAAAAATTTAGGAAAAAACCGGGTGTTTTTTGGGAAAAGGGGAAAGAAAAAGGGTTTAAAAAATCCCCCCTTTGGAAAAGGGTTGGCCCCTTTTTTGGGGGGGTTTTTTGGGGGAAAATTTTTTTTAAACCCCCTTTGGTTTTTCCCAAAATTTTTTTGGGGGGGTTTTTTTAAAGGGTTTTTGGGGGCCCCTTTTTTTCCCCCCCCTTTTTTTTGGGAAAAATTTTTTTTTTTCCCCTTTGGGTTTTTTTTTTCCCTTTGCCAAAAAAAAATTTTTTTTTTTTTTTTTTTTTTTTTTTTTTTGCATTTTTTCCCCCCCGGGGGCCCCTTTTTTTCCCCCCTTTTTTTCCCCCCATTGGTTTTTTTTTTTTTTTTTTTTTCCTTTATTTTTTGTTTTTTTTTTTTTTGGGGGGGGAAAAAATTTTTTAAAAGGGTTTTTTTTTAAAGGGGGTTTTTTTTCCTTTTTTTAAAAAAACCCCCCCTTCCTTTTTTTTTTTTTTAAAAAAACCCCCCTTTTTTTTTTTTTTTTGGGTTTTTTTTTTCCCCCCTTTTTGGGGGGGGTTTTTTTTGGGGGGCCCCCCCCGGGGGGTTTTTTTTCCCCCTTTTTTTTTTAATTTTTTTGGGGGGGGGGAAACCAACGTAGGAACGCTCCACGGCTTCCCTTTTTTTGGTTTTTTAAAAAAATTTTTTTTTCCCCTTTTGGTTTTTTTTTTCCCCCCCCCCCAAAAAAAAAACCCCCTTTTTCCGAAAAAAAAACCCGGGGGGGAAAAATTTTTTAAAAAAAAAAAAAAGGTTTTTTTTTTTTTTTAAAAAAAAAAAATTTTTTTCCCCCAAAAAAAGGGGGGGGAAAATTTTTTTTAAAAAAAATTTGAAAAAAAAAAGGGGGGGGCAAAGGGGGGGTTTTTTTAAAAAAAAAAATTTTTTTTAAAAAAAAAAAAAAAAATTTTTTTTTTGGGGGGAAAAAAAAAAAAAAAATTTTTTTTTTTTTGGGCCCGGAAACCCCCCAAAAAAAAAAACCCCCCGGGGGAAAAAAAAATTTTTTTCCCCCCCGGGAAAGGGGTTTTTAAGTTATTCAAAACCCCGGGGGAAAAAAAGAAAAAAAACAAAAAAAAAATTTTTGGGAAAAATCGGGGGAAAAAAAAAAAATTTTTTTGGGGGCCTTTTGGGGGGGGGGTTTAAAACCCCCCCCCAAAAAATTTTTTTTATTTTTCCCCGGGGGCCCCCCAAAATTTTTCAAATTTTAAAAAACCCCCCCCCCCCCAAAAAAAAAAAAATTTTTGGGGTTTTAAAATTTTTAAAATTTTGGTTAAAAACCGGGGGCACACGTTTTTTAAAAAGGGGTTTAAAAAAACTATTTTGTTCCCCCCCCAAAACTTTTCCCCTGCCCAAAAAACCCCTTTTTTTTTTTTTAATTTTTTAAATGTTTTTTGGCCCCTTTTTTTTTTTTTTTTGGGGGAAAAAAAAGGGGGGAAAAAATTTTTTTTTTTTTTATTTTAAAATTTTTTTCCCCCCGGGGAAAAAATTTTTTGGGGGAAAAAAAAAATTTTTTTGGGGGGGGGAAAAGGGGGGTTTTTTTAAAAAAAAGGGGTTTAAATTTTTTCCCCCTTTTAAAAAAACCCCCCTTTTTTCCCCCCTTTTTTTAAAAAATTTTTTTCCCCCCGGGGGGAAAAAAAAAACCCCTTTTTTTTAAAAAAAAAATTTTTTTTTTGGAAAAAAAAAATTTTTTTTTTCGGGAAAAAAACCTTTAAATTTAAGGGTTTTGGGGAAATTTTTCCCCCCAAAAACCCAAAAGGGGGCCCCTTTTTTTTTAAAAAAAGGGGGGGGTTTTTTTTTTTGGGGGAAAAAAAACCCCCCAAAAAAAAATTTACCCCCCTTTTGGGCCCCAAAAAAATTTTTTTTGGGGGAAAAAATTTTTTTTCCCCCCAAAAAGGGAAAAAACCCCCCCCAAAAAAAAAATTTTTTTTTTTATTTTTCCCCCCCTTGGAAAAAAAAAAAAGGGGAAAAAAAAAAAATAAAATTTTTTTTTTTGGGGGATTTTAAAAAAAAAACCTTGGGGGGTTTTTCCCCCCCAAAAAAAATTTTTTTTTCCCCTTTGGGGGGGGGGGTTTTTTTTTTTTAAAAATTTTTGGGTTTTTTAAAAAACTTTAAATTTTTTTAAAAACCCCCTTTTTTTTTTTTTTAAAAATTTTTTTAAAAAATTTTTCCCCCCCGGGGGGGGGGGTTTTTTTTGGGGAAAAAAAATTTTGGGGTTTTTTTTAAAAAAAAAAGGGCCCCAAAAAAAAAAAATTTTTTTTTTTTTTTTTTTAAAAATTTTTTTAAAAATTTTTTTAAAAATTTTTTTTTAAAAAAAAAAATTTTTTTTTTGGAAACCCTTTTCCAAAAACCCCGGGGGGTTTTTGGGGAAAGGGCCCCCCCCCCCCAAAAAAAAAAAAAAACCCCTTTTTTTTAAAAAAAAACCCCCCCCAAAACCCCCTTTCCCCCCGGGGGTTTTCCCAAAATTGGGGGGGTTTTTTAAAAAACCAAAAAAAATTTTTTTTTCCCCCCCAAAAAAAAAAAAAAAATTTTAAAAAAAATTTTTAAATTTTTTTTTTTTTCCCTTTTTAAAAAAATTTTGGGGGGGGGGGAAAAAAAAAATTTTTTTTTTAAAAAAAGGGGGTTTTTTTTTAAAGGGCCCCAAAATTTTTTGGGGGCCCCTTTTTTTAAATTTTTTTTTTTTCTTTTTTTTAAAAAAAGGGGGGGCCCCCCCCCTTTTTTCCCCCCAAAAAAATTTTTTTTTTAAAAGGGGGTTTTTTTTTCCCCCCCCCCCCCGGGGGGGGGTTTTTTTTTAAAAAAAAAAAATTTTTTTTTTTTTTTTCCCAAGGGAAAAAAAAATTTTTTTTAAATTTCCCCCTTTTTTTTTTTTTTTGGGGGGGTTTTTTCGGAAATTTTTCCCTTTTTTTGGGGGGAAAATTTTTTTTGGGGGGGTTCCCCCCCCTTTTTCCCCTTTTTTTTTTTTTTTTCCCCCCAAAAATGGGGGAAAAAAATTTTTTTTCCCCCCCTTTTTTTTTCCCTTTTTTTTGGGGGGTTTTTAAATTTTCCAATTTTTCCCTTTTTTTTAATTTTTTTCCCCCCGGGGCCCCCCCTTTTCCCCCCGGGTTTTTCCCCCCCGAAAAGGCAAAAAAGGGGCCTTTTTAATTTTTGGGGTTTTTCCAAAAAAATTTTTTAACCCCCCTTTTTTCCCCCCCAAAAAAAAAAAAAAAAAAAAACTTTTAAAAAATTTTTTTAAAAGGGAAAGGGTTTTTTTTTTTCTTTAAAAAGGAAACCCCTTTTTTCCCCCTTTTTAAAAAACCCCCCCCCTTTTTTTTAAAAAAATTTTTTCCCCCCTTTTTTTTTTTTTTTTTCCCCCCTTTTGGGGCCAAAAAAATTTTTATTTCCCCCGGGGGGGAGGGTTTCCCCCCCCAAAAAAGGGAAAAAAAAAAAAAACTTTCCTTTTTTTCAAAAATTTTCCAAAAAAACCCCCCATTTTCCTTGGTTTTTTAAAAAAATAAAAAAAACCCCCGGTTTTTGGCCCCCTTTTTTTAAAAAAATTTTTTTTTTTTCCCCCTCCTTTGGGGGGTTTTTTTAAAATTTTTCCCCCAAAAACCCCCCAAAAATTTTTGGGGGGGAAAAAGGGTTTTGGGGGAAAAAAATTTTTTTTTCCCCCCCCCCCCCTTTTTTAAAAAATTTTTGGGGGGCCCCCGGGGTTTTTGGGGCCCCCCCCAAACCCCGGGTTTTTTTCCCCCCCCGGGTTTTTTTAAAAAAATTTAAAAAATTTTCCCCCCCTTTTTTTTTTTTAAAAATTTTTTGGGGGCCCCCCGGGGGGGGTTTTTTTTTTTAAAAAAAAAAAATTTTTTTTTTTTTTTTTTGGGGTTTTTTCCCCCCGTTCCCCTTTTTTCCAAAAATTTTTTTGGCCCCCCCCCGGGCCCCCCCCCAAAAAAAAAGGGGGGTTTTTTTTTTTTCCCCTTTTTTTTTTTTTTTCCCCCCCTTTTTCCCCCCCTTTTTCCCCCCCTTTTTTTTTAACCCTTTTGTTTTAAAAATTTTTTTTTTTCCTGGGCCCCTTTTTTTTTTTCCCGGCCAAAAAAAAAAAAAGGGGGGGGGGGAAAAAAAATTTTTTTTTTTTTGGGGGGCCCCCCCTTTTTCCCCCTTTTTTTTTAAAAACCCCCTTTTTTCCCTTTTTTTTGGGGTTTTTGGCCTTTTTTTTTTTCCCCTTTTTGGGGGGGTTTCCCCCTTTTTTTGGGAAATTCCCCCAAAAAAATTTTTTTTTTTTTAAAAAATTTTTTCCCCGGGGCCCCCCCCCCAAACCCCCCCCCTTTTTTTTTAAACCCCCGAATTCCCGGGGGGGGAAATTTTTTTTTTTTTCCCCAACCCAAAATTTTTGGGGTTTTTTTTTTAAAAAAAAAAACCTTTGGGGGTAAATTTTTTTTTTTTCCCCCCAAAAAAGAAATTTTTTAAAAAAAAAAAAAATTTTTTTTTTTTTTGGGGGGAAAAAAAAAAAAAAACTTTTGGGGGGGAAAAAAAAAAAAAAAAATTTTTTTTTTTTTTGGGGGTTTTTAAATTTAAAAAAAAAAAAACCCAAAAAAAAAATTTTTTTCCCCCCCCTTTTTTTTAAAAAACCAAATTTTTCCCCCCCCCCAAAAAATTTTTTTTAAAAAAAAAAAAAAAAAAAAGGGAAAAAAAAAATTTTTTTAAAAAAAAAAGGCCCCCGGGGGAAAAAATTTTTCCCCCCCCAAAAAAAAAAAAAAAAAACCCCAAAAAAAAAAAAAAAATTAAAAAAGAAAAAATTTTTAAACCCCAAAAAAAAAAAACCCCCCCCTTTTTTTTTTGGGGTTTTAAAAATTTAAAACCCCCCCCCGGGGGGGAAAAAAAGGGGGTTAAAATTTCCCTTTAAAACCCCAAAAACCCCCCGGAATTTTTGGCCCCCCCGGGGGTTTTTGGGGGGGGGGGAAAAATTTTCCCTTTTTTTTTTTCCCCTTTTTAAAAAAAAATTTTTTTCCCGGGGGAAAAAAAAACCCTTTTGGTTAAATTTTTCCCCCCCCCTTTTTTTACCCCAAAAACCAAACCCCTTTTTCCCCCCCCCCGGGGGGGTTTTTAAAATTTTTTCCCCCCCCCCCCGGGGTTTTTTTTTTTTTTTTTTTTTTTTAAAAAACCCCCAAAAAAAAAATTAAAAAAAAAAAAATTTTTTTTTAAAAAAAAACCGGGGAAATTTTTGGGAAAACCCCCGGGGTTTTTCCCCCTTTTTTTCCCCCCCCCTTTTTTTTTTTAAAAAATTTTAACCCCCCCCCCAAACCCCCCCCCCCCCCTTAAAAGCCCCCTTTTTCCCCCCCCCCCCCTTTTTAAAAAAAAAACCCCCCCCCCCCGGGTTTTTTTTAAAAAAAAAAAAGGGGGGGGGAAAAAAAAAGGGGTTTTAAAAAATTTTTTTTTTTTTTTTTTTTAAAAAGGGGTTCCCAAAAAATTTTAAGCAAAGGGTTTTTTTTTTTTTTTTTAAAAAAATTTTTTTTTTTTAAAAAAAACCCGGGGGGCCCTTTTTTCCCCCGGGGAAAAAAAACAACAAACCCCCAAAAAACCCCCTTTTTTTAAAAAATTTTTTTTCCCCCCAAAAGCCGGGGTTAAAAAAATTTTTTAAAAAATTTTTTTTCCCCCCGGGTTTTTTTTTTTTTCCCCCTTTTTTTTTTAAAAAATGATTAAAAAATTTTTTTTTAAAAAAAAAAAAATTTTTTTTTTTGGGGGGTTATAAATTTTTTTTGGGGGGGGGGAACCCTTTCCCCCTAAAAAAGGGGAAAAATTTTAAAAAATTTAAAAATTTTTTTTAAATAAATTGGGGGTTTTTTAAAAAAAAAAAATTTTTTTTTTTTTTTTTTTTCCCCCCCCCAAAAAACCCCCCCCCCCCGGGGGCCCCCAAACCCAAAAAAAAAACCCTTTTGGGGGGAAAAAAAAAAAAACCCCCTTTTTTTTTTTTTTTTTTAAAAACCCCCCCCCCTTTTTTTTTTGGGGGGGAAAAAAAAAAAAAACCCTTTTTTTTTTTTATTTTTAAAAAGGTTTTTTGGGGGGGGTTTTTTTTTTTTTTTAAAAAAAAAAAAGGGGGGCCCCCCTTTTTTTTTTAAAATTTTTTTAAAAGAAATTTTTTTTCCCCCCCCGGGGGGAAAAAAATTTTTTTCCTTAAAAAATTTTTTTTTAAAAAAAAAAAAAACCCCCAAAAATTTTTTTTTTTTAAAAAAAAAAAAAAAAATTTTTAAAAAAAAAAAGGGGAAAAAAATTTTTTTTTTTTTTTTGGGCCAACCCCCCCGGGGGACCCAAGGGGGGAAAACCCCCCCTTTTTTTTGGGGAAAAGGGGGGGTTTTTTTGGGGGGAAATTTTTAATTTTTTTTAAAAAACCCCCAAAATTAAAAAGGGGGGAAAAAAAAGGGGTTTTTTTTGGGGAAAAAAAAATTTCCCCCCAAAAAAAAAATTTTTTAATTTTAAAAAAAAAGGGGGGATGGGAAACCCCCCCTTTTTGGGCCCCAAAATTTAAATTTTTTTTTAAAAAAAATTTTTTTTTTTTTTTAAAAAATTTTTTTTTAAAAAAAAAGGGTTAAAAAAACCGGCCCTTTCATTGCTTAATTGAGAATGAATAAAAAGGGATTCCCCACACCTGTCCATAAAATAGCCTTGGAGTCATTTGCCCCAAATTACTTTTGGCCCCTTTAAAACGGGGTTGGCACATGTTAAGGAGCTGAACCCCCTAAACCCTTCTTTCCAAATTTTTAAAGGTGGTTCCCCTCAAATGAAAGTAAAAATCTGAATTTTCAATGCATCTGATTTGTTTTGTTTCAAATTCTTTGTGGTAATGTCTAAAAACCAAAAATTTAGTAAATGTTGTCTCTGCCCAAATATTTATGGCCCTAACTGTACGAACAGCCCCCTTTAACAGAGGGGAGTTATGAAAAATCTGCCTTCTTGTGCCACAGTTTAAGGGAAAGTGAATTGAACACCCCCAATCTTGTTAAACTAAATAAAAAAGGCCCTCTCAAATGTACATGGGTATTTAATTTGTATGATTCTGACCGACCCAAAATAATGAGCAAGACGCAATATAAAATCGTCGGTGTTAGCCCCAACGTTGGTTGAAAATTGTACAGAAAAAACACCTGGGAAAATGTTTGAAAATATAAGATATAAAAACTAGAAAATATAAGACACATCAACATCATTAGAAGGGCACTGAAACTTGATCCCTATGCCATGCTAAAGGATGTCAATCCTCGAGGATACATATGTAATGCAGCAAGATATGATTGATGTATACCTTCCCTAAAAATGTCCGATATACTAGATAGGAAATGAGTACAGATATTGCATTCCTACCAGCATGGTACTAAATAGGAAATAGGTACATATATTCTCATTTCTCATGGTCACCCCACCATAGCGCTGTTACCTACGGTGGTGGGGTGACCATGAGAAATGATGAGTATCGTTACGCATTTCTTACTAATATCACGATATAATGGAGTCTCTCAATGTACCTACATCATGATTAAGGATTTATTAGTACCATGCTTGTAGGAATGTAATATATGTACCCATTTCCTATTTAGTACCATGCTGGTAGGAATGCAATATCTGTACTCATTTCCTATCTAGTATATCGGACATTTTTAGGGAAGGTATACATCAATCATATCTTGCTGCATTACATATGTATCCTCGAGGATTGACATCCTTTAGCATGGCATAGGGATCAAGTTTCAATGATCTCATGATGTTGATGTGTCTTATATTTTCTAGTTATTATATCTTATATTTTCTAGTCACTTTCCAGAGTGTTTTTTCTGTACAAGTTCAGACCAGACGTTGGGTCTAACAGCCGACGATTTTATATTGCGTCTTAGCTCATTATTTGATCGGTCAGAATCTATACATATATATATCCCATGTACATTTGAGAGGCCTTTATTAGTGAGTGAACAAGATTGAGGCTGTTCAATTCACTTTCATTAAGCTGTGGCACAAGAAGGCAGATTTATCATAACTCCCATCTGTTAAAGGAGGCTGTCGTATACTATCAATACTGCACGGCAGATTTGTGCCAATCTCCATTATATTACCCACCACCCCGTGTGTTTGTGAACTGTTTTTATTACTTTGGGGACCTAGGGCCACCTTTAGTGTCAGTCGGTCTATGTATTATTGTTAGGGGTCCCCTTATTATCGGGGTAGAGGGATTCCCTAAGGCGCAAGGGCCTAACAGGTACCTTAGGGTTAGCCATCGTGGAGCGGGGGCGCCACAACGCTCCCCCCTAGGGTGCCAACCTCCGCTGTTAGGCAGGTGACAGCCCAGACATACACCAGGGACTCTAGGACATCCCCCTAGTTTTTAAGTTAGGTATACACTTTGTTTTTGTTTTTTGATATATCACAGTTGTTTTTGGGTGTTACCCATTGAGGTATTTTATTAATAAAGGATTGCCTATAGGGCATGATTCTATGATTTTGGTTTTGAAGCCCTTTTGTACCAATTAATACTTCTAGTCCAATTATATACATACAGGTGCTTCTCACAAAATTAGAATATCATCAAAAAGTTAATATATTTTCAGTTCTTCAATACAAAATCTGAAACTCCTATATCATATAGAGTCATTACAAAAAGAGTGATGTATTTCAAGTGTTTATTTCTGTTAATGTTGATGATTATGGCTTACAGCCAATGAAAACCCAAAAGTCATTATCTCAGTAAATTAGAATACAGTAATTATCAAAAACACCTGAAAGGCTTCCTCAGTGTTTAAAAAGGTCCCTTAGTCTCCACAATCATGGGGAAGACTGCTGACTTGACAGATGTCCAGAAGGCAGTCATTGACACTCCACAAGGAGGGTAAGCCACAAAAGGTAATTGCTAAAGAAGCTGGCTGTTCACAGAGTGCTGTATCCAAGCATGTTAATGGAAAGTTGAGGGGAAGGAAAAAGTGTGGTAGAAAAAGGTGCACATGCAACCGGGATGACTGCGGCCTTGAAAGAATTGTTAAGAAAATACCATTCAAAGATTTGAGGGAGATTCACAAGGAGTGAACTGCTGCTGGAGTCTTTGTTTCAAGAGCCACCACACACAGACTTATCCAGGACATGGGCTACAAGTGTCGCATTTCTTGTGTCAAGCCACTCATGACCAATAGACAATGCCAGAAGCATCTTACCTGGGCCAAGGAGAAAAAGAACTGGACTGTTGGTCAGCTGTCCAAGGTGTTGTTTTCAGATGAAAGTAAATTTTGCATTTCATTTGGAAATCAAGGTCCCAGAATCTGGAGGAAGAGTGGAGAGGCACATAATACAAGCTGCTTGAGGTCTAGTGTGAAGTTTACACAGTGATGGTTTGGGGAGCCATGTCATCTGCTGGTGGGTGTAGGTCCACTGTGTTTTATCAAGACCAAAGTCAGTGCAGCCGTCTACCAGGAAATTTTAGAGCACTTCGTGCTTCCCTCTGCAGACAAGCTTTTGGAGATGGAAATTTAATTCTCCAGCAGGCCTTGGCACCTGTCCATACTTCCAAAAGTATCAATACCTGGTTTATAAACAACAGTATCACTGTGCTTGATTGGCCAGCAAGCTCGCCTGACCTTAACCCCATAGAGAATCTATGGGGTATTATCAAGAGGAAGATGAGAGACACCAGACCCAACAATGCGGACGAGCTGAAGGCTGCTATCAAAGCAACCTGGGCTTCTATACCACCTCAGCAGTGCCACAGGCTGATCGCCTCCATGCCATGCCGCATTGATGCAGTAATTGATGCAAAAGGAGCCTCGACCAAGTATTGAGTGCATTTACTGAACATACGTCCCAGCTGGCCAACATTTCAGATTTTAAAATCATTTTTCATGCTGGTGTTATAAAGTATTCTAATTTACTGAGATAATGACTTTTGGGTTTTCATTGGCTGTAAGCCATAATCATCAACATTAACAGAAATAACCACGTGAAATAGATCACTCTGTTTGTAATGACTATATAATATATAAGTTCCACTTTTTGTATTGAAGAACTAAAATAAATTAACTTTATGATGATCTTATTTTGTGAGACGCACCTGTATATATGCAATAAACAAAACAGCATTTAGTATAATATGTTTTTGATGTGTATTTTTTGGTATTTTTTCAGAACTGAACCTTTGTTCAGTTACTCCAGTGCATTAGGCTTAGCGGGCATCTAGGAGACCTAATTTTCATCTAGCGCTTTATTCAGTCTAGACCAGTTCACTTTTTCCCTTCATTTCTAGGTTTAATGTTTTACCATTATGGCTTCACACCAAAACCCACAACAGTGACAATTTACCGCCAGTTGTTTCACTTTCTATTTTTTTACGATTCTTCAGTAACTATTCACTGTGGTGGAAAATGTCTCCAGCCACACAATCTTTTCCTTTTAAGTGCTAACCACAATTTAACACCTTGCTGTGAGGAGGTGTTATGGTTAGTATAACAGAGTTGTGAGACTTCATAGGCGAGATATAACCTCAGAAATCTGATGGCATAGTTATCGTGGAACATCTTCACACTAATAATATCCTTGTATCACTGAATACAAGGATACCCTGGCTGGTGGCACTCATTCAGAAGGAGCAGGTTGCTGTGCTTGCAGGTACTTTGAACATTTGCTATTTCTTAACTATTATCTTAGTCATTTCATAGAACCGATGTGATAAAGGTATTGGAGGTAAACAGATACCATTTTTGTCCCTGGACAGCAGCATTAAACTGTAGACAACATATAATATTTTTAGACACAACTTTCATTGTCTATACTGAAGTGAGAACTGTCTTTAAAAAGGTTTTCTTGTAAAGAAAACCCCTGCCCCTGTGGCAGATTGTGCCTTTTCCCCTTGTCTGCACCCCTAGCTGTGTGTGGCTCCTGGTCTGGCAGCCCAAGCCTGTCCATGCATTATTTTAAGGGAATTTATATGAATGTCCATCTATGTAATGCTTCACTTCTCTTGCAGAGGCTTCCCCTTTAATAACAGCTGATCACCTAGGGTATTGAAGCAGACTTTCAGCCATCAGCAGAGTACTTTGTCAGCTTCTAGTTAAGTGGTTATGGCCTACACAATGTCATATACAGTGCCTACAAGTAGTATTCAACCCCCTGCAGATTTAGCTGGTTGACACATGCGGAAGTAACTTGGCATTGTGACATTTGAACTGTAGATCAGCCTGGAAGTGGGAAATGCACTGCAGCAAAAATTTTTGTTTTAATTTATTTTATTTTTTTTTTAAAACGTTAAAAGTTAATTCAGAGTGTCATTTATTATTCAACCCCTCAAACCACAAGAATTCTGTTTGGTCCCCCTAAAGTATTAAGAAGTAGTTCAGGCACCAAGAATAATGAGCTTCACATGTGTGGATTAATGATCTCTTTTGCCAGCCTTTTCTGACTATTTAAGACCCTCCCCAAACTTGTGAACAGCACTCATACATGGTCAACATGGGAAAGACAAAGGAGCATTCCAAGGCCATCAGAGACAAGATCGTGGAGGGTCACAAGGCTGGCAAGGGGTACAAAACCCTTTCCAAGGAGTTGGCCCTACCTGTCTCCACTGTTGGGAGCATCATCCGTAAGTGGAAGGCTTATGGAACTACTGTTAGCCTTCCACGGCCTGGACAGCCTTTGAAAGTTTCCTCCCGTGCCGAGGCCAGGCTTGTCTGAAGAGTCAAGGCTAACCCAAGTACAACAAGGAAGGAGCTCCGGGAAGATCTCATGGCAGTGGGGACATTGGTTTCAGTCAATACCATAAGTAACGTACTCCACCGCAATGGTCTCCGTTCCAGACGAGCCCGTAAGGTACCTTTACTTTCAAAGCGTCATGTCAAGGCTCGTCTACAGTTTTCTCATGATCACTTGGAGGACTCTGAGACAGACTGGTTCAAGGTTCTATGGTCTGATGAGACCAAGATCGAGATCTTTGGTGCCAACCACACACGTGACGTTTGGAGACTGGATGGCACTGCATACGACCCCAAGAATACCATCCCTACAGTCAAGCATGGTGGTGGCAGCATCATGCTGTGGGGCTGTTTCTCAGCCAAGGGGCCTGGCCATCTGGTCCGCATCCATGGGAGGATGGATAGCACGGCCTACCTGGAGATTTTGGCCAAGAACCTCCGCTCCTCCATCAAGGATCTTAAGATGGGTCGTAATTTCATCTTCCAACAAGACAACGACCCAAAGCACACAGCCAAGAAAACCAAGGCCTGGTTCAAGAGGGAAAAAGTCAAGGTGTTGGAGTGGCCTAGTCAGTCTCCTGACCTTAACCCAATTGAAAACTTGTGGAAGGAGCTAAAGATTAAAGTCCACATGAGACACCCAAAGAACCTAGATAACTTGGAGAAGATCTGCATGGAGGAGTGAGCCAAGATAACTCTACAGACCTGTGCCGGCCTGATCAGGTCTTATAAAAGACGATTATTAGCTGTAATTGCAAACAAGGGTTATTCCACGAAATATTAAACATAGGGGTTGTATAATAATTGACCCACACTTTTATGTTTAAAATTTATTAAAATTCAACTGAGCAACATAACTTTTTGTTTTGTAAGATTTATGCTTCTGTTAATAAATCCTACTCTCGTTTGCAGTTTGAAGGCTCTAACTTATTTGCATCTTATCAAACCAGCTAAATCTGCAGGGGGTTGAATACTACTTGTAGGCACTGTATAGCGGTAATGCAGCTTATAGGAACTGTAGAGCAGTACCATTTGGAAACACCCTCTATATTTAGACTTGCGCCATGACTATCATCACTCTTTGCTCATTTCAATAAAGAACAGTGAACCATGCCAGGAACCTCTTGGTGTTTGTTCCATGCTGTGTGCCATCTTGAATTAGTACTGTGAACACTGCACTGTAAATTCATATACAGTCGTATTGTTTAGCAGTACATTGGTGTCCAGACATGCGCTCCACTGTCTCAATGATGCGTCTTGTATGTCCTGCAAAAAATTGAGAAGAGGAAAGTGACAACTGTGCAGCACATATTTTAGACTAAAAGAAGGCAACATTATTCAATGAGCTGCAAGTGGCAAGACAACGGCAGGTCCCGGGCAGACAAATACGGTGACGTCATCCCGCCAGGACTCGCGTCCTATGCATTTCATGGACAATGACTTCGTCGCTCTGCTTTGGGCCTGCCGTTCTGTGGCCACAGGACTAAAGCGGCCTACAGCCAATAGATCAAGGAGCAGCAGTGCAGAGAGATCGTGTCTCCCTGCTCTGCCGCAGAGGTAAACTGTATCTGCATGCTGGGCACTCTGAACACAGGTGGGCCCCTCAGAGCAAGGGGCCCAGGACAACCGCACCCTCTGCCCACTGGTAGCTACGGTACTGGTAGAAAGGAAAAATGAGCAATTGTAAGTACACATTGTTATATAATATGACGACTGCAATATATTAAGAGGATAAACCTTTCATGAGTGACTTTCTTTAATAAAATTTGTTCAAAGTCCAAAATACTCACATGTATTCACTTCAGGCTTCTCTGGGGTTTGTGTAGAGACAGGAAACGGAGATGTCATAATTCCCATAGCTGCCGGACCTATGCAGTCTTCAATTGTTTGTAGTATTCAGAGGACTTGAGAGGCGCATCAGTGAATGTTTTATGATGACATGCCACTCAAAGTCACCTAACTGCTGCAGTCAATCACAGGCTGCTGCTGTTTGGTGGCTGGTGGAACGGCGACACTACTGCTTCCTTTCTCTACATAGACCATAGAGCAGCTGTCGCCGGGTCTGGGTATGTGCTGGTTGGCGAGTATGACTGAGATTGTTATATTTGACATATCCCATCCCGTGGGCAAAATTTTGCCTGGACAACTCCTAAGTATGTTACCATTATGGCTGTGTAACTTACTGACAAAGGAAAATCCTTTCCGAAACGCGCGTCGGGGCGCGTTCTAGGCTGCCTGGTCACCACCAGCGATCTCCTCCACTGGTATTTCAGGTTGTAAGCTTATTCTTATGGACATTCAGTTACGGTGATGGTTCTTATATAAGCACATTTTATTTGGTGTGCATACTATGGTAGTTTCTTTTGGCTACATTATATTGTTTTGATGTCTGCACTATTTTTTGCTGAACATTATATTTCTATTATCGACATATAAGCATATTTCATTTGGTGCGCACATTGGGTAGTTTCTTTTTGGCAATATTGGATTTTATTTATGTCTGCACCAATTTTTGGCTACACATTACATTTTTATTAGCGATATGCATATATGTAAAGACACATTGTATAAGGGCATATACACATAATTGTGTGGATACACTGCTGTATGTATTTTGTTTTAGCACAATTATATATATATATATATCCTCTTTTGATTGCACGTGTATATATACTTCACTGTAATATTGGTTAGTCCGTTTTCTGCATATTTTTTGATATATTCTATTATTGACCTGATTGATTCTTGTTATATACCAGGGTATTGTATTACGCTGTGTGGGGCTTTGGCTTCCTTTTATTTCAATAGATGCTTGTGTTACATTTTAATGTTCATATTCAATAAAATTTTACATTTTACCCCCACTGCCTGGGTGAAGCCTTTTCTTCCTTTCCCCCTATTCTTATTGCACTAAGGGTCATGTTTTCTTATTTGGCTGGTTTATGCCATCCACCTCTTTTTTTGTTTTGAGATTCAATTGGTTGGTGTGGATTTATTTTTTAGTATTTTATTTTATTATCTTTTTTATTTATTACACATTTCCACACTGTATTGTGTTTCATTTCAATTTGGTTTTTGGCTGTGTAACTTAGTTGTCTTCTTTAGATGTGATTGTTGATGGCGTTTATATGATTGGTTTACTGTTTTTTAATTTGAACAATTTATTTCTTTTCTTTCTCCAGTTCAAAAACCATTTAACCTGCAGAAGAAATCATATAATTTTAATTCTACGCTATACTGGGACTATAACAAGACTTCAGTCACTCCCTATTTTCAGGTGGAATACAAGTATTACAAGTGAGGAATATTTTATTACGTTTTATTGTTAATGTTAAATCACCATAGTGATGAATACACCAAACATGCAATGTAAATGTGACCAAGCCATTACTGGACAACCCTTATGAATAGCTCATCTGTGCAGTCTAAGTTTTAAAAAAAAATGCATAAGTACCTCCGATGTCCTCCAGCAGTCCCATGAAATTATGTCACATAATCGCTGCAAGCAATCAGTGGTCGCTGATCGTCTGCATCCTTCACTATTCAGGCAGAGCAGACTTTCTTTGATGGAATACTGAGTGGCTGCTGATTGATTGCAGCACTTGTGACATGACAATTTCATGTCCTTGCTGGGAGACACAGCGACAGCATCTAAGAAACTCTGCCGGTCCTGGAGGTATGAATGCAGGTTTTTATTTTAGACTGCAGAATTTTGCTATTCATAAGAGGTTTTCCAGAAGTGGTTAAGTCTTTCCAGTAAAATTGATCTTGTGTAGAATCTTTATATTTACGGTATAATGTTTAGAAAAATTCTGAAAATAGTGTTCATTGGTTAAACAGTGATTGTGCAAGCATGGAGGAAGTATAACTACTCATTCAAACATCTATGTTGCATGTACATGTTCTATCCTATTTTTTCATGGATAGAACATGTATCCATTATAGTCATTATAGGCCAGTGATGGTGAACCTTTTAGAGACCGAGTGCCCAAACTGCTATCCAAACCCACTTATTTTTCGCAAAGTTCCCTGAATACTGAGGTTTTAGATTAGAAAGACAACTCGTACATTAGCGCGCTGTAGAGTCAATATCAAAGAGCTTGTAAGCGCTGCACTCCAAGCCTAAGATACTAGCCACCAACTGTAGTGAAGTCTGTTCTGGAGAATGGAGAGGATTTTTACTCAAAAGTAAAATTGCAGAGTTGTTTGTTTTTACAACCTCTTTGCAATTGTAACCTTTTACCATGATGAGAATAAACCCTTTAAGGCAGGGATATCAAACTCAAATACACAGAGGGTCAAAGTTAAAAGAAGTTAAAAGCTTGCAGAAAGTTGCAGGCCAACCTTGATATTTGTTTAAAAATGTCTTTAATTTGATTAGCAAATAAAATGATTAACTTTTGGAATTATAGTGGAATAATATAATATGTTATGTAACAGCAGTAAAAAGCATATGGCCCAATGGCCTAATTTAAATATGTTATAACAAAGGATAAAAACTTGAATAAAATAGATAATAAACTATATTGCAAACAACAGTGCTCCCAAACACAGTATCATACCCCCACAGTGAACTCCTCCACACACACAGTATGACGATCCTACTGTACCCCCTCCCTCATTTCAACCAACAAAGAATGGTGACCCCATCACAGTATGATTCTCCAAATGTAATCCCCACACAGCCCTCCATACAGTATAACGGGCACATAATATTCTCCATAAAGTATAATGGCTCCACATAGTCCATACAGTGTAATGGCCCTCATAGTCCTGCATAAAGTATAATGGGCCCCACATAGTGCTCCATGCAGTATAATGCTCCCCAACACGATGCTCCATACTTTAAAATGGCCCCACATAGTGCTCCATACTGTATAATGGCCTCACATAGTGCTGCATACTGTATAATGTACTCACATAGTGCTACATACAGTATAGTGGCCTCACATTTATTATATTCATGTAAAAGCCAACCAGAGTATAAACCGAGGGACCTAATTTTGACACGAAAAACTGAGAAAACTTACTGACTCGAGTATAAGCCGGGTATGCATTGTCCCCTAATCCCTATTCTGGTATGTATGGTTCTTCATCCCCATCGTTGTCTACATGGCTCCTTATACCCATCGTTGTCTGCATGGCTCCTTATACCCATCGTTGTCTGCATGGCTCCTTATACCCATCGTTGTCTGCATGGCTCCTTATACCCATCCTTGTCTGCATGGCTCCTTATCCCCATCCTTGTCTGCATGGCTCCTTATCCCCATCCTTGTCTGCATGGCTCCTTATCCCCATCCTTGTCTGCATGGCTCCTTATCCCCATCCTTGTCTGCATGGCTCCTTATCCCCATCCTTGTCTGCATGGCTCCTTATTCCCATCCTTGTCTGCATGGCTTCTTATCCCCATCCTTGTGTGCATGGCTCCTTATCCCCATCCTTGTGTGCATGGCTTCTTATTTCCATCCTTGTCTGCATGGCTCCTTATCAACCATCCTTGTCTGCATGACTCCTTATCCCCATCCTTGTCTGCATGGCTCCTTATCCCCATCCTTGTCTACATGGCTTCTTATCCCCATCCTTGTCTGCATGGCTCCTTATCCCCATCCTTGTATGCATGGCTCCTTATCCCCATCCTTGTATGCATGGCTCCTTATCCCCATCCTTGTCTGCATGGCTCTTTATTCCCATCCTTGTATGCATGGCTCCTTATCCCCATCCTTGTCTGCATGGCTCCTTATCCCCATCCATGTCTGCATGGCTCCTTATCCCCATCCTTGTCTGCATGGCTCCTTATCCCCATCCTTGTCTGCATGGTTCCTTATCCCCATCCTTGTTTGCATGGCTCTTTATTCCCATCCTTGTATGCATGGCTCCTTATTCCCATCCTTGTCTGCATGGCTCTTTATCCCCATCCTTGTCTGCATGGCTCCTTATCCCCATCCTTGTCTGCATGGCTCCTTATCCCCAACCTTGTCTGCATGGCTCCTTATCCCTATCCTTGTCTACATGGCTCCTTATCCCCATCCTTGTCTGCATGGCTCCTTATCCCCATCCTTGTCTGCATGGCTCCTTATCCCCATCCTTGTCTGCATGGCTCCTTATCCCCATCCTTGTCAACATGGCTCCTCATCCCTATCCTGGTATGCATGGTTCCTCATCCCTATCCTTATATGTATGGTCCCCATGAGAAAAGCATTAAAAAAAAAACATCCTACTTACCTTCCCTGTGCGTCCTCGCAGCATCTTGTTCCGGTGCCAGCAGCATTTGCAGCTTAGCGATCATGTGTCCCCTCTCATTAAGGTAATGAATATTCACCTGTCTGCACACCTATGGGAGTGGAGAGAGGTGACTATTCATTACCTTAATGAGCGGGCACCCATGATAGCCCAGCAGCTGCAGCTGAAACTGTGCGCGCTGTAGCAGCAGGCACATCAGTTAGCCTCAGCAGCCGGCTCCTGCCTCTTGTGACACGCTACTCTGCCGCTCCCTCTCCCCCACCGTCTTCTAGTCCTGAGGAGATGGCGCTCGTGACCACCGGGAGGGCTGTGCGTGCCCCCTCTGGCACGAGTGCCATAGGTTCGCGCCACTGTTATAGGCTGTTCACATGTCTGTGTATTTTGACGGACTGTGTGCCCATGCTGAACTCATGGAGTCATGTTCATTTTTTGGGAAGGTATCTTGAATGAAAAGAGCCAACACCACTCTATGGGTCCCTGAAAAACAGACGTTTGTGTGGTGTCTGTATTTATCATTGTAAAGGATAGGAGAAGCTTTGCAGTTTATTGCTTTATTAATCCTTGAAAAACACTGATGGTAAAAATGGATCTCAAACTGTACACTAATGACACACAGATCCGAAACACTTATGAATCCTGCTATCATCTTTTAATGTTCATGTTCAAACAAGGATGTGTGAATGAGGCCTTAGGCTTCTTTTACACTTGCCATGTTTTTTGCCTCCCGTTTTTGCAGGTCTTTTTTTTGGGCCGTATTTTTCACGGTCTTCCTCAAAAACAGGCCGCAAGAATCTTCTCGAATAGCCGTTTTTCTGGTTTGGAATAGCTTTTGAAAAGTCGAAAAAAAAGGTAAAAAAACAGCGTTCCGCAAATACGGTCTTCATGGTGTACCGCAAAATCAACACACTTGACAAGCTTCCGTTGTTTTTGCGGCCCCATTGAATTTCAATGGGGGCCGTGTCCATAAGCCGTGAAAAATATCAAGCAAGCTCAATGTTTTTATACGGCCCTCACGGCCATATGGCGTACGGCACTCCTACGATTTTTTTGTGGCCCGTTTTTGCGGTCCCATAGAAATCTATTGGGGACACAAAAACGGGCTGCAAAAACACTCAAAGATTGCACTAATACAGTTAAATAAAGCCAAATTAAACCTACCTACATACTATTTTTGTGGTTGCAGAGTCCACTGCCAACAGTGCCTTTCTAAGGATCATTGTGTACAAAAGGATCAAACAAGTTGGTTTCGACGACCACCATAGACTGGGAAGAAATCTCAAGTCTTTGGACTCCAGATTATAGCCTTGTCTTGTAAAATAAAATCAATCGATGCTCCACAGTATATAAACGCAAAGATTATGGCCCCGATCCACCAAGACCGGTGCTTTGATGAGCTTAGTAGAGCTCAGGATCTTGCGCAAATCCTTGACTAGGGTGAGATTTCTGGTGGAAGGAATGCCGTAGCTTGTCATGAATTAGAAGAGCTGTGGCATCCTGCTCCGCCGTGACCGTGGCACATCCTAGCATCACCCTTTTTGGCGTAACTAGCGTGAGAACGTCAACTGTTGCAAATTTTTTGAACGCCTCCAAAATTTTGTAACTTTTCCAAGCAATTTACAACAGAATTCTGGTGAAATTGTTATGATACAGCAGCGACTATGTGTATTTCCATACAGCAGACACAGAAAGGAGAAGACCTTTCTATTCTATGTTCTCTTTGTGTGGTTAAAATATGTAAAAAGGAACCAACCACTGACTTGTGAGGAAATGAGAGAAAATTATTGTTCAGTTTCCAATATATTAACTGCTTGCTTTCCATTTCAGAAATAACTGGACGATTGTAGAGACTTGTCAGAATATTTCCCATAATTACTGTGATCTTTCTGGAGAGATTGTCGAACCCTTTTTTCATTATGATGTTCGAGTGAAAGCGTTGGTGGGCTCTGAGATGAGTGACTATGAAAAGATTGAATTCTCCCTGATAGACGATGGTAAGTAACGATGAATTGGGGTTTACAGGTGGTGTGGGACCCCGTTAGTTAGACAAAGGGGCTTCTTTTATAATGTGAAAACTCTGTACGTAATGCAGGGACATTGCGGCTGGGGAGGCAGTGATGGTAGAAGTGATCACATAATGCACAGGCCTTTCTGTGCAGCTACAATCTCTTGGATTATCGCCATAACTGACTGCAGATTTATTCTCAGCTCTCACACTCTGTCACTGTCAGTACATGGAAAAAATTCCCTTACCTACAATCTCAAGAGCACAAAGGGACTTGCCAAATAATCACACTGCATGAATAACCTCGTAACTCAGCAGGATCTGACTATTTCCTTTCAGACTGTACAGGAAGTATGGGGATTTATTTCTCCAGGGGTTTTCATTACAGACACAAATATTTGCCAAGATTTTGGTACAGTGAAGAGAGCTAAGAATCAAGCAGAAGTATTGCTGTTTCCCCAGTAAAAGCTTGAAAACATCTTCCACACATAGATTGCACTTCAGGATACAATTGATGGAATTGTCTCATTATCTTCAGCAGGAGTGCAGCACCTTCCTGCCTCCCATCGTGTTTTTTCCAGGGGTCCTGTATGCTCTTGGTT
>JARQOD010000005.1:332134924-332159565 GCA_033576555.1 Oophaga sylvatica
TGGCATATCGTGCTGAAAAATTACTATTATTTATTATTTTATAGCGCCTTTCTATTCATGTCGTTTTTCTGTGAAGGTTACAGCAAAGTTAGATTTATTGTAGTTCCTTCTTGTGGAGTCATTCACTTTTGCGTGTTTTCCATCTGGACGGACCAAATGGCAACCTTCTTCCCAAGGACTCGGCAGAAGGAATAACAACAAAAACCTTCTGACTTTCCATTTCGGAACCGTCCCCATTTTTCCCAAGCATAAACTCCTTTTCCTACTGTACCCCAATGTTTGGCCGTTGCCAGTATGTGCATATTACTGCACCTACTTGGGTTCTTGTGCTTTCTTATTTTCCTCCTACTGGGTCCTAGTTTCCCTTTCTGGCCTCTAAAGTGTGTAAAAAAGTCCCAAAACCAAGAAACCCCTACAGTGAATTCCTCCCCCGTATTCTCCACCACCAGTTTATTAAACCACCGTCTCCACCCTCAACCCCCCAGAAAAGTAAGTTAACCTCAACACGTATGATCCCCATGGCTTCCCAAATACTTCTCCTAACTGTTTAGACCCACCAGCCTGGCACAATTTGAGGACCCCACACAAAACCTTCACACTTAATTGCTTGCTAAGATTAAGGCCCAAAGCATCCAAATTTTTAGCCCCCTCCAATTTATAGCTTCTTCTTAACCTCCCTTTTAGTTTATGCCTCCACTCCCCTTGTTAACGCTCCCATGACCATTAGTTATTGCCTCCCCAAGTTTCCTTGTAAATGCATCTTCAAGTCTCTTTAATTAAGCCTCCCCAAGCCCCATTAAATTAAACGTCCACCCCCTAGTTCTTCAAATAGTATAATGCACCCTTGGACCTTCATGTATATGGGTCCCCTAGTCCTTTTATTTCTGTACTCCCTACAGTCTTCCAATGTATAATGCACTCCCCATAGTCCTCCATACGTATAATGCACTCCCCATAGTCCTCCGCATCTTATGCCCCCATAACCCTTCACACAGTATTAATGGCCCTCATAATGTGCATTGATTTAAAAAAAGAAAACATACAAACTCCCCCTTTTCCTTTTCTTCCTGCTCGGTTCTTGCAAATGAGCGTTCTGAAGCAGTGATCTCAGGTAGCGGAATGAAGCGTCACTACGTGGTGCCCGCTGTTCTGGCATTCAATCCTAGAGGAATGATTGGAGGGAGCATTAGCTGTGCTTCCTCTTTCATCTTGTTTTCAACTTATCGGTTGGACAAGTTGAACTTGTGATGACGCCCCGGGCCCCCTGGTTAATGGGCCCCTGCAGCCGTGTGGCCCTGCCATCACTAGCGGCATGTAGGGAATCGTGTTCCCTGCTCTCCCGAAAGTTTAATGTGTAAGCACCGCACGAGTTGTGGCTGGGATGCAGTTCTTGTTGTGGTTCCAAACGGGTTGTGGGGGAAAGCCGCACTTAGTCTCGTTCTTCCCCTCCTTCCTTCACCTCCTTGGAGCTACTCCTCGTGCCGTGGATTCCCACCTCTTCATACCTTCGTTTTCCATCCTGCCCTGAGAATCACCTCTTCCCTTCCTGCCCTGTTGCCGGGTTCGTCCACAACGCCTCGGGGATCACCTCCCCCGGGGTTTTGGTCTGGTGACGGGGTTGGATTCTGCTCGGACCCTAGTCTTCGGAACGGATCGAACTGACAAAATTTTTGGGCATGGTTTGTAGGTGCTCTCCTTCCTCTTGAGTCTGTGAATTTTTGGAACAACCTCCGTGCCCATGGAATAGAATGTTGAAAGTTGCGACTGACAATCGTGGTGTCCCCGTCAGTTGAGTGGTTGGGAGTTGTGAGTGGGGAAACAAAGGGTAATTAGGTGCCACCTTTGGGATGTAATGGTGTAATGTAAAGGGAACCTGTGATCAGGATTGGACGTAACCCGACATTGTCAGTTCGTGGGGTCCTTATCAGAGCTGTGCCTGCCTGTTTTTTTTTTTTTTACTCCCCTTTCCCCCACCCCTGCGCCATCCGCAGCCGCGGAACTTGATAAGTGACACCGGTACACCGTTACTTACGAACTTGTCCTGCCATTTATTTTTTTTTCACCCCTTTCCGCCCACTCCCTGCACCACCACAGCGCGGAACTTTGTAAGGGCCCGGTCATTTATCAGGCTCGGCCGTGTTTTTTTTTTTTTTTTTTTTCCTCCCCTTTCGCACTCCCCCGTGCGCCATCCGCTCCACGAACTTGAAAGTGAACCGGTCCCCTATCAGAGCTCGTGCCGCCTTTTTTTTCCTCCCCTTTCAGCCACTCCCATGGCAACCGCAGCCGCGGATTTTGATAAGTGACACCGGTCACTTATCGAGCTGTGCCTGCTGGTTTTGACTTTTTTTCCCGGCATTTTTTTTTTTCCCCATTTTGCTTTCTTTTATTTTAGCTTTTTCCTTTCAGAATAGTTTTGCACCAAAACCACTTCCCCCCACACACAACTTAGTCATAAATTTGACACCAAAGCCCACATTCACAAAAAAATCTCCCGTCTGTCCGTTCTCCAACAGCGCTATTCAGTGGAGGAGGATATGCTTTCTTGCCTCCACAGATGGAGGGGGAGGATCCACATTTTTTTTTTCAGTTCTTCATCCTCTTCTTTTCCTCCTCATTTCCTCCTGGGTCCTGGGAACCCCACACAGATGCCCGGAAGAAGATGAGGCAGCGCTACCCCTGAAAAGAACCGCGACCCTTTTGGACCTCGTATGGATCTCGCCCCCGAAAATTACAGCCCTGATTCCTGATTTTTGTGGCAGAATCGGAATCAAGTTTTTTTTTTTTCAAGTCTTTTTTCTGAGGATTTTTAACCTCGTGGTGGGACAAACTAATTTGTCGCTCTCAATTTTTGGCGCAAAACCCGTGTTCATTTTCCAACTTCTCCTTGACGCATTGAAATGTGCGTTTTGGGGGCGGTTTCCTATAGGGACCGAAGAAAAGCCAGAACTTGGGCAATTTGGAGTGTTGTTATTTTTTTAAAAACACCCCTATTTCGAATGGTTGGCCTGGTTGTGTTTTGGGCCACCACAATTTCTGCATTATAATGTAAGCACAGTGTCCCCCACGAGATGACCCCAACTTTGACCGTTGTTCAAATTCGGCGGTCATTGAACCTTCAGAAAAAAGTTTGTGAAGTGTACGTGCCCCAAGGACATTGCGTGGATGAGTCCTTGGTTCTTTTAAGGGAGGCTCGGATTCCCCAGTACCTGCCCACAAGAGGGCAAGGTACGGAATCAAACTTATAAGCTGTGTGAGAGTACCTCAGGGACTTACAGTTTAGAGTTTACGAAGGAAAGGACACCGGACAACAAACCCCCTGAGTGTCCCCCCGTCCTGGGGTGAGTGGGAAAATTGTGTGGGATTTGTGCACCCACTGCGGATAGGTTATCCCTTTAACCGATAACTTTATTCCAGCTCCACTCTTCAAATCCCTCTTGGGGGGGTATCGCAGCCTGCGGTTTGTCCGCAAAATCAGAGAGGCCTACGAAGACGCTACTTGGGCAAGTCAAAAAGGGTGAGAGCAGAGCCCAAGTAGCAACCCCTTTTGGGTGTCAAAGACAAGGACAAGGGGTTGTCCTTCTCTTACCACCATACATGGGTGGCAGCCCCTCAGCACTGTAGGGGGTACCTCTACAACTGGTCCCATCCGGACTTGTATGGGGTCAATAAAAATGGGGGGGTTGTTCTCTGATCAACTCCTCCAACCGTCAGTGCTTTGAGAAAGGCCAAGGTGTGGTACAAAAAGCTGTCCCGTGCACTTTGTTCCAAATGGCAATGCTCAATGCTTTCCTGCTGTCACGATGTGCAGCAACAGCGATGTCATACATTCAGTTTTAGGAGGTGGGGTTAGGCCCTGATGTTTGGCGCTCAGGAAGGAGCGGGCCCCAGTACTTCCGGAACTGAAGGTGCCGTACATACCAGGTCCTCATTTCCGGGGGTGGTCCGCCAACGGAAAAAAGAGTAAGCCGAAAAAGGTGCCGATGTGTTAAAAAGGGGAAACGAAGGACACCATTTCCAATGCGACACCTGCCCCCGAAAAACCTGGCCTGGTATGAAGGATTGTTTCAAATTGACCAAACCTCCATGCCCTAATTTACTTTTAGGAAAGATTGTTCCAGAAGGGGGGGGCACTTTGAAAAGTTCCTTGGGAGTTTCTTTCCCAAAATTATTGTTCACTTGTGGTTTTTTTTTTAGTTTAGGGACATCAGGGCTTGTAAACGGAACATGCGCCCGCGCCATTCCTCTCTGATTCCAAAAGTCCGACTTCCCTTCCGAGCCCCAATTGTGCCCAAACAGTTTTTTCCCAATATGGGGTACCAGTGTATAGGATAAATTGGACAACAACTTTTGGTGTCCAATTTCCCCTTTCTTACCCTTGGGAAAAAAAAAATTGGGGACAAAATTTTTTTTTGTATGGAAAAAAGTGGATTTTTTATTTTCAACCTGGGCATTAGAACTTTAGTGAAAAATTGGGGTTCAAAGTTCTCCCCCAACATCTAGATAAGTCCTTATGGGGCTAATTTACAAAATGGGGTCACAAGTGGGGGGTTTCCACTGTTTAGGCCTGAGGGACTCGCTAAAGGAAATGACGCCCCCCCCAGACCCCATCAAAGTCTGCATTCCAAAATGTACGCTTTCTTCTGAGCCCCGCCGTGCGCCCCAAACGGGTTCCCCCCAACTTGGGGTATCGGTCTCGGACAAATTGGCAAAACTTTTGTGGTCCAATTTCTCCTTTTACCCTTGGAAAAATAAAAAATTGGGGACAAAAAATCTTGCTTGTGGAAAAAATAGTTTTTTTTCTTCAATCTACATTTAAACTTGCGTGAACATTGGGGGTTCAAAGTGCTTACCAAACATTAATAAGTTTCCCCCTTGGGGGTTAGTTTCCCAAAATGGGGTCCATTGGGGGTTTCCACTTTTTAGGCCATCAGGGGCCTCCAAACGGACTTGGCGTCTGTTTCAAATTCCCGCGAATTTTGGGGTTTGGAAAAGTCAATGCGCCCTTCCCTTTTGGCCCTGCCGTGCACCCAAACAGTGTTTTCCCCCCAATATGGGGTTTATCGTATCGGACAAGTTGGACAAAATTTTTTTGGTCCAATTTCTCCTCTTACCCTTGGGAAAATAAAAAATTGTGGACTAAAACTCATGTTTGTGGAAAAAAATTTTTTTTTTTTCTTCCGGCTCACATTATAAATTGCGTGAAGCAATTGGGGGTTTTTAAAAGTATAAACACACATCTGACAAGTCCTTAGGGGGTTAGTTTCAAAAATTGGGGTCACATTGGGGGTTCCACTGTTTGGCAATCGGGAATCTCCAAAATACATGGCGTCCATCTCAATTCCACCAAATTTTGGTTTGGAAAAGGTCAAACGGCGCTCCTTCCATTGCAAGCCCTGCCGTGCCCAGAACTTGTTTTTCCCTCCATAGGGGTTCGGCGTTACTCAAGAGAAATTGCCACAACTTTATCTGTCCTTTTCCCTTTTTCCCTTGGAAAAATAAAAAAAAGTTTGTAAAAGATCATTTTTGTGACTAAAAAGTTGTTCATTTTTTCCTTCCCGTTGTTCATTCCTGTGAAGCACCTGAAGGGTTAATAAACTTTGATTGGGTTTTGAGTCCTTGAGGGGTTAATTTTAAATGAGTCACTTTTGGGCATTTTCTACCATATAGTCCCTCAAAGTGACTTTCAAATGGGGTGGTCCCAAAAAAATGGTTTGTAAATTTGTTGTAAAAAATGGAAATCAATGGTCAACTTTTAATCCTTAAACTTCCCTTTAAAAAAATAAAAATTTTTGGTTCCAAATTGTGCTGTGTAAAGTTACATGTGAGAAATGTTATTTTTAACTATTTTCTGGACATATTTCCTGTTTTAAGGGAATAAAAATTAAAAATTTGAAAAATTGCAAATTTTCAAAATTTTCACCATATTTTCCATTTTTTCAAAAAAAAACGAAGTTACACAAGAAATTTTACCACAAAGTGAAGTAAATATGTCCGAGAAAAAAATTCAAACAGAAGATCCGTTGAAGCGTTCCGAGTTATAACCTAAAAGGACAGTGGTCAGAATTGTAAAAATTGGCCTGGTCATTAAGTGCAAAACCCCCTGGGGGTTAAGGGTTAAGTGAAATGTTGGTCTAGCCCTAATAACAGCATCCATGCTGGCCATTATACTTTTGTATCTGGGTAATTGATGCCACTTTTCCTGGGTTGCCCCTAATTTGAGTGTTTTGGCAACTTTTTGGCCTCTCTGAAGCTGTTGTCTATGATTTAGTTTTCCCCTCCCATTGAATTTAATGGGGTTCGGATATGTTGGCTGAATTTTGGTGAACTCGGAGTTTACCGAACCCAAAACTGAACATTGAAAGGTTCGTAACTCTACACAGGATTGTTTCCAAAGCTTTCAGGCTTGTTTACATGTTCTTTTCATACTTCTGAATCTGAATTTTTGTGAAAATGCAGGAGAAGTTTTTCTTTATGCTTTCCATAAGGCCGTATTTGTGCAGGTGTCTCTGAACAAAGAAAAGTATCACAACTCAAGAGTCTGCTAAATTTTCTGAGTGCTTTTGCAGTCAAGCACGGCTTCTGATTTCCTAGCTAGAAATTCAGCTTTTGAAATTTCGGTTTGGTTTTCCAGACTTATTTGACCTTCATTTTTTTGTTTACTGACATTTTTTTAACCCCTTTCTCCTTGCGACTACTATTCCCGTCCATGGTACCTGGGCCCTATGACCAGGGAGGGATAGTACTCCATGCGTCCCAGGGGGGGGCGCGGCGATTGCGGCCGGGTGTAGCTGTTTTCATGCTGACCCCGGCCATTTTAACCCCGGCACACCGCGTCAAAAATCGCGGTTTTACCGGGGTACGGGGGGAGATCCCAGGGTGGGGGTTCCCTGCGGCTCCCCGAGCCTCAAACAGGTGATGTGACCGCGCTTTCTGGGGCCACTTCCCCTGAGGACCCCGGGATCCAAGATGGCCGCGGTGTCCTACAGGAAGGCAGCTTCCCAGCGCCTGAGAGCAGGCGCTGAGGAAGCCTGCAGCACTGCCTGTCACATCGTGGGTGACAGAGTGCTGTGCACACTGTCCACCAGCAATCTGACCCTATACTGTGATGTCCGACCCCTGGGACAAGTAAAAAAGTTAAAAAGATAAAAACACAATGTAAAAAAAAAATTCCCAAATAAAGAAAAAATATATTCCAATAAATTAATTTTTCATGTAATTAAAAACAAACAAACAATAAAAGTACACATATTTGGTATTGTAACGACCCGCCTATAAAAATGTCCCATAGTTAACCCCTTTAGTGACCCCTTAAAAAAAAATTAAAAACAAAGCAAAAACAATGCTTTATCATCATACCGCCGAACAAAAAGTGGAATAACACGCGATCAAAAATGGATATAAATAAACATGGTACCGCTGGAAAACGTCATCTTGTCCCGCAAAAAACAAGCCGCAATACAGCGTCATCAGCGAAAAAATAAAAAAATTATAGCTCGCAGAATAAAGCGATGCAAAAATAATTATTTTTTATATAAAATGTATAAAGCGCCAAAACATAAAAAATGATACAAATGAGGTATCGCCGTAATATACATAAACCTGAAAAATAAAACTGCTTTATCAATTTTACCAATGCGGAACGGTATAAACGCCCCCCAAAAGAAATTCATGAATTGCTGATTTTTGTTCATTCTAATCTCCAAAAAATTGTAATAAAAAGCGATCAAAAAATGTTCACGTGCCCAAAAAATGGTACCAATAAAAAGGCAACTCGTCCGCAAAAAATAAGACCACATAAGTTGTGGGCCAAATATGCAAAAAATTATAGGTCTCAAAATATGGTGATGCAAAAACTTTTTTTTGCAATAAAAGAGTCTTTTAGCGTGTGAACAGCTGCCATCATAAAATCCCGATATAAATAGTAAATCAAACCCCCCTTTATCACCCCCTTTGTTTGGGGAAAAATAATAAAATTAAAAAATATGTATTTTTCCCATTAGGGTTAGGGTTAGGGTTGGGGCTAAGTTAGGGTGAAGCTATGTGTACACGTTGCGAATCTGCTGCGGATCCGCAGTGGATTAGCCGCTGCAGATCTGCAGAGAACTGAAGTGATGTACGTAGAATTATAAATCAATGGAAAATAAAAAAACGCAGTGCACAATGCTGCGGATTTTTCCACGCGGATTTGGTGTGATTTAAATCCGCGCATGTCACTTCTTTTGTGAGTTCTGCAGCCTTTTGAGACCTGCTCTAAATAGGAATCCATAGGTCTCAAAAGCAGGGGAAATCCGCACAAAAAACACAGAAAATCCGCACTAATCCGCAGGTAAAAACTCAGATAATTTTACCTGGGATTTAGCAAAATCTGCGCGGAAAATTTCCACAGCAGATTCTACAACGTCTGCACATGCCTTAGGGTTGGGGCTAAAGTTAGAATTTACGGTTGGGTTGGGATTAGGGTTAGGGGTGTTTTAGGGTTAGGTTTGTGGTTAGGGTTATGATTAGGGTGGGATTAGGTTTTAGGGGTGTGTTGGGTTAGAGTTGGAGTAAGAACTGGGGGGTTTCCACTGTTTAGGCACTCAGGGGCTCCCAAATGTGACATGGCGTTGTTCTCAATTCCGCCAATTCTGCGTTTGAAAAAAGTCAAGCGGTGTTCCTTCCCTTCTGAGCTCTGCCATGAGCCCAAACAGTAGTTTACCCCCAACATAATGTGGTATCAGATACTCAGGACAAATTGCAAAAATAACTCTTGGGGTCTAATTTCTTCTGTTACCCTTGGGAATATAAAAAAATTTGGGGGCGAAAATATCATTTTTTGGAAAAAAAATATGATTTTTTATTTTTATGGCTCTACGTTATAAACTTCTGTGAAGCACTTGGGGGTTCAAAGTTCTCCCCACAAATCTGAATAAGTTCCTTGGGTGGTCTAGTTTCCAAATGGGGTCACTTGTGGGGGGTATTCCAATGTTTAGGCACTCAGGGGCTCTCCAAACGCGACATGACATTCGCAAACCATTCAATCAAAGTCTGCAATCCAAAACGTTACTACTTTCCTTTCCGAGCCCCGAGTGTGCCCATGCAGTAGTTTTCTCCAACATATGGGGTATCAGCGTACTCAGGACAAATTGGACAACAACTTTTGGGGTCCAATTTCTCCTGTTACCATGGGAAAATAAAAAATTGGGGGCAAAAATATCATTTTTGAGGAAAAAAATTGTGATTTTTTATTTTTATGTAACTATGTTATAAACTTCTGTGAAGCACTTGGGGGTTCAAAATTCTCCCCACACATCTAGATAAGTTCCTTGGGGGTCTATTTTCCAAAATGGGGTCACTTGTGGGGGGTTTCCACTGTTTAGGCACATCAGGGGCTCTCCAAATGCGACATGACGCCCGCAGACAATTCCATCAAAGTCTGCATTCCAAAACATCACTACTTCCCTTCCGAGCCCCGACGTGTGCCCATACAGTAGTTTTCTCCCACATATAGGGTATCAGCGTACTTGAGACAACTTGGACAGCAACTTTTGGGGTCCAATTTCTCCCGTTACCCTTGGCGAAAATAAAAAGTTGGGGACTAAAAGATCATGTTTGTGGAAAAAATATGATTTTTTAATTTTACGTCTGTACGTTATAAACTTGTGTGAAGCACTTGGGGGTTCAAATTGCTTACCACAGATCTAGATAAGTTCCTTAGGGGGGATCTAGTTTCCAAAATGGGGTCACTTGTGAGGGGTTTCCACTGTTTAGGCACATCAGGGGCTATCCAAATGCAACATGGCGTCCAATCTCAATTCCAGCCAATTTTGGTTGGAAAAAGTCAAATGGCGCTCCTTTCATTCAGAGCTCTGCCGTGCGCCAAACAGTGGTTCCCCCCCACATGTGGGGTATCAGCGTACTCAGGACAAATTGGACAACAACTTTTGTGGTCTTATTTCTTTTGTTACCCTTGGGAAAATAAAAAATTGGTGACTAAAAGATAATTTTTGTGGGAAAAAAATAGGATTTTTTTTTCATGCCCGGGCATTATAAACTTGTGTGAAGCACTTGGGGGCTCAAAGTACTCACCACAGATCTAGATAAGTTCCTTAGTGGGTCTAGTTTCCAAAATGGGGTCACTTATGGGGGGTTTCCACTGTTTAGGCACATCTGGGGCACTGCAAACGGAACATGACACCGATCAAAGTCTGCATTCCAAAACGTTATTACTTCCTTTCCAAGCCCTGCAGTGCACCCAAACAGCTTCCCCCCCTACATATGGGGTATCAGCATACTCAGGACAAATTGGACAACAACTTTTGGGGTCCAATTTCTTGGGAAAAATCAAAAATTGGGGACTAAAAAATCATTTTTGTGGAAAATTGTTTTTTTTTTTTTTTTTTCACACCCAGGCATTATAAACTTTAGTAAAACACTTGGGGGTTCAAAGTGATCACAACAGATCTAGATAAGTTCCTTAGGGGGTCTAGTTTCCAAAATGGTATCACTTGTGGGGGCTTTCCACTGTTTAGGCGCATCAGGGGCTCTCCCAACGTGACATGGCATCCAATCTCAATTCCAGCCAATTTTGGCTTGAAAAAGTCAAATGGCGCTCCTTCCCTTACGAGCTCTGTCGTGCGCCCAAACAGTGGTTTTCCCCCACATATGGGGTATTGGCGTACTCAGGAGAAATTGTACAACAACTTTATCTGTCCATTTCCTCCTTTTACCCTTGTGAAAATAAAAAAAAAAATGTTTGTAAAAGATCATTTTTGTGACTAAAAAGTTAAATGTTCATTTTTTCCTTCCACGTTGCTTCAGCTCATGTGAAGCACCTGAAGGGTTAATAAACTTCTTGAATGTGGTTTTAAGTAGCTTGAGGGTGCAGTTTTAAGAATGGTGTCACTTTTTGGTATTTTCTGCCATATAGACCCCTCAAAGTGACTTCAAATGTGAGTTGGTCCGTAAAAAAAAATGGCTTTGTAAATTTTGTTGTAAAAATGAGAAATCGCTGTTCAACTTTTAACCCTTATATTTTCCTAATAGAAAAAAAATTTGGTTCCAAAATTGTGCTGATGTAAAGTAGACATGTGGGAAATGTTATTTATTATCTATTTTGTGTGACATATTTCTCTGTTTTTAGGGAATAAAAATTCAAAATTTGAAAATTGCAAAATTTTCAAAATTTTCGCCATATTTGCGGTTTTTTCAAAAATAAACGCAAGTTTTATCGAAGAAATTTTACCACTATCGTGAAGAACAATATGTCACGAGAAAACAGTCTCAGAATCGCGAAGATCTGTTGAAGCGTTCCTAAGTTATAACCTCATAAAGAGACAGTGGTCACAATTGTAAAAATTGGCCCGGTCATTAACGTGCAAACCACCCTTGGGGGTTAAGTGGTTAATTACATTATGAACTGAGGAATGGGCAACTTGAAGATGCTTTGCTATATTTTTATAGACTTCTACTGCTTTGTGTGCCTCCAACATTTTCATTTTCAGAGTGCTAGGCAGTTGTTTAGGTTCTATAGCTGCTGTTTTTTGTTAGAGGAGGCTGGGTTTTTATAAAGCTGGGAAATTTGCATCATCAGGCCTTTCCTAATGATGATAGGGAACAAGCCATAACCCTAAAAGGCTAATTAAGGTCTGAAACCTTGGTCAAAGTTAACTGAGAACACAAATCTCCAAGGGTGCCCAAACTTTTGCATCTGCCCATTTTTTTTAATTTAAAAAGACAATATATATATTTTTTTTGCCTAAAATGCAAAGAAAATATGTCATTTTTAACTTGAGGCCCTTTAGAGATTATTTTCTCTTCAACTTGTTTAACTGTTCACAATAATAGTAATTTTAACCAGTTTTGCCCAAACTTTAACATGCAACTGTAGATGCAGAGATTAGGGTACATTTAAATCAATAAACAACTGGGATCCGAAGCCATTCATGTTTTAGATAAACATGTGCAACACATTCCTGGGACATATTATTCCCTTGTAATTTTATTGCTGAGCTTTAAGGCATGTCGTGCACCTTAGAACAAATACAGGTTGGTATTGATACTTGTGAATACTTTAATGATCACATACAGAATATTACCTTGCTAGCCCTTAGGCTAGGTTCACATAGCGTTAAAGCAGTCCGTTCAATGCATGCGATAAATGGACTGCGCTAACGCTACCTCTTTATTCTGATCGCGTTATGCGATCACGCTAGTGCAGATGCTCCATCTGCACTAGCAGTGACGGACCCTCGAACGCTGCAGACAGCGTCCGAGGGTCCGTCACAGAATGACGGCACATCGCTAACGCATACCGATTATGCCATGCGTTAGCGATGCGCTCGTTATGGCAATCTATGGGTGCGTTAACGGATGCGTGACATCGCGTTAATGCTGCTTTGTAACGCAATCTGTTAAACGGACTGCCATAACGCTATGTGAACCCAGCCTTTGGTTAAAGTACTATAATTTTATAGTTATACTGTGAACCACTCAAAAAATTATTTAAAAAATTTAACAAAATTACTAATCCACCTAATACTTTGGACATTGGGTATTAGAAATTTTCTGGGTTGATATGTGTTTAAAAGCTCAAATCACCCCCGTTTCATCCCATTCAAAATAAAACAATAAAAAAAATCAAACACACACATATTTGGTATCGCCACGTTCAGAATCGCCCGATCTATCAATATGAAAAAGAATTAACCTGATCACTAAATGGTGTAGTGAGAAAAAAAGTCAAAACGCCAGAATTACCTTTTTTTGATTGCCGCCACATTGCATTAATATGCAATAATGGGCGATAAAAAGAACGCATCTGCACCAAAATGGTATCAATAAAAATGATATCACGAAAAATGGAGATTCTGCGGGTATCGGAAAATGGCGCAATTTTTTTTTGTTTTACAAAGTTTGGAATTTTTTTTCACCACTTAGATAAAAAATAATCTAGACATGTTTGGTGTCTATGAACTCGTAATGACCTGGAGAATCATAATGGCAGGTCAGTTTTAGCATTTAGTGAACATGCTAAAAAAAACACAAAAAATAACTGTGGGATTGCACATTTTTTGCAATTTCACCGCACTTGGAATTTTTTTCCCGTTTTGAGTACACGACATGGTAAAAAAAATGGTGCTGTTCAAAAGTACAACTCGTCCCGCAAACAACAAGACCTCAGATGGCAATTTTGGTCAAAGAAGAAAAAAGAAATGGCTCTGAGAAGAAGGGGGGCAAAATATGAAAACACAAAACCAAAAATACCTCTGGTCGGTAAGGGGTTAAAATGCCATTTTCAGCTTCCTGTGTTACAGAATTGCAATGTATCCATGAAAAATAGATATTATAGTGCGGCTCCTTTTGGCATCCGATTTTTTTGCGCACCCAGAGAACTGAATGGACGAGTTTCATCCAATACATGGTAGAAACTATTGCTTGCTGCAATTTTTTCCACACTCTGATTTGGTCAGTGCAAAAAAAAATTGCACATGTGCACTGCCCAACTGACCCATTGAATAATATTGGTCCGAGTGCTGTCTGTTTTTTCAGACAGCAGTTGGACATAAAAATACACGTATGTGAACCTGCTCATACTAAATCAGAAGGAAAGCTTTTGCTAGAGGATTATTTCATTTATGACTCAACGATTATTCTGACACTATCACTCATTGATCAGTCTTGTACAGAGGGACGGCTCAAACTAACTCCCAATAAATAACTTTAAACAATCAGAGTAGAAGAAAATATCTTTTTCCAGCAGAAAAATATGAAAATGCATAGATAACTAAAAAATAATACTTACATAAACAGCTCCACATGCACAGTTTCATGAGCAGAACCATCTTGCTTGTAGGTGAATTTTGCTCTCAGGTGCTTTGCATGACAATTTTACTTCTCTCTCAGTTAGCATAGGAAAATAACTTCTCCATTTTAACAACTAGAGATCACCTGGTGTAGGAGTAGTTCTCATAAAATTCCTCTGAAGCAAACATTCATCTCAAGAGGTAGATGAGACACAGCTACCAACAAGTGATGTTGATAAGTCAACAAGTCAGGAGGACCAGAAGTGGAAGACGAGGTGATGGACGATGAAGTCACTGACCCAACCTGTGAATGTGCTATACAGAGCAAGGACAGCAGCACAGAGGCAAAAGGATCTGCAGCACATAACAGGCAGGAAGAGACATGGGGTGGCCAGAGGGAGAAGGCTGACAACTGTTAGCCAGAGCACCCACACATGGCAACTTTTCAGGCCAGGGGTTAGGTGTTCCCCAGTTTGTCACTTTTTTAAAGAAAGTGCGGATGATAAAAGAATGGTCATTTTCATCCTGTGCTGTATGAAGATTAGCAGGAGCCTGACCAGTCACAGACTGACCACTACAACATGTCATCAAAGCACCCGACTAGGTGGGCCGAATGTCTGGGTCAACAATACAATCAGTGTCTGTGGGTGACATGACTCATTGATCAGTCTGGTACAGAGGGACGGCTCAAACTAACTCCCAATAAATAACTTTAAGCAATCAGAGTAGAAGAAAATATTTTTTTCCAGCAGAAAAATATGAAAATGCATAGATATATAGTAAAATAATACTTACATAAACAGCTCCACATACACAGTTTCATGAGCAGAGCCATCTTGCTTGTAGGTGCATTTTGCTCTCAGGTGCTTTGCATGACAATTTTACTTCTCTCTCAGTTACCATAGGAAAATAACTTCTCCATTTTAACAACGGAGATCACGTTTTCTTATCTTTCCTTAATTATTAATTATATGGGCAGGTCATCCCTCTATGAAGCTACATTTGCTTTCTAGAACGACAAACTACAAGTTCTGCTTTTCACTGTGACTTACATTTTATACTTTGAGTAATAATTAAAGGGATTGTCCACTCTATCTTTATTTAAACTAATGTGTTGGGTACATGATTGATTAATAAAATATAAGTATTATAGGTTCTTCTCCCACTCAGGCTTCACAGCTCACCTATCCACAAAATGGTTGCTCATATCACATCAGAAAGCTGGTTTTCAGTTTGAAGATACTGATAGACAGGTCTGGTCACATGGTCCTCTACCAGCAGTCATGTTGTGGATGTAAAAGCAGTGCAAATCATGAGGAAGGCTGTACTAACATATTCAGGATAAACCCTTCAATACCAAACACAACCTTGGGAATACCAAACACAACCTTATTCCTTCATCGCCGTTTTAAAACCTTCTTCGGGACTAAGGTAATAGCATCCCCCAGAGTCAGAAAAACTGGTGTAGGAGTAGTTCTCTCATAAAATTCCTCTGTAGCAAACACTCATCTCCAGAGGTAAATGTAGATGAGACACAGCTACCAACAAGTGATGTTGTTAAGTCAACAAGTCAGGAGGACCAGAAGTGGAATACGAAGTGGTGGACGATGAAGTCACTGACCCAACCTGGGAAGGTGCTATACAGAGCAAGGACAGCAGCACAGAGGCAAAGGGATCCGCAGCACAAAACAGGCAGGAAGAGACATGGGGTGGCCAGAGGGAGAAGACTGACAACTGTTAGATAGAGCACCCACACATGGCAACTTTTCAGGCCAGGGGTTAGGTGTTCCCCAGTTTGGCACTTTTTAAAACAAGTGCGGATGATAAAAGAATGGTCATTTTCATCCTGTGCTGTATGAAGATTAGAAGGAGCCTGACCACTCACAGACTGACCACCACAACATGTCATCAAAGCACCCAACTAGGTGGGCCGAATGTCTGGGTCAACAATAAAATCAGTGTCTGTGGGTGACATCAGTGACTCTTCCCCTGTGCTACGTGCTTGCCAATCCCCGCAACCACATAAAAAGTCTTTATCCCAGCCCAGAATTCAGCTGTCCCTAATCTAGGCCTTAAAACGCAAACCGAAATATCTAGCCACGCACCCACAGGCTTACCCTGGAAATATTACAGTTTAGGCTTGTGGAGACTGAGGCTTTCCGCAATCTCATGGCGACGGTAGTCCTTCATTATTCCACCCTAAGTCGCCACTATTTTTCGTACTGTACCATCCTCCCCTTACACCAGCACATGTCGCATAACATTACCCATGTTCTGACCAATACAGTTTCTGGGAAAGTCCACTTAACGATCGACATGTGGACAAGTGTTTGTGGCCAGGGACACTACATTTTCCTGACAGCACACTGGGTGATCTGGTGGAGACCAGAACAGTGTAAGACCCTGGGATGGCACACATGCTACCAATATTGAGGATTGCGGGCCCTAGTTCCATCAGGGTTTCCTCCACCTCGTACACCAGTTCCTGCACCACCTCTTTCTCCTCATCTTCCATCTCCGAATTGTCATCTTGGAGCACAACATCCATATCAGTAGGAAGTACTGCAGCACTGCCTTGGTGAAACGTCAACAGGCTCTGCTGAAACTATTTTGTTTAGGTGACAAACAGCACACCGCTGCAGAATTATAGAAAGATATAACAGAGCAGACAGATCTGTGGCTACTGCCACTGAACATCCAACCAGGCATGGTCATGTGTGATAATGGATGTAACCTTTTGGTGATTCTGAAGCTTGGCAAGCTCATACACGTACCATGCCTGGCCCGCGTGCTCAACTTAGTGGTTCATCGGTTTCTAAAAACCTTTCCAGATTTGCAGGAGCCACTCGTGAAGGTATGCCCCTTGTAGGACCATCTCCGCAAGACAGCTACAGATGCTGCCGGTGTGGCAGTGCTGCAGCATCATTTTCAAGTGCTAACTCAACGACTGTTGTGTGACGTGACTACGCTGTCACTCCACATTACAGTGGTGAAAATAAGTAATTGATACACTGACACTTGCAAGTTTTCCCACCTACACAAAATGGAGAGGTCTGTAAGTTTTAACGTAGGTATACTTACACTGTGAGAGACAATAATCTAAAAATAAAAAACAGAAAATCACATTGTATTATTTCTACAGAATTAAATAGCATTTTATTGAATGAAATAAGTATTTGATCACCTAACAACCAGCAAGAATTCTCGCTCTCTCAGACCTGTTAGTTTCTGTTTAAGAATCCCTCCTACTCTGCACTCATTACCTGTATAAAAGACACATGTCCACACACTCAATCAATCACAATCCAACCTCTCCACCATGGCCAAGACTGAAGAGCTGTCTAAGGACACCAGGGAGAAAAAAATTGTAGACCTGCACAATGCTGAGATGGGTTACATGACAATAGGCAAGCAGCTTGATGAGAAGGCAACAACTGTTTATTAGAAAATGGAAGAAACACAAGATGATTGCCAATCTTCCTTGGTATGGCTTTCCATGCAAGACCTTGCCTCATGGGCAAGATGATTCTGAGAAATGTCATGAATCATCCCTGAACTACTCGGGAAGACCAGGTGAATGACCTTATGAGAGCTGGGACCACAGTCCCAAAGATTACCATTAGAAACACACTACGCTGTCATGGATAAAAATTCTGCAGGGAACGCAAGGTCCTCCTGCTCAAGCCAGCACACATCCAGGCCCATTTGAAGTTCACGAATAACCATGTGGATGATCCAGAGGAGGCTTGGGAGAAGGTCATGTGGTCACATGAGACCAAAATAGAACTTTTTGGTATCAACTCCACTCACCGTGTTCATAGGAAGAACAAGGATGTGTACAACCCCAAGAACCCTCTCCCAACCGTGAAACATGGCAGAGAAAACAAGATTCTTTGGGGGTGCTTTTCTGCAGAGGGGACAGGACCAGTGCACCATATTGAAGGAAGGATGGAGTCATGTTTAGAGAGATTTTGGCCAGCAACCTCCTTCCCTCAGTAGGAGCATTGAAGATAGGTCATGGCTGGTTCTTCCAGCATGAGAATGACCTGAAACACACAGCATTTCAAGGTCCTAGAGTGGCCTAGTTTCACGAGTGGGTCATGTTCTCCTAGAGGATCTGGGGTTAGAAGATCACTACGTATTGTGAATTGCAGATTTTCCATTTAGCCTGTGTATTTGTGTTTCATATTAAATGGATTTTGTTTCCTGTGGTGCTTAAGAGGTTAACAACCCTTTCTTTGCTGGTTAGAAACTTGCAGCTCCATCTCACAGCTGTTCCTGACCTGGTTATTTCCTCTCGCTATAAAATCTGGCCAGAACTGCCCTTTCTTACCAGTAAAAATTTTATTTCCAAGCTCCTTGGAGCCACTGGACCGAGTTGGAGGTCGTTGTTGCAGCTGGAGATTGTTATATGCTATTTTTGGGTCTATGCTTTACTCATTGTTCTATTCCCATTTGGTAGCACATTTCTATTCTTCCCTGTATATCTCTCTATCTTTGGGTGAGTGTTTTTGTATGTTAGTTGCTTTCTGTTATCCATGTTTGTTTTATGTGCTTTTACACTAGCATTCTGATCCATGGCTCCTGGGAGGGGAAGGGTACAGCTTAGGGTATTAAAGGAGAACAGTAAAGCTGGTTGCCCAAACCACCTCACCTCTAGTGGTACCTTTGAGAGCAGAGATAGTTAGGTTCCCAGCACTATGGACAGCGCAGGGCCCCTTTCCCTATTTACGTACTGTACAGTCACAGAGTGACACATAATCAGTCTTCAGAACTGAACCCATTTGAAAATCTTTAGAGGGAGCTGAAACGCAGCGACATCCCCAAAACCTGAAAGATCTGTAGCCGGGATAGTGCGTACTGCTGCAGGCCCTTTAAAAGTGCAAGGGCTCGTGACGCTCAGGACGGTGGCGGGCTGGGCCTGGGAAGCCAGGAAGCAGGGGACGCGTGCACTGCCGCAGGCCCTTTAGAAGCACCTAGGCGCTCGCACAGAGTTCAAGAGCCGGGTGAGCTGGGGTCGCGTGCACGGTTGCGTCACAGCAGTCTGCTAAAAGTGATGTCTCGCCGTGTGCCCTGCACTGCTGCTTCTCGCGTAGAAGAGGCAAGCCAAGGTAGTGTAATAGTATTAACACATCTAATATTTGTGTATGTTTATGTGAATCTGTATGTGTTTGTGTATATGTTTGTGTGTGTGCACGTCTGCGCGTGTGTGCATTTCAGTGTGCGAGCGTCTTTGTGTGTTTGCGTGTCCATGTCTAGTCTGTGTGTATGCATGTGTACGTGTGCATTTGTGTCTGTGCGTGTGTGTGCATGTCTGTGTGTGTCTGCGTGTGTGTGCTAGTCTGACTGCATTTCTGTGTGCATAACTGCATGTGTCTGCATGACTGTGTGTGTGCGCATGTACAGTGCCTTGGGAAAGTATTCGGCCCCCTGGAACTTTTCAACCTTTTCACATATCATGCTTCAAACATAACAATACCAAATGTAAATTTTTGGTGAAGAATCAACAACAAGTGGGACACAATTGTGAAGTTGAACAAAATTTATTGGTTATTTAAAATTTTTATGGAAATACAAAAACTGAAAAGTGTTGTTGATTCTTCACCAAAAATTTACATTTGGTATCTTTATGTTTGAAGCATGATATGTGGGAAAAGGTTGAAAAGTTTTAGGGGGTCGATTACTTTCGCAAGGCACTGTATCTGCATGTGTGCATTTCTTTGTATGTATGTGCGTATCTGAGTGTGCATTTCTGTGTGCGTATCTGTGCATGACTGCGTTTGCATTTCTGTGTGTGTGTGTTTGCCTGCTTGTGTATATGGGCGTGTGTGTGCATGTCTACATGTGTGTGTTTACCAGTGCTACATGTGTATGTGTGCATGTTCACATTTATGTGTAGGCGTGTGTGTGCACGTGTGTTTGCAGGTTTGTGTCTGCATGTGTATACATGTGTATATGCTCACACATGTATGCACACTTCTGCATGTCTGCGTGTGTGTCTTTGTGAATGTTTGTGTGCTCTTCCGATGATTTATTATAAATGGGGAAAGATGGAGACATTTTAGAAGACAGTATGGAGAGAATGTGTGAAGAAACAGTATAGTGAATGGGTGTGGGAACAGAATAGGAAGTGGGATGTTTGAGGAGACAGTATGGAGTGTGGGGGTAATGTGTGAGGAGACTGTTGAGGGTAATCATGTGAAAAGACAGCATGGGGAAGAAAAGTCTGAGGGGACACAGAACAGAGACTTGGTAGCGTGTAGTTAGGTATAGAGAAGGGGCAGTATGGGGGACAGTGGCACAGCAAGGAGGGAACAGTATGCTAAGAAGAGTTAGTGTGATAAAGAGGCACAGTATAGAGACTTAGCAGTATAGGGAGATATCGTGTGAGAAGACAGTCTGAAGACGAGACCCAGTATAGAAAAGAGATGGGTAATAAACAGAAAGGTGAAAAAGAATTTCAACTCACCCTCAGTAGATTCTGTTGTGAACACTCTTGGTCCGGCTTCTGATTTTGGGCTCCCTCTGGTGGATGCTGCTGGTAATGCAGCTGCTCTGGATAACAGAGGTCGATCACCTGAGGAGGATGATTGGCGATCAGGTGTTTCTGACTGGAGAGATATAAGTGAGCAATCTTTCTCGGGTTGTTACCCGTGATTTGGTCTTCTTCTTGAGCATTATGGAAGTCAGCTTGTTCCCTACTTTGTTCTACACCTTTCAGATAAGTTATTTGTCTGTTTTGATCTGTGGCATTTTTCCCTTTTTGCTTTTCTCTGTGCTCTGCCTTGCTGGTGCAGTCCAGCCAGGTTCCCTGTTGGGACCTGTGCTGGTCTCTATTTTCCTTGCCACAGTTTATATGTCTGTTCAGTATTGCTAGTCTCCTGTTATTTCAGTATCTGTTGTTTTGCGTCAAGTTCACACCAGAGTTCTGATTTAGGGGAGGAGAGGTCATGTGGCCTCAGTATTTTTGCATATCAGACGTGTTGGAATTTTTCTTAGGGTTTTTGCGGGATTGCAGACAGTATCCTTTTCTGTCCTGTACTTTCCAGACAGTTTGGGCCGCAGCATTTGCTTACGCTATTTTCTGCCTGTGTTTTGTACTTCATCTGTCTCAGTATATGTTTGGGGGCTATCTATTCCTTTGGGGCTCTACTCCGGGGCAGTTAAGCTTTCCCCTTTCTCTCTGTAGGCTTAGTAAACTCTTCGGCTGTGTCGAGGCGTCTAGGGCATCGTAGGTACGTCCCACGGCTAATTCTAGTTGTGTTGTCAGTTTAGGGGTCTGCAATCCTAAGTTACCAACCTCTCTGGTGTTGTGCTGCCTAGCCAATTTCTTTGTTGTCCTCCTCAGTTACCATATCATAACAAGATTCCCAATTAATTCCATGGTACGAAGCACAAGATCACTTATCTGCCAGACGTATAGGCGAAGTGCATATGGGTAGAAAAGATCCAGCTTCGACAGTACAAAATCATAAAGTCTTTTATGCATTTCGAACATCTGGCACGTTCTAACTGAGTTTAAAAACATGCCAGGTGTACTAAACGAGTACAGTTTCCCATCTTTTTGGCACCTTCACACAGCCAGAATATATATACCATTATGTCAAAACAATTGCCTTCATTTTAAATGGCTCCAAAAAAGACTTTATGATTTTATAGCTGGATCTTTTCCACCCATACACACATAGAAAAGAGAGGACAGTGTGGAAGACATGTACCATAAGAGGGGGAGAGTGTTAGTTCATATTTTTCGGCGGCTGCTGTAATACCGTATGCAGTGCAGTCTGGGTGGTAGCGGTCCCGTACAGTCTGTGTAATCACCGCGTGCGAACGGCAGCCCGTTTTTACTGTGCAATCACTGCGTGCACCCGGCGGTCACGTTTTTACTGTTCTGCCTTCCTCCACGTGTGATGCTGTGTGGATTCCAGCATATGGCTAAACCTTCATCCACTTCCAGTAAACAGACTGTATGGATTCTTAAGTCTATATTTATTGAAATGATGACGTGAATGATAATGATGTACAATAATAGTGGATGATATTGTTAAAAACTGCAAAGAATAAACAGCGTATCAGTACTGGCAAGTACAGTGTACAATTACATGAGTAACTGTCCTACACCATACAGAAATGCATCTATCTATATGCAGAGCAAAGAACATTATAACCTAACTGGAAGATACAGAGCACAATATGCCTCACTTGCATGACTCTGGTAAGGTCGATTCCTGGTTAACCGGTTCCCCTTACTCCTTCTCACCCCCTCTCCCTTAATAAAGACCAGCACAACCGTTCTTGGGTGTAAAAAAGGCCACAGCAGTCAATTTATATGATAATTTGATAACTAAACGACCCTGGTGAGGTCTTCGAAGCTAAAAAGGGGGGGAAGGGGTCTGGTGGTTCAACATTGCGGGGCATTGCCCCTCCCTCCCAACCTTATTTCTGGCTGCAAGACCCCGAAGCACCAATAATCTGAGGGAGAGGTTGCCCTCTGCCAATGTAATCCTGTCATTCAACATTACAGGGCATTGCCCCTTCCCTCCCGAGCTTACTTCTGGCCGCGAGACCCCGAAGCACCACCAATCCGAGGGTGAGGTTGCCCTCTGCCTGGTGTTGTGACCCGGCGTGCAGTCGCTGGTGTCTCCCAATGTTCCATTAATGTGAATCCAACGCTCCACCGCCGTTATCAACCAATCTCACCAGACCCCCCTCAAAACCCATCCAATGAAGGAGATCCATGTCTTCCTGGAGTTTCCCCAAACTGTAAATTTAGTCAACTTTGAGGACCCACCAGCGCCACGCTGAGAGCACCCGGGCCTCTCGAGTGCTCGAGACCCCCACCCTAAGGCTTTGCTGTGGCCGCCCGTATCCCTTTCCGTAACCCCGCAGTCCATAAGTCAATCCCCACTGCGTTTAAGTGTACCGCATCCTCCCTCCAAAACTCCCGTTCCATCCGATCAAAAACTGCATGGCGTACTGCTACTCGCCCGTGGAGCTCCACAAATTGGGATACTTCTTTATTTACTTTAATGTGTGCCTTGTTGATTTTCTGCAGTGACCTGGCTCCGCGCCAATATTTTCGGGGTACTATGTCGGACCACACTAGCTTTATACCCGGGAACCTTTCCCTCAGCCCTTCCAAATCCGACTTAATGTCACAAACCAGTCGCTTCCCCGGGCGTACTCCCAAATCATTACCTCCTACATGTAAAACCAATATGTCAGGATCTTTATGATGTAGAACTGCTGCCTGAAACTCCCTGATTACCCCGCCCCAGGTTAAACCCCTAAACCCTAGCCATTTGACTACCGCTATGTCCCTTTTGAAACCCAACTGTCCCCGTCCGTCCTTCTATCCGCTTGTAGCGCCCCCAGTGAACGTAAGAATGACCCAATATCCATACCAGTCGCGGCGTGTGCTCTGTAAAACAAAGAAATGTTAATGTTTGTTTAAATCAACGACGCCTCAGTCACCTCGTCCCTGATGGGCCGAACGTAGGACCGGTACCGTTGTGACTGCCACCTACCAATCCTCATTATGGTCTCTGAACTTAAACCTCCTACCGTTGCTTCAGTAGCGGCCCCAATTCGAAAAGAATGGCTTCCATAACTGTGATCCTCCAAACCCAGCCCCTCTATGCATTTACGAAACACCTTAATAAATTGATATTTTGATAAGGATCCATCCTCATGACATAACAGTGGTCCCCCTTGATTAGGCCTGAAGGCCGCAAAGTTTGTAAAACAATGCCACGGGCACATAATGCAACCCTGTACCTTGGCTAACGTTACCTTCTTTCCCTTTGCCATTTGGTCAGTCTTAGACCTTCTAATCCAAAATTCTAGCCCCCTTTGTGTAGCTATAATATCGCTGGCTAGAATGCCCCCAACCTTAGCTTTCCAGGCGCCACCAATTCTCCAATCCTCATGGCCCCGAAAAATGCTAATGAGAAGGCTAACCTAAACAATCCTATCTCAAAGGCCGACCTGCAACTCCGCTGTAACTGATGACCTAGATTTTACCATAATCCGAAGGACACCGGCCTTCTCTGGTCAATTTGGCTTTTTCCTTTACGAAACCCCTAAGCGCCTGCTTGACCAAAAAATTCTTTGTCACATCAGTCATGTTCTTCAACTTGAACCCAAAGGCTAACCCGCTAACTAGTTGATTTATTTTCGCCGTTGACCACTCGCTATCGGCTGCTCGCCTAATTCCCATTAGCAGTACCCCTATCTGCTCTTCCTCCCTTGCGTGGTCTCCGTCGCAGCCTAACCACTTTTCCCAAAGTAGCTGTTAGAACCCTCTTGTTAGGTTTTTTTTCAGTTTGCTGGTCACATGACCTTTTTTCCCTATTTAGTCTGGCTCGGCCTTCTGGCTTTCCTGGACTTCATTGTATTATCTTCTCTTAAGCTAGCCGGGTGCTTAGGTGCCTTTCTCAGTCAGTTTTGCTTGATCTTAGGATCTCTAAGTAATTTGTTTTCTGTTTTTTTTACCCCTGCTACAACTTCTGTTAGGAGGTGTCCACCTTTTCTCCCAGTCCCTAGATCTTGTAGGGATTCCTCCCTCGAATCTATAGGTCTACGTTCAGACTAGCTGAGGACTTTAGCGGGTCTGGTCGCAGGATCAGGTTCCCCGTTACATCGTAGGGATCCAGCTTAGTTCTATTGTAGGGACAGAATTCCCATCTTTCCTTAGTGCATGTAGCAGATCATAACAGTAAGTCCAGCCCAAAAAAAAAAAAAATCTCTAAGGAAAGATTTTCTGTTTCCATCATGGTGTCGGTTCAGGATTTGGCTCAACGCCTGCAGGGACTCTCTCTGGAGGTGGCTGAGATCCACAACACGTGAGTAGTTGTT
>JARQOD010000005.1:332159665-332208811 GCA_033576555.1 Oophaga sylvatica
GGGCCCGTGAACTTCCGGGTCCGGCCAGAAAGGTTAGATAGGGAGTGCGCATGTGCAAAGAGCCGAGAGATGCCGAAAGGAGGCCGAGAAAAGCCGAATCCCCAAGGATGCAGTGCGCAAATCAGGGAAGGAGTCAGGACACGAGATCGGTGCCGACCTGCCATAGAAAATGAAAGACACACATTATATCAGGAAAGCCATAATGAAAAAGAAGGAATATGGTATCAACAGGCATACAAGAATGATATGGAAATGTGAACAACCTTATATCTAATAAACAATAATTAAAAAATAAAAAAATGAAAAAGTAATAATCGTACCAAAATCAGATCTCATTAGATATGGTAATTTCATGGTCTGAAATGTTGGGGAATTACCATGGTCAAGATTAAAGTGGCTAGGGACCAAGCTGAACAGAAGGAAAATACGGGAGAACAATCAATAATTAGCACACGTCTCTGGTATGCAGTGGACATAGAAAAATCACGGAAAAAGGTTAATTAGTAGGACAGCTCATACTCTTTATTAAGACCATACGGGGAAAGCGTCTTCAACGTATGGATCCAATAGGACTCTCGTTCCTTCAATTTTTTGATCCTATCGCCCCCCCTTCTTGCTCTGGGAACGTGATCAATCACTTGATATCTGAGTTGGGCAATAGTATGTTGTTTTTCCAGAAAATGGGCAGGGACCGGCAACAGAATACGTCCACATCTGATTGTGGATTTGTGTTGAGAAATGCGGTCACGGATATGCTGAGTAGTTTCCCCAACATATCCGAGACCGCATGGACACTTAATTAAGTATATAACATATGACGAATCACATGTGTAATGTCCTTTAATGGGAAATCGCCGACCTGTCCTAGGGTGTGTAAAACTATCACCCTTAGTGATGTTGGAACACTGGAGACACCCCAGACAAGGAAATGTCCCATTGCGAGGGGTATGTAGTACACTCTGTGTTAGACCAGTTCTAATGGTGCCAATGTCTGCTCTGACCACAAAATTTCTGATATTATCCGACTTCTTACAACAAATCAGGGGTCTATTCCTAAATTTTGGGACATTTGGGTAGGCCGCTTCTAAGATATTCCAATGTTTTGAGATACATTGGTGAATCCTATGTTTAAAGGGGTGAAAGACATTAACAAAAGGTATCCTCTGGTTTTTAGTGTCAATCATAGGTCGTGAGATACCTTCTCTACATGAGTCCTTAAGGATTCTATCAGGGTAGCCCCGCTCACGGAATTTCTGATCCATATCGTTATGTCTCATACCTTTTACAAAAGGGTCGGATACAATCCTTTGTACCCGATCATGCTGGGATATGGGGAGTGACTTCTTTACGTGTGTTGGGTGACTACTGCTGAATAGTAGAAGGCTGTTTTTATCAGTTGGCTTAGTATAGATATCAGTCCCAATTAGGCCATCGTCTGACAAATGAACCATTGTATCCAAGAAATTAATACAATGATTGTCATGTTGTATTGTGAAGGTGACATCGGGGCTACAGACATTCAAGTCAGAATGAAACCGAAGGAGGGATTCGATGTCACCATTCCAGATGAAAAAAACGTCGTCAATATAACGTTTCCAGTATAGTACATTGGTGCCGAACGATGGATGGGGATAAACAAATGCTCTCTCAAAAGAATCCATGAAAATATTGGCATACGGGGGGCCATATTGGACCCCATAGCAGTCCCTTTCCTTTGCACATAGAATTGGTCCCCAAAAAGAAAAAAATTCTTAGTGAGAATTGGGTCAAGATGTCCTCACAGAATTGGATTTGTGTATCGCTATAGGAAGTGTGGATTCTCAGAAATGAAATGGTCGCTTGGATGCCTTCGTTGTGATTAATACTCGTGTACAGACTGTTGACATCCATGGTCACTAAACGTGCCCCAACTGGAAGTGCCCCCATATCTTTAAGTGTCCTTAGGAAGTGTATAGTATCCTTTAGATAGGATTTAATAGAAGGAATAAGCAGCGATAGAATTTTCTCTAATGTGATGGCCAATGGCGAGAGAATGGAATTGGTGGACGCTACAATGGGTCGGCCTGGTGGTCGAAGTAAGTTTTTATGTATTTTTGGAAGGGTATAAAATACTGGGATTACAGGAAATCTATTCCCCTGAAATTTACCTAGATTTTCATCAATAACTCCAATATGCTCATAATTTATTACCAAAGATGAGATCAATTTCTCAATTTCGAAGGTAGGATTAACAGAAACCGGCATATAGGTATTTAAATCATTCAACTGTGAGAGAACCTCTTCCATATAGTAAGATCTATCAAGTACCACGATAGCGCCCCCCTTATCAGCTGGTTTAATAACCAAATTCTTATTATTCTTTAAAGCCAATAAAGATCTATATTCAACATTAGTAAGATTATTCTTAATTTTCATCTGTCCATTGCGAATAGAGTCCAGATGTATAGAAATGTCTCTCTTGACAAGATCAATGTAAGTCTCTACAGGATGATATATCCTAGGGGGTTGGAAGGTGCTGGGATTCTTCAGGCCCAATGACCCTAAGGTGAATAATGATCTTGATACTGTCAGAGGAGGTATGGTTACCTGTTGTTGAGAGGAAAAATGGGCCTTAAGCCTCAGCCTCCGGAAGAAATTATGTAATTCCTGATCAACTTGGAAAGTATCGAAGTGAGGAACCGGACAAAAAGACAGCCCCTTCTCCAACACCCCTAGCTCAGATGGTGATAAGATGACTGAGGAGATATTATAGACGAGGTTAGATGAGGTACTCCTACCTGAGACCGTGTCACAATTCTTGAGCGATCGCTGGTGAAATCTCCGCCCCCTCCGCGTCTTCCTCGAGACTGACGTGTACGACGTACTCCTAAAAAAGAAGAGGAAGAGGAAGGACGAGAAGATCCAAAGTCACTGTCTGAGCTGTTTGAGAAGGGACTGTAATCCCTGCGTGTAAATCTCGTAGAATTGTAGTAAGTTGATGACCGCCATTTGTATACTTGATTGTTCTTATAATCGTCGGCGTCTCTCAAAAATTTGGATTTCTTTCTATCTTGCAGATTATTACGAAACTCAGAGATAGACTTATCGATCTTGGTTTTAAGAGACTTGAAGTCCTCAGGGGACGAAGTATCAGTCAGTTGTTGTTCAGTAGTAGTGATTTTTGTTTTGAGCTCGTTGATCTCCTTCTGTAGGTAGTCGATAGTCAAGACAATCAAGTCCATGGAACACTTGTTCACACTGCTTCAAATTTGGTGCAGTATTTGGTATTATCTTGAAATAATGTTGGTCTCAAAGAGACCCTTAGGCCACGTGGGATCCTCTGCACTTTGTGATATTCAGCAAGCGTAACGCTGTGGAGGTCCAATGCGGTGAATCTACGTAAATCTTTTTTGAAATCCCTTGTACGTAATTCCTGAGATGGCGTATGTAAGAAGGCCCCAGGGGTTGTAACCTGTGCGACAATGTTGGAAGCCTCTTCGGGATTATACGACAATGTGGAAAAAGACATTGAGTCTGAAAAATTGGAGCATTCAACCCAAAAAGAAATATAATTAGAAAAATAGAGGGGAAGCTCACTGGTATTGCGGGTGCTCAAGGAAAACAGATACTATGCAGTCAATAATATAATCCGGCACACCAAACGATACTATGATGCAAAATCAAGAATCTTTATTTGAAACAGAGACAGCTCATGTGGAAAAGGGAAAAACTCCAAGGAACAATGGTAAGTATAGGTACATAATATCTCAACGTTTCGGCGTTTTTTATGCCTTTTTCAAGAGGTACCATTTACTGTATAGGGAAAAAAATAACATGAATAAGTAAAGGAAACAATAACTAAAGTACATCAATACATTACCCTCTATTGCCCTGTACATTTTCTATGTAATTAATAGTATCTATGATATGTACCTAAGGAATTCTTTATTGGAGATCATTAGATGCCATATTACACATATTATATCTCCCCAGATATGTATGTCCAATGTATCTACACTATGATTATAGTTCCTAGAATTTTTTCTTTTTTTCTGTTCCCTTTTTTTTCTATATACTTTTTCTACTTTTACATTTATGCCAAAGATATTTGCGTACAGCATTACGTGTTGATCACGGTACATGTATATATATGTATATATATTAGGCTTCACATCTATTAATTTTTTAATTTTTTATTTTTTATTTTTTTTCCCTTTTTTTTCCCTTTTTTTCAATTTTTTTCTCAATTTTTATCCATTTGTGGCCCCTTTGTTTTCATTGGAATTTTTTTTTTTTCTTTTGATTTTTTCTTTTGATACTTACCCATTTGTGGTGTAACATATTCTGTGTTTCAATTCTGGACGTCTTGTCAATTATTATTCTAGCTCATGTGTGTCTATTTATGATGTATTGATGTACTTTAGTTATTGTTTCCTTTACTTATTCATGCTATTTTTTTCCCTATACAGTAAATGGTACCTCTTGAAAAAGGCATAAAAAACGCCGAAACGTTGAGATATTATGTACCTATACTTACCATTGTTCCTTGGAGTTTTTCCCTTTTCCACATGAGCTGTCTCTGTTTCAAATAAAGATTCTTGATTTTGCATCATAATATCGTTTGGTGTGCCGGATTATATTATTGACTGCATAGTATCTGTTTTCCTTGAGCACCCGCAATACCAGTGAGCTTCCCCTCTATTTTTCTAAGCACCACTAAGGATACACACATGTTCATTTCACCGCACTCCCAATGCTATAGCATCGGGCATATTTCTAGTAACAGAATATCCCTTTAAATATCAGCCTTTTTCTATAATGTTTGCAAACTTATCTTTCAGGTGTCATCCATTATCATGGTGTGACCTTGGCTTTATTTACAGATATGTTCACATGGAAGCTTCACCTGTGATTTACAATAACTGACAGTATGTAGAAGTAGAAACAGATATATGTAGAAGTGCAGTAAAAAAATATTCTTGTTATTCCTCCTTAGATGTCTCATGTGTACATACAGCGTTGGAAGTTTTAAAGGTGTTTTTCAATTCTTCAAACTTTTGCACAATGCTGCATTGGGAAACAACATGCGATGGACAACCCACCTGCAGATATGAGATAAAGTACAAAGTGTATGTACCCTATTTACGTATATGACACACAATACAATGGTATGGTTTGTGTTTACTTCCTCTTCCCTGAGCCCAATCTGCTACCATTAGAGAAGACGTTTTCTGAATTTTTGATGCTGTATATGTGAGCCCACACATCTCAGGAATTGTAGATTGTAGATCCTAAACCTTTTCAGGATGTTTTTTTGCTGAATTATTCACTGTTGGGCATCGTTGTTACAACAATGATAACTCCATTAGTCCAAAAACAACCATTATATTGTTTAGATATAATTTCAAAGTGCTCACTACAGATCTAGATAAGTTCCTTAGGAGGTCTAGTTTCCAAAATGGGGTCACTTGTGGGGGGTTTCCACTGTTTAGGCACATCTGGGGCTCTGCAAACGGAACATGACACCCATCAACGTCTGCATTCCAAAACTTTATTACTTCCTTTCCAAGCCCTGCTGTGCGCCCAGTTTTTCCCCCCACATATGGGGTATCAACGTACTTAGCACAAATTGGACAACAACTTCTGGGGTCCAATTTCCTTGGGAAAAATCAAAAATTGGGGACTAAAAAAATAATTTTTGTGGATTTTTTTTTTCACACCCAGGCATTATATACATTTGTGAAACACTTGAGGGTTCAAAGTGCTCACAACAGATCTAGATAAATTCCATAGGGTTTCTAGTTTCCAAAATGGTGTCACTTGTAGGGGGTTTCCACTGTTTAGGCGCATCAGGGGCTCTCCAAACGCGACATGGCGTTAAAATCTCAATTCCAGACAATTTTGGTTTGAAAAAGTCAAACGGCACTCCTTCCCTTACGAGCTCTGCCATGCGCCCAAACAGTGGTTTTCCCTCACATATGGGGTATTGGCGTACTCAGGACAAATTACACAACAACTTTATCTGTCCATTTTCTCCTTTTACCCTTTTGAAAAAAAAAAAATGTTTGTAAAAGATCATTTTTGTGACAAAAAAGTTAAATGTTCATTTTTTCCTTCCACATTGCTTCAGCTCCTGTGAAGCACCTGAAGGGTTATTAAACTTCTTGAATGTGGTTTTGAGTACCTTGAATGGTGTCACTTTTGAGTATTTTCTGCCATATAGACCCCTCAAAGTGACTTCAAATGTGAGGTGGTCCCTAAAAAAATGGCTTTGTAAATTTTGTTGTAAAAATGAGAAATCGATGGTCAACTTTTAACCCTTATAATTTCCTAACAAAAAAAAGTTGGTTCCAAAATTGTGCTGATGTAAAGTAAACATGTGGGAAATGTTATTTATTAACTATTTTCTGTGACATATTTCTCTGTTTTAAGGAATAAAAATTCAAAGTGTGAAAATTGCAAAATTTTCAAAATTTTCGCCATGGTTCCATTTTTTTCAAAAATAAATGCAAGTTATATCAAAGAAATTTTACCACTAACGTGAAGTACAATATGTCTCGAGAAAACAATCTCAGAATCGCCAAGATCCATTGAAGCGTTCCAGAGTTATAACCTCATAAAGAGACAGTGGTCACAATTGTAAAAATTGGCCCGGTCATTAACGTGCAAACCACCCTTGGAGGTTAAGGAGTTAAACAAAAAAAAGATGGTACGTTTTGCAAGCAGGCGTCAACAGATAATGAGGAAAGTCATGGTGCCAGGTCATTTCAAGGCAGTCATTTTATAACTATTGTACAGACTTAGTGGAAAAGACTCAGGAAGAGAAGCAAAGCATATGTTGTAAAATCGAAATTAGTAGTGATATTTGTACAAAAGACAAACAGGATAATGAGGGGCAATGAGGATATAAGGAAGAGAGGAAAAGCCTATAGAGAGTGATGGTAAAGTCAAGAAGAAGGCAGAGAAAGTGGAGATAACTGACCAAAACAACTACAAATGTGCAAAACTGGCTAGTCTGTAAAGATGGGACTGACGTCTGCTTCCGGCCATCACATAAGCAGTATATGGACTGGTGTGGCCACCACTTCATTCCAATAAGAATTTCAAAGCCCCATTGCAAGAATCACGGGGTGACCCTGCGTCGACCCGCCACCACAATTGTGGGTTACCAGGGCAATGGGGTACTCAGAGCCGAGCCCGTAGAAGTCTATGGGATTTTGTCACAGGCAGCTGTGGCTCGGTCTGTGGCCCGGGCGGTCTGGCGTATGTTGGGGATATATTACAGAGGATTGATTTATGTACAGTTCGTGACGCCACCTGTAGTATTCTGGTAATTAGTACCAGCGCTGCTGTAGATCTCTGAGGGGATGGTGATGCAGCTAGATGTCGGGTCCCCTACAGGTGGGACTGGTCCCTCAAAGTCTATGGGATTTGTGAAGTCGGGTGCAGATAAAGAACACAGTCTCACACGGTCAGCGTCTTTCCATACCTTTACTTGTAAGATGTTCAGGCAGGTCCCAGGGAGGCTGATCCAAGGAGAGTGTATCTTGAGACAGCAGCTGGACAAGTTAGGGGCCTCCTTTACTTCCAATACAACGAGTTCAACCAGCCTGAAGCGTAGTTCCCTCAAAATCTCCAGCTAATCTATAGCTGTACCTGCCCAGTCAGCTTTGTGTTAGGGGCCTTCCTGTGAAGGAGCTGAATTCTTATTTTGTCCTGCAGAAACTCCAAAGTCTTCACTCCCCCTGACCCCAGTTACGTACTGACTATAAGGGGCTGTCTGCCGCGACCTAGGGTCCGGTAGATTCCTGGTTTTCTTATCACTGTGCTTGAAACAACAGTGACCCTTCGGTCCCCAGTGACCGGGTGCAATGTGCTGGACTTCTTCAATCCGTAAGCACTAATCCAATAAATCCACTTTGCCTTTCGCCTTGTCCACGCTGGTAACATAAGCACTCAAACTAGCCAAGGGTCGAGCAGTCACTTCTTTCTTTTCCTTCCTTCAAAGTTAGCTACAGATGCTCAGTTATCAACAGGCAGGAGCACGTCTCTGAACCTGATACCGTCCTTTAGACAGGGATGCTGAAGGCTTTCTGTACTAAAACTTCTCCTTTCCTTCAGTGTATGCTGAGGAGGTGATACAGCTCTGACTAGACTAAGGTGTATTCAAACACCTATACCAGACTCCACGATATGAACTGATGATAAAGCAGGCTAGACTCCTTCCTCCCTCCAGACGTCTTCTCTCTCTGAAGTCTAGACACTCACTCCACACGTCCTCACTGTCCGAAGACAGGAACTAGACTCAAAATCACTCTAACACATACCTTGACCACTCCCTCAAGAGTAAACTCCACTACCCTAAGGGTGTGTCTAGTATATGTCGAGTGAATGAATATTTAGCATTAAACTGCTGTCTCGCCACACACTCTCCAGGGTACTGCGTGTGCCTACCACCAGGGCTACACATTCCCCCATGGTAAAAGACAGCACTCCCGGGCTGTAAAATACAAAAGAGACATTTTGTTTATGCAATAAACATTAAACAATAACATCTTCCCATCCGGGAGGTGAGAATATCTTGAACGTTGCAAACTTTATAGAAAAATACAAATATTAAATAGCATTCAATAAATATACAAGATACTTGTGAAGGACCCGCACCAAACCTTCAACGTGGGTCCTGGGTGGGCTGCAGGACATCCGATTGCAGACCTCACTCAGTGCCACACCACACGGGTTTTGTTTTCAGAGGTAGTTGTGACTGGTTTATGTAAAACCAAGAGAAAGCACCGAAGCGCAACTATTTACAAGTAAGTTCTGGGTTAGCATAGTCCTTAACCTCCAAGTCCAATGTAAAACCAAAGACATATTATATAATATCACATAATACGAAAGTGCAAAAACTTTTTCTGATTACTATTTATCATTTACCCAGCCGGGCATTCTACAGTAGAAATATATATATTCACTATATAAATTGTGCAAAACTTTACAAAACATTTCAAACTTTTTACTTTTGGTAGACCCGATATGGATCTCACCAATTCTTCACTATCTTATTCATTTTCTGCAAATACACTTTCCACTACTTTTTCCACCCCGGGGGCTGGAACAACGCAATGGGCCCTAGATCCCAAGACTAGCAAATCATGTGCTGCGATCAGGGTCTGGGTCGCCACAGTTCTGGTGCGAACCTCTAGGGGCGCAACGGGTACACTCTCTCCACATGACACCGATTGCGTCTCAATCACAGTTAGCGATATGGACCGCGTCAGGGATTGCGATTGCGACTGGGTCGCATGTTGCGATGTAGCGGTGGCTTTAATTTGCGATGAACTCTGGGTCGCTAGTTGCGATGACTTTGCAGGGGGCGATGCTGGGGCACGGCCGGATGCTGCTTGAGCTGGAAACGGGACGCTGCGGTAATGGTGACGGTACCTGCGTCTGGGACGGGGTCACGGACGATGGTGACGTTAAGGGCATACCACCCCTTCATTCCCCAGTGCCGCGTATATGTGACGATATCTCCATTTGCTAAGTCCCTCCCGGGATGGCCTTGCGGCAGGTGAGATTCTACGTCACGCCTGCTGACGAAGACCGCTGGGTAGAGGCCCGGTTCACGGATAAAGCCCCAGCCCTTCCGGAGCTGGAACTCAGTCACACACCCCTGCCGCCGCGGTTCCCTCAGGGTACCTTTATCTCTCCGGACACTTTCTTTGTCTGCGATCAGCTCGGCATATTGTCGCTGACGGTTCCTCTGAGTTTCCCGCTCTTCCTCCTGCTGACGCCTCTTCTTCTCCTCACGACTCTGCCATTCTTGTTCCCACTGGGCGGTATAGGCGACGTCATCCAGGCGCGCCATTTCGTCCCAGTCCACATCTGGTAGTGACGGACAGGACCCCTCCGGTGTCCCTGCCGGGGACCGATCATCTGCTGCAGCCTCTTGGCCGGGCGGGCGTTCCGGGATTGGCTGTACCTCCTCAACCTCCTTCGCTTCCACCGCTTCACCGGTGGGATCGGGATCGGTACTTTCGGGGCAGCCTCCGGTTGCTCCTTCGCCTTGGGCAGCAGACTCTTCGGTATCTGGAATCGTGGGGGTTCGTTGAGGGGAGAGATCACCGTGTCCCACAGCCTCCGCTGTTCCAGGGTGCGCCGGCGTCTCTCAATTTCTTCAAAGCCAGGTTGGTCCTGGACCATCTTCCTCAGGCGTGCATTTTCTTCTCTTGTCTCAAGCAACGCCTGCTTCAGGTGCAGGATCACGGATAACTCCGGTGTTGGTGGCAGCTTGGCTGGGGCACGGGGCCTGCCTTCCTCCGCTTCCCAGCTCGGCTGCACACGTCCTGCCTCCATGATGTTCCAGAAGATTCTTCCTTCTTCCTGCGGAGACATCCGGTCTCTTCCGTGGAGGTGGGATTTGCGTCTCCTCCTCCTCGCAGGGAAGGTGAAGAGGAGGCGGACCTCCTTTGCTGTAGGGCAGGACCGCATGTTGTAATAGCACTTTGAGAGGGCAGGCATTTTCTTCGCGCCACTGGGGGGGGTAGACGCCCACGAAGGTACGCCCACCTTCTTCTCCAGCGCCTGAGGGCGCGAATATGGCGACAAAAATGGCGATTTTGGCGCCAAAAGTGCAAACAGTCCTTTTTCACAAAAACAATTCCTTAGGCACACAGGGCTCGCAATTCCGCGAGTTTCGCATCCTGTTCGTGACGCCAAATTGCGTCGACCCGCCACCACAATTGTGGGTTACCAGGGCAATGGGGTACTCAGAGCCGAGCCCGTAGAAGTCTATGGGATTTTGTCACAGGCAGCTGTGGCTCGGTCTGTGGCCCGGGCGGTCTGGCGTATGTTGGGGATATATTTACAGAGGATTGATTTATGTACAGTTCGTGACGCCACCTGTAGTATTCTGGTAATTAGTACCAGCGCTGCTGTAGATCTCTGAGGGGATGGTGATGCAGCTAGATGTCGGGTCCCCTACAGGTGGGACTGGTCCCTCAAAGTCTATGGGATTTGTGAAGTCGGGTGCAGATAAAGAACACAGTCTCACACGGTCAGCGTCTTTCCATACCTTTACTTGTAAGATGTTCAGGCAGGTCCCAGGGAGGCTGATCCAAGGAGAGTGTATCTTGAGACAGCAGCTGGACAAGTTAGGGGCCTCCTTTACTTCCAATACAACGAGTTCAACCAGCCTGAAGCGTAGTTCCCTCAAAATCTCCAGCTAATCTATAGCTGTACCTGCCCAGTCAGCTTTGTGTTAGGGGCCTTCCTGTGAAGGAGCTGAATTCTTATTTTGTCCTGCAGAAACTCCAAAGTCTTCACTCCCCCTGACCCCAGTTACGTACTGACTATAAGGGGCTGTCTGCCGCCACCTAGGGTCCGGTAGATTCCTGGTTTTCTTATCACTGTGCTTGAAACAACAGTGACCCTTCGGTCCCCAGTGACCGGGTGCAATGTGCTGGACTTCTTCAATCCGTAAGCACTAATCCAATAAATCCACTTTGCCTTTCGCCTTGTCCACGCTGGTAACATAAGCACTCAAACTAGCCAAGGGTCGAGCAGTCACTTCTTTCTTTTCCTTCCTTCAAAGTTAGCTACAGATGCTCAGTTATCAACAGGCAGGAGCACGTCTCTGAACCTGATACCGTCCTTTAGACAGGGATGCTGAAGGCTTTCTGTACTAAAACTTCTCCTTTCCTTCAGTGTATGCTGAGGAGGTGATACAGCTCTGACTAGACTAAGGTGTATTCAAACACCTATACCAGACTCCACGATATGAACTGATGATAAAGCAGGCTAGACTCCTTCCTCCCTCCAGACGTCTTCTCTCTCTGAAGTCTAGACACTCACTCCACACGTCCTCACTGTCCGAAGACAGGAACTAGACTCAAAATCACTCTAACACATACCTTGACCACTCCCTCAAGAGTAAACTCCACTACCCTAAGGGTGTGTCTAGTATATGTCGAGTGAATGAATATTTAGCATTAAACTGCTGTCTCGCCACACACTCTCCAGGGTACTGCGTGTGCCTACCACCAGGGCTACACAACCCCAATGGTTGGATACCCACTGGTCATCCAGTTACTGCCAGTCCTGTGGTATGGTCATGACTTTAAATATTGGGAATAATGTGTTAGGTTTTAGAATGAAAAAAGTGCTCAACGTTTGGGGCAGAAGTGCACAGCATGAGAATACGCAAAGTGACGGATGAGCACAATAGCAAGTCCGTACCCTGCTGTGATCCACGGGCAGTTATGCCCAGGCCTCATTCAGACTGCAGTGACTTTCTCTGGAACGTAACTACATGGCCCAAAGTCTGAATGAGGCGCTAAGCTGAAAGTTTTTGTCCCATAGTTTGAAGAATCATTGAGGGTCTCAGGACCTACTGTATAACCCTCACAAATAAGCTAAAACACAGCTACGATTTTTATAACTTTTTGTTCTGAGTCCCAGATCAAAATTACCCACACACGTCTGTTACTGATAGCATTCCAATGGCTTCAGTTGGCCATAGAACAGCTGCAGAAATTCTGCAACAAATCCCCCATTTGCGATAACACCCTCATTGTAAAAGACATTGGCACAAAACTGGAATTTCCTCTTACATTTGATCACCTTTGACAGATTTTGATAATTTTTTTTCTTAAAAATGACCTTTATCCATTAGAATATACAATGCAGACAGCAAATACTAAAGCAAAAAGGACAATTAAAGGTTTTGGAATCTGGAAATAAATATGGCCACTAGATGGCAACTGAGTACATACATAAGTAATACACAGGACACTATAAAGAATAGCACTAACAGTTTCAAACACAGACCTAAATAGGTATTCTGGTAGCAGTAAGTCATAAATTATCCACAGAATAGGTAATAACTGCTAGATCAGTAGGGGTCCAACCACTGGGATCCCCTCTGATTATAAATAACGGTTGTCTTATCAACTTTCAGATACAGTGAAAATTGGCAAAGAATGAAAAACTGTGAAAAAATGAAGAACTTGTGCAATATGACAGCAGAATTATTGAAGAAAAAGAACGTTTATGAAAAGATATTTGCCAAAGTTAAAGCAAAGAAAGGAAATGATAGGTCCACGTGGAAATCAAGCGAAGAATTTAAACTCTTACGAGACAGTAAGCTGATGGGATCATTTTGTTGCCTATGATGTGATACAGCCTACAAAACCAGGATTTGATTCATTCTTTGATATGTTAAATTGCACTATGAGCTTCAAAATGAGAATGTTAAACTGTTTTAAGGCTTGTTCACATGCTGCGTTTTTGATGCAGGCAGAGAGCAGCGTTTTACAGTATCAGCAAAGTGAGAGAGATTTTCGAAATCTCATGCACGTGCTGCTTATTTATATTTTGCTGATTTGAACCATGAAAGCATTTTTTTCAAATCAGCTTGAAATTAATTCTTTCAGCATTTTCACTCATTCAAATGAACAGGAAAAAATGCAAGTAAAAATGCAGAAAAAAGAAATGTAAAAATGCATATTTTATGAAGCATTTTTTCTGCCAACAGTTTGGATTTTGCTGTAGAAAAAGTAGGTTGCAAATTCCACACTTCAAATGTAACATCATGTAACAACATGTAAATGACAAAGGAGACCAATGTAAAGCTAGAATCTCATATCTCTAGCATACTCCTATTTACACATGTGGTCAAAATTGTTGGTACCCCTCATTTAATGGCCGAAAAACCCACAATGGTCACAGAAATAACTTGAATCTGATAAAAGTAATAATTATATCAATAATTATATCAACCCTTTAAAGGCAGAAGAAGCTAAATCCATTTGTGACACGTGTTTTGAGGGTGCTTGCCTCTCATCAGTGCAAAACGCTACTACCTCCCCCTCCCTTCTGTGCCCCTGTTACTGCATGTTAGATCGGTGTCTTTTTTCTTCAACCTCAAAATACAGGCATGTGAAGTTCTGTGAAAAGTGTTCACTGGTATGGCTGGACCAGTGCCATTGATGAAGGTGCTTGTCACAGGTTTATCGTGACAGAGAGGAGCCAGAAGACCGCAGCGTCTGATTTCTCCTACTCCTGCACTGATTAGAAGCACTTCACCTTCATATTAAATGGTGTAAATTTCTTTTAGCAGTACGGGGGTTAATCTGCTCAGTTGAGCGCTCCTGGAAATTTTTCTGCTTTAAGGCTCTCAACTGTGCACTGATAGCCACTCCCATTTCTTATATAAACTGGGTCCTGGCTAGCACTCATTGTCAGCTAGCTTATTCTGCATGGCTGGAGGTTGTTGGTGGGGGTTATTAGAGTAGGCGGTTGGTGGTTTTATCTGTGACAGTTGCTAGGTTTTGAATGTGTGATAATTCCCTTCTCCCACTTTGGTTTAACCCCATCCTCCACTCCCCGGTGTTTACCTCAGTTATATGTGTATATTTGTATGATTGATATTTTCCTTTATCCCTGTTCGTATTACCTTGTTAGTCTGGTTGGTGTATTACATTACACTACTACTCCCCTCTTCCCTGGGTGGGGGAAGGGTACAGCTGAGAGTGGATTCAGGAGCTAGGCAAGGTTTGTGGCCCCAGCATCTTCACCATCAGAAGCAACCCGGGGAACAGGGCGAGCTAGGGGGCCGTAGAGTTAGGGACAGGGAAGGAGTCGCTGGTCCCGGGGCACCCAACAACAGATTTGTTACAGTGCTGTTTCCATCGCACCAGAGAGAAAGCGCAAAAGAGGAGCGGTTCAGACTTTTCCCAGCACTTACCATTCCTTGCAGTGGCCATTTTGTCTGCATAGTGTCATTGAATATAAAAATGAACATTTTTGGGAGTGCTTGATTGTTGGTAGAGTTCAGACCATCCTGAAGATTTGACAAGTATAGTCTCATGTTAGCTAGTCCAAGCAAGAACTGTTATTTTTTCCCATAGCAATGAATTATATGTCAGCTGTTATGTTTTTATTGAATTTATCCTGATTATCCAAATATATTCGGATCTTCTTTTTCTTTCAGCAACTATAAGTGCCCCAGCGGTGACTGTGACTGCCTCATCTAACACCATATTAGTATATATCACTGCTCCACTGCTGTTGTATCACCTCAAGTACGCTGGCACTGATTATCAGAAGAAAATGTCTTTTTTTATTAATGTGTCAGCTTCGTCAAAGGTAAAACCTGAAATGACACACATACATTTGTATAAAGCAATATCAATCCTTCTATAATCACTTCTACAACAAAAGGCAGATTATTATTATTGTACATTTGTGTAAGGTACCGCATATGCTCATGTATAAGCCGACCCGTGTGTAAGTCGACCCCCTAATTTTGCCACAAAAACTGGGAAAACTTATTGACTCGCGTATAAGCCTAAGGTGGAAAATGCAGCAGCTACTGGTAAATTTTCAAAAATAAAAATAGATACCAATGAAAGTAAAATTGAGACATCAGTAGGTTAAAGGTTTTTGAATATCCATATTGAATCAGGAGCTCCATACAGTTCATGGTGGCCTCATAAGATGCTCCATACAAAATACTCCCCATATAACTCTGCATAAAGGTTAGTAATGGCCCCATAAGATGCTCCATAGAATACTACCCCATTTAATGCTGCACAAAGGTTAATAATGGCCCCATAAGATGCTCCATTGAATAATATGCCCCATATGCTGCTCCATAAAGGTTATGCCCCATAAGATGCTCCATATATTTTATGCCCCATATGATGCTCCATAGATTATACCCCATAAAATGCTCCATAGATTATGGCCCCATAAGATGCTCCATATATTTTATGTCCCATATGATGTTCCATAGATTATGCCCCCATAAAATGCTCCATAGATTATGCCCCCATAAAATGCTCCATAGATTATGCCCCCATAAGATGCTCCGTAGATTATGCCCCCATATGATGTCCCATAGATTATGTCCCCATATGATGCTCAATAGATTATGCCCCCATATGTTGCCCCATAGATTATGCCCCATAAGTTGCTTCATAGTACAGGCCCCATATGATGCCCCATAGATTATGCCCCATTAAAATGCTCCATAGTATAGGCCCCATATGCTGCCGCTGCAAATGAAAAAAAAAATGAAATACTCACCTCTCATCGCTGGGGACCAGGTGCTGGTGTCCTGAGCAGGCGAGGACACCGACGCATTATGGGGGACAGGTGCCGGTGTCACCGCTGGCTCAGGGCCCCGGTACCTGAGATATTCACCTGTCCCCGGTCCACCGCTGCGCGCCACTGTCTTCCGGGTCCTCTGTCAGTGAGTGCTCAGGCAGAGGGCGCGGCGCGCACTAACTACGTCATCGCGCCCTCTGACCTGAACGTCACAGCCAGAGAATGCAGAGGAGAGAGCGTTGCGCAGCGGTGGACAGGGGACAGGTGAATATCGCTTATACTTGCCTCCTCCTGGCGCGGTCTCTGCAGCCCCCCTGCTTCTCCCACTGTCTCCGGCAGCTATTCAATTTTCAATGTATGAGTCATGAGTCACTGCAAAAGTCACTGGCTGGGGGCAGGAGGGAGCGGCTGGGTCAGGAGTTGAAGAGGGGAATAATAAATGCAAGGACAAGAGACTTCTTGTGTCTACACAGAGCAGAGAAAAGATAAGAATTAGCTGGGTAGAAAGGCAAAATGAGCAATTGTAAGTACACAGTGCTACAGTACAGACCAAAAGTTTGGACACACCTTCTCATTCAATGATTTTTCTGTATTTTCATGACTATGAAAATTGTACATTCACACTGAAGGAATCAAAACTATGAATTAAAACATGTGGAATTATACATTACACTTTACAAAAAAGTGTGAAACAACTGAAAATATGTCTTATATTCTAGGTTCTTCAAAGTAGCCACCTTTTGCTTTGATTACTGCTTTGCACGCAGAAAAGGTGAACGGATGACTCTACATGCCTGGTTCCCACCGTGAAGTATGGAGGAGGTGGTGTGATGGTGTGGGGGTGCTTTGCTGGTGACACTGTTGGGGATTATTCAAAATTGAAGGCCTACTGAACCAGCATGGCTACCACAGCATCTTGCAGCGGCATGCGATTCCATCCGGTTTGCGTTTAGTTGGAGCATCATTTATTTTTCAACAGGACAATGACCCCAAACACACCTCCAGGCTGTGTAAGGGCTATTTGACCAAGAAGGAGAGTGTTGGGGTGCTACGCCAGATGACCTGGCCCCCACAGTCACCAGACCTGAACCCAATCGAGATGGTTTGGGGTGAGCTGGACCACTCTCCGCTTCAATTTTGAATAAATCCACAACAGTGTCACCAGCAAAGCACCCCCACACCATCACACCACCTCCTCCATGCTTCACGGTGGGAACTAGGCATGTAGAGTCCATCCGTTCACCTTTTTCTGCGTGCAAAGCAGTAATCAAAGCAAAAGGTGGCTACTTTGAAGAACCTAGAATATAAGACATATTTTCAGTTGTTTCACACTTTTTTGTAAAGTGTAATGTATAATTCCACATGTGTTAATTCATAGTTTTGATGCCTTCAGTGTGATTCTACAATTTTCATAGTCATGAAAATACAGATAAATCTTTGAATGAGAAGGTGTGTCCAAACTTTTGGTCTGTACTGTATGTTCATTCAACTCAAAAGCTCTTCTACAACTATTTCACTACTGCTAATTCCAGGGGAGGACAGAGATAGAAGAGATCCCCTGTGCAAGGATATAAAACACAATATGAGCTGTTTGCAGTCCAATAATGTGTTTGTGAGAGATGTGGTTTGCTAATTTGGAGGTGGAAGTTGGCCCCCTTACACTTTGGGCCCCTGTAGTTGCATCAATGTTATGTCTGTCCCTGCCCATATCTCCAGAAAGCCCTAAGTATGCTATATATACCAGAGACAGCCTGCATAAAGTATATCCAAAGCCAACAACAAGAAATGAAGGTGCTATGTATCCACAGCATGCTCACGAGTCAGATGCGCTTTTTAACAGCAGAAGTGAATGATGAACGCATGCACCGCTAATACAGTGGTGCCTCAAATTATGTTTTGCACAGGTATTGGTTACAGCTAATCCACTTCTCTTTATAAACCTGACTTGCTCCCTCCCAAGAAGCCCCCTGAAAAAGCAATGCAAAACACGTTGGGGCACAGGGAAACAAGTTAGGATAACATTACACCACGTAAATAAATAATTGATCTATTCTTTAACTTTCCTCTGAGTGCACCATTACTTATATGGAAAAACCTACAAGAAATGGTGCAGCCAAAACTAGTCAGAATCAATACAAATTTTATTAAGCTGGTAACATACAATTGATAAAAAGATAGGTGAATTAGAATAGTGTAACACAAGAGGGTGACAAAACACAGCAGGAGGAATGAGATAGACTGATATATTTTATTTATTTTACTAACTTATATGGCACCGTTAAGTGCACAGCTCTTTACATACATTATCGGCACTGTTCCTATTGGGGCTCACAATCTAATTTCCCTATCAGTAGGTCTTTGGAGTGTGGGAGGAAATTAGAAACACGGGCAGAACATACAAACTCCTTGCAGATATTGTCTTTGCTTTGATTTGAAGATAATAAATCTATATATAAAAATATATATAACACATATAAAGAAATGCATAGAAATATGTATATATACAGTGGCATGTACAAATTTGGGCACCCTGGTCAAAATGACTGTTATTGTGAAAAATTAAGCAAGAGGAAGATGAAATGATCTGTAAAAAAGGCCTAAACTTAAAGATGACACATTTCCTGTGTATTTGTATTTAAAGCAAAAAAAAAATATGTATATACATATTTTCAGATTTTACACTTTAAAAACTACAAAATGAAAAATGGGCCTAAGCAAAAGTTTGGGCATCCTGCATTGTTAGTACCTAGTGGCAACCCTTTTTTGAAAGTATCACAGCTTGTAAACGCTTTTTGTAGCCAGCCAAGAGTCTTTCAGTTCTTGTTTGAGAGATTTTCATCCATTCTTCATTGGAAAATTCTTCCAGTTCTGTGAGATTCCTGGGTCGTCTTGCATGCACTGCTATTTTGAGGACTAGTCACATATTTGAAATGATGTTCAGATCAGGGGACTGTGAGGACCATTGTAAAACCTTCAGCTTGCACCACTTAACCCCTTAGTGACAGAGCCATGTTGCAGCTTAATGACCAGGCCAATTTTTACAATTCTGACCACTGTCACTTTATGAGGCTATAACTTTGGAACGCTTCAACTGATCCCGCTGATTCTGAGAATGTTTTTTTGTGACATGTTGTACTTCATGCTAGTGGTAAAATTTCTTCGCTATGACTTGTGTTTATTTATAAAAAAATGGAAATATGGCAAAAAAATTTAAAATTTTGCAATTTTCAACTTTTCAAAATTTTTATGCCCTTAAATCAGAGAGATATGTCACACAGATTACTTAATAAAAACATTTCCCACTTGTCTACTTTACATCATCACAAATTTGGAAACAAATTTCTTTTTTGTTAGGAAGTTATACGGGTTAAAAGTTGACCAGCGATTTCTCATTTTTACAACAAATTTACAAAACCATTTTTTTTAGGGACCACATCACATTTAAAGTCACTTTGAGGGGTGTACATGACAGAAAATACCCAAAAGTGACACCATTCTAAAGACTGAACCCCTCAAGGTGCTCAAAACCACATTCAAGAAGTTAATTAAACCTTTACTGCTTCACATGAACTGAAGCAATGTGAAAGAAAAAATTAACATTTAACTTTTTTTTACAAAAAATTTATTCAGAACCAATTTTTTTTATTTTGACAAGTGTTTAAAAGAGAAAATGAACCACAAAATTTGTTGTGCAATTTCTCCTGAATATGCCGATACCCTATATGTGGGGGTAAACCACTGTTTGGGCGCATGACAGAGCTCGGAAGGGAAGGAGCGCTGTTTGACTTTTTCAATGCAGAATTGGCTGGAACTGAGATCGGATGACATGTTGCGTTTGGAGAGCCCCTGATGTGCCTAAACAGTGGAAACCCCCACAAGTGAAATCACTTGGGAAACTAGACCCCCTAAGGAACTTATCTAGATGTGTGGTGAGCACTTTGAATCCCCAAGTGCTTCACAGAAGTTTATAACGTAGAGCCGTGAAAATAAAAAATCATTTGTTTTTCACAAAAATAATTTTTTCACCCCCAATTTTTTATTTTACCAAAGGTAGCAAGAGGAATTGGACCCCCAAAAGTTGTTGTGCAATTTGTCCTGAGTATGCTGATACCCCATATGTGCGGGTAAACTTATGTTTGGGTGCACGGCTGAGCTCGGAAGGGAAGGAGCGCCGTTTGACTTTTTCAATGTAGAATTGGCTGGAGTTGAGCTCGGACGCCATGTCGCATTTGGAGAGCCCCTGATGTGCCTAAACAATGGAAAGCCCCACAAGTGACACCATTTTGGAAACTATACCCCTTAAGGAACTTATCTAGATGTGTGGTGAGTACTTTGAAGCCCTAAGTGCTTCACAGAAGTTTATAACGTAGAGCGTGAAAATAAAAAATCATTTTTTTTCCACAAAAATGATCTTTTCACCCCAATTTTTATTTTCACAAAGGTAACAGGAGAAATTAGACCCCAAAAGTTGTTGTGCAATTTGTCCTGAGTACGCCGATACCCCATATGTGGGAGTAAACCACTGTTTGGGTGCATGTCAGAGCTCAGTAGCAAGGTAGCACTGCTTGACTTTTTGAACGCAAAATTGGCTGGAATCAATGGTGGGCACCATGTCGAATTTGGAGACCCCCTGATGTAACTAAACAGTGGAAACCCCCTAATTCTAACTCCAACCCTAAACCCAACACACCACTAACCCTAATCCCAACCCCAACACACCCCTAACCCTAATCCCAACCCTAACCATAACCCTAATCACAACCCTAACCCCAACACATCCCTAACCCTAATCCCAACCCTAACACAACCATAACCCCAACACACCCCTAACCCTAATCCCAACCCTAACCATAACCCTAATCACAACCCTAACCACAACCCTAACCACAACACACCCCTAACCCCAACCCTAACCATAACCCTAACCACAACCCTAACACTAATCCCAACCATAACCCTAACCACAAACCTAACCCCAACACACCCCTAACCATAATCTCAACCTAACCTAACCTTAATCCCAATAATAATCCACATCCTAACACAAACCATAACCCTAAAACTTTAACCAAACTCACTTTAGCCTAATCCTAAAACTTTAGCCCAACTCACTTTAGCCTAACCCTAAAACTTTAGCCCAACTCACTTTAGCCTTACTGTAACCCTAAAACTTTAGCCCAACTCACTTTAGCCTAACCCTAACCCTAAAACTTTAGCCCAAATCACTTTAGCCTAACCCTAAAACTTTAGCCCAACTCACTTTAGCCTAACCCTAAAACTTTAGCCCAACTCACTTTAGCCTAACCCTAACCCTAAAACTTTAGCCCAACTCACTTTAGCGTAACTCTTTCCCTAACCCTAATCCTAACCCTAAAACTTTAGCCCAACTCACTTTAGCCTAACTCCAACCCTAAAACTTTAGCCCAACTCACTTTAGCTCAACTCACATTAGCCTAACTCTAACCCTAACCCTAAAACTTTAGCCCAATTCACTTTAGCCCAACTCTAACCCTAACCCTAAAACTTTAGCCCAACTCACTTTAGCCTAACACTAATGGAAAAATGGAAATAAATATATTTTCTTTATTTTATTATTTTTATTATTTTATTATTTTTCCCTAACCAAAAGGGTGATAAAGGGGGGATTATTTACTATTTTTTTTATTTTGATCACTGTGATAGCGTGACCAAAATGAACCAATAGGAAAAATCTTCCTATTGTTGCCGGGTGTCGGCCGGCAAATCTTGGGTGCACTGCGCATGTACCCCCTATTTTCTTACCGGAAGAAGATGGCGGTGCCCACCGGAGGATGCAGGATGGCCTGAGGACCATCGGGAGGTACGGGAGGGATCGGGGACCCTATTTTTCTCTCCTCTGATGTGCGGCGATCGCTACGTCATCTCGGGTCATTGTCGCAAAGCATCCCTGGAAACGGGAGCTGCCGGGAGTGTCGCTGAGAGGCGGGAAAGCTGTGGGGGACGCCAGAAGGTGAGAATATCACGATTTTTTATTTTAATTATTGTTTTAACAGGGATATGGTACCCAGGGTCTGGAGGAGAGTCTCCTCTCCTCCAGACCCAGGGTACCATCTGCACATGAATCGCTCACTTTGCACATGGTGGGCATAGCCACATGCGGAAAGTAAGCGGTTCAATGCATTCCTATGGCAGCGGAATCGCTGCGATTCCGGAAAAATTATGAACATGCTGCGTTTTTTTCCGTGAAGTGTTTTTTCGCGGAAAAAAACTCAGCATGTGCACAAAAATTGTGGAATGCAGTCTAATAATAGGATGCTTAATGCATGCATTTTTTAAGCATTTTTGCGGTGGTTTTCCGCAGCGGAAAACCTCCGCAAAAACGCTTAAAAAACGCGAAAAATCCTGAACGTGTGCACATAGCCGTAGAGTAGATCTTAGATCTTTATGCAATGACACATGGGCGTACCCAGGATTAAAACTGGGGAGGGGCCAAGCCATGGTCATTCAGGTTGTAAAATTTTAGAACGAAAAAGGTGAATGAAACAAAACAAAAATGAACAAATGACCGCCATACACAACACAATCCCCTATACCAAGACCAGTAATACCACATTCAAGGAGAAATACCGCCATGATCAATTCTATTATGTAAACAATTAATTGATTTTAAACTTACCTTTGCAGTCTTCTCTCCTGTTCAGCAGGGGGGCTTCAAGCTCATGCGTGCTTATCACACACTGACACTGAGCCACTCACACTGCCCTTTCCAGACACAGCAATTGGATTGATCTTTAGGGAAAAAAAATGCAGAATATTAGATAGATAGATAGATAGATAGATAGATAGATAGATAGATAGATAGATAGATAGAAATGCAGAGAAATTGGAGACAGCTCACCGTTTGTATTGAAAAAAAAAAGCTATTTAATAAGGCCAAAAGGCGACATTTCCCTCCAAACAACAGGAACCTTTCTCAAGCCTTTTGGCCTTATTAAATAGGTATTTTTTTCCACTACAAACGGTGTGCTACCTCGAATTTCTCTAGATTTCTATAATTGAGATTTGGTACTTGCCTGGGGGGCTGTGCACCCGGACTCTTTCTTTGTGCTACTCTAATTTTCTTCTTTTTAGATAGATAGATAGATAGATAGATAGATAGATAGATAGATAGATAGATAGAATTTTAGCATAAAATGCAAGAAGATTCCACCCTGAAATATGTCCCATCATTGTCTACTTCTTGTAGTAATAAGCACCATCATTGTCCCCTTCTTTTAATAATGTGCCCCATCATGGTCCCCTTCTTGTAGTATTGTCCCATAATGATACCCTCCATGTAGAAATGTGCCCCATTCTGATCACCTTCATGTAGAAATTGCCTATTCCACCACCTCCATCATTTCCTCCTCCCCTATCACCCCATCATTGCCCTTTCCACCGTCATTGTCCTTTCCACTACCACCATCATTGCCTTTTCCCCACCACCCCTATCATTCCCCATTCCACCACCTCCATCATTTCCTCCTCACCACCCCATTATTGCCATTTCGATCACCACCATCATTGCCCTCTCAGTCACCCCATCATTGCCTTTTCCCCCACCACACCATCATTGCCTTCTCCCCTCACCCCCATAATTGCCCCCTCCGTCACTCCCATCATTGCCTTCTCCATCACTCCCATCATTGCCCTCTCCATCACTTCCATCATTGCCTTTTCTATCACTCCCATCATGCCCATCATTGCCTTCTCCATCCCTCCCATCATTGTCTTCTCCATCACTCCCATCATCCCCATCCCTCCCATCATCCCCATTATTGCCTTCTCTATCACTCCCGTCATCCCCTTCTCCATCCCTCCCATCATCCCCATTATTGCCTACTCCATCACTCGCATCATACTCATCATTGTCTTTTCCATCACTCCCATCATCCCCATCATTGCCTTTTCCATCACTCCCATCATCCCCATCATTGCCTTTTCCATCACTCCCATCACCCCATCATCCCCTTCTCCATCCCTCCCATCATTGCCTTCTCCATCACTCCCATCATCCCCATTATCCCCTTCTCCATCCCTCCCATTATTGCCTTTTCCATCACTCCCATCATCCCCATCATTGCCTTTTCCATCACTACCATCATCCCCATCATTGCCTTTTCCATCACTCCCATCATCCCCATCATTGCCTTTTCCATCACTCCCATCATCCCCATCATTGCCTTCTCCATCACTCCCATCACCCCATCATCCCCTTCTCCATCCCTCCCATCATTGCCTTCTCCATCACTCCCATCATCCCCATCATTCCCTTCTCCATCACTCCCATCATCCCCATCATTGCCTTCTCCATTACTCCCATCATCCCCATCATTGCATTTTCCATCACTAACATCACTCCCATCATTGCCCTCCCCATCACTCCCATAATTGCCTTCTCCATCACTCCCATCACACACACACACTTCTCCATTACTTCCATCACACACACACACCTCACTGCTGCTCTTCGCTGCTCTGAGCTCTCCGGAGCTGGCAGCTTACTCCTCTCCTTCCGCGCTTCCTCTCACTAGCCCACAGTGGCGCGGAGCTAAATGATGATGTCATCTAGCCGTGACGCTGAATGCCATGTGAGGAAGGATGGAGCAGGTTAGGGCAGGCGATGCTGTGTGCCAACAGAAAGGGCTCTGCGTGCCCTCTCTGGCACACATGCAGGTTTACCATCGCTGTTCCAGGGAGGGGCAGCTGCCCCCCCCGCCCCACGGTGGGTACGCCCATGCAATGGCGTCCTCTTCCTTGCTTCTGTTGTGGCTTCTGCACAGGTGTACTGATTTGCCCTGTTGAGGACAGAGTAAAGTACTGCAGTGTGCAGGCTCCAGGACTCTCTGACCTTTCCCGGCACCTGCGCACTGCAGTACTTTGCTCTGCTCTCAACAGGGCAGAGAATTATGCCTGCGCAGCAGCCGCAACAGAAGCAAGGAAGAGGACATCATCGCATGAAGATAGGAGGCACCAGACCCAGACCCGGACCGCACCGGACCACCCCTCGGTGAGTATAATCTAACTTGTTTTTCTTATCTTTCAGGTTACATCGGGGGCTTATCTACAGCATTGTTGAATGCAAGGTTCCCTTTAAATTCATTGTCTGTAATGTCATTCCTCTTTTCCTTGTATGCTTCTATCATGGCACCCACATACAGTGGTCTTTCGCCATTTAAAAACATCAAGGTCTAGCACCAAATGACATCGGTCTGTCAGTTGGAAGGTATTACAAACCCTCAAGTGAGAAGTGCACATTTATGCACCACAAGGACCAAACCCAATTCATCAAAATGTGCCCCATCATGGTCCCGTTCTTGCAGTATTGTCCCATAATGATACCCTCCATGTAGAAATGTGCCCCATCCTGATCACCTTCATGTTGAAATTGCCCATTCCACCACCTCCATCATTTTCTCCTCCTCTATCGCCCCCATCATTGCCCTTTCCACCGTCATTGTCCTTTCTACTACCACCATCATTGCTTTTACCCCCACCACTCCTATCATTCCCCATTCCACCACCTCCATCATTTCCTGGCTGAGATATATGATGTATTGAGTAGAAGCACCCTTTCGAGCTAGCACAGCCATGAGTCTTCTTGGGAATAATGCAACACGTTTTTCAAACCTGGATTTGGGGGTCCTCTGCCATTCTTCCTTGCAGATCCTCTCCAGTTCCCTAAGGTTGGATGTGAACGTTGGCGAACAGCCATTTTCAGGTCTCTCCAGAGATGCTCAATTGGGTTTAGGTCAGGGCTTTGTCTTGGCCAATCAAGAATGGTCACAGAGTTGTTCTGAAGCCACTCATTTGTTATTTTAGCTGTGTGCTTAGGGTCATTGTCTTGTTGGAAGGTGAACCTTCTGCAAAGTTTGAGGTCCAGAGCACTCTGGAAGAGGTTTTCATCCCAGATATCTCTGTACTTGGCTGCATTTATGTTTACTTCCATTGCGATCAGTCATCCTGTCCCTGTAGCTGAAAAACACCCTGATAGCATGATGCTGCCACCACCATGTTTCACTGTTGGGATTATATTGGGCAGGTGATGAGCAGTGCATGGTTTTCTCCACACATACCGCTTAGAATTATCACCAAAAAGTTCTACCTTCATCTCATCAGACCAGAGAATCTTATTTCTCATAGTCTGGGAGTTCATTATATGTTTTTTTTTTAGCAAACTTTATGTGGGCTTTCATATGTCTTGCACTGAAAAGAGGCCTCCATCGGGCCACTCTGCCATAAAAGCCCGGCTGGTGGAGGGCTGCAGTGATAGTTGGCTTTGTGGAACTTTCTCCCATCTCCCTACTGCATTTGTGGAGCTCAGCCACAGTGATCTTAGGGTTGTTCTTTACCTCTCTCACCAAGGCTCTTCTCCCATGATTGCTCAGTTTGGCTGGACGGCCATGTCTAGGAAGACTTCTGGTGGTCCCAAACTTCTTCCATTTAATAATTAGGGATGCCACTGTGCTCTTAGGAACCTTAAGTACTGCAGAAATTCTTTTGTAACCTTGGCCAGATGTGTGCCTTGCCACAATTCTGTCTCTGAGCTCCTTGGCCAGTTCCTTTAATCTCATGATTCTCATTTGGTCTGATATGAACTGTGAGCTCTTATATAGACAGGTGTGTGCCTTAACAAATCAAGTTCTATCAGTTTACTTAAACACAGCTGGAGTAGAACCATCTCAAGGAGGATCACAAGGAAATGGACAGCATGTGACGTAAATATGAGTGTCTGAGCAAAGGGTCTGAATACTTATGACCATGTGATATTTCAGTTTTTCTTTTTTAATAAATTTGCAAAAATGTCTCCATTTTTGTTTTTTATCAGTCAAGATGGGGTGCAGAGTGTACATTAATGAGAAAAAAATAACTTTTTTGCATTTACCAAATAGTTGCAATGAAACAAAGAGTAAAAATTTAAAGGGGTCTGAATACTTTCCGAACCCACTGTATATCCTAAAGCATCCAATGTACTGTATCTCAGTAAAAAATGTCATCTTCCTTGGGGTACCATAGAGAAACTTCCTTAAACCAGTCAGTTACTAACAAGTAACTGTGTATCTTCGTACCGTATTAGCCAGTAGATAGAAAAATATTTAGACTTTAGACTGAGGACTCTCAAGTCTAAATATTTTTCTAACAAGTAACTGGTCATTTACTAATAGCAAATCACTGGTCAGTTACTAACAACAAATACATTTACTAATAACAAATAACTGGTCAGTTACTAAAGTTTCAATGACCTTTTGCTAATCTCCCTGAACATAAGAATTAATATATATATATAAAAATAAAGATAAATTGACCCCTGCGCCTCCACAAATGCTCAGAAGAATAATAGTAATGGCACTGAAATGAAAATAAAGTCTGCAATAATATTCCAAAGAAGGGGGCTGAAAAAGTGTACACTATATGAAAAGACTTACTCAGATCCTCTGCATGGCGACACGTGTGGATATACTGAAAGACCGATTCCTCCTCTGGATGAAAATGGAGACGTGGGCAGCGTGGTGGTGTGCGGGACTGACAGGCCGGCAATCAAGCAGGGGAGCGTCCTCCCTGGAGAGCAAGATGCCGCCTGAACCCCCGCTAGTATCTGCGTCAGTCTGGTACGACGTGCTGTGGCCAAAAAACGCCGTGGGAGAAATGGGTAAATTGGAGGGGGAAATGAGAGGACGGGTGACGTCACCACTGGACAGGGGCCGATAGGAGTCAATACTATCCAACGTCAATTTCGTGTTTTACTACTGGGGTAATTTACTTGATACAATGCCCTTGTAAACAGATCTATGTGGGTCGAACTATACGAAAATTGAAGGACCGGATAAGGGAACACTTTAATAACATCAAAAAAGGTTTCAATGGACACCCACTATCCAAACACTTTTTGGAATACCATAATAAATCCGTAAAGGGTGCGTACTTTTGTGGAATCCAAACAGTCCGGAAAAATATTAAGGATGGCGACCATATTAAACGGATGTCACGCACCGAATCCTGTTGGATCTTCACTTTAGACTGTTTGGCACCCAAAGGGTTAAATCAGGCGTTGGATAGTATTGACTCCTATCGGCCCCTGTCCAGTGGTGACGTCACCCGTCCTCTCATTTCCCCCTCCAATTTACCCATTTCTCCCACGGCGTTTTTTGGCCACAGCACGTCATACCAGACTGACGCAGATACTAGCGGGGGTTCAGGCGGCATCTTGCTCTCCAGGGAGGACGCTCCCCTGCTTGATTGACGGCCTGTCAGTCCCGCACACCACCACGCTGCCCACGTCTCCATTTTCATCCAGAGGAGGAATCGGTCTTTCAGTATATCCACACGTGTCGCCATGCAGAGGATCTGAGTAAGTCTTTTCATATAGTGTACACTTTTTCAGCCCCCTTCTTTGGAATATTATTGCAGACTTTATTTTCATTTCAGTGCCATTACTATTATTCTTATGAGCATTTGTGGAGGCGCAGGGGTCAATTTATCTTTATTTTTATTTTAGTCTTTTTTTGGCCAGTACATGCACAGAAACTGCCAGTTCCCCAGCAGCCTCCATTAGCATATACTCAGGTCGGATCTACAGTGTATTTATTATTAATATCACCGCAGATTACTATATACACTTTTATCATTTATATAGTCATATATAGTGTTGAGCGATACGATACCGCAAGTATCGGGTATCGGCCGATATTAGCTCTATCGGACTTTCGATACTTAGTTCCGATATTTTCGTCTTATCGGATACCGGAATCGGATTTGTCACTGTCACTGTCAGTGTCCGTCGGTCGGGTCTGTCAGGAGTCAGCGGCACTTACCTGGCAGAAGATCTCCGGCGGTCACGGGCTGGACTGCTTGATGGCCGCCATCATCTTTCCCCGGCGGTCACATGCAGTTTCTCGCGATAACTGCAGTGACTGCTGGGTAATCCCGGCCGTAAAGCAGTCAGTCCGATGACGTCACCGCCGGGGAAGCAGGTAATCAGCTGTGCTGCGCCGGGATGACAGGCTCTGCCTGTCATTGCGATGTAGCAGAGCTGGATCGTCGTGGGACCCTCGTTACTATGGACTGCGTCGGACAGGTGGTATACTGTTGGTTTGTTTTTTTTATTTTTTTACAGGAGATCGATGGCGTCGCAGGAATGAGAGTATAATAAAAGAAATGAAAACTGTGTTGTCTCTTTTATTTCATTAAAAGACTTTTTTCTTGCTGTGTCTTTTTTTTTATACATTTAAAAACTTTGGGATTAATAATGGATCGGTGTCTTATTGACACCTCTCCATTATTAACCGGGCTTATTCTCACCGTGCAATCAACGGTGACATTAACCCCTTATTACCCCACTTGCCACCACTACAGGGCACTGGGAAGAGCCGGGTAAAGTGCCACAATTGGCACATCTTTTGATGCGCCAAATGTGGGGCTGCTGTAGCCTGGTATTATCAGGCTGTTGAGGGCCAAAATCCATGGGCCTTGACAGTCTTTTAATACCAGGCCGCAGCAGTCTGCATTTTACTTGGCTGGTTAACAAAAATAGGGGGACCCCTACGCCGTTTTTTTTTCGAGGGGATCCCCTATTTTTGTTAACCAGCCAAGCTAAGCAGACTGCTGTGGCCTGGTATTATCAGGCTGGCAAGCAGGGTCGGACTGAGGCACCGGGACACCGGAGAAAACCTACGGTGGGCCCCAGCTCCTGCGTGGTGGGCCCTGATTTGAAAGGATAGGTCGCGGGGCAGAGGGGGCGGTGGCCCCGGGGCCCGCGCTCTGAGGGGGCCCACCCGGAGCTACTATACAGTTACATTCTGCGGCAGAGCAGGGAGAATTGCTCTCCCTGCTCTGCCGCCCAGAAGCTATGGGGCCTGAACAGGCGTTGGGGGGGCCCGGTGCCAGCAGTGGGCCCCCCACCTGTCATCGGAGGGTCAGCTGTATCGGCATCCAGCCGATAAAGCTGAACGCATGGAGAGAGAAGGAGCGAGCGCTCCTTCTCTCCCATAATCCCCCTCTCAGCGTATTACAGCGGGCGCAATAACATCACCTGCCGGCGCCCGCTGTCAGATGCTGAGAGGGAGAACAGTGAGCAGCACAGGAGCCGGGAGGTGAGTTTTTTTTTTATTTTTTTTTTAATGGGGGTGCAGTCGAGTCCTGGCTGGAGAAGTCGTCATGTCGGTGTGGGCCAGATGGAAAAGACATGAAAAGTGAACAATTCCATTAGAAAGAACATCAGCGGTAAGTCATTATCTGTACCTGTGCTGTAATCTATATGTTCTGTAGGACTGGTATTATTTAACACAGACCATATGGCGGTAATATCAATATTGGTCTTTTTATATATAGATTATTTTGGCCAACAGCGCGGTCATTTGCTGAGGTTCTCTGATGATCGGCCCACTCAGAAGTTTTGCCCCCACTAAACCAAAACCCTAGCTACGCCTATGGCTCTCTCTCTAGTCTTTCTTTCTCGCTCTCTGTTCTTTCCTTCTCGCTCTCTGTTCTTTTTTCTCTCTGTTCTTTCTTTCTCTCTTTTCTTTCTTTCCTCTCTTTCTTTCTCTGTTTGTTCTTTCTCTCTCGCTGCTCTTTCTTTCTTTTCCTCAGTACCAGCCACTGTGCCCTCATTACCAGTCAGTGTGATCAGCAGTGCTAAATGGTTACGCTTGGGGCGAGGATATGGGTGTGATTAGCTGTGAAATGGGTGTTGTCGGGGCGTGGCCTAAAATTTTCAGCGGCGCGCTACACGCGCCGCAGCCTTTAATCCTCTTTCCTGTCTTCCAAATTTGGGAGGTATGCTGTATGACCTCCCTACAACTTCTGGCCATGCTCCTGATGAGCGCGACGGATGGTCTCGTGAGGGATCTCCTCCCACACTGGACTAAAGCATCCACCAACTCCTGGACAGTCTGTGGTGCAACGTGGCATGGCCTAAAATTTTCTGCAGCATGCACAGCGTGCCACAGCCTTTGACCCTCTTTCCCTTATTCAAAGGTTGGGAAGTATGATGTTGGGCCGCAAGAATATATTTTCTCTGGTGGGCCCAAGGTACTCCAGTCCGACGCTGCTGGCAAGGTCCATGTATGTTGGCTCCTTAACAGCCTTAAATACCATGCCTCAGCAGCAGGGGCGTACATATAAATCATGGGGCCCCATAGCAAAAGTCTGAATGTTCCCCACCCCCCAAAAAAAAAACCCAGAGGCATTTGTAAATGTACAGTGCCAGCACAGTGAGGGAAGTTGAGTCGCACAGAGACAGGGGTTTTGGGGGTACTCGGCACCGATCACGTCGACTTCTATGGGGGATGTCACGAGTAGCACAGCTCGGTCCGTGACCTGGGCGATCACTGGAATGTGGGATATTTCCAGGGGATGATAGAATGTTCGTGTAGTTTGTCGTGACGCCACCTGTACTACCTGGTCAGGGTGTCCAGCGCTGCTGTGCAGGTCCTCTGGAAGGGATGGTGTACTGCAGGTAGGTGAAAAGTCTTCTACAGGTAACACGCTATCCTTCCAGGGCAGATAGATGTGAGATAGAGCAATGGTGCAAAGTGATGTAGCAGAGTGGACTATGCGACGTAGTAAGAAAGCAGGAAACACTTCAAGTTAAACGTTGCATAATACAATTTTTAATAATAACATTACAAAAGTGCAAATGGCTTATATTATGTGACATGTTTTGTTACTGTTCATACCCTTGATATGTGTTATACATGTGTGTTAATAAATACATATTCAACAAAAGTGCAAATAGCATTAGTGCCGAAGTTCGTGGAGACTTCTTAGGACTACCCCCACCGGGGTAACTTCACAGTGTCCTTTACTTGTGCTTGTGGAGGACCCGCTCCAAACCTCCAACTGTGGTCTTGGGTGGGCTGCAAGACTTTCCTTGAGCAGACCTCACTTTCGGCCACACGAAACGGGTTTTTAGTTTCTGAGGTAGTTGAAAATAGTGCATAGTAAAGTTTTTTGTAAAACCAAGATGGAGCACCGAAGTGCCAACTATTTACAGAAAAGTTTGTGAGCCAGTACAGTTCATGGCTTCAAAGTTCAACATTTTCATTACAGTGAAACACCATTACCCAACCTGGGTATATTAAGGCAACAATAAACTTGTTCTTCTGAACATTCACCCGTCCGGGTACATCAAACCATTACCCAACCTGGGTATATTAAGGCAACAATAAACTTCTTTTTATGAACATTCACCCGTCCGGGTACATCAATAATTTAACTATTTACATACAGAGACCCTGTCCGGGTTATTTAGACTTCTTTGGCTGGCCTCTTCCAGGTACCACCTGGTACTCTTCTGGAGCTTGCCAAACATCCGTGACAGGAGGGTCCACCCAGACCTGATGACGTCGTGTGGCCTGTACAGTGACGTCGTGACCCGCTATCTGGGTCTGTGTGGCCACCTCTTTCATCTCCCTCCGGGTCTGGACCCCTATGTCCCGGACTGAACGAACCCCAGGGGGCCTAACAGGCGCCGGGTACGGGCCAGCTATCATTATCATGTCCATAGCTGGGGCTGCTGAGGAGACCACTGAGGGAGGCTGGGGAGATTTACGGCGTGGGGTGGGCACTTGTGCAGAGGCCTGGTTGGGGGAGGCTGAAGGCTCGTAGGGTCTGTCAGTTTCCTGACACTCTGGGGAGTAGGGGTCGCACCTGGTAACATTTAGGGCGTACCATCCATTGTAACCCCAGTGTCGGGTGTAAGTCACCAAGTCTCCTGGCAACAGGTCCCTCCCCGGGTTTCCTTCTGGGAGGTGAGCCTCCACGTCCCGCCGGGTTACAAAAACTTCTAAATAAAGTCCAGGCTCCTGGATGAAGCCCCAACCACCTTTTAACTTAAAGTTCCGTACTGCATCCTTACGCCGCGGCTCCCTCACCGTACTTTTATCCTTTCTCATACGTGCCTTCTCTGCCAGGTCCTTCTCCAGGTGACGTTGCTGAAGCTTTTGGGATTCTCGCTGCTCCCTTTGTCGCTCTGCTTCCCGCTCCCGACGTCTCCACTCTTCCTCCTGACGCCGGTTGTAATTCTCCTCCACCAGCATCTCCATGTCTCCACCATCAAACGCCAGCTTACGATGTCTGGTTTGCGGCAGCTCTCCTGGTGCCCGCCAGTCCTGGCGGCGCTCACCTGTGGCGGAAGCAGCCGGCTCTGGAACAGATGACGGTCGGGGCTCCGGTACAGGCAGGTAGAGCTCTGGTGCCTGCGCGGCCTCCTCCATGAGGACGGGTGTCGCTTCTTCTGCCTCAGCGACGGGGGCAGACAGCGGGATCTGGGGTGCTGGTGCGGCATTTTCTGCAGGAACGGGTGCCTCCACTGTGATACTGGCAACCGGTTCAGATTGCAAGGGCTGGGATGCCCGCACGGCCTCCTGTACTGGAACGGGTGCCTCCACTGAGATACTGACAACCGGTTCAGATTGCAAGGGCTGGGATGCCCGCACGGCCTCCTGTACTGGAACGGGTGCCTCCACTGAGATACTGGCAACCGGTTCAGATTGCAAGGGCTGGGATGCCCACACGGCCTCCTGTACTGGAACGGGTGCCTCCACTGAGATACTGGCAACCGGTTCAGATTGCAAGGGCTGGGATGCCCGCACGGCCTCCTCTACTGGAACGGGTGCCTCACCTTCCGGTACAGACACTTCAGGGGGTAAGAGGGATTGGCGCCGCTCCAATTGTAGTTTTAGGGCTCGCCAGCTCGCTTCCATTCTGGCGACCTCCTCCCGGTGCCGGGCCAGGTCTCTCAGGGTATCCTCCGCTTCTTCCAGCGTAGGAGGGTTTCCAGGCCGGGTGCCAAACGGTGGCTTCGTGGCGATCGGGTCGCTTCCGTGGGGGGAGAGCTCTGACTCCTCCATCCCTTCCCACTTCTGCTCACGTCCATTCGCCATCTCAGCAAAGTCACATGTGTCATTAGCATCAGGAGAGGCGACATCTTTTGTAGGGAGGCGGGACCTTCGCGTTCGTTTACGCCCACTGAGGAGGATGGGGAGGCGGAACTCCAGAGCTGTGGGGCACGATCTTACATTGCAGTAACATTTAGAGTGTGCGGACATCGTTTTCGCGCCACGGAGTGAGTGTACGCCCACGAGAGCACGCCCTTATTCTTCACCTGTGCCTCGTGGCGCAGATATGACGGAAAAATGGCAAATACAGTCTATGATGATTTTTGCAATTCTTAAGAAAAAAAACAGTTCAATTAAGGCACACAGGACTCGCTTATAGTGAGCTTCTGAATCCTGTTCGCTGGGTGCGATGCAACATCTCTGTGGCGACTGGACCCTCGGGTGCTTCTGTCTTTTCACAAATGCCGGCTTTACCCGGCAATTGAATCAGAGGCTATTTTACTATGTAGAAGTGAATAAACTATAAATATATGTATATATATATGTCACAATGACATGTATATATATATATGTATTCTAAGTGTGTATTTTTTGTGTTTACAAGGAAAGAAAGTGTTTTTTTAGTTGCGATATTTTGTTCCCATAGACTTACATGGGACTTCCGGTATCGGAATCGGATATCGACGATATTTAGTGATATCGGCGATACCATTCCGATCCGATATTTTTAGATATCGAGCAGTATCGCTCAACACTAGTCATATATGCACCACTCTGTATGCTCAAACTTCATTTGCGCCAGTGTATTATTTGTACTCATTTAATATATATATATTATATATTAAGCTGATTGAAACCATATATAAGATTAGTATTAATTAATTAATTGGAGTGTTGAAACCATTAAAAATAACTCTTACTACAAGCTGTTAGATAATAAATCCACGGGCTCGGGAGTGCCAATCCCCCATCTTTGGGCCTCTGTAATATTTCCAGTTTAATCCTTAGTTGTTTTTTCCCCCCACACAAGATCCCTAAATATAGAATTGATTGTACGGAACCACCATTTAGGTAACCATATGGGGGCATTGTGCAGCATGTACAACACCTGAGGCATCAGCACCATTTTAATCAGATTTTTCCTTCCTACTACTGAAAGATGTAATCTACACCATGCCCCCACTTTTCTTCTCAACTTACCCAGTAGCAGGATCAGATTCAGGTCTAAATAACGCAAGAGCGATACCTAAATGCCCAGGTACTTGTACTACCACAACCGCCAACCTACTACCTTCCCCCTCTATCCTAAGGTCTGCCCCACTACCATCCACAGCTAGAATGTTGGATTTCTCCCAATTAATTTCAAGACCAGACATAGCCCCAAATCTCCCAAGGATGCCCATCACACCCAGCAAGGACTCATCAGGATCTTCCAGGAAAAGCAGCACATCATCTGCATATAAAGCTATTTTTTCTTCTATAGGTCCATATTTAAACCCCCTGACCGAGGCTGCCCTTCCAATTGTTTGTGCCAAGGGTTCCACTGCCAACTCAAAAAGTAGCGGACACCCCTGTCTGGTCTCCCTATGAAGAACAAATTGTCTGGATGTCTGCCCATTAACCCAGACCCTAGCAGTTGGGTATGTGTACAACAGCCGAATACAGGATATGAAGGTTGGTCCAAATCCCAAACACTCCAACACCTTTCAAAGATCGCTCCATTCGATGCTGTTGAATGCTTTACGTGCATCCAATGCCACTACCACCTTACGACCCCCTTATCCGACTGAAGCTGCAAACTAAGGAAGAGTCTATGTATGTTTATTGCTTGTAGACCTATTCGGCATAAATCCTGATTGATCGGGGTGAACAAGATCTTGCACCACACTTCTTAATCGGTTGGCCAAAATGTTGGCCAGGATTTTTACCTCCACCATCAGTAACTAAATGGGCCTGATGGCTATGCCAACTTCGGATCTTTACCTTCCTTAGGGATGACAACTACCACAGCCTCCCTCATGGACAATGGCAATGCACCACACCCCAAAGCCTCCTCAAATACCTTCTTTAGTCTATGTGCTACCATTTTAACCAGCTGTTTATAGATCTCACCCAGGAGTCCATCTGCCCCCGGAGCCCTATTATTTGTCATAGACATTATAGCTGTTTCAATCTCCTCCCGTGTTACAGGTTCTTCCAATCTCTTCCTGTCACTCTCTGCAATCCTAGGGAGTCCCGCCGCCCCAAGAAACCTTTCCATCGCTACTGATGATGCTCCTAACTCAGAAGAATATAGCTGTTCATAAAACCGTCTAAATTCTTCCAGTATATACTCCGTATCTGCCACCTCCATCGCTCCCTCCCTCTTCAGCTTGTATACAAATGAAATGAAAATTCCCTCTGTGCGGCCGCTACTACTGATAGCAAATACCCCACCCTTTCTCACTCATCTTAGAATTGTGTCTTCTGGAAAGCTCTTTTCCTCTCTACTCTCTTTGTATATAGTTTGTTGACTCCTCTTGAGCTTCCTTGAGCCAATTCTGACTCTTCACTGATGGGTTCACTATCAGTTCACTTTCGCCCTTTCTAAAGCCTAAATCACTGCCCTGTCTTCCGATCTAGTTTTAGACTTACATCTAGAAATTTCTCGAAACAGAAGACCCCTCAAATATGCCTTCATGGCATCCCACACCACTCGCCTATCAGCACTACCTTTATTGATCTGCCAATATTTGTCTAACTCCCCCTTTATTGCTTCCATTGTAATATGTTCCAGCCATAGAGGATGTAGCCTCCACCCACTCCCCTGTCTAAATCTCTCCCCGTCCTTTTAATAAGCAGCTCAAAAGGTTTATGATCCAAAATCACTCTCAGAAGACATTTCACACCACAAATCAATTGTGTCAACAATTCATTACCTAGCGCCAAATCAATTCACAAGAGAGATCCATGAGTAGTAGAATAGCAGGAGTAACACAACACATCCTCATTCCTTACCCTCCACAGGTCTACCATTCCAAGCTCTTTCACATAGTTCCCAAATGATGTTAATTTCCAGTCTCCTTTTCCTATTCCCTGTTTATGCCTATCCCATCCCTCATCCATCACATTATTAAAATCACCAATTATTAATAATGGTAGCCCCGCACTCCTTTTGTACAACTCTATCACCTCCTGGATCTTCTTCCCGGTACGGCGGTGGTATGTACATGGCCACTATACATAACAACTGTTCATAAATTTTACAGATTACAAAAACATATTGGCCTTCACTGTTGACGTGGATTTCAATTTACTCAAAGGGTGCGGACGCTCCCATCAATAACGAGACCCCCCTGGCATATGAGGAGTACGTACTCTCCCGATCCACCTCCTCTTCAACACCTCCACCTTCTCCTTAGTCAAATGTGTCTCTTGAAGGCATAGCACATCCAGACCCTCCTTCTTCATATAGTCCATAATCACTGCTCTTCGTGTTCCATCAGACAATCCCCTCACATTCCAATTGAAAATTTTAATCTTATCACCCACCATTTTCCCCTATACATTCCCAATCCCATAAAGGATAATACTTCTCACAAGAACCCCTAGAACCAACCCATAGCCTAAAAGACCTCCCCCTTCCCTCCCAGGTGTTAATAAACAAAACAAACCATTACCAAAGATTTCCAATGTGTTTTTTCCCCTCTAAACCAGAGAGTGGGTAACTCTGTACCTAGCATACTCAAGAACATAATCTCAAACCGTGAATTACTTTCAATCCCTCCATTTCTCCTCCGCTTATATGTGTATTCCCTCCATGGTCCATAATAAATGGGACAAAAAGATTCTATAACAGCACCATCCATATTCCTCCTTCACAAGTATACGGCCCGCCAAGTCTCTCAGCACACCTTCTCTCTTCTCCCTTCCTTTACCAGCTGAGCCTTACTTCTTTAATTGTGGAAAAGATACATAGTTTTATGTGAAGTAAAATCTGCCACTGATGCAGTCCATGTGTAGTGGTCTATGGTCTTAATTGGTGGCATTAGTGTAGATGGTTCATTTCATGCTTAACACAAATCCATTTTTAACAAACACTGTGCTAAATACCAGATTTCTGTTCATTGAACCTTCCAGGGGTCAACCCTCCATCTATACAGAACATACTTGTATCCATTTTTACATGAATTGCAACTTTGCTGTTGACAGTTCACTTGAGTCATATTATCACTAAGCCGTTAAGACTTATGTAACTGAGTCGCACGTACAGGGCTTGGGGTACTCGGCACCGAGCCCGTTCACTTCACTGGGGGATGTCACGGGTAGCACGGCTCGGTCCGTTGCCCTGGGCGCTCACTAAAAGGGGAATATTTACAGGGGATTGTAGATTTGTAGAAATGTTCGTGACGCCACCTGTGGTTTCTGATCAGGATGACCAGCCCTGCAGGGTAGATCCTCTGAGGGTTTGTTACTGGGCAGCAAGGTGTTAAGTCTCCCACAGGCGAGACTGATCCCTCGAGGTATATGGCGGTGCAGGGGTGAAGGAGCAATAATGCAGACACACACAAGACAGTCTCTTTCTGTACCTTTACTGATGATGAAGTTGCAGGCACGTCCCGGGAGGCCGTCAGGGTGGAGAATGCACGTCCAGTAATCACTGAGTAGGTGTAGGGCCTCCTTACGTCTATATGTGTGAGTTTCTAACTTGCATGAAACAAAGTTTAACTACGTTCTCTTTGCTACGCCCGGCTGATCTTGTGGTGAAGCCTTCTTTTGGACAGAACTAAGTCTCCAATGGTTGCGCTGACCAGACTCCTGTTCTTCCTGACCCCGGTTACGTATCAGCACTGTTGGGCCCCTCTGCGACCTGAAGTCCAGCAGGGTCTCCGGTTTTTCCCACTAGCCGTGAAGGTACTAGCAAGCTTGGACCCGGTGTCCGGTAGTGCAGAGTGGAGGTAAGCCATCATTGCTATTCATCCTCAGTCACTCTCTCTTTCCTTTTTCCACTTGCCTGTCGTCCTACTCACACCTTTAACATAAGCACAGGCAGCAGTAGATGTCAGCTTTCTTCTCTTCACCGCTCTCCAAGCGTCGGCACGCTCGCTCTCTAACAATACCTCAGTTGACTCGATCTTACAAAAACTGCAGTTCCCTTTCCTTCACTTCCTTCTTAGGCTCTGTCCGAAGTAGCTATCAGGACCTTCCGTCAGACTAATCTGTGCACACTCCGAGAGTCACTTTCCACTTCCCTAGGGAACTATCAGTCTGCACGTTCTGAGGTAACTTTCTTGTCTGCTCTCCAACACGCTCTGACACAGACTAGTGTAATCTGATCCTCTCACTCCGGTGTTCTGAGGAGATCTGATCTGTCTGAGGTACAACCAACAATTAGCTAACGTTCAGCTAGACTGTCTTCATCTCACTGCTCTATCTCTCCACACCCTTATATACCTGCGTAATCTAAAGGGCTCCCTTTGGTGGCACCAGGAAAATGTGAAGTGTGAATGAATATCGGGTGATTGTGAATTACCTTTTTGTGCATCCTCCTGGGTAACATGTGGCACCAAGCGCAGCTGGGCTACACATCCCCCCTAGTTAATATCAGCACTCCCGGGCTGAAAAAGAAAACAGTTTTTATACATAACAATAAACATAACTCATCCCTTGCGGGAGGTAAGGACACTTCAAACGTTTCAATGTATACAAATTAGCAATAGAAAATATCAAATACTTTCACACAAATAAATACAGGATTCTTGTGGAGGACCCGTACCAAACCTCCCACGGTGGTCCTGGGTGGGCTGCAGGACTCCTTTGCTGCAAACCTCACTCAAGGCCACATCATACGGGTTTTTCTTCTGAGGTAGAATGGCTTACGTAAAACCAAGATGGGGCACTGAGTGCCAACTATTTACATTACAGTTCTGTGCTGCAAGAGTCCTCAGCACGCAGTCCTTCAAAATAGCATTTCACATATCACTATCACATTACCCAACTGGGGTATACTACTTCAGCATGTAAACATTATCATCATATAACATTCTCAATAAAGTGCAATTCTCTTCATAACTTTGTACAGTTCAGTAAACCCTGTCTGGGTCCTACTGGTCTTCTTCAAATATGGTAGTACCTTCCACACCTGGGGCTGGAAGCATGCGGTGCGCTCTGGAACGCATCACTAAGAGATCGTGTCCTGCTACCAGTGTCTGAGTAGCTACAGTCCTCTTTACAATTTTGCGATTTGCTGGAGGCCTTACAGGTGCCTCTTCTAAGTACAGATTTGGCTCAATAGGGATCGCTGTAGCAGTCGCTGTGCTCTGCAGCGTTTCCAATTGTGACGCAGGTGCACGCAGTGGCTCAGTTGGGGTCGCACTTGCAGTTGCTGCGCTCTGTTGCGTTGTAGAATAGGACGTAACTACACGGAGTGGCTCAGTAGGGGCGCATTTGCAATCGTTGTGCTCTTTAGGGTGGCAGAATGGAACGCAGGATAAGATGCAGGTGCGCGGCCGGGCGCTGATGGGGCTGGGGCCTGGGACGCTGAGACACGGGGTACGTTTCCGGCTTCAGGGACTGGGTCGCTGACTCGGGAGACATTCAGGGCATACCACCCTTTAAGACCCCAGTGCCGCGTGTAGGTGACAACATCCCCTTTTAACAGGTTAGACCCTACATCACAGCGGTGAACGAAGATCTTCTGAGAGAACCCGGGCTCGCGTATGTACCCCCAACCTCCTCGGAACTTAGAGGCACACACCGTCCCCTGGCGCCGCGATTCCCGGAGCGTACCTTTATCTCGCCGGACGATCTCCTTGTCCGCAAGATTCTGCTCCCGGTACCTCTGATGAAGCTGCTGCGCCTCTTGCTGCTCCTGCTGCTGTCGCTGCTCATGCTCCCGGCGTCGCCACTCGTTCTCCTTCTGAGCGGCGTATTCCACGTCGTCCAGGAGCTCCATCTCCTCCCAGTCGATCCCCATCGCTTCGGGCAGGATCTCCTCCGTCGTCCCTACCGGGGGACTGCATTCCGCTGCGGCCTCTGGTTCCAGGCCTGGCTGGCATTCTGGTCCGGGCAGGGCCTCCTCAGCCTCCTTCCCTCCCGCCGCGTCCTCGGCGGAGTCAGGATCAGCTCTTTTGGGGCCGGCCTCCGGTTCTTCCTCAGCCGCTGGTTCCAGTGGTGGCGCGGGTGGCATTTGCGCATTTTGAGGGGAGAGCATCGCGTCCCACAGCAGCCGCTGTTTCAGGGCACGCCAGCTTTGCTCCATCGCCTCCATCTCTGCGCGGTGTCAGGCTATATCTCTCAGCACCGCATCCACTTCTTCCACACGGTAGTTCATTTCTTCGTCCTCCCGACCTGGGGAAGGTTCGAATACAGGCCGCACTTCTTCAGGGGAACGGGGTCTGCGCACCACCATTCCTCCACACAGTGACTCCTGTCCTTCTGCCATCTCACGCCAGGCCAGACTGTATGTTTCATCTGGAACACTCTGGATTTTTCCGTGGAGGCGGGACTTTCGCTTTCTCTTCTTAGCATAGAGGATGAAGAGGAGGCGGATCTCTCTTGCAGTGGGACGGGCTCGGACATTATAATAGCACTTAGACAGGGCGCCCATCACTTTCGCGCCACAGGGGGGGTACGCCCACGAATACACGCCCTTCTTCTTCACCAGCGCCTCAGGGCGCTAATATGGCGGAAAAATGGCGGAAAATGGCGCCAAAAATCACAAAAACTGCACACAGTCTTTTTGCACAAAACAGTCCATTTAGGCACACAGGACTCGCATTTTGCGAGCTTCAGATCCTGTTCGTGACGCCAAGTAGGATGAGTCGCACGTACAGGGCTTGGGGTACTCAGCACCGAGCCCATTCACTTCACTGGGGGATGTCACGGGTAGCACGGCTCGGTCCGTTGCCCTGGGCGCTCACTAAAAGGGGAATATTTACAGGGGATTGTAGATTTGTAGAAATGTTCGTGACGCCACCTGTGGTTTCTGATCAGGATGACCAGCCCTGCAGGGTAGATCCTCTGAGGGTTTGTTACTGGGCAGCAAGGTGTTAAGTCTCCCACAGGCGAGACTGATCCCTCGAGGTATATGGCGGTGCAGGGGTGAAGGAGCAATAATGCAGACACACACAAGACAGTCTCTTTCTGTACCTTTACTGATGATGAAGTTGCAGGCACGTCCCGGGAGGCCGTCAGGGTGGAGGATGCATGTCCAGTAATCACTGAGTAGGTGAAGGGCCTCCTTATGTCTATATGTGTGAGTTTCTAACTTGCATGAAACAAAGTTTAACTCCGTTCTCTTTGCTGCGCCCGGCTGATCTTGTGGTGAAGCCTTCTTTTGGACAGAACTAAGTCTCCAATGGTTGCGCTGACCAGACTCCTGTTCTTCCTGACCCCGGTTACGTATCAGCACTGTTGGGCCCCTCTGCGACCTGAAGTCCAGCAGGGTCTCCGGTTTTTCCCACTAGCCGTGAAGGTACTAGCAAGCTTGGACCCGGTGTCCGATAGTGCAGAGTGGAGGTAAGCCATCATTGCTATTCATCCTCAGTCACTCTCTCTTTCCTTTTTCCACTTGCCTGTCGTCCTACTCACACCTTTAACATAAGCACAGGCAGCAGTAGATGTCAGCTTTCTTCTCTTCACCGCTCTCCAAGCGTCGGCACGCTCGCTCTCTAACAATACCTCAGTTGACTCAATCTTACAAAAACTGCAGTTCCCTTTCCTTCACTTCCTTCTTAGGCTCTGTCCGAAGTAGCTATCAGGACCTTCCATCAGACTGATCTGTGCACACTCCGAGAGTCACTTTCCACTTCCCTAGGGAACTATCAGTCTGCACGTTCTGAGGTAACTTTCTTGTCTGCTCTCCAACATGCTCTGACACAGACTAGTGTAATCTGATCCTCTCACTCCGGTGTTCTGAGGAGATCTGATCTGTCTGAGGTACAACCAACAAATAGCTAACGTTCAGCTAGACTGTCTTCATCTCACTGCTCTATCTCTCCACACCCTTATATACCTGCGTAATCTAAAGGGCTCCCTCTGGTGGCACCAGGAAAATGTGAAGTGTGAATGAATATCGGGTGATTGTGAATTACCTTTTTGTGCATCCTCCTGGGTAACATGTGGCACCAAGCGCAGCTGGGCTACACATAACGATCCATTATAAACAGGTTGTCCCAGCATTAAGTTTAAAGTTTGTCACTTACATGCTGTTGGAAATATGGTACATTGAAATGTTATGACATTTAAGCTGACAGTGAATTCGCTAGAATGGTGGCACCTAGTGTTTATGGAGTATAAAAATGTGCATGTCCATGTGGCACCCCTGAGGTTCCAGTCGCCACAGAGGTACTGCACCTCATCCAGAGGTGTGGTACCCCACTCTCAGGTAAGGAGGGAGCACCACCCAGGACTCTAACACCTACTGTAAGGTTCTTTGTCTCTGTTGACATGTTCCTTGAAACTCAGTTTTCCGTCGGCCATTTTGCTTTCTGTCTTTCTGCAGCTCTTGCCCTCAGTTAATATGGAGTTTCCAGTTTTCATGTTCCCGCCCTGATTCTTCCCTCTTGCTTCTTAAGCAGCCTCAGCTGAACAATCAGTGCTCCTGAATCAAGCCTCAGTCAGTCTGTGACCTGACTCCTGGAAGCCTTGGACTTGTACTCCAGCTATTCCCTACTGAGGAACCTTGGAACACTTTTGGACTCTGGAAACCTGCTGTTTGGTGAATCCATGTTTGCAGAGGAATTACGGTACAGAGAAGAGATCCTGAACCTGCTTTGGAGATTTATTGTAGTGCTTGAAGTTACTCTGGCCTGCTGTGTCTCCTGTCGCTGTTCCTGCAAACTGTGTGAACTTTTCAGCATGCTTGTATGAAGTAATACAAGTCATTTCATTTCAACCTATGTCTCCTGTGTTTCCTCGCACCCAAGCACAAGACGCTATAGGAACTGTACACTATACATGACAAGATTCAGGAGCCAATGTTTAGTGTCTGCTGGGTCTGGGAAAGCAGTGTCTGCTGTGACTGTGGATATCAGATGTCCGTTTAATACCTTATGTGATGACAGTGGTTGTGACTTCTCACAACCATTCCAGGTGAGCGCATTCCCTTAAAATTTTACTCTGGAGTGTTACTACAGGTAAACACTATTGTTTTTTTTTTTTTTTTTTCCTCTTCCAGCACTTCTGCCTTAAAAGATCTGGAAGATGGAGGCCCGCATAAAGGAACTTTGCGGAGTGACTGATACAATCCTTTCAGATGTACAGACTTTAAAAACCCGTTTTGCAAGCCTACAGGACCTCACTAATCATAATTTGCAAGTGTTTGGACAGACTACCCAGGAATTGCGAGCCAGGATTGAGGCTCTAGAGGAACGAGCCCAGGCTCCTGCCATAACCCCGAGTTCTGGGATCCCCAAATTACCTCCTTTTCGTTTTGGCGGTGAACGTGAGAAATTCAGGGGATTTATTAATCAATGCAATTTATTTTTCTCTGCACATGCTTCACAATTTCCCACTGAACGATCCAAAGTGCTTACTATAATCATGTTGCTTACCAATAAGGCTTTGATGTGGGCAAACCCTCTGATTGAGACTGAGGATGATTGTTTGAATCACCTTAATGCTTTTATTTCAGCCATGGGGCAGGTGTTTGATGACCCCAATCGAGGTGCAACAGCTGAAGCAGCCATGTTTGCGCCAAGGTAAGCATTCAGTAGCCGAATATGCCCTGGATTTCAGGAGATGGGCTCTTGATACCAATTGGGACACTTCCGCCAAAAAATCTATTTTTCGGAAAGGGTTGTCTCCACTGATTAAGGATGAACTTGCTCGTGCCGACCCTCCCACTGCGTTAGGTGACTTTATTAACTATTGTATCCGTATTGATGCTCGTCTGACTGAACGCAGACAAGAGAGATGGTTCGAAAATAATTGCACTAACCTTTTACTACCTCCCTCCTCAGCTAAGGAACCTTTGAGTAGGATCACAAGGGAACCAGAACCTGAACCATGCAAGTGGACTCTTTACAAAGACGGGTTAGTGATGCACGCAAAGAACATCGTATAAAGGAAAATCTATGTTTCTACTGTGGTAAGTCAGGGCACTTCATTATAAACTGCCCCAGCCGTTCTCGTAAGACTACTGCAGCAGTCATTCACTGTGAGTGTTGCGAGAGGAGCTCTGTCATGTCCGAGCCTCAGGCTCCAGAGAGATCTGCTGCAAGAGATCTTGATTTCTCAGACTTAAACTCTGTTAGTTCTGGGGACGATGACGGTATAAACGCTGCAATTTTTCAAGTTTCCTCAGCGGTGTCCCAGCTGAGTTGTAAAAGAAACAATTCTCATTGCTTCCTTTCCATCAAACTCTGGGTTGACTCAGTCTGGGTGTCTAGCTCTGCTATGATCGACTCAGGAGCAAGTGGAAATTTTATGGATATCTCCTTTGCTCTGAAACAGGGGATACGTTCAGTGAAGAAGGCTACTCCAGTACAGATGGAGACTGTGGATGGCTCTCTACTGACTTCTGGACCAGTGGATCAAGAAACAGAGCCTTTGAGGGTCCTTATGGGTAAAGATCATCAGGAGAAAATGTCTTTTTTGCTTATCTCTTCTCCCCACTTTCCCATTATTCTAGGGCTACCATGGCTGCAGGCGCAGACTCCTACGATTAACTGGGAGACCAAGGAATTACACTTTCCAGAGAAACAGATGAGTCAAGGAGTTTCAGCTTGCTCTGTTCCTAAAGGAACCATGTCAGTCCCTGAACTACCAGCTGTATACCAGGACTATGTGGATTTATGTGACAAGAAGAATGCTGATCAGCTTCCTCCTCACCGTCCATATGATTGTCCAATTGAATTATTGCCTGGAGCCGAGATACCTTTTGGTAAGATCTACCCCCTAGCGGGGCCCGAGCTAAAAGCTTTGATGGATTATATAGACGAAAATTTAGCCAAGGGCTTCATACGCCCCTCTTCATCTCCCGCAGGTGCACCCATCTTCTTTGTGAAGAAGAAAGATGGATCTCTGAGACCCTGCATAGACTATAGGGAACTCAATAAGGTTACTATTAGAAACCGTTATCCATTGCCTTTAATCCCTGAGTTGTTGGAGAGAATGCGGCATGCCAAAATTTTCTCTAAACTGGATCTCCGTGGGGCCTATAACTTGGTCCATATTAGACCTGGGGATGAATGGAAGACTGCTTTCAGGTCACACTATGGACACTTTGAATATCTAGTTATGCCTTTTGGTCTGAGTACCGCCCCAGCCACTTTCCAACACTTCGTGAATGATATCTTCAGGGATCTCCTAGATACATTTGTGGTGATTTATCTGGATGATATTCTAATTTTTTCTAACTCCACAGAGGAACATCATGGACATGTGAGAATGGTCTTAGAACGCCTAAGACAAAACCATCTCTACATCAAACTTGAAAAATGTGAATTCCATAGGACCGAAATTCAATTTCTGGGGTATGTACTATCTACGCAAGGGATTAGTATGGATGGAAGCAAGACCCAAGCCATCAAGGATTGGCCAATTCCTAGAAATGTGAAGGAGGTGCAGCGTTTCATCGGGTTTGCCAACTTCTATAGACGTTTCATTAAGAATTTTTCTGAGGTAGTGTCACCTATCACCCAACTTACCCGGAAACAGTCTAGGTTCTCCTGGACCCCGCAAGCTCAGGAAGCATTTTCCTGTTTAAAGGATAAATTTACCACCGCACCTATCTTAGTACATCCCAACCCCGAGCTTGCCTTCATAATAGAGGTGGATGCTTCAGACTGTGCCGTTGGAGCTATACTCTCTCAGAGAACAGGTGAGAAGAATGTCTTGCATCCCTGTGCCTTCTTTTCCCAGCAGTTGTCTTCGGCTGAGAGGAACTACGATGTGGGCAATAGAGAATTGTTGGCCATTATTGCCGCCTTCAAGGAATGGAGACACCTTCTTCAGGGAGCTGCACAGCAAATAGTCGTCCTGACAGACCATCGTAACCTTGAATTTATCAGGTCGGCTAAGTGCCTGACTCCTCGCCAGGCTCGCTGGAATCTTTTCCTAAACCAATTTAATTTTGTCATTTCTTATAGACCAGGATCGCGCAATGGAAAGGCTGATGCACTCTCTAGGATTCATTCAGCAGAGACACGTCCACTTACTCCTCCTAAGACTATTCTTCCTGACTCTAGATTCCTGGGAGTGATTCATAATCAAGACCTACTTAAGGACATCAAGGAAGCATACCATGCGGATTCTTTGTTGGCTCAACCCCCAAGGGACGTAAGTCTTGTCTTTAAGAATGGTGTGTGGATTCAGGGACAACGTCTGTATATACCTGAAACAGTCAGATTGAGAGTATTGCAACTCATCCATGATTCCAAGATAGCCGGGCATAGGGGAATTCTAAAGACACAAGAATTTCTTTCTCGTTTCTTTTGGTGGCCCACTTACAGGAAAGATGTCTTAAACTATGTCACTTCATGTGAGGTCTGTGCAATATGCAAAACACCTCGCTCCTCACCAACTGGTCTGTTGCAACCTCTTCCCACCCCGTCCCGCCCGTGGGGATCCATTTCTATGGACTTCATTGTGGAGTTACCAACCTCTCAAGGGAAGAACACCATTCTAGTGGTGGTTGACCGTCTAACAAAGGCAGCTCATTTTATCCCTTGTGTCGGCTTACCCACTGCAAAACAGACATCAGACTTGATGATTAAGAATGTGTTTCGCTTACATGGAGTACCGGATGAGGTCATTTCGGATCGAGGGGTGCAATTCACTTCAAGGTTTTGGCAAAATTTCTGTGCAGCATTGGACATTAAAGTAAACCTTTCTTCTGCTTTTCTTTCCCAGACTAATGGACAGACAGAACGAACCAATCAGACCCTGGAGCAGTATCTCCGCTGTTTTATCTGCCACCTACAGGATGATTGGGTGGATCTACTTCCACTGGCTGAGTTCTCTTATAACAACTCTCAGAGCGCCTCCACTAAGCAGTCTCCTTTTTACTCCAATCTTGGTTATCATCCTAACATTCTTCCTCGATTTCCCATAGATACGCCCTTGCCGGCAGTGGCTGAAAGAATCACTTCTTTACAAAAGAATATGGATCTTCTAAAGGAAAATCTAGAATTGGCTCAGAAAAGGTACAAGAAAGCAGCAGATAAATTTCGTAAACCTGCACCAGCTTTTAAGGTAGGAGATTTGGTCTGGCTGTCAACCAGAAATCTTAAATTAAAGATTCCATCGTCTAAATTGGGACATAAGTACATTGGACCTTATAAGATCAATAAGATTATAAGTGCTGTTGCTTGTCGTCTTCAACTGCCCAGAACTATGAGAATCCACCCTGTCTTTCATGTATCCCTACTAAAGGCTGCAACACCCAATACGTTTCCTGGACGTTCTTCTCCTTGCCCTGACCCAGTGCTGGTCGATGGTCAGGAAGAATTTATGGTGGAAAGGATTCTAGATTCCAGGTTGTACAGAAATCAGTTGCAATATTTGATTAAATGGCAGGGCTACCCAGTGGAGGACAACTCATGGGAACCAGTCAATAATGTAAATGCTCCTCGCCTGCTCCGCCAGTTTCATCAGAGGTACCCTGACAAGCCTGGTCTGAGGTCATCCGGAGGTTGTCCCTAAGGGGGGAGTAATGTAAGGTTCTTTGTCTCTGTTAACATGTTCCTTGAAACTCAGTTTTCCGTCGGCCATTTTGCTTTCTGTCTTTCTGCAGCTCTTGCCCTCAGTTAATATGGAGTTTCCAGTTTTCATGTTCCCGTCCTGATTCTTCCCTCTTGTTTCTTAAGCAGCCTCAGCTGAACAATCAGTGCTCCTGAATCAAGCCTCAGTCAGTCTGTGACCTGACTCCTGGAAGCCTTGGACTTGTACTCCAGCTATTCCCTACTGAGGAACCTTGGAACACTTTTGGACTCTGGAAACCTGCTGTTTGGTGAATCCATGTTTGCAGAGGAATTACGGTACAGAGAAGAGATCCTGAACCTGCTTTGGAGATTTATTGTAGTGCTTGAAGTTACTCTGGCCTGCTGTGTCTCCTGTCGTTGTTCCTGCAAACTGTGTGAACTTTTCAGCATGCTTGTATGAAGTAATACAAGTCATTTCATTTCAACCTATGTCTCCTGTGTTTCCTGGAACCCAAGCACAAGACGCTATAGGAACTGTACACTATACATGACACCTACACTCAACACAGACTATTGCA